>JAOEGL010000003.1:198123756-198723756 GCA_034509955.1 Urosaurus nigricauda | reverse complement strand
AACATTAGTACAAAAAAAAATTACTAAGGATTCTGTACAGTATGTTATGCGAGGAGGAGGTCGATCGGGGAAGGGGATAACACCATGAGTTACCGCACCAGGTGACACCAACCTTGGTGACACCACTGCCCCTACTCATCCAATATAGGCACATGGGGCTTTAGCTAGCACATTCCCCCATTTTTAGCACTAAATGCATGAGAACAACAGAGTAAGCCACTAGTAATTTGCTGCCAATTCATGGCGCACCCCAAGTCTATCTGAAGCTATTCCTTATGGTGCCACATAGTAGAACCTCTCTGAGAAGGACTTAGGATTCCATTTTGTAGAATTCTCATCAAAACGTGAGCTAGTTGCAAAGAACTACTCCAGAGCCCTCAGGGCTAGAAGCCCCATATTGCTCACAAATAACACATAGGGGCTAAACAGGCAAAAAAAAGGTGCTTTCAGGCTGGCTTGATGGCATGGCGTTTAGATGACACATGCCTTGAAGCCAGCTGGAAAGTGCCCTCTAGGCATCTTATACAGAGAAAAGCTGTTTCAAAAAAAAAAAAAAAAAAAAAGCAGCTTTTTTTCATTTCTTGATGGCTTGAAACAATGTCATGTGGTCATGACATGAGCACTCCATCTGCCTTGGGAGCCGGCGATGCGGTTGGTAGGGTTTCAATGTGGCTTCAGAAAAGGCAACTTCAAGCCACTTTTTCCTGCCCATCTGTTTCACTCCTAAGACACTTAAGTTTCTTATGCTGAGATACTGACAAGACAGCCATTCTCCTGGGCATTGGATACATGGGAGTTTATCACATGGGAGGAATTTCTCTCAATTGCAAATGGAGCCAATTCGCAATTACGTGAATTCACTAGTTGAGCAAATTTATGTGAAATCTGATTGCATTCGGAATGCATTCAGAATGACTTCCCATTGCCCGAAAATGACCCCCCCCCAATTGCCTGAAATTGCATGAGATACACTCATTCGCAATAATGTGAAACCCCTGATTGCATTCGGATTGCCATTGCATTATACCTCCAAATTCTGTCGTATGATAAACTCCATGGTGGGGATGGGTGATTGTTGTAATAGGATGTCTCTTCCTCTGTACTCCCCAAGGATTGGTAGTGTTTACTGCTCACAGCAGCCCCATTTCCCAGCTGCATTGTGAGCCAAGATGTAACTGGAGCATTGATCTTGATTATTCCAGCAAGGGCAAAGGAAAAGATATTCTCTTTCTCAGGCCTCAGAAGGGCTGACATTGGCTGAAGAGTGGGCATCTCTTGACCCGACAGCACCACCAAATTGCTACAGTACAAAGCCAGCCCTCAACTGCAACAGTTCAGACATATATACAAGGGTGTGGGATCTTGTTCTTTGTAGTTTTCCAGAACCTAAGCCATTTTAATCCAACTTTGATTGAGAGGGAAGGCTGCCCTAAGAGCTTTGATTGGCTGAGGCAAAGGACAAAAATGGCACCTCACTCCCCTATGCCATTTACAAAACCTTGATTGGGTTCACACTGAATATTCAGACTGGTGACAGGACAACAGCCTTCATTGTACCGGAGGGTTAGGGACTAGTTTTGTCCTCAGAGAGGTTGTCACTGTTACCCATTCTCTCGCATCTGCTACTTGAGATTTCTACCTTCCTTTGCCACACATAGGACTAGGTCTCTTCAGAGGGCCCATTCATCAGGACACCACTGGGGCACCCAGTCTGGGTATTTGAATAACAAGGGGAGGCAGACTGTGCCAGATGCAAACCTTGATCCATCAGCAAAACCAGTGAATTTGCTAATAACACTAATGACCTCTGCTCACCTGGTTGGCATTATAAATCCTGCAAAAATGTATGTCTTTCAGCTAAACATTCTTTAATCATGTGGGCATTCTTCTTTTGTAGAGGAAAACTCTTATATGGGAATTGGCCCATACATCTTTTTGTTGTGTGCAAGTTGTTTCTGACCTATGGTGACCATATCATGGGGTTTTCTTGGCAAAATTTGTTCAGAGTGGGTTTGCCTTTGCCTTCCTCTGAGACTGACAAAGTGAGACTCTCTTAAGGTCACCCAGTGGGTTTCCACCACATGTGATCTCTTCCATAGATCTACAAGAGCTTAATGTACAGAAACTTCCTTTAGTCTATTAAAGACCAATTGTACAGCTCAATCCAAACCATGTTTACTCAGAAATCTCTTTTTGTATGAAGGCATTTGACTGATGTATGAGTGCACTCTAAATTCCACAGTATACTTAAATGATTTGGGTTAGACCTAAAGTCCACTTCTTATTTTAATTTTGAGACATATGATGATCTCTTTCAGGGCTAAAATATAGTATCTGGAGTAGAATGTTGTGATATCATGGATTTGTATATAGAATTTTTGCTTAATTTATTATGCAATAAGGAGCTGTCAGGAAAGAGAGAATGGAGTGTTGAAGTGAATGACTGGTGGAAATGGTTCAGAAGATTTGCATGGAACAGTTGGTGAATGGCAGAATTTGGGTTTGAATGGAATCTGCTGGGTGTGTGTGAGAAATCTCTGAGTGAGACTAGGATTGGAGTGAGAGAAGGAGTTTTGAGTTGCATGATTGGTAAAGATCTGATTTAGCCTGAGAAGAAGAAGTGTAGTGTTTCAAAAGTTATATATAAATAATCTGCTCTTTTATATTTAGCTTCCGTAAATAAAGTTTTGTTTTTGTTTTTTTGTACACTTAGGGCCTTCAGAATCACTATCATTCTGAGAGCTGGGGTTCAGACAATGCATCTGAAGTGGCAGCACAGGTGGAAGGGTGGTGGCCTGTTAGGGATAAAAGTAGTAGAACCTTGAGGGCATTTAGACTGAATTCAGAGTTGGTGTCACGCAAGGGGGACAGGAGGAAGTTCTTATATGTGGCAGAGATGGGGATCAGGGAAACTCAGAGGTCATTCAGATGTCTTTATTTTATAGGATCGATACGAATAACCTCACTCATGCATTCCAGGTTTGTAATTCACACTACGGAACTACATCGGTTATTCACACTGCTGATGATGCAAATTTTTATTAAAAACTTTAAAACTGAAATGTTTTTTTAAACTTGGAAAATACCCTGATATTATCCTGAGGTAAGTAAGTTTTTTGACAGGTCCCCCACCCCAAACTTAATTGGGTGCATTCATATGAACAACAGATTTGTCCTGGATTATTTTCACAATCTGAATAACTCCTCAGCTTCAGCTGGGGATAGTGTGTCTCTGCTGAATGAATGCTTGGAGGAGGTAACGGGTTGGATAAAGAAAAACAAACTGAAACTAAATCCAGACAAGACAGAGGTGCTTACTATCAGGGGTCCTAACTTGGGTCTGGAGGCGTGTCAACCAGTTCTGGATGGGGTCACATCCCTCCTGAAAGACTGTGTTTGTAGTTTGGGAGTGCTCCTGGAGCCGTCTCTCTAAATGTCAGTTCAGATAGATGCAATGGTCAAGATAGATGTGACCGATGATAGATGTGCTTTTTATCAGCTTCAGCTGATAATCCAACTGCACCCCTTCCTAGAATCAGAGAAGATAAAGATGGGAGTGCATGCTGGTAAACTCAAGGCTGAACTTCTGCCATGCACTATACCTTTGTACCAAGTCTAGAAGCTGCAACTAATTCAGAATATGGCAGCTAGATTGATTTCAGGTAGATCCAGGATCTATCACATTACACCGATCTTAAAATCACTCCAATGGCTGCCGATTAGTTTGTAGGCAAAGTACAAAGTGTTTGTTATTATCTTTAAAGCACTACCCGGTTTGGGTTCAGGTTATCTATAGGATGGCCTTCTCCCATACAGTCCATGCTGTACACTAAGGTCCTCTGGGAAATGTTTGCCCCAAAAAGCCAGGACTAGATTGGCAATGGTTTCCAGGAGGACCTTGTCATCTGCTGCCCCCAGACTGTGGAACGACATGCCAGAGGAGATACGTTAGCTGAAAACACTAACTGCATTTAAAACAGCATTAAAGACATCTCTCTTCCAACAGACCTACCCAGTCAATTTTAAATCATAACTTCTTAATTTGCAAATGTGCTCTGATGAGTATATTTTAATGGATTTATAGTATTGTATTTTAACTGTGGGTTTATGCGCTTTTAATTGTGCTTTGTAGTTTAATGTGCTGTACCCCAACTTGAGCCTTAAGGAGAGGCAGGAAACAAATACAGTTTGTTGTTGTTGCTGCTGCTGCTGTTGCTGTTAAAAAGAGCTTTTGTCTGAAGCTTTATTAGCACTTTTTTTCAGTACAGTTTTCAGAGGTGCAGATTTTGGAGAGATGATGATGATGATGATGATGATTATTATTATTATTCCGAAGCATCTACAGCTGCCTGTCAATGTAAGAATTCCACAGAGAGAACCGTGTCTGCCCTATGGACAGTAAGGGGATCGTGGACTTGAAGCTATTTTCTCTATCTGAAATTAGGCTCCTCACACTTCCCTTATTCTTGTTACGTAACTAGCAACCAGATGCCTCAGAAGGAACCTGCCTCATTTATGACAAAATTCTAAATCAAATTGACAAAAACAAAATGATGGAAAAAGAAGTTTAGGGAATGAATAAAACAAGTTGTGAAAGAGGAGGTGTGAAAAAACAACAACTCACAAGCAGGCCATTGAGATGCCTGGGGATGTGATTACATACACAAGTGTCAATTACAATTAGTGACTGCTGTACTGTGAAAAGGAAAGAACTGTTGGTCATTGTTGTCCTTAAATACATCATTGTTTTCTGGGAAGCTTCATCTTTGATGTCAGCTATATGTCTTCCAAAATTTTATCTTTTGCCCCAGCTCAGAAACATTTACAAACTGTAATGAGCGTTGTTAATGAGAATGGAACTTTGTGTGGCAAAGGTGCAAAGTACAAGGCATCTTGTATCATGCAAATTTGATACCAAACTGAAGCACCAAAACATTCACATACCCCACTCAGGCTTGCACAAATCCTGGATAATTTTATCAAACTATGTATTCAGATTTGGAAAACTTTAAGATATTTTTGAAGTTCCAATGCATTATAAATCATAGTTGTGTTAAAGTAGCTACCATCTGTGCTCCTTTAAAACCCATTTTCAATACCTAATGTCATTCCAGACCATCTTAAGCCCTGTTCTTTCTGTACAGTCTGCTGCCAGATAAAAGCTACACAATCTCATCATCACTACTATTGTCCTCCCTCTCTATCTTGTCCTATAATCAGAGTTTGGAATGCTACTTTTAAGAAAGAGGAATATAATGTCATGCTGCAGCCATCCCTCACAAAGAAGTAGTAAAATGATGCCTAGAGCATTGTCCTACTGTTGCTCAGTTATGGATAGCTTTGGTGTGACATTATAGTCTCTCCTTTCTCTCTCTCTCTCTCTCTCACTTAGTGGAAACTTTGTATACCAAGCTCTATTCCTGGGTTAGGAACGTGAAGATCTCCAGATCTTGTTAGATTTCATTTTTCATTAGTGATGGCCATCCTACCCAATTGTAAGATATAATGGGCACTGTCATTCCATGGACTCATGTATAAATAAAAGAGAGAAGGACTCTGCTGTTGACCTTGCCCTTAGTGTCACAGTCATATGCTCAGTTCCTCTCTTTTTCATAACTTCAGTATACTCAGGAAAAGTCTGAAGAAAGAACCAGATGTATTCATATAAATGTGTAGAGAAGGTTAAGTAGAGGTGGCCATATAGTCAGAGGCCAAAACCATGCGAACCCATCATTCTCTGGTTAGGACCAAGAAACATTAGCTGGTTTACTGTCTACATATTAGGTCTCTACATGGAAGAGCCTTCCACTAGTGTTCCAAAGTTGTGTTTTTGTTGACAGGATGCTAGTATTGCCAGCACGGTGTAGTAGTTTGAATGCTGGACTGCGACACTGGAGATCAGAGTTTCCTTCTCCACTCAGCCATAAAAATCTATTGTGTGACCTTGGCCAAGTCACACACTCTCAGCCCCAGGAACCCCTGTGATAGGGTCACCTTAGGGTTGCCATAAGTTGGAAACAATTTGTAGGCAGGCAACAATAATATTGCTGAGAAAAATGGTTAGCACACAGCACAAGTACAATTGTAGCCCTTTACTACAGCAGTTGCCCTGGACTCCAACCATCATCCTTGTGCCAGCATAACCAACATGGTTGGGAAACTCCCTAGGGCTTTGCTCCCTATCTTATTTACAGAGAATTTCATTAATGGATTTATTTCTTTATTTTTGGCAGAGCTATATGTGACATTGTCTGGGCAATCATGATCAGGATTCTCCAGGTTTTAATAAATCAATACTTTATTAAAATCAAAACAATAAATAAATAAATAGCAGATATAGATGAAGGGAACATGAAGAAAATCAGTATGGCCGCATTGCAGGGATGGGTCACCTCTTCCTCTAATGCCATTTTCCATATTAAATAGCATCTCCCTTAAGTTGCTTATTTGATCCATGAATACAAAATGGATAGCTTTTATCAAAGCATTGTTTGTAAGCATTATTACATAGGCAAAAGGATCTGTCTTTCTCTCTTTCTCTTTCTTTCCTTTTGGTGGGTGGGAGAAGGCATTCTTTGGAAAATGACTGGAGGGGATAGGCTGAAAGAAACCAATTTCCTTGGAGCCATGGTCCTTAACTTAATA
Organism: Urosaurus nigricauda; assembly: GCA_034509955.1. NCBI lineage: Eukaryota > Metazoa > Chordata > Lepidosauria > Squamata > Phrynosomatidae > Urosaurus > Urosaurus nigricauda. The sequence continues at coordinate 198,717,111 of JAOEGL010000003.1, read as the reverse complement.
TTTAAATAGGAGAAATATTAATCACAGGTCCCTCGCATGCATACCATGGCTTGTTTGCCACTCACTCCTGCTTAGGCAATTCATTCCTAATACATGGAAATTCATTTCACATATGAAAGGTTCTCCTTTACATCTGATCTCTCTGTCAGCCACTTTCAAAACCAGGAGTGGAGGATATGTTGAAATGAAACTCTTACATCATTGACTAAGTCCAGCTAGGTGCAGTCCTGGAATATCTGGAAATTTCTCTGATTCTCTTCTAAAGCCTTCCCTTTCTTCCTGTTCATATGATTTCATATAATTCAAAAGTCTAGTCCATCACCTGTATTAAAAACATGTTCTCAGGGTAGATTTGGGAGGTTAGGTTAAACAATATATGGTAAGAGATATACCAGAGGTCTTCAGGGTTACCAAAGGCACGCATTTCCAGCTAAACAACAGCCAGTTAGGTGAAACTGGTGAAACAGAGCACAGAGATGGAGAAAACCTCACCTGTTGAATTTCGCTAACATCTCCATATTTTTTTCCTTCTCCTGTTTGGTTTGTAGCATCTTGACTGATGAAGAAGCTCATGGAGCTTCGAAAGCTTGCAACAAGTATATTGTGCATTTTGGTTGACTGATAAAAGTATCACTGATGGATTTTTGTTTGCATTTGTTAAATGGACAACACAGCCTCCCCAGCCTGTTTTCTGGAGAATTTCTGTTCATCTGTCAACATTATAGGAATGGGAGGATGAGAGCTCCTAACCCTACCCATTTGATTGAATTTATGATGAGGGCCTGATTTTAACTTTGTCAATTCACAAGTCGATCCACTGCATTTTAAATAAGAGATATTTCTTGCCTAATAAATTCACACAAGAATTGCAGTCTTCAGAGTTTTAGCTCTCTTTGCACCATTTACCTTCACTAGAAATATCCCATACTCTGATGTCTATCACGTTTGTAGCAGACAAAAGAAAATTACACTCATACCTCCATACTTGTGGCTTTGAAATTTGCTGCTTTGATTATTCACAGATTTGATTAATATGTTCTCTCTAGCAATATCTAGATCTTCCAGTGCAGCTCTGTAGTCAACTTTAACTAAACGTTGCACTGAAAGACCTAGGGATTGTTAAAGACAATACTCTGCTAGGCCTTTGTTTTAGCTTCTCCAGTGCAGTTCTATTATCAGTGTTGGTTTATCACACTAGGGGGCAAACAGGATTTAAACAGGAATTAAACAGGAAATGTCCTATGTTAAACATAAGGCATTTCCTGTTTAATTCCTGTTTAACTCTCGTTTAAATCCTGTTTGCCCCCCTTGTGTGATAAACCTGTCTGTCGGACATTGACCACGGAGTTGCACTGGGGGACCCAGAGAGGTGTCCTCTTAGGTCAAACATGGTGGTTTTTGTTATTTGCGGTTTTTCCATATTCATGGGGGTCTTGTGCCCCTAACTCTAGCAAAAATGGAGGGACAAGTGTACTTCTTTACACTATGGAATTCAGGACCATCTGGTCGAAGGGGAGTGGGAAGAGAGATATAAATTGGGTCAACTATTAGCCAGAGAGGCTAGATGGAGCCTCCACCTTCAGTAGCAATATATCTCTGAATCCAAAGTGTTGGGACAAACATAATGGGTGGGGGGTACCATTCTCTTCCTTGGTATAAGGTCAATTGGTATGTTCCTTGCTACTGCTCAATTCAGAGCCAGCGTGGCCTAGTGATTTGAATGGAGTTTATCAGACGATGGAAATTGGAAGTATAATCTAATGGCAATCCGAACGCAATCATGGGGTTTCATGTTATTGCATATTAAAGTATCTCATGCAATTCCGGGCAAAAGGGAAGTAATCCCGAACGCAATCATGGGTTTTACATTATTTCATATTGAAGCATCTCACACAATTTCGGGCAATGGGAAGTCATTTTCGAGCAATGAGAAGTCATTCTGAATGCCTTCCAAACGCAATTAGAATTCACATAAATTCACTAAATTAGCGAATTCACATGAATTCAAATTGGCTCCAATTGGCTCCATTCGAAATAAAGAGAAATTCCTCCCCTCTGATAAACTCCAATGTTGGACTATGGCCCTTATCAGATGATGGTTTTTGCAGCCCCAGTCCACAGTCACTCTGCATCCATCCAAGTGAATTCACATGAATGTGCATTGAATTATCACACGTGAATGCTGTTACTATGAAGCCATTCCAAAGCCAGTTGAAAGTCACCCCAGAATTCAGTGAATTCAGTAACAACTGAATTCACAGAAATCAGTTCCAAGGTCACTTCAGATTCAATCCAAATTGGTCTGGGACTCTTTCAAACGGGAGGAATTTCTCCCAACTCCAAATGGAGCCAATGTGGATTCATGTAAATTCGCTAGTTAAGCGAATTTACATGAACTCCTGTTCCATTCGGAAGGCATTCAAAATTACTTCCCATTACCCGAAAATAACCCCCTCCTGCCCGAAATTGCGTGTGAAGCTTTAATTCGCAATAACGTAAAACCCATGATTGCATTTGGAGTGGCTTCCCTCTTACCCAAAATTGCGTGTGAAGATTTAATTCGCAATAACGTAACACCTATGATTGCATTCAAATTGACATTAAATTATACTTCCAATTTCTGACGTCTGAAAGAGTCCCTGGTCTGATAAGGTCCTAGGACTCTGGAAACCTGGGTTTGATTCCTAGCTCAGCCATGAAACCCACTGGGTGACCCTGGGCAAGTCACATGCTCTCAGCCTCAAGGGAAGGCAATGGCCAACCTTACCTGAACAAATCTAGAAGTCCTGGGAAAGGAGGATGTGTCTGGCCACCCTGCCCTATATTCTCCTATCTAAAGCAAGGCCAGGCTGCCTAGAAGTCACATTTCTCGGAGGGGAACAGCAAACGCGGTCCTATTTAATGGGCTTTTTAGTCCTGCTCAAAACAAAGGACCTTTTGGAGTGACAGAGAGTGGAAATGGAGGACATGTCCTAGGAAAGGAGGATGTGTCTGGTCACACTGTCCTATCTCTTTTTTTGCAACAAGGAGCATCTGCCAAGTAGACACATTCCTCAGAAGGGATCAGGATGCTGCTCAATAGGCTTTTTGGTCCTGCTCAAATGGGCTTCTTAGTCCTGCTCAAAATGGAGGACCTTTGGGGGTTCCTTTTGAAGAGAAAGTGGAAACAGAGAACAAATCTTGGAAAAGGAAAAGATCTCTCCTATCCCTTTGTTTGCTTTGTAGCCCTGCTCCAAATGGAAGACCTTTGGGAATTCCTCTTGGACAGAAGGCTGAAATGGAGGACAGGTCTAGGAAAAGGAGGATGTGTCTGGTCACCTTCTCCTATGCCTCTATTTGCTTCTTTTAGTCCTGCTCAAAATGGAGGACACTTTGGGGATTCCCCCTGGACAGAAGGTGGAAATAGAAGACAGGTCTAGGAAGAGACTTGTTGGTCACTCCAGAGTTTATCATAGGACAGAATTTGGGGGTATAATGCAATGGCAATCCGAATGCAATCATGGGATTTCATGTTATTGCGTATGAGTGTATCTCACACAATTTTTGGACAATGGGGGGGGGTCATTTTTGGGAAATGGGAAGTCATTCTGAACACATTCTGAACACAATTAGATTTCACGTAAATTTACTAAACTAGCAAATTTATGTGAATTTGAATTGGCTCAATCTGAAATTGGGAGAAATTCCTCCCGTGTGATAAACTCTAACTTATCCTCTCAACGGACTCTTTCAGACGTGGGAAATTGGAAGTATAATCCAAGGGCAATCCAAACGCAATCCTGGGGTTTCACGTTATTGCGAATTAATTCTTCTCACACAATTTCGGGCAAAAGGGAAGCCACTCCGAATGCAATCATGGGTTTTGCGTTATTGCGCATTAAAGGTTCTCACGCAATTTTGGGCAAGGAGGGGTTATTTTCGGGTAATAGGAAGACATTCCAAACGCCTTCCGAACACAATGGGGATTCATGTAAATTCGCTAAACTAGCGAATTTACGTGAATCCGAATGGGCTCCATTCGGATTTGGGAGAAATTCCTCCCATTTGAAAGAGTAGAGTGAGTGAATTCACTCAATTCTGAACTGGCCTCACTTTCATTGGACTCTTTCAGACGTGGGAAATTGGAAGTATAATCCAAGGGCAATCCAAACGCAATCCTAGGGTTTCACGTTATTGCAAATTAATTCTTCTCACGCAATTTTGGGCAAAAGGGAAGTCACTCCGAATGCAATCATGGGTTTAACGTTATTGCGAATTTAAGCTTCTCACGCGATTTCGGGCAAGGGGGGGTTATTTTGGGGTAATGGGAAGTAATTCCGAATGCCTTCTGAATGGAGCAGGGGTTCAGGTAAATTTGCTAAACAAGCGAATTTACATGAATCCGCATTGGCTCCATTCGGAATTGGGAGAAATTCCTCCCGTTTGAAAGAGTCCATTTCTTTCGAAATTGAGAAAAATGCCTCCCGTGTGATAATGTCCTTAGCCCTACTCAAAATGGAACTTCCTAAAACAAATGACAGTACTTGTCCATAGAGGATCATTGGAGAATACTTGGCCATAGAAGAACAGTGGGGAATACTTGCCTATAGGGATACATTGGGGAATACTTGCCCATATGAATATACTACTGGAGAATTCTTGCCTGTAGGGATGCATTGGGGAATATTTCCCCATTGAGATACATTGGGGAATACTTGCCTATAGGGATACATTGTGAATATGTGCCTATAAGGATACATTTGGGAATACTTGGCTATAGGGATACATTAGGGAATAGTTGCCTATGGGGAAATATTGGGGATCACTTGCCCATAGGGAGAGCTAGGAAACCTCTCCTATGTGTCCCTATGGGCAAGTGTTCTCCAATGACTCCCTATGGGCAGGGATGGCTTCCCTGTTGGCAAAAGGGGGGGGGGGCTGTTCTAGGAGGTCCCGCTCAAACTGGAGGAGAGCCTTTCGTCCTGGAAAGGCAGTGGCCATGGAGGACACCTTCTGGGAAAGGAGGACATGGCTATTATGGACCTCTTGGGGAGGCCTCCCGGAGAGAAGGGGGCCAAAAGGGAGGGCAGGTCCTGGGAGACGGAGGGAGGGGGCTGATGGATGATGATGATGATGATGATGATGATGATGATGATGATGGGCCTTTGTTGGAGGGGAGGGCGGTGCATGGCTTGAAAGGGGGGGGAGGCTCTGCCCATCTAGTGCCTCCTCTCTCTCCTCCAGTCCTCCTCTTCCTCCTCCTCCTGGGTTGCTGCTGCTGCTGCTGCACCTGTTGGCTGCTGTTGCTGCCGTCGGGTCCAGATTAAGGAGGAGGAGGAGAAGAAGAAGAAGAAGACTCTGCTGCTGCTGCTGCTCCTCTGCCTCGACGACGACGACGACGAGGAGGACGATGAACCCTTCTTCTTTGGAGGGACACCCGACCAGTCTCAACCTCAGCGCCCAAGAGCTGCTGCTGGACGCTTACAGCGACCCCCGGAGCCTCCTCTTCCCCGGCGTCGGGGCTTGCTATGGAGGGGATCATCATCCCCACCCTCCTCCTGTTGTGGTGGAGGCTCCAGGGGCAGAAAACACCGGCAGCCCTCCCTGCTGGGGACTTTCCCTTCCTTTCCTTCCGTCCGCCCCGTCGGGGACAGCATCACCCTCCTCCTCTTCCTCAGAACTGGGCTGCTGCTGGCTCTCCTCCTCCTCTTCTTCTCCTCCATCCTCCTCTGTCCGCCCTCCTTACTCCTACTCGGCCCTGATCGCCCTGGCCCTCCAGAGCGCCCCCTCCAGGAAGATGACCCTCAGCCAGATCTACCAGTTCGTGGCCGGCAGCTTCCCTTTCTACCGACGGAGCGGGCACCTCGGGGGCTGGCAGAACTCCATCCGACACAACCTCTCCCTCAACGACTGCTTCAGGAAGGTCCCCCGAGGGGACGACGACCCGGGTAAGGGATCTCAACCCTGCTCTCCCCAACACTCAAGCCACTAGGGCCACCCCTGCCTCTGCTTTCAGGCTACAGGCTGGGAGGGAGATGGAGTCCCTTTTGGAGAGATGTGGTCCACACCTGTTCCAGGAGCACCTTCAATAGCTTGTCATAGCCCAAGAAAGAAAGAAAGAAAGAAAGAAAGAAAGAGGGAAGGAAAGGAAAGATGTACTAAAAGAAATGATGACAGTCCTCGCCCATAGGGAAACCATACTTGCCCATAGAGAGTCATGGGAGAACACTTGCCCGTAGGAAGTCGTTGGGGAATACTTGCCCCATAAGGAAAGATCTCCAGCGTTTTTCTCCACGGGCAAGTATTCCCCTATGCTTCCCTATAGATAAGTATTCTCATATGATCCTCTATAAGTGTTCCTCTATGCAGTTTATCAGATGGGAGGAATTTCTCTTCATTGCGAATGGAGCCAATTGGAGCCAATCACGTGAATTCGCTAGTTTAGCAAATTTATGTGAATTCCAATTGCGTTCGGAATGCGTTCAGAATGACTTCCCATTACCCGAAAATGACCCCTCTTGCCTGAAATTGCATGAGATGCTTTAATTCACAATAACATAAAACCCCATGATTGCGCTCGGAATGACTTCCCTTTTTCCCAAAATTGCATGAGATACTTCAATTCACAATAACGTAAACCCCATGATTGCGTTCGGATTGCCATTAGATTATACTTCCAATTTCTGACGTCTGATAAGGTCCTATGTTTCCCTAAGGGCAAGTACTCCCCTAGGCTTCCCTATAGGCATCTATTCCCTTATGATTCCTTATGGGCAAGTCTTCTCCAGTGATTCTCTATGGCCAAGTATTCCCCAATGCTTCTCTATGGGCACATGCTCTCCAATGGTTCTCTGTGGGCAAGTATGGTCATTTGTTTCATTACGTCCCAGGAAAAGGAAAGGAAAGGAAGAATATAAAAAACTGTAGTTCTTTCCCTGTGAATGATCAGAGCAGGATTTTTTAAAATGTGGAGAAGTATGGAAAGTAGAAGAGATTTTATCTATTTAAAATCCTGCCTTTCTCCCAGCGTGGGACCCAAGGGGTGACGATATTCCAGATGAATGAATGCAGAGCATAAAGGTTTCCTTGCATGTACCTTCATCATCCCACCCTGCAGGTCTGTACTCAGAGCAACTAATGAGGAGGCCTCTCAGAAAGTTTGGATTTTGGGGGGGATTGCAGCTCCCAGTATCCCCCAACCAGCCTTTTGTAATTCAAAAAGGGAATGTTGCTTAGTCTGCTTAGCAGCATTGAAATGTAAACACCTGGGATCACCTTAGCTGGCTTATCCTGCAGGATCCCACTTTCCCCTTCCTTTAAACTTTAAGCCTTTCAGTGCTTTTTTCTTTTAGCATCCACACATATTCCCATCCTAGAGCAATACCTGTTAGGAACATTTTCTTTGAGACTGGTTCACCCTAGCAATATATATATTTGTAATGAACAGTTCAGAGCCAGCTTGATGTGGTGGTTTAAGTATTGGACTAGGGCACTAGGAGACCAAGGTTCGAATCCCTGTTTAACGGGGATGGCCCAACCAAAATGCAAACTTAGGCTTCCTTCTGAACTCCTGCAAGTAATATGGCAGGCAGGGCCCTTCGCTTAAAAAATGGTCTCTTTAGGGCATTCTAGATTGGCAAAAAGAAGTGTGTTCATGGCTGCATGAAACTCTAGCCTTTAGATGAGAAAAAGGGAAAGTGTGCCATGAAAATGCTTTTTTTGCGTTTTAGGGGAGAAGAAGCACCTTTAAAAAAGTGCTGGTTTTCCCAGCTTCTTTTTAAAAAACTGCGGAACAGCGCAGCTCCATCTAAAGGCTGTGGTGCAGCTGCTAAGCATTAAGAAAATTTGAAGATTAGGCAAACACCATGTCCAGGTAGACCCCACGGTTTAAAGGTTTATGGGGCTACCATTCTTAAATATATTCATGACTTACCCGCAGTTGACACAGTGGGACCTACTTGTGTATAAACAAAACCGGGAGCAGTGCAGTTGTCGTGTACCTTCAAGTACCTTCAAGCTTGTCTGTTTGGGCTCATAGTCTGGTATCTGTTTTAAATGTGTTACGTTGAAATAAATCCCCATCAAAATCAAATTTCCAGTATATAGTGGGATACAAAAAAGGATTCCCACTGATTTTTTTTTCCCTGGCAGGGGGAGGTATGTAGTGACTTGCCCAAGATCACACTGTGAGTTTTCATGGTTGAACTCGGATTTGAACCCTTGTCTCCCAGTGTCTTTGTCCAATACTTAAACCACAACACCGAACTGGCTCTAAGTAGAAGAATACAAAGGGTGACCCAGTCTAGAAAGTACGACAACATCCAAAGTCCACAAAACAATTTATGGGCCAAGCAAAATGCACAAAATACATGTTGCAAGCTTCCCTTGCATCCTGATCCCCGATGGATTTTCAGGAATGTTGCAGTACCAGGAATTGGTAACACTAACTCAAGCACTATGTGGTTTATTTGTACAGGTATTTCCTTTATTTGAGCAGTGGCCTTGAATCCCATCCTTGGGAAGAAGGTGGGATATAAATAAAGTGGTTGGTTAGTGGATTGATCAGCCTTGCTTGGCGTCCACTAAAGTCAATGGGGATATTTCTGTTGAGGACAGTGCAGCAAGACTATCCATGGCTTGTTGAAGACTTGAATGCAGGCCAAGCCTAAAGTGCAAAAAGCTTTGCATCCACTCCTTTCAATGAGTAATAATCTACTCCCACCTCCATTTCCACAGGAAATACTGTTTTGTTCACACAGTTTGAGTAAATAGTTCCATCCCCCTAAGTGAGAAATAAACAAGAGATTGTATACACTGTACTCTCTTGAATCAAATAATGGAGTAGGAGGAAACTATTGTTTTGGAAACATGCCTTACCCAATTTAGATTTGTGCAGCATGATTAAAGTTACTTCGCTTCACATATGATGCTAATCCTAGAAGCACTAGTGAAGTTCTCAATTATTTCTGTGCATGTGGGAATGCTGCCTGCACGGTCAAAAGAGGACGTGGACAGGTATCATTTTTGTATGTGCATCCGATAATCCATTTACACTGCAGAAATAATCTGGTTTGATACCATTTTAACTGCCATGGCTCAAAGCTGTGGAATTTTGGAGATAATAAGTTGGTTGTGGCTGCGCTCTGGTACCACTACCAACTACAGTTCCCAGAAAGCTACAGCATTGAGCCATGGCAGTTAAATTGGTGCCAGACCGGATTATTTGTGCAGTGCAGATGCAGCTAATGTAATACTTTAGTTTGGACTTTAAAACACAAGGAGGGCAACAAGTATATGTCCAGCAAAACCACTGCACAATCCAGCCATTGTCAAATATAAAACTATTCTTTATTCTAGCACCCACTACACTTTTTCAGAACAACTGTCTCCCCAAGTACACTGTAACTCATGATGGGTTTCCCAGAACAGGTTAATGTTACTCTTTACTATTGGCAAGAAGAGTGAGTTATATAGCTGTAGAAGCATTTCATTTGGCTATCTCAGCAGTAACCTACAGCTGGCGTAATAAGCTGTGTCATGTATATGTGTGTAATAATAATAATATAATAAAAATTATTTATATCCCACCCCTTTGAGGTCAATCGGGGCGGCTAACAACAATAAAATACAATACAGATATACAAATCTAGTTCCCTCCCCCCCCCCACCTGCCTTCAAGTCACCTGTCGATCTGTTGCGACTCCATGAATTTCATAAGCTCTTCTTAGGCAAGGAATACTCAGTTGTTTTTGCCAGTTCCTCTAAAATGTAGCCTACAGCAATTGGTATTAGAATATTAGAATATGGTCTACACACCAGGGATTTGGCTGTGCCTTGCATTCCACAGGACAGGTGGCCTCAAGCAACACGGTATCTCCTAGCCCGTCTTCTCCAGGCACATCTGCAATAGGAGAATAATAACAATGATTTACCTTACAGGGTTTTTTCCCACCTAAGGAGGCAACCAAACAGCACATGTAAAGCAGGGATGGGGAAGCTTTGGCCTTTTAGATGGATCCACTCTCACAATTGGCTATGTTGGGAGAAGTTGATGGGGATCATAGATTAAAATATCCGGAGGACCAAAGTATTACCATCCCTTGAATTTTTGGATGCATTACGTATTATGCATGGGGTGTATTATGAAAGCACCAAACAAATATTTGTTGTTATACTGAAAAAACAAAACAAAAACAAAAAACTAGTTACCATTCTTGTTGTATAGTCCCATGAATAGTCTTGCACTGACATGATTACCTGATTGTTATCAGTATTACATATGTCTCAGCAATTATGATTCCAAGGTGTTTACTGGCAGTCTTGTATCTCTGTTTTCAATGCATTATGCTGAAATAGGTGTCCATTAAAATCAAATTTCTCTTGTTAAGAAAACCTTGCGATAGGTTTGCATTAGGGTTGCCATAAGTTGGAAACAACTTGAAGACACATAATACATGCACACAATGGGATACAAACCTTGTGTTGTCCTTGTGTATGTGTTTGTGTGCACACATGCTTTGATTCTTAGACTCACATTTGATGGCTTTTAAAAGAATACAAATAGTGGGAGGAAAATCGGCAGAACTTGAAACCTGACACCCATAAAGCAGGACAAAAGAAATACAATGAACATATACAAAGGTTTTTGTGGCATGGAGGGTATTAAAAACCCTTAGCAAAAAGAGGGGGGTGGCTCCCTAAATAAAATGGTATTTAAGAATGTATTAGTTATTTTCTTACATCACTGCCCTTATACTGAGAATTTCCCAAGATTTGCAAAGAAGTTTTAAATAGTTTAAAATTATCTCCTTTGTCAGGAAACATTGGTGAACGCTCAGAACACTGCAGATTAACAGTAGGGTCTTGCAGAGATTATCATTCACAGGAAGAAGAAAAATTGTATGGCTTAATCAGTATTGGGGATTCTAGAAGAGCCTCAAGTTTTAATTTTACTTTTCACATTGTTATCCACTGCTTTTTACTACAAGTATCATATGCACAACTTGACTTATGAGCTGTACTAATGTCCTTTTGGAATTGCACATTTTGTGTAAGAAAACTCTCCCAATAGGTTCAGAGAGGTACCATTTCAAACCCCTGGGTACGAAATCCCTCAAGATATGTAGACCTCACCTCAAATCTATACTAGATTTACTTTACTGTTGTTTTCTAGTGAATAAAACTGATGTTAAGAATATATATTTCCATCCAAAGCTGTTATTTTCACTTTCTTCTGTGGCCCTCTTCCCTGGCCTTTTATCCCTTCCGTTGCTCTGATTTTATAACCTCTTTCCCCGTCCCACCCCTGTCTTTTCCACAAATAGTCAATACACCAAGAAATTGAGTCACAACACAGGAGTACCCTACAGGGTTCTTGTATAGCACTCTAACTTCCCATAACAAAATAAATATAACAACACTCAGCTATTTTTCAGGGCTGATGTAACTCACAATCTCTTGGCCATAGTTTGAAAAAATATATACCACTAGGTTCATGTTTTCATTGTATTTCTAAGCTTTCCAGAAGTGGTTAAAAATCTGCAAAAGCAGCATCATTAGATCAAAATTCATTTGATCTGCCTACTGGGCCAAAGAGTTTTCCTCCAGAACACAGCAGACTGCAGATCTGGCAGGCTGACTCCCAATAGAGGTGGACTCAGAGATCACCTCTTGCTGACTAGCTAGATGTGAATCTGTCTACACAGATTACAATAAGTAAATAAATTTAAGTTTTCTGGGTGGAGAGTATCATCCCTTCCTCCTTTTGTGGGTACCCATGGGTACAATTTTTTTTAATTTTTTAATTTTATTAAGAGATTATACAAAAATTAAAAACATCACATATATATATATATATATATATATAATCCTATACACTTTAAGTTGTTTGAAAAAGATTAGACCATAGTGATCACTGGCAACCTGGAGGGAGGACAATTATAAAATTTGTTTTAACAAAATCAATAAAAGGAAGCCATTTTTCATAGAAAGATTCTTGGTTTGGTTGTTTTAAATTACATTTCATTTTATCTAATAGCTTCTCCATTAGCCATTGGTCCCAGAGTCTTTTCAAAGGTACAAATTGTTTCAAAAACTTTGACAGTTTTGGGAACAAAGTTTACTGTTCACCATCAATTTAACAAAATCAATCCAAAATCATGGATAACAAAATCAATTAGATTAAATAGTGGAATGAGAGAATTTCAAATGGATAGCATCTATTAGGAGGGCAATCTTCTTTGCAAGGCACTGTATCATATTCATTCACTAAATGTGTGTGCTGTACGTGCCTTCAGATCCCCTGTCAGCTTGTAGCAACCACATAAATTTAATAGGGTTTACTTAGACAAGGAACACTAAAGAGATTATTTTGCCAGTTCCTTGCTCTACAATAAAGCCTATAACTTCTAGCATTCATTGGTGATCTTCCATCCAAGTATTAACCAAGGCTGATGCTGCTTACCTTCTAAGATTGGATGGGTTCTGATGCCTTTCAGGTATTTAGGCCCACTAAACATAACTACTTGGAAATAAAGGGCTGATACAGACGGCCACAAAGTGCTGTCCTGGCAGCAATACTAAGGCTCAGGAGCGTGTAGCAACTGCACACTTCTGAACCCTAGTACTTGTGGGCGTCACCATCGTGATGCAGCACCACCCACACATCACACGCATCAATGACATCACACGTGCGTCACGTCCAAATGGTGCTGCGTACCTGCAGCATCACTGTGCCGCCCTATGGCGCTTATAGTGTCGCAGGTGCGGAGCGAAAAGGAGCTGCTTTTCAGCGCTCCTTTTTTCCTCCGCATTGTCACCGCGCCATTTGGCTGCTGCGGCAACGATGCGGAGGAAAAGAGGTGGCTCCAGCCCGCCCTTTCAGGGTAGTCTGTCTTGCCCCAGAGTTTCATTTCTTTCAGTACAGCTTGCTACCATAAGTTATATCATCAGATTATAAAATCCAAATTGTGTGATTCCCACACATTTAAATTCATTTCTCTGGTATCTTAAGACAGAAAACAAGGATAAGACAGAACATAATCACTTGTAAACTAAATATTTAGTGTACTATTTAAGTTTATATCACTCTTTTCTCCAGGGAGTGCTACCGTGTTTCCCCGAAAATAAGAGTGTCTTATATTATTTTTTGCTCCCAAAGATGCCCCAGGTCTTATTTTCAGAGGATGTCTTATTTTTCCATGAAGAAGAATTCACATTTATTGTTGAACAAAAAAATGAACATTTATTATATACTGTGTATATATATTTATACACAAAAACTTTGCTAGGTCTTACTTTCAGGGGAGGCCTTATATTTAGCAATTCAGCAAAACCTTTACTAGATGTTATTTTTTAGGGAGGTCTTATTTTCAGGGAAACAGGGTAGTGAGAGTACTTAGTGTTCCTCATTCTCTACTTTATTCTCAAAGCAGTCATGTGAAATAGCGTGGGGAAGTTCCTGGTCAGTTATTTCTGCTGGAATAAGGCTACAGGGGTTTGGAAGTGGTGGCTCATCCTTCACTTCAAATCGCACTCCTCACAGTAGGATAGACTTATTTAGTATGTATATTTATACCCTGCCTGTCATTCAATTAAATCAAAGCAGGAGATAGGACTCTCTTCTTCCTCACTTTGTCCTTACCATAAACCTGTGAAGCAGGTTAAATCCTCATGTTCTTGGTTGTTTCATAGGTAAAGGCAATTATTGGACCCTGGATCCAAACTGTGAGAAGATGTTTGACAATGGCAACTTCAGAAGGAAAAGGAAAAGACGATCTGATGTTGGCAACAGACCCGGAGCACTCAGCAAAGTGGAGGACAAAAGCAGCAGTTGTGCAGTCCCACAAGCCCTTGAACCACACAACTTGGGCTCGGTTCCACTGCGATCCCCCAGCCTGAGTTCCAGTCGTTGTTTCTCCACGTTTGTCTCCGCCATGAATGCTGTGGCCCATAGTCGGAATGGTTTTTCCAGGCAGTTTTTTGGTGGTCCGGGGTCTGAATTTATACCTGGCAGGCAGAATGGGCCTGGCCTGAGTTCTTGTTCTGTTTCCCACAGCAGCCCACCCACAGGATTTGAACTCAGTTCTCAGTCCAACTCTAGGATGAATTACTATGCAGGCACTAGTGGACAGTCGAATTGCCTCAGCACCCCAGTCCTGAGTACCTTCAGTGTGAACAATCTGATCTATAGCAGAGAAGGGACCGAGGTCTGAAAAGATGGTGGTATAGCCTTTGTTTGAAGAATACTACACAAGTAGCCTTTGTTCAGTGCCTAGATATTTGCCTTATGTCCAATAGGCTGTCTATCTTCAGTCTTTTTTATTTATCCCCAATGTGCACCATGAGTAAAGAGCTTGAAAAGTTGTTTTCTTTGGATCACAACTTCTCAGACTCTCTAACTCTGCCTGAACCCCCTTTTAACATTTTTTTTTACCTAGTGTCCATGTTTCTTCTCGCTTTAGCCTTCTCTCCTCTTTCTTTCTTTCCTTTCCTTTCCTTTCTTTCTTTTTCTTCCTACCTTCCTTTTTTCCTTCCTTTCTTCTTCACACTTTATTCCTGCTTCAGCCATCTATTCATTTCTCACCTTCTGTCTTTTTTCTCTTCATTTCTACTAAAAATCCTTAATAAAAAGAAATGTTGCAAATACCACTGCTGAAACCTTAGACAAGGGTGCCCCACAGTTGTGTGGGATTTGCTGCAACTGAGTGCAGAAGAAGGAAGAGTCATTCCTTATCAGGGACAATCTCTTCAGGTGTACATTTGGTCACCATTCAGATTTGGATACAAATAGATTTGGTCCACAAAAGATACTTTTTAAAAGCTTCTCCAACTTCTGTCTGCAACAGAAAAACCTCCTGGGTGGGAGGTTAGTGTCGGTGTGTGAACTGTTGCGGCTTTCCAGATGTCAAATTCCAGGAGCTGTAGCCAGGTAAACCATAGGAGAGGAATGCTAGGACTTGCAATTCAGTAAAATCTGGAGGGCTGCTCAGTCCTCAACCTGTTGTTGGTGGCTGAAAGTGCCACCTGCATTTTCTA
This sequence comes from Urosaurus nigricauda, assembly GCA_034509955.1. Taxonomy (NCBI): domain Eukaryota; kingdom Metazoa; phylum Chordata; class Lepidosauria; order Squamata; family Phrynosomatidae; genus Urosaurus; species Urosaurus nigricauda. Next base: position 198,702,096 of record JAOEGL010000003.1, on the reverse strand, counting down.
CTTCTCACACCACTTGGGCTTCATCTGCACTGCAGAAGTAATCCAGTTCGACACCTCCTTAATTACCATGGCTCAGTGTCATGGAATTCTGGTTTGTTGTGGCATGGAGCTCTCTGACAGAGAAAAATAAATGTCCCCCAAAACTGCAGTTCCCAGAATCCCATAGTATTGAGCCATGGCAGTTAGTCAAACTATTATTTGTGCAGTGCAGATGCGGTCTAGGGTTTGCTTCTAGAACAGTGTCTTCTGCACCTTAGAAAAGTAAGCTTGCTACACATTAAAATAAACAACTAAGTGTAGACTCAGGTTGCTTCTAACCACGTGGTAAAATCCATCCTTCCTTTAATATGTTTATTTGAATGCATCTCCCACTGTGGCACAATCCATACTTCCCATTAATAGGTTTATTTGAATGCATCTCCCACTGACTTTAGTCAGTAACACTTTGTTCAAGAAACTGTTAAGAACTGTCATGTTCACACACAAAAGTCTATTGGTTATGGTTTCTTCTGTAATGGCTTTGTTTACAGTCTCAATACTAAGGCCTTAGCTTCTTTTTTAATTTTGTTTTTAAACAAATGCACTAATCTACAGCATAGGAATATTTTGGGATTTGTATATAACAGCAGTATGTTTTGAACAGAAAGATATAGTTGTATTTTGGAAAAATAACAAAGGCTTCTTTTAGAGTTTTTAACTAAATGTATATTACTGATGTGTTACTGATCTATGCAATGAACAAAATAAAATGCCGCCCTTTGATTTGTCTTAAAATTCTAACTCAGCACTCAACTGTTGTGTTTCAGTTATATTTTAGGGTGCAACCCTAAAAAAAGAAAATAAAAAAGATTATCACAGTGTATATAGAACCAAGGATCACCATTATTTAGAACCCCTGAACTTTGAACAGTGGGAAAGTTGTCTTGGAATTTTGAAGTACCAATAATTATTATTTTTTTTAAAGAGTTCCTAGAAAAGTACAGAATGCATTTAGGGTTTTTGGTAGCCATACATTCTTCAGTGCAAGGTCCCAGATTAGTCAGATTTACTTCTGAGAAAATATGTATCCACTCATTTTATAACTGAACTGCCACCCTTCAAGTAGGCTCAAAACTCTACTTTTGATTGAAAAAAATAAGTCCTGGGTGGGGATTTTTAAGTGAATAAATTAGGCTACAGGATGGGTGGTGTTAAAATTGAAATCTAAAAACTTCTTACCAAGTTAAAAGACATTTTTTGTTCTTTCTCCAGACAAAGAAGTGAAGAAATAGCTTGAGTATATAAGAAAGCAGCAGCAAAATTACTATTCTCAAATGGCTTGGAATAAATTGTGTTGTCATCAAAGAGAAGTGCTGGCAAATTGTATTTTAGGATATAGGTGTGCCAGCAATTAATCTTTGCAGATTTTTAAAACACATTTGCAACCAAAAATATTGGTATTTCTGCAAAGGCTTTCATCTGTGCATTTGAAAATGCATCAATAGACAAGTAGGATCATATACTGGTTTAAGAAAAAGTTGTATTTGAAAATTAAAAGAATCTCAATCTGTGTGTGTGTGAATTTCTTCGCAACCCAGGGAAACAGACATCCTTCTCTATATAAGCAGACCAATTAAGAAAAATCTTGTACTCACTTTCCTGGGAGTATGCATGTTGAACTCAGCAGGACTGACTTTGGAGTAGATGTATGAGTTTTTCAAGAGAGGCTGATTGGAGTGAATCAAAGGAACTATTTTGCTACACACACACAATGGACAAGGTTGCACCATTGGGAGTGCTGGAAAACAGTGAAACATTGGATTAAATGTGAGAGGCTAAAAATAGTTAAAACACCCTTTTGGCTTGCAGTTGTCATAGGTCAACTTGTGCTATAGTATTAAGGCCTGTGTCACAATAATCATCATTCATAAATGCCAATAGCTTTACCATCTTTAGTAATAATGACTTACTTTATTTTATATCTAATAATGCAATGACCAAAAGGGGCCCTGAAAGGCTGTGATCCAATGCACAATGTTGGCTAATGCAACTCTGCTACGTGGTCCCATGAAAAGTAATTTGACAACAGTGCTCACTGCTTTCAAGGGAACTTATTCCCAAATCAAGGTGGAGCTACTATATATACTTATGTATAAGTCTAGAAATTTTAGCCAAAAAATTGACCCCAAAAACCTGAGTTGACTTATCCACAGGTTAATGTAAGTACTGTACTTTAACTGTACTGTACTGTCCTGGTGAAAAGCAATAGCATAATCTGTCCCAGGAGTGGAATTGAACCCCCTCCCTCCCCCTGTCATTCATCCAACCTTTAGAATAAGTACAAACAGTTGTGCCTGTTTGAATTTTGTAAGTTGTTTGGCATTGTTTTCCTTGGTTCATCTTTTAGGGGCTTTACACACCACCCAAAAAGGGCAGTCTGAAGCCTCCTTTGTTTGCTGCAGACCTTCACCGCAGCAGCTAGATGCAGTGACGAAGGTGCACAGCAAAAAGGGAGCGGGGAACCCTGCTCCTTTTTAGCATCGCAGTTGCGACGCAATAAATTGAAAAGGCACCATTGAGCACCTTTATGCCGTAGCAACTGCACAGCTCTGTGTAGAAGCTACACAGTTGCGATGGCATCGTTACGTTCATATATACAGTAGTATATATGGTAGTTACTGAGACCTGATCCTGAAAAAGGCAGGTAACTTATTCTAACTTCTGGCCCCATTTTTATTCCTCCATCTAAAGGAAAATCCAGCAGATTTGGGCACAGAAGTTTACTTTTGAGGTTTTGAATCCCCCACTCTGCCATGGAAACCCACTGGGTGACTTTGCTCAAGTCACACTCTCTCAGCCTCAAAGACATAGCTGTGTTAGTCTGGAAAAGCAGTATTCCAAGGGATCTAGAAGCGCCTTTTGAGACTGTTAAAAGTTTCAAACCCTATGGTGGAACCCTATCATGTTTTTTTTTTCCCAGCAAGTTTTTTCAGAAGGAGTTTAGCCCTCATCTGAGGCTGAGAGCATGTGACTTGCCCAGGGTCCCCTACTGGATTTCATGGCCAAATGGGGGATCTGAACCCTGGCCTCTAGAGTCCTAGTTCAACACTCAAACCACTACACCACACTGGCTCTCTCCTTCATGGCTTACTTAGATCTAAACCCCAGTTCAGCCATGGAAAAAAACACTGGGTGACCCTGGGTAAGGTCACACTCTCTCAGCCTCAGATGATGGCAATGGCAACCCCCTTCTGAACAAATGTTACCAAGAAAACCCCATGATAAAGTCACCAAAAGGCAGAAACGACTTGAAGACACATAGCAGCAGCAGCAACAATAACAAGCAATCCTATCACAGGGTTTTCCTGGCAAGGTTTGTTCAGAGAGGGTTTCCTTTGGCTCCCTTTGAGGATGAGAGAGTATGCCAAGTTTTGCTTTTGGGTCTCCATAAGTCGGGAACAACTTAAATGCCCACAACAACAACAAGCCCACTCTGAACCCAAGCAGACTCCCTCCCAAGGCAGGTGGGCTGAGGATGCCTGCAAATCATTAGCTGGTTTAACTTCATGTGGGGTTGAACTGCAACTCCCATCATCTCTACTGCTGGGAGTTGGAGTCCTGCCTTAGACTAAACTGGATAGTCCCATCCTCTTGCTGTAAGTTGGACATGACTTGAAGGCTCACAACAACAAGTTCCCTCTGAACCCAAGGACGCTTCCTCCCAAGGCAGCTGGCCTGAGAAGGCCTGCAAACCTTCAGGTGGTTGAATTTCAGTTGGGGTTGAACTGCAACTCCCATCATCCCTGTGGCTGGGAGCTGGACTCTGGCTCAGGGATGCTTAATTCATAATGACATAGACTAGACTAGACAGTCCCATTCTGTTGCCATAAGTTGGAAAGGACTTGAAGGCCCACAACAACAAGCCCCCTCTGAACCCGAGCAGGCTTTCTCCCAAGGCGAATGGGCTGAGGAGGCCTGCATAGAATAACAACTAAATACTTATTCACAGTATGGAGTTTATCAGACGGAAGGAATTTGTCTTTATTTCGAATGGAGCCAATTCGAATTCACGTGAATTTGCTAGTTTAGCGAATTTATGTGAATTCCAATTGCATTCGGAATGTGTTCAGAATGACTTCCCATTACCCGAAAATGACCCCCCCCCCAATGCCCGAAATTGAATGAGATGCTTTAATACGCAATAATGTAAAACCCATGATTGAATTTGGAATGACTTCCCTTTTGCCCGAAATTGCATGAGATGCTTTAATTCGCAATAACGTAAAACCCCATGATTGCGTTCGGATTGCCAGATTATACTTCCAATTTCCATCGTCTGATAAACTCCTATGTAAGTGGTTGAACTTCAGGTGGGGTTGAACTGCAACCCATTATTCTTGGTGCTGGGAGTTGGAGTCCAGTCTTAGACTAGACTAGTTCCATCCCATCGGAATAAGACAAAAAGGACTTGAAGGCCCACAACCACAAGCTGAAGAGGCCTGCAAATCTTAATATTGTTGAACGTCAGGTGGAGCTGAATTGCAACTCCCATCATTCTTGCTGCTAGGAGTTGGAATCCCATCTCAGACTAGAGTAGAAAGTCCCCTTGCATCGCCATAAGTCGGAAAGGACTTGAAGACCCACAACAAGAAGTCCACTGTGAAAACAAGCTGAGGAGTCCTACAAATCTCAATGTGGTTGAATTTCAGGTGGAGTTGAATTGCAACTCCCATCATCCTTGGCACTGGGAGTTGGAATTCTGTCTTAGTTAGACTAGACTAGTCAGTCTCCTCCCATCACCATAGGTCAGAATCAGAAAGGACTTGGAGGCCTACATCAACAGGTCCACTCTGAACCTATGCTGAGGAGGCCTGCAAATCATTAGTTCATTGACCTCCAGGTGGGGTTGAACTGCAACTCTCATTACCCCTGCTTCTGGGAGTTTGTGTGCCATCTTAGAGTAGACTATAGACAGTCCCCTTCCATGGCCATAAGTCAGAAAGGACTTGGAGGCATACTTGAAGAATGAGAAAGTGTTGCTGACTCCCTCAGAAGGGAAGGGAGTCACAAAATGGTGGCAGTGGTGGTGCGTAGGAAGGCCGTCGGGCATCGGCTGCCTTGAAGTGGCTTCTCTGGGCGCCGAAGGGACAGTCGGCCGTCGCCCTCCTTGTTTACAGTCCGGAGAAAAGCAAAAGCCCTCCGTCTCCTCCTGTTTTCACACTCTATACTACTATGGGGCAGGTTCGCGTGTGTGTGTCGAGCACCCCTCGGCAAGTTTGTAAATAAAAACTCTTTTCTTTGGGGCCGACACAAAAGATCATCTTTGTCTCCGCCCGGGGAGCTGGACAATAATTTATAGGAAGAATTTGGGGATTTAATCGAGCGTCCAAAATTAATCTGGATCCCTGCTGAGGAGCCCTTTAATTACTTGTTTCCTGCATGCTAACCTCTTTTTCGTGAGAGAAAGAAAGAAAGAAATAGAGGAGGTGGAGGAAAAGAAAGAAGCCCTCGCCGTCGGAAGGTTGTGGTCGTTGGGCCCGTAGAAATGGGTCGCACGCTAAAAGATTTTTATGCTTTTATGTTTCAAGAAAAAGGGGGAGTCGAACCCAGAGCCGGTTTACTAAGTCTTACTACGATGATGTCCTTGGCAGAACTGTTGCGGCTCAAAGGAACCCCAAAGTAGCTATTGGGGTTAAAATTGATACTTTCCTACTGTCTAGGACCATGACTAATCAGCCCTCCAGACTCCAGCTGGAGGGGGATGATGGGAATTGCAGTAGAAGCACACCTAAAGGTCAACCACATTATGAATTGCTTGGGTCAAGGTGATCGGATGTCCTAACTACAAAGGAGGATGAGGCCCTGTAGAATTTCAAAAACAAAATGTAGGACATTACAAAATCAAAGGCTCAGAACACTCATAAAGATGTAAATTCATGCTTCTTAGGCCTGCTCAAAATGGAGGGCATGCCTCCTAGACTTGGCTTGGGTTCAGTGTATACTTATATCTAAGAAAGGTCCAAAACACACTACAAAAATAATAATCCAGTCTTTGAGATCACTTTAACTGACCTAGCTCAATGCTAGGGAATTCTGTGAACTGTAGTTTTGTAGGACATTTAGCTTTCTCTGTCAGAGAGGCTCTGGTGCCACAATAAACTACATTTTTCAGGATTCCCTAACACTGAGCCAGGGCGGTTAAGGTGGTCTCAGACTGGACTGTTTCTGTTGTGTGTTTTGGACCTAAGACATACATGAGAGAGGCAGTGTGGTATAGTGGTTTGAGTATTGGACTGGAGACCAGGGTTCAGGCGTGGGCACCTTGGGCCAGTCACACTCTCCCAGCCCCAGAGGGTGGCAATGGCAAGCCCCCTCTGGAGAAACATGCCAAGGGAACCCCCTGATAGGTTCACCATAGGTTTGCATAAGTCAGAAATGACTTGAAGGCACAAACAACAACAACAACAAAAGCCATGCTGGAGGCATGTTTTAAGGCCTCATTTGTAGGGTTTTTAAAAGACTTCAAAATAGCGTCCATCTAGTTCCTTATTTGTGCAAAAGTTCAACAGCCACAGCCAAATCACAACCGTGAAGTTCCCCGGTGCCAAGTCTGCTTCACTTAATCCTTTGAGATACCTTGAACTACCTTCCCTCAAATGGTGCCAGCTGCTTTGGACTGTGGCTCCATGATTTCTGGCCATGAAATTTGTTTGGGTGCACAGAATAACAACTGAACATTGAATAACTGGGGCTGGAATTAAGACACACTGAAAACTATGACAACTTTGAGAGAGACCCCCCCCCCCCCGCAACTGCAAAATGTACATTATTCTAACATTACCATGATTCCCCCCTTCCAGTTTAGATGTTCTTCATAATCCTAGATCCTAAACTAGTTTAGTTTGTTCATAAAATCTATATTGTGAGTATCCACTGTATTAAAAGTACCATCCATTGGACTTGCGCCTTTGAACATGGAAGTAAATGGGATTTGTAGTCCCCTTAAAGCCAGTCTGGTGTAGTGGTTTGAGAGTTGGTCTAGGACTCTGGAGACCGGGGTTCGAAACCTGGCTCAGCTACATAACCTTGGCCAAGTCACACTCTCTCAGCCTAGAGGATTACAATGGCAAACCCTCTCTGAAGAAGCCTGCCAAGAAAACCCCAGGATAGGTTCCTCTCAGGGTTGCCACAAGTCGGAAATGATTTGAAGCCATGCAGGTACACAACGACAACGACAAAGTTTCAAACAAATTTTAGAATGAAAATATTCAGCTCAGGTCTTGCTTTTAAGAGAAAAGGACCATGTGAATAATCTATCAAGAGGTGATGCAGTATACATCATGGATAAGGAAAGGAGCCAATGACATTGGAGATGTTAATTCACATTCACTGAGGTGCATGTTTGGGTCTAAAATGAATCACATTTAGAACAAAAATCAATGAGATGGTCATAACTACTTTAAACATTAGGTTAGTTTTTCAGGACCACTGTGACTGCATCCACACTGCTGAAATAATCTGGTTTGACACTGCTTTAACTGGTTTAGCTCAATGCTATGGAATTCTGGGAATTGTAGTTCCGCTCTGGGGCCACCACAAACTACAGTTCCCATTGAGCCACGCCAGTTAAAGCAGCATCAAACGAGATTATTATTGTAGTGTGCATGCAGCTTATGTCTGGATTAATTCACTGCGATTAGATGGTTCATCCTAATCAGGAGGCAGGGTATGGTCCGAACTTATTATCCACCTCTCCAGCCTTGAATTTTAAATGAACAAATAAATACGAGAGGAGGAATTGTGGCCCTCCAGAGTGTGGACTGCAATAAAGAATTGGCTAAAAATCCAGTGGTTGATCTCAGCTCGAATAGACCTAATGAATCGGTGGGGTTGACATAAATCAGAGTTAATTTACCACAGAGTAGTTGATTCAAGAGGCTTATTTTAGCTGGGAGTAGTATAGTACTTTGGATTTATCCCTGGGGGTTGGACTACGTCTCTGGAGATTAGGGTTTCTTTCTTGGCATTTTAGCCTCAGTCAGGTTTGAAGCCTTGACTCCAGGGGGTGAAGCAAAGCCGGCCTTGCATAAGCCTGAGAAGTGACCCAGAGACACCAGAAGCCTAAAAATACTCTTGGTTTTGTAACCTCTTCACACAATTTTCTTTTTTTAAGCCTCTGAGTTCTCCCTTGCCAAAGGCCACCTGGGTTGGGGGTCTCCCACAAAAAGGAAAATACACTCCTTGAATTCACACATCCCAGAATGAGGACCACATTAAGGTTAGAATAAATCCACCTTGGGCTTTTAGAGAGGTGAATTTATTCATGCCTTTGTTGTTTTTGTCCAAAACACACTGCAGAAATAATCCAGTTTGAGACTGCTTTAACTGCCCTGGCTCAGTGCTAGGGAATACTGAGAACTGTGGTTTTTTCATGGTACATGAACTCTCTGACAGAGAAGGCTAAATGTCTCACAAAACCACAGTTTCCAGAACTGAGCCAGGGCACCTAAAGTGGTCTCAAAGTCGATTATTTCTGCAATATGTTTTAGACCATTGTTATGTAAGTCATTTTCAACTTATGGTGATCCTATCAGGCAAGTTTCTTTAGAGAAATGTTTGTCATTGCCACCCTCTAAGGCTGAGAGAGAGAATGACCTGCCCAAGGTCATCCAGTGGATTTCTGTGCCTGAGCTGAGATTCGAACCATGGTCTCCAGAGTCATAGTACAACCTTCAAAGCACTAGGCCACACTGGCTATCCATGCCTGTTCAGAAGCAAAATCCTGCCAACCCAATGAGACTTGGTCCCAGCCAGGACGATTGAGGCTCCCTGTTTTTCTTTTTAAGTATTCATGCATACACCATTACTGAAAAATAGCAAATCTCAGTGCATTCACTGATGTTTTGCCTCAAGGGACCTTACCAGACAGGAGGTATTTCTCTTTATTGCAAATGGAGCCAATTGGAGCCAATTCGAATTCACATGAATTCGCTAGTTTAGCGAATTTACGTGAATTCCTATTGCGTTCTGAATGCATTCAGAATGACTTCCCTTTTCCTGAAAATGACCCCCCCATTGCCTGAAATTGCGTGAGAGGCTTTAATTCGCAATAATGTAAAACCCATGATTGCATTTGGAATGACTTCCCTTTTGCCCAAAATTGCGTGAGATACTTTAATACGCATTAACATGAAACCCCATGATTGCGTTCGGATTGCCATTAGATTATACTTCCAATTTCCATCATCTGATAAGATCCTTGGAAAATGGGCACAAGATTGTAGTGTAAAACAGAAATCCTGTGCACAGTTGGGTTCAGGTGGCTGACATGAAATGAGGATGGGAATCCCAATGAACTCAAGGAAGTGCAAAATGTAATGTTTTTGTGTGCCTTCAGCATCCAGACTGCAGAATTAATTTTATCTGGTACTTAATATCTTTCATTTTTTAAATTCTTCTGATATTAATGACAGTATATATTTTAAACACATTTGCCTGATGAAGAAGCCAGTGGAGGTTGCAGCATGCATTTTGTGCACTTTGGTCTCATAAAGGTATCACTGTTTTTCGGATTTTGGATGTTCTTTTTACTTTGTTATATGGCCAACACGACTACCCCTGGATATGTTCACATATTATTTGTGTTTTTATTGCTCTTCCTTTTTTAAAAAATAATAATGGGGCTTTTTAGACCGCCCAAAAAGGGGCGGTCCATTCTCGCCCCTTTCAGCGGCGGGATGACGCCGAGGCTGCCGCACGGGCAGCCTCGAGGCCTCATCCCGCCGCTTTTGGAGGCCGCGGGGAACCGGCAAACTGCTGGTTCCCCACGGCCTCCAAGCGGGGTGCAGCAGGTGCTCTGGGCACCCGCTGCACCCCACTTCCCTCGGCGGGGCTGAAGGGAGGAAGGGGCCGCCACCATGGCCCCTTTCTCCCTGGGTCTTTGCTGCGGCCATTTAAAGGCCGCCGCAAAGACCCGCAGCAAGAAAAGAGCTCCGAGATGGAGCTCTTTTTTTGTGCCATGGGAAGGGCGAGATTGGCGCCCTCCCGCAGCGCAAAAGCGTCATAACGTGCGCAGTGCGTCAAAACGCTGCGCACGTGATGACGCCTTTGCCGCGCCACCGTATGGACGCCACCATCTTTAAATGCGCTTTAGGCCTAGGGAGGGTGTAAACGCTACGCCCTCCCTAACCCTAAAGGCGGGTTTTTAGCCCTTAAAATGCCCCTTTTTGCCCGTCTAAAACGGGCCAATAATATGGAAATCACCCTGGGGACTTTTTAAAAGGAATATCTTATATAACATCCCTGAACTGAATATGCATGTAGAAACCCCTTACTCCAATTTTAACTGTGGGGCAAAACAGACCAACAGTAAGCACCGGCTTGGGGGTGGCATGGGGGCATCGTGTTTAGAAGATGCACAAAGCACCCCCAAGCTGGTGTCATGCAGCGCCACACACCTGACCACACAGCGGGCAGTGTTGTGGTACTCCAGTGGTGCGGCATTCAGACGTTGCATGCTGCTGGAGCAAAGAAGAGCCACCGCTGCTGCAACAGAAATAGTGGCTTTTTTCTACTCATTTAGGGCTGTCTGTATTGGCCCTATGTCTGCTCCTAACCCACCTTTGCAGCTAGCTCCAATTGTTGGATGATGGGGTTCTAGGACAAACAAAGAAGATCCTCCCAATCTGACACCTCCTCTGAGATGCAGGAAATATTGTCCAGTCAAGAAGCTATTGATTTTCCTCTGTGTGCCACCTTCCAAAGGCAGTAACTTTTTCAATAGATTGTTACTGTTACCTCAGCTTGTGCTTTAGCTTTATGGTTTTGTCTTATTCTAAAAATTTCTGGGTTGAGTTGGATATCTCAGCCACCTGTCCCCAGGTAATTGGTGCTGTAGTGTGACTTCAAGTGATTTCCAATTTATGGGGACCCTCAAGTGAATCTATCAATTTTCTGGGCTAAGAGTGTGTGACATGCCCATGGTCACCCAGTGGATTTCCATGGCTGAGTGAGGAATCATGTTGAGGATGGAGCAAGCTTGTTTTCTGCTATTCCAGACAGCAGGACACAGAACAATAGATTAAGCTACAGGAAAAGAGACCCTACCTGATCTTTAGGAAAAACTTCCTGACAGCAAGAGTAGTGTCATGGCCTCTCTTGCTTTGAAAGTTTTGAAACAGAGGCTGGATGGACATTTGTTGAGGGTGCTTTGTTTGTGTCTGCTCAGCAAGGGGTTGGACTGGATGCAGTGGTGTCACTAAGGTTGGTGTCATCCGGTGCAGTAGTTCATGGTGGCACCCCTATATTGACCTCCTCCCATACTACACCCATACAGAATGTCCTTTGTAATGTTTTTACACAAATTTACTCATAAATCATAATCCCTGAATATGACTGAATCTAATGGTGATATTGTGACATAAACAACTGGCAAAATTAAAATTATCTTTAAATTACAATATCATATGCACAGAATAAATGTGTTTACATATACATAGTTTCATGTGATGAAAGTGGAAATTTGGTAAAATGTGATGTTTTAAAAGATTTTTTTTTAATTAAAAATTATTTTTTAAAAAAATTAAATTTTAAAATTTTAGATTTTAATTGTTTTTTTAAATCTGGGGCTTCTCACTCACACCATCTCTTCAGCATTTTAAAGAGATACAGACAAATGTCACAGACTGTTTCTGCCAACATGCAGATGTTTGAGAAGCTGTGCTGTCACACACACACCCCTCCTTTAAGGTGTCACCTGGTGTGTTCTGAAGTCCCTGCACCTCCCTTGTGATGCCACTGACTGGATGGTCCTTGTGGTTCCTTCCAGCTCTGTGATCCTATGATTTTATGAACCCTAGTAAAAGTCAAACTGAAGGGTCATTCAGGCATATTTTTGTTAGTGTAATGATGCGAATCATCTCACACATTCCGGGTTTGTTATTCACACTATGGAGCCGCATCAATGTGCATGTCTGTAAGTCTGGTTGTTCCTACATGCAATCCTTCCCAAAAAGATGGAGTCGACAATGAGAATGCATTCAGAACACATTCAAGGCAGGCAGCATTTTATTCCTGGTCCATTCTCATCAGTTATTCATATTACCGACAATGCGGATTCTTTTTAAAAACTCAGGGGAAAATCCAATATTGATTATCCTAGATCAAGTGTGTTTTTTGGCAGCCACCCCCAAACTTAATCAGGTGCATTCAGAATGGGTGTGAACAACGAAGATTCACTCCACCCCGAATTCATCCTGGATTATTTTCACAGTGTGAATAACTCCGAGAAACAATCTGCATGTTATGTGCATACTTTGTGGATCTTTACTTGAAATCAATGGGGCTTAAGTGCTGATGGAATGGTCATGATACTAGTATCTTAACATCATGGCTAAGTTAAGTCCCAGTGATTTCAGTGGGTCTGCTCTATGTAAGGTTTCAGCTAAAATGTTTAAAAAAACAAAACATTTAAGAGAGTTAATTTTTAACCTAAACAAAGTGTAGGCAGGGCATGTTTAACTCTCCCCTTGCCCTATGTTTTTATTCTCACAGGATGGTCCAAAATTGCACCAGAGGAACAGCTAGTTGAGGTGATGGAAGACATGCAGCGGGTAAACAACAAGGTCATAAATAGTGAAGCATAACCGTTTCCATTCAGAAAATCATTGTCTCTCAAAATTGTTGGTTTTTAAATTTATGCATGATAAGTAAAGTGTAGCTTGCCCCTGAGTCCCACAATATTTCAGTTGGGGAGAGAGATGCAGCCAACTCACTGATGTAGTTGTGTGTGAATGGTGGACGAAGGCCTTAGCTTTCCAACATGTTTACCAACTACACTTTCTTGCTGCCTTGGCTTTTGAGACTGTATCAAAGACTGTTTGGATGTAAGGGCCAATATCTAAGGATATTTAATTATCTAGTTTGTGGAACTGTTTTCAAAAATTGTTTAAAAAGGAGTAAATATGATTTTTATTACTATGAAATTTTAAAACAAGACAAGTAAAATTACAACACACACATTGCCTGATAAAATAAAATAAAGGAAGTGGGTCTGTTGGAGATTCAGAAATATCAGGAAATATAGATATACAATTAATTGGGTCACCTATTGTGGATGTTAAAACCAAGACGGAAGAGTGACACTGAAACCAACCCATGTAATTAAAAGAGAGAATGAGAATGTTAAGTTCTTCCTAAGAACTGGTGGTGACATATAATCACGATTGTTGTTCCTGTCGTGAGCTTTTCATTGCATTAGGTTTCACTTATGGTAATTTATCACCTTTACTCTGACTTTTCACTCTTGAATGCTCCAGTGCTCTTCACCTGCCTGAAGGCGTGCATTAACTCCAGCATGTGAGCCAAAGTATCTCTGGCTGTTTGACTGACTAAATCTTGGGGGTTTGGTGGGAAATGTCTTTGCTATGATAAGCCTCAGGGCCAATTGGTTTGGATTGCAGTGAAGGTGGAAACTGCCTGAAGAGAGAGTATATTTAATACTTTAATTGAAGGTTTCAGATTCACAGTAGCAATTTGAAATTAAAATTACACAGCCTGGAAATGTTTCCTTTGCCATCTGCACCTGCTGGAATGAAATAAAAATTAGATTGCTTTAAGAGCAGAAAGGTTGTTAAGCAGTTTCTGAAATTCTCTTGTATTATTGACAGCCATCCTCTCCCTGCCCAGTGCAGGGGAGGGAAGATTTATATTGTAGATATTACTACAATAGCTCCTTCTTGTAAATGTTTACGTAGGATTCCATGTGCTGGAAGCAAATTGGCAAATGGATCACTTTAGAGGTTTCCTGGAACCAAATCCCTGTCTGCAATAACTGCCTGAATAATCCTAAATGAACACAGTGGTTATAAATGTAAGAATCTCGCAATATTCGAAGAATGGAAAGGTCTCTCTAACCCAGCATGTTTTGTTTTTTGTTTGGTTGGTTTTGGTTTTTGTTCTTCCAATTGCTATGAAGATTATGTGTTTGAGAAACTTAGAAATAGGCAGAATGACAGGACTGCCTCAGATTTTGGATGTCATGTTGTTCACCTGAGAGGAGAGAGACCATTTGCTTCTTTGCCTCAGGCAAATAGCAAAATGTCTTGGGCTAGCTTTGCTTATGGGTGGTGTAGAAAACCTTCCTTCATTGATTGTAGGCATGATAAGAATCTCATCTGGTCCTTTTTTCTTTTTTTTTAAAGAACTTCCTGGCATTCTCAAATTTCTTTGCAAACAAGATGGAAAGAGCTTGAGGTTTTAAAAAAATTGAATATATGAAGAAAAAAAAATTAGAGAGCCAGTGTGGTGTAGTGGTTTGAGCACTGAACTTGAATCCTTGCTCAACCATGGAAACATTGGGCATGTCACACTCTCTCAACCTCAGAGGAAGGTAAAGACACATACACCAAACAAATCTTGCCAAAACACCTCTGTGACAGGGTCGCCTAGGGTCACCATAAATCAGAAATGACTTGAAGGCACACAACAACAAAGAGAGCAATGTGAAAAATTGCCTGGTTCACATGTACCACCCAGAACCCATCTGTTCTTGTCTGATTTCAGAAATGAAATAGCATTGGGCCTGACTAGTATTTGTACGGTGGACCACCCAAGAACATAATGTCCTGGTTGGTTAGGGAAGAATCCTGCCTGAAACCTTGGGGATCCTGGGGATTTTTTCTGATATTTCTGAATATTAGACCCACTTCCTTTATTTTATTTTATCATGCAATGTGTGTGTTGTAATTTTACCTGGCTTCTGTTAAAATTTCATAGTAATAAAAATAATATTTCTTCTTCTTCTTCTTCTTCTTCTTCTTCTTCTTCTTCTTCTTCTTCTTCTTCTGTCCTAGATGGACCAGTTATATCACTTATAAAGCACTTAACTGTGTTCATGTAAATCTGCATCCTATGACTACAACATCATTTTTCTTCCCTGAGTATGAACTCTGTAACATAACATGATGACTTACCAAAATGTGCGAACTTCTTCTTAAATGAGATGTCCTAAGAACTTGAGGTGATAAAGAAAAACGGATGTGGGAGAAAGTATAATTGATAGATTTTTCTGTTTCTAGATATTCGGTCCCAGCCCCTACCATTCCCAGGTACACACTACCACTGAGCATACATGGCATCAGTGAGGTACGTTAAGAGAGCCAGTTTGTGTCCAAAGGGTATATCAAGGGGAAAAAATTCTTGTCCCAAAAGCCAAACCAAGCCTTCATAGAGACCCATCACAGTCCAGACCTGTAGCATTAGTCCAGTGTCTTAGGGAGCAGGTGCTTATCTCCATTACTAAGCTGAAGAGTCAGCGTTGTCCAAGGACTACTCTGCTGCATCAGACACTGTTACCTTCCCACCAAAGTGGTGCCTATCTATCTATTTGCATTTGCATGATTTTGAAATGCTAGTTTGGCAGAAGCTGGGACTAGAGGTAGGAGCTCACCCCCATCATGCAGCACTCGGGCCTCAAATTGCCAGCTTTCCAATCTTCCAATCATCAGAATTGGCATCTTAACCACTAAGCCACCACATCCCTTTTCTCTAATTACAATGTAATTATTAATTACAATGTGTTAGAGAGCCTCTGTTCTCTAATACATTGTTATTATAGTTATATTTATTTATACAAATGATCATATGAGTATTTTTTTAAAAAATAACCGTGTTATTAACCGCATAATATAATGGTTTGTTGTTGTGTGCCTTTAAGAAATTTCCAACTTATGGGAAGCATAAGATGAACCTATTATGGGATGTTTTGGAGTGGTGGTAAGATTTGTCCAGAAGGGGTTTGCCATTGCCTTCCTCTGAGGCTGAGAGACTGTGACTTATCAAGATCAGTCAGTGGATTTCCAGGGCTGAATGGATGCCAGCCACAAAACATCAGAAAGGAACTCTACTAGAACATGGCCACATAGCCCGAAAGCTCCACAAAAAACTATGGATGCCAGCCATGAAAGCCTTCGACTCAACTAAAACAGTTCTCCATAGGTCCATATGTAATCATGGAGAGGATTCAAACATCCCACTGTTATTGATGAAATCAATAAAAGGAGTGAGGTGTTACTGACCTGCAACTTCCATCACCCCTAGTCAGCACAAGGAATGGTAAGGAATGCTGGGAGCTGGTCCCACATCTGGAGGGCTGCGTTTCTGCAAAGCACTGCTAAATATTACTTGTGAGCTCATTCTCTGAATAGCAATATGTAGACAAAGCATTACTGTGCACAAGAGCCCCCTTCAGGAAACTAAAAGATTTGCAGAAATACAAGACAGAAAGGATTAAGAGTTAAGAACCCAAAACAGCTCAATAAATATTGAGCATCTGGGAGTGGGAATATACTATCCATGATGTAACATGGGCTAGAACAACAGGTTTTTCTCACAGTGTTCACAGATTGATCATTTTGGTATTTCAGACATTTCAGCTATTTAGAATTACTATCTAAAGTGCAGGTACTGCATTCCTTCACCAAAAGAGCTGCTGTCATTAGGGAAAATATAATTTAAATATGTATGTTTGTTTATTATATTTTAATTGTATTTTTGGGTTTTGGCTGCATGGCTGGATCAGGAATACTCTGCAGGTCCTACTTGTAACCTGTAAAGTACCAAACAAGATCAGACTTTAACTTGTAAATAATAGATAAAAATATGGTATGTGAATACTGTGATATGTCCCAAATATCTCCAAAGTGATGTTTCCTTTTGCAGGGCAAGGCTCATTGAACCTGTCTTGTTTGCACTGATGACTGGTGGCTTCCATATTAGTGGAATGAGGAATCTCTTCCAGGCCTGAACTTTAAAGTTCTCCAAGGTACTGAAATTTACCTGCAAAACAGGTTTAGCAGTTTAGATAGCTCCTTTAAATTTCAGTGTGGAATCGCAGCCCCATCAACAAGGTAGCAATCAACTGCCACTGCTTGGTTCTAAATTTCATATCAGTCTCCCAAATAGTAAGCTATCCCTAGACTTGAGAGAAACACATCTGAAAAATTATCCTAAGGAAATTTTATGGAGCCCAAATCTACACCACCAAGATTGTTGCCTCAAGCTGAAAACTCGAGTGGAAATATGTGGAGGGAAAGAAATTATTTATTAGAATCCAGTGGGCTCTTACCATATGCAGGGGATCCGTTCCAGCCCCCCCCCCCCTTCATAAGGGAAAATCCACGTATGCTCACATCCCATTGGAAACAATGGGGCGCGTGCACATGGCAGCACAGTGGCACACGCACCACTTGCATACGCGTCATGTTGGCATGTGGCTTCCACATAAGCAGGAAACCCCATATAGTGCGCCTGTGTATGGCACAGGAGCACTGTAATACTTCTGCATAATCCTAGAGATTCTCACTTGTTTCAGCTGAATATAAATCACAAGGAATCAAACGATTAGTAAAGTTGGTGGGTGAGAGAAGTGTGAGTATGCTCTGGGCTAAAGGACCCACAAAGGTGTGTCTGACAGAGAAGTTACACTAGTTGGACTTTATTTTTCAAGAAAACCCAAATCAATACGATTAAAATATGATAAACAAACATACACATGTAAATGAAAACAAAAGAGGCTGGGCAAGGAAGAAGCTAAGTTATGCCAGATCCAATTTTCCTCCATCCCAGGGGAACGGACAAAATATCAGGACAAAGTTAGATTCTTGTGAGGGTGTCCTAAGTAATTTTCAAAATCTCTAGGCTGAGAGTGGTTTGAATTCAGCATATTTTCAGCTTTGGCCCTTTCATTTTAGGATTACACTGGAAATAAGAATCCAACACAAACAATAGGTGTGTTTTCTAGGCAGCAAAAGGCAAGTTATCAACTAACACTCAGTGGTTTCTACCATTTTCCTTAAAGACAACTGAGCCTACATTCCCCAACCTTGCACTTCCCACATTAGGGATGTAACTCTTCATTAAATTTCTTTCTGAAGGTAGGAACAAGTAATTTCAGCATTTTTCTTCCTGTGGTCTTTGAAAACCACACTTTTTAAAGGCTATTCACAGTTTGGGACTTCCTCTGTACAAATTTCACATGTGGTTGTTTTACAAATAAAACCACATTTTCTGTATCAGAAATTGCATTTTCCATGTGGAAAATGACATTTCAATGCAGAAACATTAATTCCTGCACAGAAAATCCTGTTTCCCGCACACAAGAAAATGCTTTTTTTTAAAAAAAAAAAATGCAAGCCAGCCATGTATACATTTTATGTAGAACAAACCCCTAATTACAGGATTTTCTGAACAGGAATTAATATTTCTTCATGGAAATATTATTTTCCATGCAGAACATGCTGCTTTCTGCACAGAAAATGCTGTTTTCTGTGCACAACAACCAAGTCCAAAAACGGTGCAGCATAAGTCCAGAATGCCAAAGATTCTCATCAGTCCAGGATACTTCTTGTCAGGGGTTTTGAATACTTTCAAATATTCTTTCCATCACTACTCCAGATGTGTTAGATTTCAGTTTCCACCATTCCTAGCCAGCATAGCCAGCATTTCTAGCCACGATACCTCAAATCCACAAATAGCCTTGAGTCTCAAATTTGGGGGAAAAACATGAGGTATAATAAACTAATACAATTCAGTACTTCTAGCAGGCACCAATTTCAGAATGTCTACATTAAACAAAGCAAGGATGATTTACCCTGTCTTTGCCACCTTCAGGCCTTTTCTGCCTTTTCATATGTCTGCAGGGTATATAGAAATTGAAGACAGGCCTTCTGATTTCAGCACTAAATTTGCCGCTATTACCGATTCAACAAAGCAAAACTCACATCCAGTCAAACTCATGTGTTCCTTGAGAGAAAGAAATTCAACCTGTTGCATCTATTCACTCTTATACTTGCCAACACACATCGTTCCCAGCATTGCTGTGACATGAAGAAACAGCTGCTACAGGCGAAACTTGCTTCTTTAACATTAAATGGGCCATATCCAGCAGACATACTCACATTGCTTTAATGTTACACTCTGGGATAGCTTTGTAATCCAATAGTGCTGCAATGTTTTGACAGCTTGCTTTGAGATTAACACTTACTTATGGAGCTCCTAGCAGCCATATCATTGTGGCTACTGTGTTTGGATGCAGGAGGAATGCATATATCACTGAGCCCTATTGCTAAAGAAAGCATTATGGCTATTATGTGAGATATTTAATGGTTAAAATGGGATTTCCTCTGTCCTTAATGTGTTCCATTTAAGGGACTATATGTCCTGTATGTGGTGTGCTGGGAGAGTCACTTCTCTGTGCCTCCCAGACAAGTGTCTTGTTTAAAATGGTGGTTAAAATATAGGGAGTGTGGTTTTAACTTCTCTAAAACTATGGCCCATTCTTCCATAGTTGTACTTCTGCTTTACAAAGTGAAGAACCCTTTGTTCATTCAGTCTTTATGGAGTATTGAAACAATGACACTGGACTCTTTCATACGAGGATAAATTGGAAGTATAATTTAATGCCAATTCGAATGCAATCATGGGTTTTACGTTATTGCAAATTAAATCTTCGCACGGAAATTCGGGCAAGAGGGAAGCCAATTCAAATGCAATCATGGGTTTAACATTATTGCGAATTAAAGCTTCGCACGCAAATTCGGGCAGGAGGGGCTTATTTTCGGGTAATGGGAAGTAATTTCGAATGCCTTCCGAATGGAGCAAGGGTTCATGTAAATTCGCTTAACTAGCGAATTTACATGAATCCGCATTGGCTCCATTCGGAGTTGGGAGAAATTCCTCCCGTTTGAAAGAGTCATGTGACAAGCACAAATCATCTGATGGAGCTCATCTGTGCCAAAACATCTGATAAATTAGGACTTTGCTGAGCAATCTGAATAAGACTGGATGCACCTTGTTCTTTAATACATACCCATAACTTAAACTCTTTTGCATAATGACATGCCTTGTTCAAGCTGGCTTGCTTCTTTGAAATGTATGTTTGTTGTTCTTAAGAAGATGGGTCTACTACTAAGTAATTTTCTGATTTTCTGGCTAATCTACTAACAGCACACACACAGCTGGGTTAAAGGAACTCTTGGAAGGAGGTCTTAGTACTCTCCAGCACAATGTGTTAGAAGATACAGCCTTTTCATGAAGGTGGCTTTTAAAAATTTAGAATGTCTCCATGATCCTTTCTTTTGGAGAGACTTCAGCATCTTTAGATAGTTAGTTCCTGTGCGCTTACACACACAGCACTTTTACATCAGAGCTTCACCAGGTCCTGTTCCCTCAGTAAGTGAGAAGGTGACTTAAAATTACTGGATTCTTTTTTGTAACTAGAGCAATTTCTTGCTATAATTTTTAAAATTAATTTATAATTTTTAATTAATGAAGTGAGGGAAGAAGGAGAAGCTATTTGAATTTCTTTGCTTTAGGTGCAAAGCATTTCATAGCTGCCATTGTTCAATAGCAGCTTCAAAACTGAGATCTGATGTGATCTGAGATATACTGCCTTGGGATCTGTTTGAAGCCTCATGCAAACAGTCCTGCACTCTTTCAAGGTTGCCAGCAATACAATAGACTGTTAGGAAAGTACTAAGTTAATTGGCAGGATTTTTTCCCCTGTTTATTCCCATGCTCCCCATATCATTAGGAATATTTAGCTTTGTTGGGCAAATGCTATTGACTGTAGTCGGTGAAACAGTTCACATTTTGCAGATGTTATTAATCTTGAAGGTAACTTGTACAAGATGCATACTTCGGCCTCAAACCAGTTTGTGCACAACAGTAGTGTAACAACAGTGGTCACAGAAGGAAAAAGGCAACAATGAAAAAAGTAAGGCACTGGAGGAGTCAACTGTTCTGAGCCAGTAGATTTTATTTGATTTCTCGTGACTTGTTTGACTTCCCTTGACTTCTGTATGACTGTATCAGCTAGCATAGAGTACTTACAGTAGGAGCAGATGCATTCCCCTAAGGACAGTCATCATGAGTCCTTGCTGTAGAGTGTAGAGCATGTGGTAAGGGCCAAAATTCAGGTAAGAGCCAAAATCAATTTCAGGGGAGGTTTCCTATGCTGCATTCTAGTAATGAGCAGGACTAAAGAAAGTACAGTGAGACCAGAAATACCCGCAGTTTAAAGATCTTTCAGTTTAAAGATCTTATGGCCAGTAACTAATCCTTAGGAGAGGCGTTTTGACGACTGCAGATATCTGTGTACAAAAGCTGGGAAACCACCAAATAGGGATGGGCATATCTGGGAAACCTCAGAAAGCCAGACTGTGCCACAAGGTTGCCTGGATTTGGACCCAGGAACCAAGGACCTCTACCTCAGCTTTAGACTTTAAAAGCATGCAGAAATATAGAAAGCACTGGCTTCTGGTAGTCGCACACATCACTGCCAGAGTTGTTATGTAGAAGTTCCAGGAAATCATGGTCCTGAATAACTGC
Source organism: Urosaurus nigricauda (assembly GCA_034509955.1). Taxonomy (NCBI): domain Eukaryota; kingdom Metazoa; phylum Chordata; class Lepidosauria; order Squamata; family Phrynosomatidae; genus Urosaurus; species Urosaurus nigricauda. Next base: position 198,680,730 of record JAOEGL010000003.1, on the reverse strand, counting down.
TGCTGCCAATGTGGCAAACCTCCCTGCAAGGCTCTTGTGACCCATATTTGGTCTTAAGTCTGTTGTTTTGAAAACACTGTCCTAAAATAGCAAGAAAACACTAACCATTTTAGGTGGGGTTGTCTTTCCTATCCTTTCTTTCTTTGCAGTCTGAACTCTTGGTTTTCTTCTGTTTTTGTTTTTTAAAGAGGGAAATGAACTGTGACTTTTCATTATGGAGAATCAATTTGAAGTCACTTTTCTTTTTCTTTTTTAAAAAGTCCAGACAAAGAAAATAAGGAACAAATAAAACCTGGCCAGTGTACAGTTATGTGAAACGTCTACTAGTTTCTACAGTCTTAGTCAACATGGGACTGTTTCTAATCCCTAAGGGCACTTAATTATTGAATTTTCTTGCATGATGACAGTGAGGGCAGAACCTTGCTGTTCTATGAAAAATTTACACTTCATTTCACACCACTGTACAAGAAGGGATAGGTGCATTTGATAGCTGAGCCTAATGCCACTCAACAACCATACATTGTATCAGTTACATAACTCTGCGGAACTGTATCCATAAAAAGTGACCATCTCTGATGATGCCTATCGGATGAGAGAATCCTGCTGCCACCCTCTGGGAAATGGCTGATATAGTGAACCATGACATATTTCTGGTTTCAGGATGAGAAACACAGGAGTATTGTCTACAGTGTGTATAAACACTTCAAAAAATCCCAAGAGCAGAGAACATCACCATTTATAGCTGCACTGTCCTTCTTTCAAATGGATCTTAATTTTATCTGAAACCTATCAGACCTATTAACCTGTCTAGCTGTTGAACATAGTATTGTTGTTGCTGTGTGCCTTGAAATCATGTCTGACTTATGTCCACCATATGGCAAACCTATTTCAGGGTTTTTTGGGATCAAGAGTTTGTGACTCACCCAAGGACACTCAGTGGGTTTCCACGGCTGAGCAGGGATCGAAACCCTGGTTTCCAGTGTCATAGCCCAATGTTCAAACCACTACATCATGCTGGCTCTCTAATCACAGTATAACTTATATAAAAATGAAATAGCATTCTGAGCACAAGAATGGGCATGCACCCAAGTTTACATGTGTATTTTATCACTGTGGGACCAGTGTTCAAGAGGAGGATGTGGAATACAACTCAACTCACCTCAAATACAATTCAACACTGATCCATAGTAGTAATAAACAGAATCAACCATGGTCTCTGTGGTAGTGGATCAGGAATCTGGTTGCTGCAATCTAATAGTAGCTGAATCCACACAATAATATGTTGCTATTCAAGACCCTGCTCCTTACTACTTAGAATTTCTTGCTAATTGGAAAAGTTTGTTGGTCCCTGCCGTCTCTGATTCTATGAAATAAAAATGAGATAAAGGAAGCTGTTGCCCCATTTCAAGAGGAAATATGGAACACACACCTTTTTGTAATCTCTTAAGACTGTGAGAAAAATTCAAACTCATGAAATATCACCCCCTTCACCCTTTTGTTTAGTTATGTTACAGCCAGTAGGAAGAAACTGTCAGAACATATCCTGAAAACTGATGATTTCCAGGAAATGGCTCAAATGATAATTAGATATCTTTGTATTGTAAAAAAAAAATCTTTCCACTCACTTTTGTTGCCTGTTACAGAACTCAAGCATTGTTAAGTATCAGAAAGAAAGAAGCTATCTTAGATAATGTTGATCTAGCCTCTCTTTTAGCATTTAGTTCTTCAAGGTAGTATCAGTGACAATGAGGACCAATGACACTCGGCACAATTTTCTGAACAATCAGAGAAATTCCAGAGACATTGATGAGAAAAATTTGTAAAAATCCTTACCTTTTAGAATGTATTAGAAGATTATCACACAGGAAATCAGCCACAGCTTACATGTGGTTTCTAACTATAATAGATGGATCTTACTGCATTGCCTACCCAACCCAAACATGTCCGGCAGCTTTTCAAGAATGGGATTTTCCCGTTCTTGAAAAGTTGCTGGAGAAGCCTGGGTCGGGTATGGGCTGCCTACTGCTCATGCACGGAGCAGCGCAGTAAGATTAATCTCTTATGGTTAGAAACTGCATGTAAACTGCAGCTGATTTCCCATGCGATAATTCATTAGTAATTTTCTAATGCTGTTGTGTTCAGTCAAGCAGTTTCTGACTAATGGCAATCCTAAGGTCCTATCACAGGATGTTCTATGGCTAGAAGTGCTCCCCTGAGGTCACCCACTGCATTTCCATGGCTGAGCTGGGTATCAAACCCTGATCTCCAGAGCCGTAGCTCAACACTCCAGCCACTACACCACATTGGCTCTCAATTTTTTGATACAAGAACTTTATTATGTTTTTACAATATGCTGGGGTTTGGTTCCGGGACCTTGTTTATACCAAAATCCATGGATGTTCAAGTCCCATCATATACAATGATGTGATAAAATGGTGTCCCTTACATAAAATGACAAAAATCAAGGTTTGTTTTTCACATTTTTGTGGGGGGAGGAGGGATATTTTCAAGCTGTGGATGGGTTGACTATGGATGCAGAAGCCAATTACAGTATATGGAGGACCAACTGTATTTGGACATACAAATAGTTCAGTGACATACAACACAGAAATCAGAACAATTTTTTCTTTCTTTCTCTATTACATATTTTTAAAAGCACTTTAAATAGATTATAATGGGGTTCAACTTGGGGGTCCCAAGTCAGTGTTGTAGCAGCCACACACTGCAGCACCGACACACTGCCAAGGTAGCACACTGCCACTGCTTTTTTGCTCTTTCAGCCACCTTTGGAGGACGTTTGCAGGTTATTTGGAGGATGATTTACAACTGATTCAGGTAAGTGTGAAAATCTTCTCTGTGGTATGCAAGTCACCTTGTGGTGGCTCTGTGGTATGCTGTGGTATACTTCTCGTTGGCTCAGAAGTAAGCGATGCTGCCATCAGTGGGATTTACTCTTCATTAAATTTGCTTAAGATTCATTTTAGTAGCTTAAGGCACTGCTAAAAGTGAGTAGATTGGGGTCTCAGTCCACTTGTTTTCATAAGACCTACTAACATCCCATTTATAGAACAGAATCTGGTCTAGCTACCTTGTTTTCTTCTCTCTACACTCATTGACCTTAGTTTCTTAACCAGAACCAAAATTAATTTCTGGCAAGGAGCTGTATTCACTGCATGCCTGTGTTTCAGGTTTACACAGGAAACACTGGTAATCTCAGTCTTTGTGCTTCCTGCTCTTAGGTTCTTAATGCTAAAATGCCTCATTGGAAGTAGAGGCTGTGGCGCAGCATTACAGCACCTGTGTAGTCCAGGTTTGAATCTAAGACTGAATCAAAGTAGGAGAGACTATATTTAGTGAATAAAATTGTCCTTTAACAAACGTTCTTGTCCATTACTTGCACGTGGGGCTCAAATGGGTTACCCACAATACCACATTTAGATCTATGTTCTATGTGCTATCACCTGATACAGATTGACATGATACTGTAGTGTTACTGTAGTAACTTTATTTATTTATTAAAGTATTTATACCCCGTCCTTCAGCCTTAAAGGTTATCAGAGCAGTTTACAATTATTATTTTAATTAGATGGTTCCCTGCCCTCAGGCTTACAATCTAAAAAGACTTTAGAGCAGCAGCAGTGAAAATCTCATCTTCTCCAGTGGTAGTAGTATCAAGGGAGACCTTTTTGAAGTCCCTACAAACATGCTGTTTGAGAAACGGCATAGCAACCAAATTTATTGGGACTTCTAAATAACCACATGACATTACTTTATTTTTAATGGATATTAATTACCCACAAATTTGTTAGATCTCAAATAATAACTCTGGTGCCCTTTAAATATCATGTTCTTGGAATTTAGGAGGCATTTTTAAAACCTCAATTTGTAAATGTATTCTAGGTTATTTCTTGTATGGCCTCAGACTTATTCCACTTAACAAGTAGTAAACCAGAATGAATTCAGTGGAACTTTATTCTGAGCAGACATGTCTATTGATTTGAATTTGTTTAATAGGGTAACACTTTATTGTTAGAGCCATTTTTCAGGCTACAAGGCCTACACGAAAGCAACTATCTGAAGGCCTGATTCTTATAGCATCGCCACCATTTTTTCAACACAAAGTAATTATTGGAATCTACACAAATTTTGATTTAAGTCAATGTGATGTAATGGTAAGAGTGTTGGACTGCAATTCTAGAGAGGGTCAAAATTTGAATACTGCTCACCCAAGAAAACCACTCAGCCTAAAAGTAATGAAATGGCAAACCTTCTCTGAATAAAACTTCTCATGAAACCCTATGACAAGTTCATGATAAGCCTGAATTGACTTGAAGGTACATAACAACAACAACAACACATTTTAGATGTTTGTATTTTTGCAAGATGCAAAATGCAATAGACAACTCTAAACTGAATAGGAACAATGACACATTCATATAACCATTGTGTGAGATAAAATACTGCTACCATATTTATGCAGGTAGTTCAGAACTAGTGATAATTCATAATATCACATGAGAAGCATTAATGTGGACAAGCATTTATTATAAGAATGCCCTAAGGTGAAGCTGAACAACAATTAGAATATTTTAGAAAGCAATAAAAAATCCATTAGCAGGATGACATACTGGAAATGTAAATAGGACTTGTCTTTGCAACCGGACAATATAATGTGTATTAGTTTGGGGCATGAGTCTTACAAATAATCATACTGGTATGCTCTTAAGGAACATTCAAATGTCTAGCATAATGCTTACCTTTAAACCAGCCTGTAACTTTAGTTAGTATGATGTTATTTTTAGAGACACCTTAGTTCTCTTAGCCATTTTTACAAAAAAGAATTGTTATATGGGCCATAATTTAATGTCAAAATCCACTGATTAAATGCGACTAACTCATGCTGCATTATGGTTAGTTAATAGGATTTTTATACAATTTGTGGAAGTGCAAGCTGTTTCGGGGAGAAGTACCTAGTGTCACAGTTAGTTGATCTGCTCTGGGTTTTAGTCCAAACTTTAAAGAAGCTGTCCAAGGTTTCAAAAGATATCCCAAAAAAGGTTTTGTAAGAGGGAATGGGCTTGGATTCAGCACACTGAACATCTCCTCTAAATTTCAGACTAAACCTAGATGTTGTTGGACTACAATTCCATCATCCCCAATCACTGGCCATCCTTTCTTAATGATGGATGTGGTAGTCTAAACAACATCTAGGAAACAAATGGCGCTGCCCGACTAAGTGGGCCAGTGCTGCGCGCGGGAAGGACCCAGCCTTCCTGCGCGGCAGGCTTTTCTCCCCGGCGGCCAGGGTGAGCGCGGGCTTACCTTGGATTGGCCACCAGGAGAGCAGGAAAAGGGGACAGCCTGATTGGCTCTCCCGGGCCCGATGTGCCTCCTCATTGGCGGAGGGCTCTGGGTGAGCAGAGCCTAGTCCACTCAGAGCCCTCATTGGTTGCTGGGCCTATTTAAGGCCCAGCGAAGTGCAAGTCAGCACCATTGCTAACTTGCTCTCCCTCCCTCCCTGCCTGGGAGTTGATTGTCACAGCATGTTGTTAGCGGCAGCATAGGCCTGGATCTGGGGCAGGGGTTTCCAGGGCCCGCTGGCACTGAATCAGGAGTTCTCGGGACCTGGGTAAGGAGTGGTTTGTTGTGGCCATTGTGGGGGTCACAGTCGATTAACACTCGGTGACTAGGATGTGTCGCATTCAATTTGAAGCAACGCAGTTGCCTAACTGCGCGACAGGGTGGAGCTTGGCACCTACGTCATCCCGATGCTTGTGGCTGCAAGCAACCATACTTCATACATCAACCAACCATGGTGTTGCTGATGTCCAGATCCAGACCTTATGCTTTGGGCCAACCCTATGGTTATCTTGTTCTTGCTTTGGGAACAGTTAATAAAGTTGTGGCCTTTTCTCTCCAAAACTGCTTTATGTTATTTTTGGGGACGGACCTGCGCGGCAAATGTTGGAGAGCAGTTCTTGATAATTTTGTTTTTCTACGCCTTCTCCAATAAGACAACCACCTTTCTGAGACATAGTGAATATACTTATACATAATATACAAAACCTGGTAATATCATAGCTTTTTGTGCTAAAATTATGGCTGTTTTATTTTTAGCCTTCTTAAATATAATTTCCCCCTTTTTGTTACTACAGTGGTCCCCTGCCTTACGAATCCCCCGGGTTGCGAAAACCCCGGGATCCGAAAGGCGGCGGACCGGCTTCCTATCCCCCGGGATACGAAATATCCCCCGGGATACGAAGCGAAAAAAGCCACGCGGCCCCTTTAAATGGCCGCTCGGTCCGTTGATTTTAGCGGTCCCCCGGGAAACGAAAGCTTCCGGGTTACGAAAGGTAATCCGGAACGGATTACCTTCGTAACCCGGGGGACCACTGTACTGATTTCTGTGCTATGAACCCAGCATGTCTAAGTTTGTGCACTTCTTCACAGATGCCCTAAATTTAGTGTTGTATGCCTTTACATTGTTTCCGATTTATGGTGAGACTCTGAGGTGAGCCTGTCACAGGGTTTTCTGAGACTGAGAGTGTGTGACTCGCTCATGATCACCCAGTGGGTTTCAATGGCCTAGCAGGAATTTAAGCCCTGGTCACCAAAGTCAGTGCTCGAACCAATATACCACGTTGGCCCTCTAAATTTACTGCCTCCTATATATTACTGAGCTGGCCTAAATAGCCTAAAAGCACCAGATCATATCTTATCTTGGAAGCTAAGCCGGGTCAGCCCTGGTAAATATTTGGTTGGGAAACCACTTACAGGTGTTGTAGACTGTATTTTGGATGAAAGAATGGGCTGTATTTTGAAGGAAAGTATTCTTTGCCTAAGAAAAAAATCTATGGGGTGGTAAAGACCTCCCAAAAAGGGCGGTCTGTCACCACCCCTTTTAGCGCTGTAACTGCTCTGCAGCAGCTAGATGCTGCGGAGCAGTTGCACACCTAAAAGGAAGTGGGGAAACCGTGCTCCTTTTTAGGTGCACAGTTGCAGCACAATTTTTTTTAAAGGCGCCATTTGGCGCCTTTGCGCCGCCGTAACTGTGCAGCTCTGTGCGGAAGCTGTGGAGTTGCTGCCGTGTAAATGGCATTATGTAATGACGCCATCAGCATTACATACTAGGGTTTGGGAGCATGTATACGATGCATGCACCCAAACTGTAATGGCTCCATGATGGCACGTCTTCAGGCCCATCTAAATCGGGCCTATGAGATTCATGGGGTCACCATAAATTGACATGCAACTTGAAGGCATGTGTGTGTGTGTGCGTGTGTTTGTATGCATGCCTTCTTAGATTAGATAGGATCTGGTGCCTTTAGGGTATGTAGGCCCCTTGAAGGTACATACACATACATATAGTTTAGTTGGGCCAACCCTGGTTTTTAGCATTCCTTCACAGAGCTTTGAATGACTGCTGAGTGCTGAAGCATACCACACTTCTCTCTTCCCTTCTCCCTACATAGCTTTAACTGTATTTCTAAAAGCAGAAGCAAAATCTTCTGGAAAGCCTGAAATTGTGCCATATTTAAAAATAATTGACAAAGGAAAAATGAGTGGAATTTTGGCCAGAGTGAGCTATAACTTGAAGAGATTAAAAGAGGTGTTTTTTTAGACAAAGTTATTTATAGAAACAAAAAACTGCTGATTAATTCTACTAGAGAAGGGGATGTGGTGCATTGGGGGAGAACTGCCAAACTGTTATGCAGCGATCACCAAGACAGATGAATGAATGTCAGTTCTACACAAGAATGTATTTAATTGCCTTCCCTCCAGCTTTCTGCCCATTTGTATTTATTGGACACACACATTGTTTGTCAGAGATGCTGCCAAAAAAGACCTGTAGGATGTTTTTGCTGCAAAATACAGCAAGGTCATTGGAATAGAGGACCTGAGGGTTTGCCAGAAAGGCAACGGGCTCTGTCACACTACACAGTTAAATTGCTATGAGTTTGCATTAACTGCCATAACAGCATAACAGGATGTAGCCATGGCAGTTAAAGGTGGAATCATAACCTTTCAGATCTCTCTGGTTTTGTCAGGGATATTGTTTGGCATATGTATGTTCAATTTAAATTAATTTAAATACTGCTTTACTTTGTATCCCCATTTTTCCTCCATCTTCCTAAGTGTTCAGAAGGCTAACAATGAAATAGTAGATGGGAAATAATATCTAGATTTAAAAAAAAATGAGATAAAAGCACACAAATTAAATACAAAATTGAAAACGGAACAATAAAAGGCATAGATGAAGTTCATTTGAGTGCTACCAGAGCATTAAGCTTTACTAGTATGGTCTGGAGGGAGACTTCAACAACTGCTCCACCCTGGTTGCATAATGGCGTTCTAATAGCTTCCAGGCAATGCAGGGGTGTTCTTTGGTACAATCTGGGTGATGTTGCCCACCTGAGGAAGGAAGCACTGTGGCTGTAGCTTGTTCCTTCTTTCTTGGAGTGAAATGAAACCCAAATGGGTCAAATCGGTGGATGCTGGAGAGGAGACGACTGGCTGGCTATTCTTGCGCAACTGTAACAAATGTGTTACACAAGGAGGTAACACTTTGAAGAGTACTAGCGTAATAGGGTTTTGTACTTGGTTTGGCCAGGATCCTGTTAGGAACTTCTGCTGACCAACAAAGAACATTGGGGATAGTCTGGACATATACTTGGGAGGAGGGGAGTTGGATTTAGAAATATAGAGGCTGTAAAGATAAAGGCTGCTCTATTTACCTGAAACCTAGCTGGTTTTAATTCCCCCCAAAAAGAAACAGAAATGCTTGCAAATGTTTTCTAGATCTAAGGTTCCATATTCTTTTTAAAAAATGCTTGTCACACAACCTCTGGATTTTTCTGTGAAATTTGGCACACTTCATCAACTGATGACCTACCTTTCCAGGCAAAACTGATGTAATAAAAGGGCTCGAGGTGTCACATGTAAATCACTAATAAGCAGGGCTATGTGCCAATCACAAGACTTAGGTCAAATATCAGTACAGTGTCTTGAGCCAATTGGAAGCCTACTCAATTTGATTCAGAAACTAAATCAAAAGTAAGATTCAGAAATCTGAAGATTCATTCCTCTCACTGACTAACATGGTGAATCTACCAAGAATTCTACCATTTTTCCTGTTCTTTCAAACAGAAAAAAATGCTAGAACTCTCAGTAGATTCTCCATGCTAGCCAATAAGATGGAATGAATCTTCAGATTTCTGAACCTTATTCAGTTGTCCAGAGAGAGCTGGTTTGTCCAGGGATTTGTGATCAGTAGCACAATTAAGCTCATAAGTCTTTTCATACAAAAATCCAATCCTGGTTTTAAGCAATCCTTTTTAACAAAGCTTTTTACTGGAGGACCAGGGAGAAACATTTTTTAATTGTTGCCATAACTGGGAGTGAGAAACCAATCTACTGTAGAGTACCTAGATCTACCAGTAGATTCCAGTGTACCTTCCTTTTTTATATCCTTGGTGTATTTCACTACTGAGATCCATGTTCAGAACATCCTTACAACCCTAATACCTGCAAATAAGCCCTAGAAAACATTTCAGTATTAAAGCAGATGGCATATGCCCTTTCAAAAGTGACACTGACATGGGTACAGTGTAATATTATGATAATGTCTTTAAGATCAGGCAATAAAAAGGGTTTTTTTTTTAAAAAAAAAATTTTAATGTTGAAAACATTTTTGGAAAGGCACAGTGACTTTCCTTTTAAATATTTATTTGCCACTAGCTCATAACATTTTATCTGTTTGTGTGCTTTACGATTCCTATGCTTCAGTTTATCAGGTGCCCAGAATGTTGTGGTTTCATGTACACTATAAAATTTTAATTTATTATGTTTTTGTTGTGAAAACTATTTCCAGGCATTCTGTGATAGTATACAAAGGAGAATAGAATATGTTCCTTTTAGCTCATTAGGCGGGAAGACAGCACATGGCCATCTATTACCTGCCACCAAGGGAAATTGTCTTTAGTGTTTCCAATTTGTATACTGCTCCTATAATTTACCTATAATCTTGCAATAAAGCAATTCTTTAGCAATTAATTTCACAACATCTGCAATGGGGGAAGGGAGAAGAATTTCTATTTGGTTTAGGGCCAAATTAGATGAGGCACCATTTAGCCATTTAGCGGTGGCATGAATGGCCTTTTAAAAATAAATAGCAGAAACAAAGAATTTATTCAGAATTGGGATTGAAGGTGGCAGACTTTTACTAGTAGTCTGGCCCAAATCTACATTACACTACCTTTGTTTCCAACATAACTAACAGCTATGCATAGTATAATCTGGACTCAGACTACAGGATGAAGGATTAAACTCCCTTACATAATACCAGATTTTGGAAAAAATTTATTGGAGAGTAACTCCTAGAATACTTCAACTAGCACAACCATTTGCTGTCTCAGAGATTCTGTGAGCTGTAGTCCAAAGAAGCATGCTGTGTACATCAGCTTTTGAATGCAGACTAAGCCTCCTATGTCTGCTACTTGCTTTTTAAAAAATAGTCATTGTATTGCTGATTTAAATAATGATATCTCATCTGCTTTGGACTCCAAGCTATATGTTCAGAGAATCAGGAAGGGAAAAAAGATTTGTGTAGACATATAACATTTTTTTTTATTTAAAATATTTTTTTATTATTATTTAAAAGATCTTCCGTACATATTCTCGACTTTAAGTCGACCTCATGTATATGTCAAGGGCAGGTTTGGGGGCCAAAATTAAGAATATTGATATGACCCATGGATAAGTCGAGGGTAAAACTTAGGGTCATGTAATGAAGGGTCTAAAGGATGAAGAAAAGAAAAATGATGCCAAAGAAAAAATTCCAGCAATCATAACTATTTGTGCTGGATGGGGGGGGGGGGGGTGTCAGTGCTTCCAGAACAGATTACATTCTTGACTTTCACCAGGGGATGGTTCCTTTTAAATAATAGTTCAAGTATGGAACATATATTAACCCATGGATAAGTCGACTCAGGTTTTTTGGGTCAATTTTTTGACTAAAATTTCTAGACTTATACATGACTATATACTGTATTTTCTGAATTAAGGTGAAAGTCCCCACCAATAGATCTTAACAATCTTCCCCAGCATGCATGCAGTCTCCAGATGATGTTGGAAATAGCTCCTGTCTTCCACAGCCAGAGTGGCCCAATTATTTGGGCTGGTGGCTGTTGTAGTCACATTTGGGAACACCAAGTTGTGAAAGGCTGTATTAATATCTGGACAGAATGGCATAACTGTGTACTTGTGTAGGCATTTTACTAGCACATTTTAGAAGGTCTTACATACCTTAAAGGTGAACCAGGCCCTTCAGATCTTAGAAGCTAAGCAGGTCAGACATAATTAGAACTTAGATGGGAGACCACCAAAGAATACCAGGTGCTGTGGGCTATATTCCAGAGGAAGGAACTGGCAAAGCCACCTCTGAGTATTCCCTGCCTAAGAAAACCCTATGAAATTCATGGGGTTGCCATAAGTTAACAGTAGGTTTGAAGTCACAGACACACACATACATACTTAAGAGAGCAGACATACAATTTAGGGCACTACTAGTTCACCTTTTCTGATTTTTCAACAAACATCATACCATAGAGATTTAAAGGTGTCAGTTGAGGTTTTTAAGAAGAGTTTTCCTTCCTATATCATTTACGCTTGGGACATTAATGCAATATCAGATCACGTATGGCAAACTGATTGGTATGGTTTGTGCCTGACATTGGAAAGCAAAGCCGACTCCTTAGACAAAGCATAGGCTGGTAGAGCTCCATCTAGCATTGTGGCCAGTGATTTCAGGGTGTGTGGCAATGCCCCTGCTCTCATGGGGGTGGTTGTCTTCCCTGATATTATCCAGTCTGAAGTGGATTGATGGGGCATTGACCCTCCCCCATAAGACTTCTTTCCCCCATTAAATTATCTTTCAGTCCCCAAAATTTTAGCACTGCAGTGAGTGAGAGACTGAAAAAGGTTCATGCATAGAATCCTTCTTTTTGCTGTGTTCTCAGCCCCTTGGTAAATTTGCCTGACACAAGCCAGCATGATGCAGTGGTTTGAACACTGGACTATGACTCTGGAGGACAGGGTTCAAATCCCTGCTCAGCTATGAAATCCACTGGATACCCTGGATACACACTCTCAGCCTCAGAGGATGGCAATGGCAACCCCCCACTTTCATTCCTATACCCCAATAGGTACAGTCATACCAAGGAGACTGAAGATTATTAAGTCAAATTGGACAGCTGAGATTTCATTTCAGTACATCCCTACTGATAGCAGAGCAACTTTTCTGACAAAGTCACACAACTTACCAGTCTCAGAAGTCAAGAAACAAGAAAGATGAGTCCTTATTATTTTGACACGCCTCTCAATTTCTGTTTGATGCTGACTGGCTAGTACTGGCTAATACTGTTAGAGGGATTTTGTTCAAATAAGGCAGTTCTCACATGAAAAAGATAAAAAGAACAACATGTGTTGTAAAAGACATTTGGGGGAAATCTACATAGATCTGTCCACTAGCTGCTCTTTATTGCCATAACAAATAAATCGAAAATCTCCCATTGTTTGTTTATGGAAGCTATCCAACAGAGCTTAGATAAATAAAAAAAAATATATTCCTCTACTTCGTACCATAGTGTTCATAAAGTATTTGAGCTATATTTATCCATTATCATTATTACTATTATTGAGCATGGGCTTAAAAGTCTAGCAAGTTTTTTGAGATCTTGCTGAAAGCTTGCCTCTACCTTTCTTTTTGAAATAAATATCTGTATAGTCTTTCTCACCAGTGGACTCCCATGTCATCAAGCAGCCATTTCAAGTAATTTTAGAGGCTAAACAACTTCCTAATATTTGGAGCTGTGCACTGAATTTTTCCCCTTTCCTTTCTCCATCTTGTGTTGTCTCTTTTAGTGTGTAAGCCTGAAAGCAGTGTTCACTCTGTTTCTATTTTTTAAAAAATTAAATCATTACTGAATAGTTTAACAAGTACAGTATCAACTATTAACAGAAATCCAATACCAATGATATAAGCATAATGTTATTCACCGAGGCATTTTTGGTATGAGGCTAGAAAGGGTTAATCCAATATTCTTTCATGTCTGTAGGGAAACTGGATTCTGAAGCATGTCTGCAATCTAAACAAATACAGTTATACCAACTTGCAGCAAATGTGTCTGTTTTGTCTATTCCTTTGTTTAGTCTTAGATTTTTGTTAGTTTTTCAAGCCAATTACATATTCTATCCTGCCTCTCTTATTGCTTTTATTGACACGTATGCCTCTCTTGAGAGCTTCCCAGTGCCAGGTATGAATGCACTAATGAAACAAACCTGACTCTTCTACCCAGCATAATAGGAGGCATTACTAAGATGAGGTGAATTAAATAATGATAAATAATTTTGAATAGTTCCATAAATTCCTGCCCACTTTTGCTGAATGATAGTATGCTGGCTATTAATCATTTTAAAATGCCTGTCTGTCTGTCCAAAGAACCTATCACACTACATGCATATAGCATTATGACTCCACTTTAACTGCCATAGTTCCATCTTTGAATTCTACCATCTTAAGAAATGTAGCTCCATTCTATAGAATCCTGAGATGTGTAGTTTTATAAGGTCTTTAGCATTCTTACTAAACAGTCCTGGTACCTCACAAAACTACAAACCCTAGAATTCTGTAGGATGGATGGCAGCTAAAAGGTATTGAACTGCATATTTGGTGCCGCCTGACTCAGCGGGCTGGCACGGTTGCTGCACAGTCTGGGACGCCAACGGCTGGCTTCCCGCGGCGCCCCTGTCCCGGCAGCCAGATGGAGGGCGGGCTCGCCTCCCCTTGGCTGCCACTTTGCGCGGGAAGGGAGCCCGCCTTTTCCTTCTGGTACTACATGTCCCAGGCTCCCATGGGGTGAGGCGGCGCCACCCGATTGGCTGGCGGGGGCCCGCCTCGCCTCCTGATTGGTGGAGTCCTGCAGAAGGGCGGTGCCTCCATCCTCCTGGGCCTGCCATTGGTTGGGGGCCTATTTAAGGTCGCGGTGGGCGCACGACGGTGCCATTGTTAGCTTCGGCTCTCCTGCCCTCCCTCCCTTTGGGGAGTTGTTTGTCACAACTCTTGAGGTGCGGCAGCATAGGCCTGGATCTGGGGTGAGGGGTTTCCAGGGCTCTCTGGCACTAGATCGGGAGTCATCGTGACCCGGGTGAAAGAAGCGGAATGGGTGGTTAGTGTGGGGCCACAGTCGTTGTACACCCGGTGACTACAGTGCCTTGCAATTCAATTTTAGGCAGCGCAGTTGCGTAACTGCGCCACAGGGCGGGGCTTGGCACCTACATCATCCCGATGCTTGGGCTTACAAGCAACCATACATCAGACAACCATTGGGGTTGCAGATGTCCAGATCCAGACCTTATGCTTTGAGCCAACCCTATGTATTTCATGATCTACTACTGTTTTCCATTTGTAGCTTGTTCATTAAAGTTGTGGCCATTTTTTCTCCAGCCATGTCTCCTGTGCTTATTGGCGCCCGACCTGCAAGGCAATTCTACAGCATAGATATATCCTTCATCATCTCAGTGTGTTATACCAACAGCAAGATGTTTTTCCTCAGTGCAGCTTATTCCTCCAACCATCATTTATGTGTGCTCTGAGGATTCTTTGATTTACAGTAAACAGCAAAAATGAAAGTCAGAATTTCATCCCTCACAGGATAAGATCCAGGCAAAGGCATCTGTCTTCGCTGTCTACCTAACAGGTGAAAGAACTTTAGATTGTATTTACTGTCAACAACATTCAAAGCCCATATAAAATGCAAACCAAGGTCACCTTTGTTGGCCTTTGTCTGGTGTAAACTCAACAGAGTTGGACACAGGAAAGAAGTTTATCGAAGAGACGTTGTATAAGGATGCACCCTTAGGACAGTGGTCCCCAACCTTTGGTCATCTGTTTGTTTTGGATTCAGCTCCAAGAAGTCTCAGCCAACAGTTAGGAATTATGGAGCTGAAGTCTAAATCATCTGGAGGACTAAAGACTGGGAACCACTGCTAGGTAATCTGATATTACTGAAGACCTAGAACTTTATTTTAAGACAGAGGTGCAAAATATGTGGACCTTCAGATACTGCTGGACAGCAACGTCCATCAGCCATAGCTGGCATAGCCAGTGATGGAGGAAAACAGCAGTTGAAGTTCAATAATGTCTTGATGTCCATATGTTTCTCAACCCATGTTTTAGAATGTGTCTTAATTGCAATATGTCTCTATTTTGTAGGTGACTATATAATTAATTATAATTAATTTGTTAAAGTGAACTATTAAAAATATAATTTGGAGACAAGCTGTGTGCTGAAACTTCTCCCCTCCCCCAGTATTTCAGATAATTTGTGATTATTCCTCAGAAACAGCTATAGTAATGGTTTAATTTCTCTTAGGCTAAAACGTCCTGCTTTTGAGAAAATTTAATCATATATCTACAACATCAGATTTCTGAAATCCCTCTCCCTCCCCTCTTCCGCAAAATCTGAAAACGTTACTTTGAGGCGAAACACTCATTATAGTCTCTTGCAGTTTTGATGTACTGGCATCAACATTTAAGTTGTAAAATAAAAGGCAACATCAGCTCCTCTGCCTGATGTGCTGCTCTATGGTATTTCTTCATAAAATGTTAAAGAAGTACAGAACTACCATTTTAGGAAGAAAAGCTGTTTCTGAATTCAGCTCAACCTGACCTAAATTATGGATTAGCCATGATTAAAGGTAGGCAATAACCATTATTGTAGATGGGACAAAGTTATGGCTGAAAAAGGAGGAGAGCAGAAGGTGGAAGGGAACAAGGCCTCCAAAATACCCAATCCATTAATACCCGAAATACGTGAATCCATTATATGCCTATACACAGAGAGACATGCAACACCAAAGATCACAGCACTCGGCTATAGGAGACTGTAGAAATGCGCTCCGTTGAACTTTACACCCAATCCTCTTTTACAAGTATGCATGCACAGAAAAATGGGGAAGAACGGTTTGTGCACAGGAAGAGACCTGGCTGTGTGGTGATATCTGTTCACAGCAGGTCCAAAAATGATACCACTGTACCACTGTGCGATAGCAATCATTCCCAGTACTGTGCAATACAATCATTCCCAGTGTGGTATAGTGAGTGTGGTAGCATCAACCCTCATCTCATTTCATGACCAGTCTGCTTTGTGAACAGGAATGGAACAGGGAATCAGTGAGTGCATTAAGGTCTTTAGTGTCTGTTTTCACCCACTCTGGTCTTTTTCTCCAATCCCATACAATTACCCTCTCTCTTGCTGCATGAAACTGTGCTGATATGGGCATTCAAATTTATCTCTGTGATATCAACTGAGGGAAAATGAAGTACTATTGTCCTCATAGGAGTACATAAGAGTATTATCAAAGTAACCAGATAGTCTGTGTCCTTCCATATTATACTGTGGAACTCCACATGGTATGGTGTAGGAACTACTGAGAATTTTTTGTCCTTTTTATGTCAAAACACTGCTGCCTGAGGCGGGTATCCCACTCTGCCAATGAAGTGTAGTGTGAGGAAACGTGGAGCAATGCCACAAGAGGCTGGGATGTATATCAGTGGTTATTTCTTCTATGTATGACAGGATGAATTGTTAATGTTGTTTTCACCCCTCTGCAAGAGAGAACAAATATTTCTCCACAGTACCACCCATAATCAAATGTTCCAAAGTGATGCAAAGGAATTATTCTGTGGAGAAATACATATTGCAAGATTTTTTTTCCCCACACACAAAAAATCTGCACGGAAAACCTGATTCTGCATAGGAAGCCTGGTGTTTTTTTTAAAGAGGAAACTTATTTTCTGCACAGAAAAGTTGGGGGGGGTGCACAAAATTCCCTGTATATACAGAATAATTCCTCTACAAAACAATTTTTTGATTTTCAAATACTGAGGAAAGCCACAAAAGTTTTACTGGTGTATTATTCTTCTCAACAGGTCTCCTGACTGCGAGAAAACTGTTTTTTGACCTAGAAATGAATAACTGCATCCCCCCCTTCACTATTTTTTCCATCTTTATCCTCTTTTTTTCTATCTTCATCAACATGCTGCACTGTCTTCAAAGCATAACTGAAGGAAGACTGGAATATATGATTTTATGTCCTGTATAAAGCCTGCCCCTTTTGTATAGTTTTTAGATATTTTAGGCATCTCTTATACTGGCTTGATAAATGACTATATACAGTATTCTAAACTCCATGGTAAAGAGGGAAATTGGGAGGATGAATCTCTACTGTGCTGACTGCTAAAAAGCTTTAAATTATGTATGAATTTGATAGACTTGTGTGTCATAAAATTCACTGCATTTCTAAAGGCCAGAATCTGCACCTATTTATGAATGCAGCACAGAGAACCCCTCTGGCACAACGGTACAAATATACTGTATAGTTATGCTTCCAGCAATTTTATAATTTACATTCTAATTAATTAAATATATCCAATTCCTGAACTGCCTTGTTTAGTACTATACACATGTTGTTCTTGTGCCCATTCTAGTTGCTGGAATGCCAACTGCAATGTGTATTCTTTGGCTTTGGAAGAGAGATATCCTACATCCTTTTGAATTCCAGGTCTTAGTGAAAGAGCTGACAGTAAGTATCTTAGGCTGTCCTATTTGTTCAACAATTCAAATTGTTTATGTTTGTGCTGTGGTAGGACCATCAAAGTAGCAGGGCTGGACTGGAATGCCCTTGTGGTCTCTTCCAACTCTATGATTCTATGATTCTAAATAATAAATAAATAAATATGTGACTTGCATATTTTGTGACATTTTGGCCCCACTGTTTATTATTTTAAAAGGCCAAAATCTTTGAGGCATTTAATGGTTTAATGGATTAAAATCAATGAAACAGTTTAAAATAATTTAAAACTAGGTAAATGTGTAGATTTGTGTAGAACCAATTATCCACCTAAGACTTTAGGGGGAAATGTTACAGAAACAACAACAACAATGGTAATGTGTCATTTAAAGCACAAAGGGGGCAGACAATAGGTAAGGGGTACCGACCTCTTTAAAACATGATGCTGGAGAAGATTCTACATATATTATGAACTGTCAAAATGACCAATAAATAGGTCCTAGAGTAAATCAAGTGTGAACTCTCCCTAGATGCCATATCATGATGATATCACACGGTGACTTTTTCATTAGAAAATATGCACAGGGATCTTGCAGCATCTTTGAGACTAACTGTGCAAAAGAAGTCATAGCATAAGGTTTTGTAGAAGCATCTGAGGAAATAGACCAAATCCAGAAAGCTCTTGCTACAACTTCTTTGGAAGGTGCTGCAAGATCCCTTTGCCTGTTGTCAGTGTTGCATAGGAATGGGAAGAATTTCAAAAATATATATTTTAAATTGTTAAGAACACTTTTTCATTTCAAAGAGAAGAATCCTGGACTGAAGAAAATGTTCACAGTTCAGGACTTATTTGTGCAAAATCCACATGTCGTTGTTTTGTGCAGAAAAAAAAAGTTATGTGCAAGAAACAACAACGATGATGATGATGATGATGATGATGATGATGATGTAAAAATATTCTTTTCTGTGTCAAAATTTCTGCTTTCTTCAGAGAAAATGAAGATACAAAATACCGCTTTCTGTGCCAAACAGTTAAGCAAAATTTTGTATAAAATAAGCCCCAGCTTGTGAAAAGGGTTAGAAGATTGTATAGTTTTAAAGACTTTCTTGCAGCAAGATGAAAATTTCTAAAATTTCTTCTTGCTACCTTCAAGAAGAAAATTAATTAGGAATTACATCCCTACCATTGCTGTTGTACTAGTAGTTGCTTCTGCAGTGTGGCGGAGTACTGAATCCTCCTGTTCCCTAGGTGGTTTTCTCACCTACTCTGGGACTGATTATTTTACGAAGAAACAAACTTTCCTTCTTGTGCTTTATTACTTTTATCCTATGCTTTTAAATGGCTATGTTTTAGATTATATTCATTCTACAGACCGTTTTTTCTTATTTTATACATAGCTTTTTGTATGTTTTTTATCTGCATTTTTTTGGCATCTGTTTTTTGCTTTTTGTTTTTTGACTTGCAGTGAGTGTCACCTTTGGGCAAAATAATAATAAAATAGTGCAATGCAATACAATACAATACAATACAATACAATACACATTCCGTGGCTTTATTTCCCTACTGTCTAAGTTCTATTATTATTATTGGAAGGGAGCCATGCTCACATACCAAAGTGTGAGCCACTGGGGCAAAGATGGTAGCAGGAGAACACACCGTGACACTTCCTATTCTTGAAATAGCACACACCCTTCTACTTTGTTGTTATTGTGTGTCTTGGATTCATTTCTGACTTATAGTGACCATAAGGTGAATCTATCATGGGGTTTTCTTTGCAAGATTTGTTCATAGGAGGGGTGCCTTTGCCTTCCTCTAAGGCTGAGAATTGCCCAAGGTCATTCAATAGGTTTCCATGGCAGAGCAAGGGTTCGAACCATGGTCCCCAGAGTTGTAGTTCAATGCTCAAACCGCTACACCAAGTTGACCCACGTTGAAAGAAAGGACTCTGCTGCCATCACTTGTAATTTGACTTAAATTCTTTCCATCAGCTGTGAGGCTAGTCGCCACAAATATCTTTCCATTCTGAAGTCAAGTAATCATTGCAAAACAAACAAATAAATAAGCAGAAATGAAATACCTTTGGAATAGTGACTTGGTCTTTTGTAGTCTTTAAAGTGCACCTAAGTGTCTGAGAGCAATCACTGTGAAGCTTGAGAGCATATTTCCTGAGGCAAAAATGCTTCAGTGTCTTAAAATGTTTTCTTTATAAGGCCCTAATTTTCCGACAATGTATTTTTTGTGCATATGTGTGAATTAAAGATATAAAAAACAAAACAACAACATGTCCGCAAGTAGATTTTTTTAAAAGAAAGAAAAGAAACAACTTTAGTTTTAGGAGGATTTTTGATTTCTTTTTTCTTACCAAAGTATCCTTTCTCTTGACAATTTTACATCTTTGCGCTGTGGTCTACCCCTTCTCATGCAGTACCTCCTTGATTTTCACTGGGTGGGCTTATTATTCATTCAGAATACTTAATAAATGTCCCAACAGAAACCAGTATGACAGAAGCAAAATGAGAAATAATCAAACAATCATTTTTTTTAATTATTGCACCATACAAATAACCCCACATGAACAAACCAATTCTAAAAACCTACCTCTCCCTCCCTGTTATTAACCCATCTTTAACTTCCTACATTTTCCCTAATTTCTATTCCACCTTAAATACATACACTTCTAACACTGTCTAATTCTCACATCCATACATGATGATGCAGGATACGATAGCTTGAACAATCATAATGCTAATGTTTGGTTTTATATCTTTGCAGGTTAGAATTTTATCTAGTTCTTTCATAGCTGCCCTTCCCAGGCCTTGACTTCTGATTCCTTGACTTTAATCTCCATTTTGATCAATGATTGATCCATGGTATGGAGAGACTTTAATATTAAGTTTACAGTTGCTTAACTTGTCAGCTGATATTTACTGCAACTCATCATTTAGGGAATAGCAAGAAAACTAAATTTTGATCGTCAAAATTATCAGTGGATTTGCTTTTATCACTCTGTTTACTTCTCAGACTTGGTGATTTCCCTCTTTCTAGTTCTAACCCATAATTAACCTATTGAACTCAATGCCAGGAGACTGAAGAACAAAAGCTAGAGAAATTTCAGACGTGCATTAGGCATTTATCCAGATAAACACTTGCAGAGGAGTTGAGCTAGCAATATAGCAGATGAGAGATATAAACAGCTGATAGAGACTGAATCAGAAAATGATTTTTGAGAAATCCTGTGATGTGGAAGAGGTAATCCTGAGCATTCATACATTATGACAGGCCTAACTAATTTGTTAAGTGCATTGGCCTTCACTGGTCCCTCTTTTGTAGACATAAGGAAGTTTTGGATTTTTAGTTGTTTTAGCCTTCAGTTCTCATCAACGCCACCTAGCATGATAAATGGTAAGAGGCAAAGGGAGTTGTAGTCCAAACCATATAGAGGCTTAAAAGTCTCATGTTTCTGATTTATCAAATAATGTTACAGCAGAGGGTGAGGGCTTGAAATGGCCAATTCTACCTGCTAGGGTAGGCGGCATCCAATGAATTTAGGATGATGAAAATGATGGATATGAGAGAGGTGCAGCCCTGTAATGTCTTGGGGGTTTGTGCAGCCCAGTGCTGACCTAAATGTTGGTATGTTTGGTAACTGTAGTCAGTTGAAAGCAGAGACCAGGGGTATTAGCTGAGGGGATTGTGTGACAGTTTTAACACTTCTGACAATCTGAATTGATCTGGCTTTTAATGGATTGACCTAAAGGAACGATATGGTGTATTTCGTTTAGATATTTTACTATCAGATAGTTTCTGCATGTGTTTTATTACTATTTCCCTAGTATAAATGCCTCAGGTTCTCACAATGGGTAGGCTACAAATCCCAATGAAAATAGATGTGAAGATATGATCAACAAATAAGTAGATTGAACTGTCATGCTTTAAGGCATCCACAGAATTAGCAGCAACATTTTCATCTAGAAAATGATACGCAGTCAAATGTATTCCACCATTTATTAGATAATCCAATTTGATTTCAATTGCTGTTTGAATAGCCTAAAGCATATTATGCATCAGACTTTACTCAAAGCCCACCTGGAATCACCCCAGCTTAAAATATAATTGTACAGGGACATATTCTTACTAGAAGTGATAATGAAGGCTTACCATTTTTTGGAGAAGAGCATCCTGCTCTCCTGACAGTGACAAATGGAGCATTTAGCTAGGCTGCATTTCCAAAATAAGACATGTCTGCCAAGTCTGCAAAGGAATGCAAATGAGTCAATGTCTTCCCCAGAATCAAATTTCGAAGAACACAAAGTTGCTTTAGGCGAATTCTCCACCTCTTCTCAGGAAAAGACCAAAAGGAGGAGGGAAAGAGATCTGACACTAAGGATCAGGGAAAACTGCCTCAGGGACCAAGGAAAGCTAACATGTCAGGCTAAAATGGATCACTTTAACTCAACTGGATACATTTCATGAGAGATTTCATAGGACTTCTGAAAATAAACAGGTATAAGTTATATATGCTACCTTGAGAGGATTGTACCTTCCAAAAGCAGCATAATTTTTTTCAGAGCTCAAAAAGTTACTTTTTTGTATGATAAGCCCCATAACATCCCAGCCAGCGTAGCCAGTGGAATTTGTTAACAGCTGCCTGTCATTTGCAACCCACACCATATGAAAGCTGAAGCTGGGAGGTTTTTGAATCCAGCACCTCATGGGTCTCTCTCTCACCCAACCAGAGCTACCACTGCACCCCACAACTCTCTTTTGCCTCTATCTGAGGCTGGCATTCCAGTCTGGGTAGATGGGTCCCTATGGAATCCCCAGTAATAGCCGAGAGGGACCAGAGGCCCTTTCACATTACACAACTATGGAAGTAAGATTCAACTTCACTTGTTATGGCAACATCCTATAGATTCCTGCAGTTTGTAGTTTGGAAATGCACTAGAGCAATCTGGCTCTAAAAATCCCTCCCTAAACTATTCACTGTACTATTTCATAGGATGCAGCCATGGAAGTTAAAAATAGCATCATAACACTATGAAGATTTAGTGTGAAAGGACCCCAAGAAGGGGGATCTGATATGAGACCTCTTCCTCCAAGCCTTACTGAAGACCCTTGGGGAAGAGGTGAATTGCTTTCTATGGCCTCTATGAACTGCAACCTTTCATGTGTTAAAGTCAGGTATAATATTTTAGGCTACAATCCTATTTAATTTACCTAGGAGTAAGTGCCATTGAATTCATTGAATAGACATATATAGGATAGAAATGTTAACTTATTTTTGTGGGTTGTATGATTTTCATCCTTTTTGAAGGTATTCTTCCATCCTCCCTTCTTATCTGTTTCCCCATGTATATATTATATTCAATTAGATGAAGTCTTTAGAAACAAATGAGACTTTCAGCAGCATTTTTAGAAATGGAAATATAGATCACACAGATCAGGGACTAGAAAAGTTTAGCCTACCTGTTGGAAGTCCTGTTGCTCTGCAGAACCCATCATCCCTCACCTTTGACTGAAATGACTGGGGCTGATGGAAATAGCAGTCATTAACAACTGCAGGGCCATGCATCCCTTGCATGTATATATATGTGTGTGTATTAAAAACACATTTGTAACTTCTTTTCATTCTTCTCACCCTCTTGCAGTGACAGTAATTCTAGATGGAACACACATTTTCTCCCCTAAAGATTGTTTCATAAATAATGAGACATAAATACCTGAAGTTTCAAGTCTTTAAATTGCCAGGGGTATCAGAATTCAAGGAAACAAGACTAAAAGATGCTATCGCTTATTAATCGTTAGGATGGTGAAAGGGAATCCCTAATCATTTCTCCCACCTCTTCCATTTGTAAAAGACAAATTAAGATGGATGGCGGAGAGCTGTCAAGTTCCTTTATGTCAAGTTGACTTATGAGATGACTACAAATCTCATAAGAAGGTATCCTCAATAAACCAGTTTAAAAAGAAAAAGAAGACAAAATTTGCAGTCTTTGCATATTTTAAATACTGCCTTGCAGGTGATTCAAGAGCACATGAAAAAAGAGGTATACTATTTATTTATTTATTTATTTATTTAAAAAAACATTTATTATTTCAAAACCAGAATGACACTAAAAGCAAATGCATTAAGAAGTGCAACAATAGTTAGAGGAAATAGATAAGTACAAGAGCAATGTATTATGTCTTGCTGATATTTTCTTGGTTTTCCCTTATCAGTTTTTCTGGATATTTCTCTCTCTCTCTCTCTCTCTCTCTCTCTCTCAACCCATAGGAATTTTTAAACCTGTTAAATCAAAATTGATTTTTGTTAAATCAAATAGATTTTTGCAAGATTTCAATTACCCTTGCAGTGGGATTCATGCAATTTTCTGCACCAGCATTAACAATAAACTTATACCATGTACTAACAAACAGTGTCATAGATTTTTGTGCTCTTAATTGATCTTTTGATTTTTTTTTTAAAAAAAAAATTAAAATGTTGACCTAAGAGCTAAAACATAAAAATGTAGCAGAAGTGTGCATGTATGTGTTCTCTATTTCTGTTTCACTAGCTCTTTGCACCCCAAATATTGTCTACAGGCCTTTCACACTGCACAGTCATAGCATTATGATTCCATTTTAAATGCCATGGCTCTATGCTATGGAATCCTGAAGTCTGTAAACTTTCTCCAGTTGAGAATGCTAAATACCTTCCTAAACTACCAGGAATCATAGGGTGGAACATGGCACTATAATCTGAAAGGATTTATAAGTAGTAGAATACAGGTATATGACCAGAATCCTTTTGATGATAAAGCTGCATGTGATGATAGTATATGTAGATTTTTTTTTTATCATTGTGGAAGGGCAGGGTACTAAGGTATCTCCTTGCAGAATGACTCTTCCGAATGCAAAACAGATTGATGACGATGATGATGATTTCTTACATGGCTCTACCTATGGATCAAGATGGGGAACACCAGATATACAACAACAAATAGACATATGACATAGTTAAAACTTTGAATACCAATTAAAAATACACAATTAGTTAAAAGAGCATTAACATCAGTTTAAAAAGCATACATATTAAAAGCAATCAATTTACAGTTGGCCCTCCATTTTATTGGCCCTTAACCCCACAGTGAGAGACAGCAGTTTGACCGCCCATTAACTGCTATGACTCTGTCCTACAAAATCCTGGGATTTGCAGTTTGGTGAGGCACCAGGGCTCTCTAACAGATCAGGCCATATCTCACCATACTACAAACCCCAAAACTCCACACAATGGTTGTGCCAAACTTAAATACACCCTATGTGCCTTCAGATCACCTGTCAATTTATACTGTAGCAACCCTGGGTAGTTCAAAGGGTTTTCTTAGGTAATGACTACTTACAGGTGTTTTTTCCAGTTCCTTCCTCTGAAATATATCCTTCACCTGGTATTCATTGGCATCCAAATACTAACCAGGGCTGATCCTGCTTAGCTTCTAAGATCACCTAGAATCTGGTGCCTTCAGGATATTTAGGCCTAGATTATTATGGTAAAATGACAAAAATATAACATCAACAATCAGGCTACTTAGGCCTGGTTTGTGTGTGTATGGATGTGCCTTAAAGTCACCTGTCAATTTTTGGTGACATTGTGAATTTCATACACTTTTCTTAGGCAAGGAATACTTAGAGATGGTTTGCCAGTTCTTTTCCCTTAAATATAACCTACATCAGCTGGCAATAATCATAATCATAATCATAAATTTTATTTATAGTCCTCCTCTCCCTAAAATTCTTTGTAAACCTATAAAGATTGCTTTACTTATGAAAACATTCAAAACATCAAATACATGGTATAATGGAGGAGAAAGGGAAAAACAGCTGTGAGTAGGTGTAGAAAGCAAAACAAAAAGGAAGTTATAAATATATGCATTATCCAAAAAAAGCTATAGATTGACATGCAAACTAACAGTGAGTATGGCAGACAATAAATAAATAAATAAATACAAAGGCTCCTGACTGTAACTTGAACACAAATGCTTTTTTTTTCATTGTTCAGATCACAGCAAAGGTCTTCACCTTGCAGAAGATCTGACATTTATTTTTTATTTTTCTTTAGGGTTCTTTCTGTCCTTGATTAGCTCCCAACAAAGTTATAAAATAGGGCAGGAGCCCTATAAATGTGTTGGGTTCAGTTCCTGTCCTGGATATTCCAATAATGAGATGGTGTTTGAAGCCCAAAAAGAGCCTTTTCCTTTTCAGGGCTGATTCCTGTTTGTATTTCTTCATGTCTCCTGTTTCCTGATGTGTGACTTTCTTCAGTGCAAGAGACCAAGTAATAGTCACCAGGTCATGGTCATTGCTGAACCTGAGAAAGTGAGGATAGTTAAGCTCTCTTGACCCAATTACTTGATACAAGTCATTATTTGAAAGGTTTTTAAAAACCACCTTAATAGTGATACACAAGTCTCCATCAAGGAGAATTGATGTGATATGAAATAAGCAGAGTTCTGTGAGTGATACCAGGTATGCATATGCTGATACATAATGTATGGGTATGCATCTGCTAATTGTAAGAAGCAAAGAAATTTCCTGGGCATTAATGTTCAATACCTTAACTATTGGAAATATCCCTTAGCACCTTTGTGGCTTCCAAGAATTCTGTCTTGAGCCATTTCCCCACCTATTTTCCAGTATATCCATGAAGACTTTAAGGATTCAATAATTGCTTTCAAATAATTATTCTTAGAGAGTAGAATTTTGTACCTAGCGTAATAGCCCTTCCCTTGGACAGAATGAGAATGATGCCTCCGGTGGCAGAGTTTTGGTGTCATGAAAGGGTAGCAAGCTTTTAGTTGTATCTCTTGTTATTTGTATATTTTTACTGCCAAAGATGGAAAAAAGGTGTGTGTGGATTTTCTAGTTCATGTATCAAAATCAGTTGACTTGCCAGTGCCTTACTGCCAGTACCTTACTGGCAATAACGTACTGGCAAACACTCTGTAACATTTCACAGATGAAAACCAGGACATATGTGACCAAGCTGCTTGTTTATTTGTTTGTTTATCTATTTTATATTCTGCCTTTTCCCTTATTTGGTGGCTCACAAAAGGTACTTTAAAAAACAGTACAATTTTATAAACAGGACTTTAAAAAATATCACATTAATATAACAAAAATATAAAATCATCAAAACATGCTAAGTCAAAAATATAAAACTATAAAACCAAAGAAGAAAGGGCCCATTTTTAAAAAGACTGATCACTATGTCAGTTGCTGTTTTATCTGAGAATGAGATGTGCTTCTACCCTAGCTGAAGATGCCAGTAAGAAATCAGTCTCCTTGATATTAACTTTGATCAACATCACCGTGTGGTCAAGGTGGCAAAAATTATGAATGACAATGAACACACAAGCTAAGAGAAACTGTAGCAGGTTTCTTTTTTCTGAGCCTATCAGGAAGGGCAAGATTCCACCCCTCCTCTCCTCTTTCCCCACTGAGTTGAGTACAAACTACATTTACCTTGCAGCTTGTGAAATAAGATGAGCACAAAGAGGACAAATGAGTGGAGGAGAAAGAAACTGGGACATTCTGAAAGCAGCCGAACACGTGGGGTGACTGAAGATTAATCGGGACATCCCTGTCAATTGGGACAATGGAAAGATATGAGATCTCCATCTTCAGGATTAATTAAAGCTAAAGGTAAACAGATATTTTAAAAAGAGGACTTCAAGGCTGTTGTTTTTATTCTGAAGGTAAAAAAGCTGATTGGATGCTTTCTCTCTAGGCAGCCTTTTGGGCCTGACTTTTCACCCAGGGATGCTGAGCAAGACAGAGGAGATAGCAGCTTGTCTATATCCCTGCCAGGTAAAGCTAAGTGTAGATGCCACAATAGGGGCGGGAGGTTCCTGAATGGTGATCATGTCCCCTGCCCCTTATCATTTTCCAGCCTCTATGGAAGAAGTGGAGAAAAAGAGGAGGCAGTGGAGTCTGGTGGCTTCTATACCAATGAGCTGGTAGATCTTCTCTGGGTTTTAGTCCTCAGTCTTCGATAGCTTTGGTTAGCTCAGCATCTTGGATAACCCCTTTAACATTAATAGTAAAACTGTAAGTATCCCAACATCCCCTAACATATTTAACAATCCAGATTTGCAATATTAAGGCAGTAGCATGAGCGGATGTGGTTTGCAATGGCATCCATAGCACCAGACATAGGTAGTGTGAATGGCACATAACCGCAGCTGTGCAAAAAGATTTAGGGATGGGGGAGTTTACTAGAAAGAACACCACCATACACACACAGCTGGGAACTGAAAGCGAAAAGATGAGTTCTGCCAGATTATACATGGCCGAAATCCCCCTTTCATCTCTTGTGTATTCCTAAATGCCTGCTTGCTGCCATCTGTTACTGGGGACTCCAGATCTTCTCTAGATGTTGTAAAGTCTATGAAGCATCATTGATCACAATCAAACCTTCTAATTTCCTGAATATCAAAACAAACTCCATATTTTGGAAACCTTCTCAGGTTCTGTTGTACAGTAATCAAACTTTTGGTTTCCCATGGAACTAAGAGAATTAAGGGTAAAAATATCACCCCAGAACCAATACCTTTTTGATCTATACTTGCAGCAGTCAACCTTTCCTGCATGCATGATGACTATCACTGTCAGGCACCAGTCTGTCTTCTGTTCCCTTCCTTCCCCAAAGCCTGCACTCCCAAACCTCATGGATTGAGTCTTCATACTTCCTGGCTTCCTGTGGACCTTTTTCTTCAAGAACAGGTATCTATTGCCTCAACCAACCCTCAGTCTCAGTCATCCCCTCTCAATTTTCTGTATTCACTTAACTCTTTTTGCTGTACTTTTGAATGAGCTATATTTGTGTGTGTGCTACTTTCTCTTTTCTTAATAAACAGATATATAGTACTCTGTGCCTGGGTTTCCATAGTGAGCACTGGTTATAGCTGGTGCTAGATCCTGCATATTATGCTACCCTCCTCTCACATAGTTGAGTATGTCTCCAAAACTAATTTAAATAGACTGCAACAGCTAATGGAGGCTCTACAAGCCCCATACAAATGAAGTAACAAAACCCAGAACAGATCCACCACACCACTAGTATGGGAGTAGTTGGCTATTCCTGCAAAAGAGGTTGCTATGCTGTTTTCCTGCATGATTACATCTCATTCAGTCAGCTCCTTCTGCTTCAAAATAATAGTGGCAGTGTTAGACATCTCTTTTCAAGTATACGTTGAGCATCACATTTAATATAGGTCCCTAAGTGAACTTACAGCTTTCATATAATGCTCTGCTCAAAAGCCTACTAAATATTCTGTGTTCTGCCCCCAAATCCCATGATTTTAAAAATGGTTTTCATTTAAGATTTTGCAGGCTCATCTGCATTTGGTATAGGAAAACATCTCATTATTCAGAAGAGTGGTAATGCAGCTAGATCTACAGAACTGGAGATGCTGACCTATACAGCTGGCAATAAAGAATGCTGAGTTCAAGGAGACTGATTTCTTACTGCATCCTCAGCCAGCACATTTCAATCTCAGACAAACAGCAACCAACATAGTGATCAGAATGTTGTTGTTATTGTTTTTAAAAATGAGCCCTATATTATTTTTATTAACTGTTGTACTAGACTTGTTATTTTGTACTGGAGTACTTAAGAGCATTGCATGAAATAGTTTTAAATGCCTGTCTCTTGAGTGCTTTAGATTCCAGGCAGTGTTGTGAGATATTATTATAAGACGAAGGTCACTAGAAAATCTCAAGCTATGCATCTTCTTTAGCAAATTCAGAGAGAAAGGGCAAGCAGTGATGCCTGATAAATACAGTCAAATGGTTGCCAAGCAACTACCAGTGTATGAGTTATATAGGAGTCAGGAAGCAGGGCTGAACTGAAATGAGAAAGCATCACCATTACCATTTTCAGAGAGCAAGTGGAAAGCTTGCTGCCACACCCCCGGCCCTGAAAGTATTGCACCTCTCCATTTTCCTCCGCTTGTGGCATAGCCAGAAGAGAGATGAATACAAAGAGGAGATGGTACAACTGCTGAATTCTCCTCTTCTGCACAATTTTACCAGGCACAAGAGTTTTGCCCTTTCATTTTTGCATCAGGACATCCTATCAGCAGCACCAGAAGCAGTATGAACTTTTTCTAGGATTCATAACCACCCTCTGGAGCTGTGACTTGGATGATGGTTTGATCAGCAGCATTAGAAGTTGACAGTGGAATTTGTCTTTTCATTTCTGTTTAAGGAAAATCTTTGGGGTAGGGTAGGGGATCTCAGGATCAAGAGGTCTCCTGGGCTGTAAGCCAGACATCTTGGCTTTCTCAAGTGGCTACAATTCTCTTACCAATAATACCATCATTTTGTTTTTGGGTTGTTGTTGTTGTTATGATTATACAAATTATAACAACAAAACACAAACCCCAAATACAGAGTCACTTCATAATAATCATATCAACTACTATCAATGGTCTTCTAGACCTGCTATGGAAAGGAGAGAATATTGTGTCTCTTCAAAAGACTCATTGTCCACATGGGGGTTGCAATTGTTGTTGTTTGGGGATATTTTCAATAAATATTTGTCATTCATCTGGAATGTTTCCCTGGTTTTATGTCCTTTGTTGATTTTTATTTGAAAGGAACATTTTTCAGATAGCCAGTTACCCTACACCCTTGTCAACCAATTAGCCAAAGATAGATTTCTCATTTTCTTGGCCATTTTCATCATGGTTGCTGAGAAAGGCCACCAAAGCCCTAAATTTCAACCTACTGTTATTACTAACATATAAAGATAGAAATCAACCTTTTGTCATGTTGACTGTCCAAAACCTTTTTGTCTTAGATATTGGAGGAAGGGCTGTAGAAGTGACAGGGGAGATGCCAACATGTGCCTCCACTTAGACCATATGAGCATAGAGTCGCATAAAAAAGCATTCTCTGGTCCTCTGATTTTATTATTAAAGAACTGTGTATATAGACATAAAACATCTGAAGAAGAATGTTCTTCAATTCAGAGGCCACCCAGTTGGTATCAGGTGATTTGGCCATTAATTAGTCACCTGTCTCAATTAAAAAGCTTGAAAGGTCTGGTATTGCTACCGCCACTCCCCTTTTAGAGCTATGAAACCTGGTACTCTTTTGAAATCTGAATCCTTTAAAATCAAATATGAATTGATGGGTTTTATTTTGCAATTTTTTAAAAATGTTGCCATCAGAACAACACAACAGAATGTGTTAAAACAAGAAAAAAATCTGGGAACTAAAAACTTCCCAACATTTAAATGTGCATGGTGTTGAGAATTGGATTATGACTTTGGGAAACAAGGGTATGGATTCTTGCTCAGTGTGGAAACCCATTGGATGATCTTGGGCAAGTCACACATTTTCATCCTGAGAGAAAGGCAATAGAAACTAGAAAGCCTACTTTGAATAAATCATAGAGGGGGAAACCCTATGACAGGGTTGTCATAGGCCAGAGCCAGCTTGAAGGCACACAACAACAACAACATATGATGTGAGCTTTTCAATGATTACTTCTTTTTGGTTGGACGTATTACAACATATTTGTCTTGCATTAGAAAAATCATTGGCATTTGTTGATGCACATATTCTTTCAATTATATTTCTGCAATACAGAATTTAACTCATGGCTACCGTGATTGGACCCTGTATGCCTTTACTGTTGTGAAAAAATTACATTCCAGTGTTGGAAGGACAAACATTTGCTACCTATTCTTCAATAGTCAGAAGATCTTACTGCTTTAGCTTTGTTGTTGTTAACTCCCCTTGAGTCAATCTCGACCCATGGCGACCCTGTGGACGAGGCATCTCCAAGATTCCCTCTCCTCTACTGCTCTGCTTAGTTCCTGCAATCTCATAGCCATGACTTTCTTAACAGAGTCCATCCATCTAGCATGCAACCTTCCTCTCTTTCTATTTCTCTCCACCTTTCCTAGCATTATTGTTTTTTTTCTAATGAGTCATGCTTTTTCATGATGTGTTCAAAGTACAACAGACACAGTTTTGTTATCTTGGCTTCCATGGAGATTTCTGGCTTGATCTGCTCCAGGACCCATTTGTTTGTCCTTTTGGCTGTTCATGGAATCTTCTCCAGCACTCTATTACCTGGTAATAAAGAATGCAATGGCTTGTATGATTCTAACTTTTGAACTGAGCTGTATATCTTTGTATTTTAGAATCTTTTCTAGTTCTTTCATGGCAGCCCTGCCTTTTCTTAATCTTTTCATGGCTGTAGTCCCTATTCCTAGCAATGGTTGATCCCAGGTATGAGAACTCTTTTACTATTTCTCTTTCTTCATTGTTGAGGTTGAATTTATGTAGATTCCATTTGGTCATTATTTTTGTTTTCTTTATGTTCAACAACAAGCCTGCCTTTGCACTTTCTTCCTTGATCTTTCTTAGGCCCCATTCCCACTATATTCTGATTCAAAGTGTGATGCAGGCTATATGACTCAAATCAACTTCCAATCCTCATTCAATCGATCAGTGGAGGAAAGAACCAGGTTAAAAGCAAATAGCCCAGGCTTTCCTGACACTAGTTTTAAAATGGTGTTTTTTGGGAAAACGCAATTCTGAAGCATTTCTAGTAAGTGGGAACGCTGATCAGAATCACGTGGGGGGGGGGTATTGATCACAAATGCAATCTTGTGCATTTGTGATAGATTGCATTTGCAATCACTGTAAAGAAAAAAAACTCACACACACACACTAATCTCCAGTTACTTTTTTTGGGGGGGGGGGGGAGGAATCCTTCCTTCCTTCTTCCCTCCTTCCTTCTTTCCCCCTTCCTTCTCCCGTTCCTTCCTTCCCTCCCCCCTTACCGGGGAGGGCACTCTGCTGCCACTGCCGCTGCTGCCTACCTTGCCGCTGGGACCGGGGCTTGCAGCGTTTCTTCCTCGCCACTCACTGCCGCTGCTTCCAGATCCCACGGGCCTTTCTTCCGACAGGGAATGGAAGGCCTGGGAGCCCGGCAGCAGCAGCAGCAGCAGCGAGCAGCACAGCGCCTCCTCCTCCTCCTCTGCCAACCCTGTCCTGCTCCCATCAGCCCCAGGAGGAGCACGGGCCCCGGCAGCAGCACAGCACAGGGCCCGTCAGCTACGGCCAGGAGCAGGATGGGCCCAGAGGAGGAGGAGGAGGAGGAGGCACTGCGCCGCTCGCTGCCACTGCTGCCACACTCCTGGGCCTTCCATTCCCTGTCGGAAGGAAGGCCTGTGGGATCCGGGAGCAGCGGCAGTGAGAAGCGGGGAAGAAACGCTGCAAGCCCCGGGCCCAGTAGCAAGGTAGGCAGCAACGGCAGCAGAGAGCCCTCCCCCAGTAAGGGGGGAGGGAAGGAAGGGACAGGAGAAGGAAGGGGGGAAGATGGAAGGAAGAGGAAGGAAGGAGGGAAGAAGGAAGGAAGAGGAAGGAGGGAAGGAGAGAAGAAGAAAGGAAGAGGAAGGAAGGAAGGAAGGATTGATTTCCCCCCCCCCCCCAAAAGGAACTGGAGATTAGTGGAAGGGGGTCTTCTTTACAGTGATCACAAATGCAATCTATCACAAATGCACAAGATTGCATTTGAGATCAATACCCCCACCCCCAAAAAAATTCCCCTGAGGGAAGGGGTTGGGGGGTAAAGGGCTGTCACCTTACATGGCAGCTCGAGTTGGAACGACAAGCATTCCCAGCTAAGAAAGGAATTCCAAACAAGCCCCCTTTTCATAGTGTGAAAGAGGAGCCTTTTGGAATCGCTTTCCTAAGCGGAGCACAGCCTGGTTCCAATGTGGATTTTTCCACAAGTGGGAATGGGCCCTTAGTAGTTGTTCCCGGTCTGCTAATATGGTGTCATCTGCATATCTTAGATTATTAATATTCCTTCCTCCTATTTTCACTCCTTCTTCTATATCCAAGTCTGCTTTTCTAAAGTATGGTATATTATTCTCTCTCAGTTCCTAGTTCCATCTGCCAAAGGAATGACCCCTTCTGTTTGCAGAGGGTTTCATTTGGATCCAAGCCAGTCTATTGGAAAATGATTTGGCTGCATCTGCTTAGGCTGCATATATTGTGATTTCTATAGTTCCATACTATATTAGTTACTGGATGCAGTTCATTGCATGGGAATCATTTCAAAGGATATATTGATGTTTTGTATTTTATTTTTACAAATCATTGTTTCCATGACAAAGTAATATTCTTTACAAATTCAAAGGCATTGGGAATAAAAGCCATCCATGGTGCTCTCTTTTTGTGTTTTGGAAACTGAATTTCCCCAGCTATTGGGGGAGTCCATTTTAAAGAGGAGCAGTCCATTTTATTTCGAAACTATAGGAACAATGCACCCGCTCTATCTCGTCAGCAGAGTAGTCAAGAAAATTGTAGGGCCAAACTGGACAACTACTTGCTATTCAAACAAATAGGTTATTTTTGGCTATCGGTTATGCAGGCACAGTGAATCTGATCCAGATTGTAATAACACTAGCTGGCAAAGGGTTAAAGCACATATCTCCATCCAGGGTCCATTCACACGACACAATTATAGCTTTATGATTCCACTTTAACACCCAATGGATATACAGTTTAGGGAAGTTAAATAAAACCTCAGCCAGGGAGCTCTAATGCCTTACTAAACTACAGATTGAAGGATTCTACAGAATGGAGCCATGGCAATTAAAGTAGAATCATAATGCTATAACTATATACCCAACTATATTATATAACTATAATGCTATAAGTATATACCAAATCCTTTCTGCCATTAATGTACATAAGAAATAAAGAAGAAAGCAAAACTCCTCATTATGTCTTATAAGTATCAACTAGCTTGAGTCTTAGAAGATGCATCAGGAAGCTAGACAGTAGCCATGAATGTTGGTTGTCTCCACCATAGAGAGAAGTTTTTGTTACTGTGTGCCTTCAAGCCATTTCCAACTTATGGCAGCCCTAAGACGAATCTATCAAGGGTTTTTTTTTGGGGGGGGGGATGTTTTTTCAGAGGATATTTGCCATTGTCTTCTCAAGGTCACCCAGTGGGTTTAATGTCCAAGCTGGGAATCAAACTGTGGTCTACAAGTCCAGAGTCATAGTCCAACCTCAAACCACTATAGCATGCTAATTCCAGACTCCATCCAGCTATCAGTAAATCTGATGTCATCTAGTGACTAAACAATAATGACACTATTTCAAACGTTTGTTTTATTTTATTTGCTGCTCTGGGTAGGTTGTGTCTGCCCACAACACAGGTGTGTAATGCTTTCCATTCTTCTTTCTGCTGATTCGGAGGAAGATACGATGTCTCTTCCACAGGCATTATTAAATTAAGACAAAAAGAGGAAGTGGCTCAGGCTTTTTTCTTCCTTGTCACATGCAAAAGGACCATCTGTAATCCCATTTCCTATGCATGAGATGAGTCATTGCCTTGCTCATGCTAAAGGGTAAACACTTAAGAAGAGGGAGTGCTCTGTCATATATTTATGTAATACCTATTTCATTGTTGCCTGAGACTTAAATAATCTGTAGTGATACACAGACCAACCTAATAATTGTTAAGCTTTCTGTCTTGTATGTTAATCATTCACTCTCTATAAAATGAGCCATGACTGACCTTGCATCTGAAGCTGTATGTTTTTCACACATCCAACCTTGCCCAACCTTCCTTGTTGTTTCCAAAAAAAATTCTATTATATCAAAATAATACAACATAATATGGTAAATTGAAATCTTTGTTCCTATACTTGTAACTTATGTTCTCTGCTTGACTGTTTTAATATCTGAACATTATTCTTCAATTTCTCACTGGGGTTATGTGGTAGGTTTTGGCACTTTGTACTATTTGGTGCCAAAGGTATTCACAAAAGAGATACATAAAAGTCCACTCTCAAGTTGACTGTTTTATTAATACAGAAAATGCAGTATTGCTGAATATTTTTGGTTCAGAGAGATTAAAAGATTTCATTACAAGAACGTTTACACATTGAATTTTATGAATGGACTTTATTTACACAAGGCAACTTAATTGGATTATATGTATAGCCATGTTATTCTATGTAGATAAAGAAGGAGATAGTATAAGCAAGGGAAGGAAAGAAATATAAGCTTGATAAAGACATTTATAAGCTTGCCAAGCGTTAGAGAGAGATAGCCTTACTAATCTGTTTTAGCACAAAATGACATAAAGTAACCAACTATCAAACTAACTGGGAAGAAGAAATGTCTACTATAGGCTGCTGCCACTTCAGAATTATTACAGTTTGATACTACTTTAACTGTCATGGCTTCATCCTATGGAATCTTGGGATTTGTAGTGGATCCAGAGGTCTCTGACAGCAAAGGCTAAATATTTCATAAA
The DNA here is from genome assembly GCA_034509955.1 of Urosaurus nigricauda. Taxonomy (NCBI): domain Eukaryota; kingdom Metazoa; phylum Chordata; class Lepidosauria; order Squamata; family Phrynosomatidae; genus Urosaurus; species Urosaurus nigricauda. Next base: position 198,644,761 of record JAOEGL010000003.1, on the reverse strand, counting down.
ACTACAAATCCCAGAATTCCATAGCATTGAGCCATGGCAGTTAAAGCATGTCAAACTGTATTAATTCTGCAGTGTAAATGAAGCCATAAAAGATGCTGGTTGATGGTTGAGTGAGTCCATAAAAGCTTATGCTGGATATGATGGTTGAGTGAGTCCATAAAAGCTTATGCTGGATTTTGCTACCAGGGGGACTCAACAGTATTTATGTGAACCCATATTCTCTGAATGTACCCACCTGTAAGGGATCTTTGTATCTTGGTAGTAGTTGGTCTTATGCAGATTGAACCCAATAGCCCATGTCATCTCAGAGCTATATAAAGGGGAAATTTATTGAACTCACAACAATCAAAATATACATAATGTTTGTGATGAGAAACCTGGTGGGATGAGTCTCATGATTGGAATGTGGAAATAGAGGGGTATAACCTTATTAAGAGAAATAGGCCAAACAGGAAAGGAGGAGGAATAGCACTATATGTCAGAGATATTTACACCAGTGAAGAGATCCTGGACATCAATCATGGAAGCCAGGTGGAGAGCATCTGGATAAGAATCAAAGGGGAGGGAAACAACAAGGGTGTTACGGTGGGAGTCTACTACAGACCCCCAAGTCAGACTGAGGAATTGGATGATATCTTTCTAGAACAGATGACCACACAGTCAGAAAAGAGAGATGTAGTAGTGATAGGCGACTTCAACTATCCTGATATTTGCTGGAAGTCAAACTCAGCAAAATCCTCAAGGTCTAGCAAATTCCTCACTTGCCTGGAAGACAATTTCATGGTCCAAAAGGTGGAAGAGGCAACAAGGGGGTCAGCTATTTTAGATCTGATCCTAACCAACAAGGAGGACTTGGTTAATGGGGTGCAAGTGGTGGGATCATTAGGTGGAAGTGACCATGTTCTCCTGGAGTTTGTAATACAGTGGAAAGGAGAAGCCAGGCAGAGTCAGACACGCATCCTAGACTTTAGGAGAGCGGATTTCAGTAAACTTAGAGAAGTATTGAGGGCGATTCCATGGTCAGAAATACTAAAAGATAAAGGAGTTCAGGACGGATGGGACTTTCTCAAAAGGGAGATACTGAAGGCACAATTTCAAACAGTTCCAGTGAGAAAGAAAAACGGGAGGTGTCTCAAGAAACCAGGATGGATGACTAAGGAACTTTCAACCGAGCTAAGTTTGAAACGGAACATGTATAAGAAATGGAAAAAGGGGGAAATCACGAAAAAGGAATTCAAAGAAATAGCAGGCATGTGTAGGGGTAAAGTCAGAAAAGCTAAAGCGCAGAATGAACTCAGGCTTGCTAGAGAGGTTAAGAACAATAAAAAGGGCTTTTTTGGATATGTCCGCAGCAAGAGGAAGAAGAAGGAAACGGTAGGGCCACTGCGTGGAAAAGATGGCAAAATGCTAACAGGAGATAGAGAAAAGGCAGAATTACTCAACACCTTCTTTGCCTCAGTCTTCTCAGAAAAGGCAAAGGATGCTCAACCTGAGGATAATGGAGCAGAGAACAGAATAGGGGAATTTCAGCACAGAATAAGTAAAGAGATAGTAGAGGAACACCTTGTTAATCTAAATGAATTTAAGTCTCCGGGACCAGATGAACTCCATCCAAGGGTATTAAAAGAACTGGCAAAAGTAATATCAGAGCCATTGGCAATCATATTTGAAAACTCCTGGAGAACAGGAGAGATCCCAGCAGACTGGCGAAGGGCAAACGTTGTCCCCATCTTCAAAAAGGGGAAAAAAGAGGATCCCAACAATTATCGTCCAGTTAGTCTGACATCAGTTCTAGGAAAGATTCTGGAGCAAATCATTAAACAGAGAGTCTGTGAACATCTAGATGGCAATGCCATAATCACAAAAACTCAACATGGGTTTCAGAGAAACAAGTCATGCCAGACAAATCTAATCTCTTTCTTTGATAAAATTACCAGCTTGGTAGATGAAGGGAATGCTGTGGATATAGTATATCTTGATTTCAGTAAGGCCTTTGACAAGGTTTCCCATGACATTCTTGCAAACAAGCTTGTAAAATGTGGGCTAGACAAAGGAACTGTTAAATGGATCTGTAATTGGTTGACTGGCCGAACCCAAAGGGTGCTCAACAATGGCTCCTTTTCATCCTGGAGAGAAGTGACCAGTGGGGTCCCACAGGGCTCTGTCCTCGGCCCAGTGCTATTCAACATCTTTATCAATGACCTGGATGACAGAATTGGGAGCATACTTATCAAATTTGCAGATGACACCAAATTAGGGGGAATAGCTAATACCCCAGAGGACAGGATCAAGATTCAAAATGACCTGAATAGACTAAAAAGCTGGGCCAAAGCTAACAAAATGAAATTCAATACAGAGAAATGTAAGGTATTGCACTTAGGGCGGAAAAATAAAATGCACAGATATAGGATGGGTGACACCTGGCTGAATGAAACTACTTGTGAAAGGGATCTAGGAGTCCAAGTAGACCACAAGTTGAACATGAGTGAACAGTGTGATGCGGCAGCTAAAAAGGCCAATGCTATTTTGGGCTGCATTAATAGAAGTATAGTGTCTAGATCAAGAGAAGTAATAGTGCCACTGTATTCTGCTTTGGTCAGGCCCCACCTAGAATATTGTGTCCAGTTCTGGGCGCCACAATTCAGAAAGGACATTGAGAAACTGGAGTGTGTCCAAAGGAGGGCGACAAAAATGGTGAAGGGTCTGGAAACCATGCCCTATGAGGAACGACTTAGGGAGCTGGGGATGTTTAGCCTGGAGAAAAGAAGGTTAAGAGGTGATATGATAGCCCTGTTTAAATATTTGAAAGGATGTCATATTGAGGAGGGAGCAAGCTTGTTTTCTGCTGCTCCAGAGAACAGGACCCGGAACAATGGATGCAAGATACAGGAAAAGAGATTCCACCTGAACATTAGGAAGAACTTCCTGACAGTAAGGGCTGTTCGACAGTGGAACGCACTTCCTCGGAAGGTGATAGAGTCTCCTTCCTTGGAGGTCTTTAAACAGAGGCTGGATGGCCATCTGTCAGGGGTGCTTTGATTTGGATTTCCTGCATAGCAGGGGGTTGGACTGGATGGCCCTAGTGGTCTCTTCCAACTCTACGATTCTATGATTCTATGATTCTATGATTCTATGTAGAAAATATTATGGCTAAGTTTGCTAGTTCTGGAGCATCATGAGACCTGAGATTGCAGGATCACACTTTAAGACCAGAGAGAGCCTGTGATGATATCATCAGGCATGATCATTTAGCATCATCTTATAAATATATTTTTCTCTGGCCTTACATCCTGTCTTAGCTTTTCTTCCTGTTTTAGCTTGTCTAATTTTAATCTCCTGAACTCTGCTTTGTCAACCTTTTCTTGATCATATCTGATCTCATTTTAAAGCATCATTTAATCTTATTGTGTTTTAATTAAATTTTAGAATATCTGAAAATTCTGTAAGGCACGCAGAGTTCTGGTTCAACAGTAAAATGATTATACCACATCATTTAAAATGTTTCTTACCATAACACATCTATTTTTTACTTGAACTTTGGAATTTGGAGAAATGCAAAAAAAAAAAAAAAATTCCCAAAGAACAATGGTACATAGTATTCAATTTGTACATTACTCCAGGAGAGCCAGCATGGAGTAGTGGTTTGGGTGTTGGACTACGACTGTGGCACAAGGAGAGGCTTTAAAATTCCAGTCCCGGGAGACCTCGGAGGAACGAGTGCAGCTGAGAGGGAGGGGGAGAGGCCTCCACAGCCAAACCCCCAACGCCAGCACCACCCGACTCCATGCTGAGCGGCACAAGGCAAGGCTATAAAAACCTACCCCCGGGAGACCTCGGAGGAGCGAGTGCAGCTGAGAGGGAGGGGGAGAGGCCTCCACAGCCAAACCCCCAACGCCAGCATCACCCGACTCCATGCCAAGCGGCACAAGGAGAGGCTCTAAAATTCCAGCCCTGGGAGACCTCAGAGGAGCGAGCACAGCTTTTCTTTTTATTTCCATCATATTGACAATGTTAAGTACTGGGTCAGATACTGCCATTAAAAGCTTGACTACTATTAATACCCCCACAGACGGTATTGGTAACAGCCTGGGAGCGAGCATTGATGTTATATGGGGGCTAGGGAAGTTTGGCAGTAACAGAGTGAACACATATTACAAAAGAAGTAGGGATCGATGTTTAATATCTATCCCTTCTTCAGTTCACTCTGTTTCCAAGCCTACTTCAAACCGCAATCCCTGGTTCACAGAGGAACTCAGGGAAATGAAGTGAGCTGGACAATGACTAGAGTGCAAGTGGCAAAAGACTCGGTCCTCATCTGACAGAACTCGCCATAGGCAGCACTTTCGCTCCTATCGGGAGGCATTGCATGCAGCGCGGAAATCCTTCTGTGCTGCACGCATTGCGTCTGCAGAGTCCCGTTCTGCAGAGCTGTTTAAGGTAGTTAATTGAACCCCCTTCTTGACCTGACGACGGCCTGCTGTGATGCATTTAACAACCACTTTGCAGATAAAATCTCTCGGATAAGGGCTGACTTGGATGCCAACATTTCTCCAGTGTCCGTAAATGCGGTAACCAGCAACTCCACTACTGTCCTTTTGTTGGATGAGTTTCAATCTATAAGTACTGATGACATGGACAAGCTCCTTGGAAGCGTGAGGAAGAAGACCTGCCCTCTCGATCCATGTCCATCATGACTGGTCGCCCAGGGAGGGGATACATTGAAGACATTCCTTCAAGATGTAGTCAATACGTCCCTCAGGGAAGATACTATTCCATCCTGTCTGAAGGAGGCGGCTGTAAAGTCTCTCCTGAAGAAACCTTCCCTTGATCCCTTGGACAGAAACAACTACAGACCAGTTTCCTTGCTGCCGTTCCTAAGCAAGGTGATCGAGAAAGCAGTCGCCTCACAACTCCAAGCTGTCTTGGATGAAACCAACTTTCTTGATCCATTTCAAGCAGGATATGGAGTTGAGACTGCCATGGTTGCTCTGACAGAAGACCTTCGCTTGAGCATCGACAGGGGTAATGTGACCCTGCTGGTGCTCCTGGATCTCTCAGCAGCCTTTGACACCATAGATCATGCCATCCTTTTGGACTGGGTGGGGGAGATGGGTATCGGAGGCACTGCTTTGCAGTGGTTCCGTTCTTTTCTCTCTGACAGGTCCTAAAGGGTGAGGCTTGGGACAGTTGCTCCTCTAAAATCGAGCTAAATTGTGACGTCCCTCAGGGCGCCATCCTGTCCCCGATGCTATTTAATATTTATATGAAGCCACTGGGTGAGATTATTCGGAGGCATGGAGCTCAGTGTCAGATATATTTCTCCATGACCAGATCATCTGCTCAGACCTCAGATGGCGTCTCTCCTCTCAATGATTGTCTCACAGCGATAATGAATTGGATGAGGGAAAATAGATTGAGGCTAAATCCTGACAAAACGGAGGTACTGACAGTCACCGGCCCAAAACCAGGTCTGGGAATACAACTTCCAGTCCTAAACAGAATCACACTGTCCTCACAGGACTCCGTTCACAGCCTGTGGGTACATCTAGACTCATCGCTTCACATGACACATCAGGTGAATGCGACAGTCAGAAATGCCTGTTATCAGCTTCAGCTGATACGCCAGCTGCGCCCTTTCCTGGAAATGAGGGACCTGGAGACTGTGGTACATGCGCTGGTTACCTCACACTTGGACAACTGTAATGCTCTTGTGCCTAACCCGGAAACATCAATTAGTTCAAAACATGGCAGCCAGATCAGTTACTGGTACACCGAGGAGAGAGCATATAACACCTGTGCTTAAATCTCTTCACTGGCTGCCGATCAGTTTCTGGGCACAGTATAAGGTGTTGGTTTTGACCTTTAAAGCCCTACATGGCTTGGGTCCAACCTATCTTAGGAACCGCCTCCTCCCATATGAGCCACTTCGTACACTACGGTCCTCTGGGAGGAAACTAGACTAGAGGGCCTTTTCTGCTATTGCTCCCAGGCTGTGGAATGACCTGCCAGATGAGATGCGTCTTATTACAACCTTGGATGGCTTTAAGAAAGCAATCAAGACGCATCTCTTCCGGCAGGCCTTCCCGGATAGTAGCTAATTCTCCCACCGCCTGAATGATGTCTAGCTCCTCCCATCTCCCATTGACATCTGGCCGCCACATTGGACCTCAAAATTTAGTGATTTTTAGATTTGATACTGTTTTAATTATGACTTAGTTTAATCCTGTTTTAAGGGGTGGGAGGTGGGTATGGATTGTATAGACTGTAATTTTTTAACTGTATGTTTTTAATTGTTGTACCCTGCCCCGATTGCTCACTCCGAGGGGTGGGTTAGAAATTATTATTATTATTATTATTATTATTATTATTATTAATTACCATCCCAACTCACATACCCACTTCAAGAGAAAATCATCTGAACTCTACTCATAGCCTGTCAGTTGTGTAAAGAAACTGGACTCCTCCTAATCCATTTCCAGCATGCTGTAGACCTCAGTCCAAGAAAGCTTCAGAATCAGCAGAATATCCGTTCTCATTTGTAAAATGTAGGTCAGCTTACAGCATGATGTGAGGGATCATCTTCCAAATGCAGTGTTTCCTGATCCCTCCCTGTCAAATCATCTCCTTTTGGCCATAGGATGTGACCTTTTCAAGGTACCCAGGAAACCATCCACAGGCATTCCAGCCTGGCTCCTGACTCTGATCAGACCAGATTGTTTCTGATCACGCATGCTGAACTACACTCAGAAACAACATGCCTATTTGTTTTACTATAATTACTTTGCCTCTTCTTCATATAATGTTGGGGTCTGATTTTATTTCTGCACACCAAGCTGACTGTACGAGATTTGTGTGCATGTGTATAACTATGTATGCACTCTCACACATATACACCAACACATGCATTTTACCTAAGGGGGAAATTGACAGTGTTTCTTTTCATTAACAGAATGGAACTTCTTACTACATAGCTATTCATTAATTAAGCAAGTTATGTATGTTACTATTCATTTTTAAGCATTTTTAAAGCAGGTACTGTGGTCACATCAGTTTTTTCATAGTGAGATGAGACTCAGACCATTTGGAGGCTCCCTTACAACTCTCACTGGAACTTATAACTTTCAGTAATAGAAAGGACATTTCCCTAGAGGGAGGCTATGCTTGTATAACTTATTTCTGCATGGAAAAGTTCCTCTTTTTTGACTGCAGATCCCAGAAACCTCTAACCAGCATGGCCAGTGACCATGGTGGCCAAGGGATTCTGGGAGCTATAGGAATGTTTCCAAACTTAGATTCTGCATTCCATATACATTTCACCATTTCTGTTAATTGTACTAAGGTATGTTTGACACATGCTAACTCTGGAAGACTGTGTTTTCCACTTGCAATTACACCAGTGTTTATATTTTTCACATGTAGATTCTCTGAAATAATATTTCCATAGGAAAAACAAATGACCCTGGAGGATAATTTTTCAGTTTGAAAATTTGAATTTTTCACCCAAAAATGAGGTGGAGGAACTCTCAGGGATTTATGAGGGAGCATGAAGCCAAGGGCCACACATCCCAAGGACTGCAGCCCACAGGCCACATATTCAATGGATTCATACATCACAACAGGTTGTGTTCCAGGCTTACAGTATATATCCAGTTAACTGGATCACAACTACCTACCACACGTGGCAATAATATATCTGTTTTCCTTTTCTATTATCTGTCAACTTACAATTTATGTGCCTGAATATTCCTGAAGGATGAGCAGAAATGGCATTTCAGTGTTGGCTTGCAATCTTTGCTTTCTTCAATGTACCTCTGGTGCTTTACTTGTTTGTATTTTCTCTAAAGGATATGCTATCCTGCACTATAAAATGAGATCAAAATCTACATTCTGAAAACATCTGTATTGTGTCGCTTATGGAAAACTAACCAACACTGTGTATTGGAGCCTAGAAGATATCCAAATTCCAAAAAAAGTAAGGGGAAGGAAGAGCAGTTCTTCCCAGAGTCTAGAACTTTTTAAAAAGTCTTTAAAAGTTTTTATTTGACTTTGTTTTTAAATTTGAGATGTTATCCTGTTGGTGATTTATGATCTGGTAAGTTGGACCTATCAGCATAGTGTAATGGTTTGAGCAATGGACTACAACTCTGAAAATTGAAGTTTGATTTCCAGTTCGCCCATGGAAACCCACTGAATGACCTTGGCCAAGCCATACTCTCTTAGCCCCAGAAAATCATGCAATAGGCTCACCTTAGGGTTATTATAAGTTGGAAACAACTCGAAGGCACACAACAACAAAGTTGGATGTGTGCCATTAGACTTCACTTTTTGTATTGCTGAGGAGGTTGGAATTCAACAGCACAATAGCCACGATCCTTTCAAATTCACCTTGCGTGTGACACAGCCCTTGCAACATGGCCCTTTCCATGTGGTTGCAGTGGGGAGTGGCAGAGAATTATTCAGCTGTTTCTCCATAACTGGATGTGTTGCAAGAATATCATCTGCAAGGACCTGGAGATCCCTAGGCATGCCTGTTGCAGGAGGTACAGACAGAGGATAATATATGCACGAATATTTGCTTATTCCCCATATGAGGTGCTGCACTAATTACATAGAGTAGGTTGTGGGGGTAGCATTAAGAGACGTAGCTATAGAGAGGTACTCGTAGCTGTATGCCACAAATATGTTTCCCGATGCAGAATTCTAGCCTTTATTTATGTATTTGTTTATCTCCTGTCAACCCACTGGGGCTTCCAAAGAAATGTGCAGCAAGTAAAAACAAATTAGAGCAGCTTTTTAAAAACAATTCTTAAACATACACATATACCTAAAACAAACTGAAGACCAACATTAATTTTAAGGACCAAACGCAATTTGAAACAGCATAGTGTTAGCTGCCACCAAAATCTCAAGGATGGAGCCAGACCTGACATCCTTGAGAGAAATTTCAAAAGCCAAGGTGATTCTCCTCTGTTCCTACTCCCTTGCTCTCACTTGACACCATCAACATGCGTACAGTGTTTCAACAGAGGACATTAAGCATGACTCCCAGGCAGAGCCAACACAAGATGATTTGCTGTCTGAGGCAAAGCAGCAAATGTCACTACCTATATCCTCAGGTCACAGTCTACTCTATCCCAACTTTTGTTTTGTCCCAGGAGGCAGAAATTCTCACAAGTATGTCTCCCTTGCCTTGGCAATAATCATAGGACTCTTTCATACAAGGCTAAATTGGAAGTATAATTTAAGGTCAATTCGAATGCAATCATGGGTTTTATGTTATTGCAAATTAACTCTTCACATGCAAATTCGGGCAGGAGGGAAGCCAATTCGAATGCAATCATGGGTTTTACCTTATTGCGAATTAAAGCTTCGCATGCAAATTCGGGCAGGAGGGGGTTAATTTCGGGTAATGGGAAGTAATTCCGAACGGAGCAGGGGTTCATGTAAATTCGCTAAACAAGCGAATTTACATAAATCCGCATTGGCTCCATTCGGAGTTGGGAGAAATTCCTCCCCGTTTGAAAGAGTCCATAGAATTACCAAGAAAAATAGACTAATAGTTGCATTTCATGGAATCTCCTGGCTGATAGTAGTTCTCTCTTATCCATGATGCTCCTGATGCTTTACCAAAAGACAGGTAGCAACAAATAGGGCTTGACAGGGTAGCAAAGGAAACTCTGTCCTTGCCCATCTGTGCTGTTACTCAGCCATTCCTGGATTGAATGCATCCAGATGACAAGTAGTTCTGGACACTGAGCAGGCAGTTTAAGCTTAACCTATCTAAGTGAATAAGCAGGCAGGTGGCAACTCTTGCCCCCTCTATACACCCCATCAGTCCAACTCTCCCTTCATTTAAAAATATGCATATTTGTGCCTCATATACCCATTCATTAATTCCTATCCTATACAGCTGATAACCATATCACTCATTCTTCCAACATTCAGTATGCAAATAAAAAAGTCTTCATCAAGCCAATTCCTTATAGCAATAGCAAAAGCAAGTACATTTCTATACTGCTTATCAGTGCACTTAAGCACTCCCTAAGCAGTTTACAGTTTGTAAGCCAACTGTCCCCAACAAGCTGGGTATTCATTTTAGCGACCTCAGAAGGATGCCAGGCTGAGCTAACCCTGAGCCCCTGGCTGGTATTGAACTCAAAACATTGTGGTTTGTGAGTGAGCAGTTGCAGTACAGGCATTTAACCACTGCACCACCACTAGCCTTTCACTAATGTGAATAATTGTGCTACGAGGGGGTATCGTAAAGTTTTAATGATCACCTTCTTAAAAAATTTACAGAAAGTTTGTTTTGACTTGTAGTTGTTAACTTATCTCTATGTAGTCACTATCTAGATTTATACAGTTTCCCCAGCGTATCTTGACCCTCCGAATACCTGATATTGTAGAAGTCTGCAGATTGCGCCTTACAAGGTGGTATCATAAAGTAATAATTACCATTCGGAAGTTATTATGGCATATTGATGAAATTTTGTCAGTGTCATCATTGGTCCCTAAATGCACATTGCTGAGAAAATCAACTCATCATGTCCTTTATTTTTGTGACTGGCTCTGCCCGAAGTGACTAAAGTGTAAAATCCTTGTCAGGTGCAATCTACAGACTTCCACAATAATGATATTTGGAGGGTCAAGAAATGCTGGGGAAAATGTGTAAATCTGGATGGTGACTACATAGAGATAAGTTAACAACTACAAATCAAAATAAACTTTCTGTCAATTTTTTTAATGGTGATAATTAAAACTTTATGATACCCCCTTGTATATAATCTTATTCATTGCTCCTAAAATACATTTTTATTGTAATCCCTAAGAAGAGGAAGATTCCATAACAACCTGTTGCAATTAATGGACTAATAATAAACTCTGTTTGGTTTTTAAGAAACATTGTTTATTGCTGTTGTCATCATCATCATTATCATCATCATCGTTGTTGTTTTTGTGATATTGGCTGGCATCCTGTTTGCAACATATCTATGTGTAACATATCCATAGTGCAATAGGTGTAATCGGCTAACAGCAGTGGAAGTGGAAATGTGCATGCAGCAACACTGTGCACTGCAGCGGAACACTGCAATTGTGAATTATGTGTTGTTACTGCACATTGTGAATTGCCCATTGCCCATTGTGAATTGCATAACAGCACCTAGTCATTGACATTTGTTATGCAATACAATCAGCCCTCCATATCCCTGGATTCTGCATCCACAAATTCAATGATCCATGGATTGGGAATATTCCCCCCAAAATTCCAAAAGACCACCCATTTTATATAAGGGACACCATTTTACTACACCACTGTATATAATGGGACATGAGCAGCCACAAATTTTGATACCGGGAGCTTGTTCCTGGAACCAAATCCCAGCAAATACCAAGGTCCCACTATATTAGTACAGTATTCTGTCTGAGGGTTTCATAGTGGTGGTGCGGCATATCTTTGAGTGTGGATAATTAGATTGAGAGGATATTGGATTATAGCCACCACATTGTTCTAAATCTGCCTTTTGATAGACAGTTTCTCATATGTGTACTGGCTCATCACTATATTTTGTGTGTCTCTTTTGGTAACTATATCATCATAAATGTTATAGAAAATAAGGGGAGAGGGGGAAAATATCACCATACATCAATTTTCTGTCCTTTTGAGAGGTTTGGAAATGCCCAGATGAGATTGGATTATAAACATCTCATGAGTAATAACGTTAACAGCTAAGGCTTATTGAAACAACAGAGCTGTACCTTGAGCATTGTTTTTCATGATTCATCCTCAAAACAAATGTGAAGTGTGGACCAAATTAGCCTTTATTAGGGATCTCAGTAAGGACAGAGTACCTGCCATTGTCTTGGAGATGAATACCAAATGGGTAAGAATTCTAAACTTCATAGCTCATGGAGGCAGAGAAATCAATGAGTAAAAATCTCCTTGTGAAGGATCAGCTTTAATTAAAAAGAGAGAGAGAGAGAGAAAGAAAAGAAAAGAAAAGAAAAGAAAAGAAAGAAAGAAAGAAAGAGAAAAGAAAGGCCCCAGCCTTTGAGGAGCTGTAGCATTCCCCCTTTCCATATTTGCTTTAAATACAGTCAACCTTCCGTATCCATGGATTCTTTATTCACAGATTCAAGCATCCAGACTTTGAAAATATTCAAAAATATATGAATTCCAAAAATAATAATAATAATAATAATAATAATAAAAACCCAAAAGCAAACCTTGATTTTGCCATTTTATATAAGAGACACAATTTTACTGTGGCACTGTACATAATGGGATTTGAGCCTCTACAGATTTTGGTATCCATGGGAGGTCCTGGAACCAAACTACAGCCGATACCAAGGGCCTATTGTAAATTCATAAAAGCATACTAAGGTGCTGTGGTTGCCTATAAAAACTGTCAGCATCAGTTTCCCAAAACCTTAACATTATCCAAATTCACTGCCTCTGAGCAAAAGTCTCTGATGTACAGGAGAGGCAGAGGGGTATTTGGAAAAGAGCTCCCCCCCCCCCGCCCGGTACAGCAAAGTCAGTGATTTTATTTATGTCTCATCTCTGTCTTTGGTCCCTATAGTATCTGAAGGAAAGCTAAGCTGACTAGTGTACTATCGATGCCACAGATTGATTTCACCTTTTAAATTAGTATGACCCTTGGCTGTTCAAGAAGGCAGAGCATATGCCATCTTGTGTGATTATGAGTAATGTCCTCCTGTAGGAAATACATGTTTATAAAGTGCTGCAATCGGCATTCTCTGATATGGTGCTGTTCCTTTCTGCCCTTGGGAAGCTCTTTTGCAATGCGCTAGCATTTGGCTTCCTCTTTATCATACCATTTCTAAGTGAGGATGGATATTTCTTGTTCCCATAAGGTAGTATATATGTAATGTAATCTCAAAGAGGTTAGTCTTGAGAATATTTGATTGCTATGACAAGTGGTTCATCTCCCAGTAGATTGATGGGAGTGGGTAACAGTTTACTTCCAGGTTATGTCAGTGTAAAACTCTGCTTTGAGAACTGAAAGTATGACTGTGCTTCACAATTTGTCTTACATGTCAGGGTCAATCCTACCATTAAGCAGAGAGAGGCAGGAACCCCAGGAAGAAGATTTTGGTTTTCATGAAAGAAAAGCAAATAATTTGGTATTTAATTTGGTATTATTGTATTTATGGGATGAGGAAAAGATGCTTATGTGGTTTTGGTTTGGCTCCTGGGCCTAACTGAAGACACTGGCTTTGAGTATTACACACTTTAGTCAGAGACAGAATTTCCTAATCCACCTCAGGTAGCAAAATGCCTGATATATTGTGATATACGTGTCAGTACATCTAAGTGAAATTGGAAGTACTTGCCTATTGTTCTTGCCTGACTCTCTTTCTCTCTTTGTATGCTTTCCTATCCAATCACCTATATGAGCCAGCCAAGATTTTGAGATCTTCGAGGGAGGTCCTTCTCTCTGTCCCACCAACCTCACAGGAACATCTGGTGTGAAGATGGGAGAGGGCCTTCTTAGTGGAACTCTCTTCCTAGAGAGTTAGACTAAGAGCCTTATCGCATGGAAAAACAAAGAGGAAACATAGCCAGGTAGTAGTGCTTTTCTCCATGACTTACTGCATGATGTCATAACACTTCAATTCTCTTCCTGTGGGAGATGGTTGTAAAAGTGTGTCTTTTTTTTCTAGCTGAAAAACATGCTTTTACAACCATCTGCTGTGAGAAGTAAACTGAAGTGCTACAATGTCGTGCAGTCAGGCATGGAGAAAGGCACTACTACCCAGCTCCATTTCTGCTTTATTTTCTTGTGTGATAAGCCTTTGACATCTTCTTTGCTATTCTTTTACAAGAAGGTCTTTTTGTATCATCAGGCCTTTGTCTTGTGTCTGCTCTGTGGGGAGAGGACATTAATGTGCTGTGTTGTTTATATTTTTCTTCTTTTTCATGGTTATGCTTTTCACTGCTTTTAATTTTATTGATAATTTGATAATATTTTTTAACTTTTTTATGATATAAACTTTTTCTTGCATCAGCTCTACCTTTTAAAAAGCCAACTTGAGTCTCAGATTGGGGAAGAGGCAGAAAATAAATAAATAAATAAATAAATGAGATGAGGCAAAGAAGGTGTTAAAATGGTTTTATTGCAAGCAGTACAACTAACTGCCTTTTAGGAAACCTTGTGACAGCTTGAGATAGATCCATGTGAACACAGTGGAACTCCACAGAGGTGGAATATTTCATGGTGGAAAATTAAATACAGCTATTCTATTTCCTCCACTTTAACATTTTTGGGGGGAGAGGAGTTGCATGAAAAAGACAGATGTGGTAAGGTAAATACAGGAGGGCTACAAATGAAAGATGTCCAAAACTTAGATGAGGACCAAATATACTTCATCTCAAAATATTTACTGTCAATGTTTTCAGAGACAATGGAGGGATCCATAAAAACATATAGGAGGGATGTTTTAATGATAAAGGAGGCATGGCCATCAGAGGAAGCCCAGAGGAGCGCATGGGAGATACTCAGGAAGGCTGTCATTGGCTCTTGAGCCACAGCTTTCCTAATTCTGGTTTGTATAAGGCAACCAAGGTAAGCTCCACATGACAAGCTCAATGAACTCATTGAGATAAAACTGTAGATTTTATACAGTTCCAAGACTACTTTTTGCCTCTGCAGATGTTTAAGCTAAAATAATCAGACATTTTACACCCACAAGCTAAACAGGCACAGAGCCAAGCATTTGCCAGTTCTGCTTGAGCTGCAGAAATTTTCGCAGCGAGCTTCAGTGAGCAATTGTCACTGATTTGCTGAGCCAACATCCATCATGCAATGCGATTAAATCTACAGTCCGATGTTATGATAGAAACAGAGCATTTGTATTATCAGAGAACCCATGTCATGAGCTTTGAAAAAATAAGTGCCTCAGCATGGCTCCAACGATTGAGCAGCAGTGGGAGACCATTATCAGCAGTGGACAAATCTCAAGAGATTTCCTATTTTCATGAACAAGGAAGGTTTATCTGAACCTCCTTTCTGAAAATTATCAGGTGCAGGCTCTCCATCAGGCAAACTGCTTTATATTGTTGGTACAAAAGTCATAGAGGAAACCCTGATGATTCCTGAAGAAAAGCATTATTACAAGTCAGGCTGCAATTACTGGCTGTATAACAACAGCTGGCCCTACTGTTAGGCAGAATGAAGCAACTGCCTCAGGCTATAGATTTGGGAAATCATTCAAGGGCAGATCAATGTTTACTTATATAATCTGAGACACAGTTTGGAAACATGGCTTTACTGGTCATGCTGGCTGAAGGATTCTGGAGTAATCCAAAAAACTAACATTCTCAAGCTCTGATTGAATATGATTTATTGCATTTTTGGTTCTACAGAGAAGGACAGTACTGTCCTACCCCTGCAACATAGGAAATGAAATGTGAGCAGTGTTCGGTAGTTGGCCCTCAACTTTTGGTGTGTGTGGGGGGGGAGGGGTGTGGAGGAGGTGCCACTTACTTCTCTGCCATAGGCAACAAAATGTCTTGGGTCAGGTCTAGCACCAGCAAGAAGGTCTCTGGGCCAACAGCTTTTAGTAGTCTTTAGAGTAGGCTAGTAATGGTTAGGCTGCCCCGTGGAAAAGTGGATCACCCAGTTTGCATAATTTGTGAAGAAAGGGGCTTGGGGGAAAGGAGACATCCTGCTGGTTCTCAATTATCTTGGATAAATCTCTTCAGGCCTTTCATTATCATAATATTACAACACACATATGGTTTTTAGTTTGTAATTGCTAATTGCTCCAAGAGCTGGAAATGACAATGTTGTAAGCTGTACATGTACAACCTCTTTTCGCCCTAGGATCTGTACTGTTGATACTATTTTCTCAACTCATTACGGTGCACTATATGTATTCAGATGTTGCTTGAAGTCTGAGGGGAGTTTTCATTTCCTCATTGACCATATCACAGGATGTTCTGTGACAGTGAATTCTGACAGACCTTGAAAAGGTTGTTTTTGGGGGACTACCTCTAGAATCTCTCACCCAGCATGATCAGGTCCATGCTGCTCCACACTTGGTAATTTTTATCTGTGGTCAGAAGGATAATGAACCACACTAGCACACACCCAGTGTCATACACTGGGCTAGCCTAGATGGTAAGAAGAGTCTTGTTGTTGTTGAGTGCTTTCAAATCATTTCTGACTTATGTTGACCCTGACAAGACTATCACAGGTTTTCGTTGGCAAGATCTGTTCGGGAGGCGGGCATGCCATTACCTCCCTTTGAGTCTGAGAGAGTGTGACTGATATAAGGTCATGCATTGAATTTCCATTGCTGAGTGGGGATTTGAACCCTGGTCTGCAGAGTCATAGTCCAACACTCAAACCACCACATCATGCTGGATCTCCAAGGACAATGTGCATTTTGTAAAATAACAAACTTTCCCTCCCACAATGTGATTTCATAGGAGATGTGCCTTAGCAATCAAACTAGCAAATCATGTCTCTGTTTACCTTCTGAAGACTAAGCACAAATCAACGTGCTTCAGTTGGCCCTCCACATCTGCAATTTTGACTTTTCAAGGTTTGATTATTTGTGGATTTGATTAATACATTCTCTCTAGGAATCTCTTGGTCCTCTGGTATGACTCCGCCAGACGTTAACCACAGAGTCACACTGGAAGACCAGAGATTCTTAGAGAAATTACTTCTTTAGGCATACGTAGGTCCTCCAATATAATTCTGGGGTTAACTTCTGCCAGATGTTGGCCATAGAGTTGCACTGCAGGACTTAGAGATTCGTAGAGGGGTGTTTTCTCAGGTTAAAAAAATGTTGTATTACATTTTTTTCACTTTTTGGGGGGGGGGGGGGAGTTCTGCACACATAACCCCAGTGAATATGGAGGGTTCACTGTAAATTCAAGAGGCTTAAGTGAGCAATTCACGTGAGGCAAATCATGATAGATGTCTTTCACCATCAGAGGAGCACATCTGCACATCAGAGGAGCACATCTGTTACAAACATATCTTTCAGTTTGACTCAACACCAGAAGAATCTAGTTGTTGCAGAGGAGACCCAGAGCACCAGCCAACCACTGCTTCTTGTGGACAGTTTCAGCTGTCATTGCATTCATACTTCTGAAGAGTAATTTTCCAACATCTGCCAAGTGATCCCATTATAAAGTTGAGAAAGGACTTTTGTCCCAATAGCCAAGTAGCAAATGAGTAGGATGGGATATCTGCATTTGTTAATCCTTTTCCTGTTGGTTGTGTGCCTTCTTTTCTATAAGTCTGTTCGTCCTGGTGTTTTTTCCTTTTATTTTTAAAGTTTGATATCCTGGAAAACCTGGCCCTATAGAGGACAATACTATTCATAGTAGATTGAATAAGGGAGTGAATAACACCAAATTTTACTTGTGAATGGATGTTTACACTAGCAGCATTGTATCCCAAGTTGTGTAGACCTTATGTAAATACATTTCTGAAAAATAGCTGAACAAAATTATTCCTATTATAGCTTAATAAATAACTACCTAAAAGAGAGTTGAAATTTGCATGATCAGTCTTGATGGTCTGGTTACATTTTTCTTCTATTTTATTATTTTTAATAATAACTGTTTATTGTTCACATTACCTAAGTCCATAGTCCACGCATATATCTGATTGATGCCTGACTCCTGAATATGAAGTAGAGTCTTGGTATAAAACAAACAAACAAACAACAGAAAAATGACCCCATTAAAATAAGATGCCATCTTTTGGTGCACTTGCCATAGGTCTTTCCTGCTCCTTCCTTTTGGAATACCTTGCTCGTTGGTAGAATACAATAATGATGACAGTCACAGCATTCAAAAGGGCCATAAGAAGCATGATCCAGTATGAATATCCATAAGTGTTGGAAGGCTGGAGTCCTCTTGAAGCTGTGCAGTGCTTCACAGCCAGCTCAACAGACAGTTTGTTCAGTTCCACATTCACAGGAAACAATATCAAAGTCAGAAGACAGCAGATGCCTAAAACGTAGGGAAGAAAATGGTACTGATATTATTTGGGGGAGTAATGGGCAGATGAGTAATACTATATTTTTGGTGTTGTGTGCCTTCAATTCATTACTGACTTATGGCAACCCTAAGGTGAAGCTACCATGGGGTTTTCATGACAAGATTTGTTCAGAGAGGATTTGTCATTATCCTCCCCTGGGGCTGAGAGAGTGTGACTTGCCCAAGGTCACCCAGTGGGTTTCTATGGCCAGCAGTGATTTGAGCCCCTTCTCCAGAGTCCAAGTCCAATACTCAAACAATTATATGCTTTATCCTTTCCTGAACAAATGAATCAGACTGGGTGGCTTGGGGCTCGGAGGAAAGATCAGGGCTGGTAAAACAGTGTTTTAACTATTAGAGAAAAAGGATGGGGGTCCTAATGAAACCCAGCTGCTTCTCACTTCTTCCCTTTTATCTAAATCATGCCTACACTGCATTCTAAAAACAGTAGCCCAGGGAGACATCATAAAGAAAGCAAGGTCTCTCTGATCTTCTTTATGTACAATTACATGTGAAAGGGATCTAGGAGTCCCAGTAGACCACAAGTTGAGCATGAGTCGACAATGTGATGTGGCAGCTAAAAAGGCCAATATGATTCTAGACTGCATCAACAGAAGTATTGTGTCTAGATCAAGGGAAGTAATAGTGCCACTGTATTCTGCTTTGGTCAGGCCTCATCTGGAATACTGTATCCAGTTCTAAGCACCACAATTCAAAAAGGATGTAGAGAAACTGGAGCGTGTCCAAAAGAGGGCGACTAAAATTGTGAAGGGCCTGAAAACCATGCTTTATTAGGAAATTCTTAGGGAGTTGGGTATGTTTAGTCCAGAGAAGAAATGGTTAAGAGGTGATATGATAGCCCTGTTTAGGTATTTGAAGGGGTGTCATATTGAGGCTGGATAAGGATTGTTTTCTGCTGCTGCAGAAAATAGGGCATGGAGCAATGGATGCAAACTGCAGGGAAAGAGATTCCACCTAAACATTAGGAGGAACTTCCTGATGGTGAGAGCTATTCGACAGTGGAACACACTTCCTTGGAGGGTGGTGGAGTCTCCTTCTTTGGAGGTTTTTAAACAGAGGCTGGATGGCCATCTGTTGGGGATGCTTGGATTTTTGAGTTCCAGCATGGCAGGGGGTTGAACTGGATGGCCCTTGTGGTCTTTTCCAGATTTATGATTCTATCATTCTATAAGTGGAACACTGTGGTTTAGTCAAGCAGAAAAAAAAATCTGCATTATTTTCTGAGTTCTGTTTTGAGAAGGCTAATCACACATTTAATATGAGCTGTGGCCCCATCATCAAATTGACTTTCAGTACTCTGGGATACTGAATCTGAAATTAGGGAGTCTATATTTGAAGTAGACTACACCTAGATGACACAATTGTATCAGATCTTACTTTAACAATCAGCACCCCATCCTATGGAATCCTGGGATATGTAGTTTGGTAAGGTACTTATAATTATCTACTGGAGAATTGCAGTACTCTTCCCTGAATTAGAACTCTCTAACCAAGAACTATACTTGGAACTGTGTTTTTGTCTGCAAGATGTTCCTTGGCAACTGTAACAGACTGCATTTATTTATTTATTTATTTATTCATTTGATTTCATTTATATCCTGCCTTTCCCCAAAATGAGTCCTAAAGCAGTCTCAAAGCAAAATATAATTTAAATTTCTAAAAAGGTGGTACAAAGGTTTTCAAAGCATTAGACAATCAGTCCAATTAAAATGTTAAATTGAAACAGTTAAAACACATTAATTGCATAACACTTTAACCGTGGCCCACCTCCCTGCTATCCTTTCACCAGCAGGCAAAAATGCCTTTTTGTTGAAGCAGATGTTTAACATGAAATTCACTATCAGGGAGG
Source organism: Urosaurus nigricauda (assembly GCA_034509955.1). Classification (NCBI taxonomy): domain Eukaryota; kingdom Metazoa; phylum Chordata; class Lepidosauria; order Squamata; family Phrynosomatidae; genus Urosaurus; species Urosaurus nigricauda. The sequence continues at coordinate 198,624,866 of JAOEGL010000003.1, read as the reverse complement.
CTTCTTATTGGGGTGTGTGCTGCTGTTATTTATGTTTTTAAGTTACGTATTTTTATACAGTTTAAATGGAATGATTTTAATTGTTTTAAAAACTGTATGGGTATGTTTTTAACCCATTTCATCTTTGAGACACCTTGGGTCCCACTCCAGGAGGGAAGTGGCATACAGATAAAATTAATTAATTATGTATATACTACTTTAAAAAAAAAAAAGCACACTCATTGCATCCTCTACCCTAGCTAGGGTTCTTCAACAACAACCCCCATCATTTTCAACAAAATTGGAGAAATGCTTTTATTAGAATCCCCATTGGCCATATAGGGATGATATCAGATGTATTCCAACCCATCGAAAGAGCAGAAGGTTGGGGAAAGCTGTTGGTTGGCTTCTATCTAGCAGAGATGTATTTGTAATACGAGGCTCATTTTCCCCTGAATATTTTTTTTAGTCCAAAGCCTTCTGTTGCAAAAAGCAGGAGCCTCTTGAGACATATTCAGTGTAAGAAATGGAGTTATTTCAGTAGTGGGATCAGAGGGATAGCAAAATACATCAAAAGAAACTAGATGTAAGCTTAATAGGGGAATGAAGGGTTATTACCCTAGGGAAGTGTTTGATGGAGTTCATCTTGCAGTCTAACGTATCACGACTTTCCGATGAATCTGGAAAATACTTTTTTCCCTCAAGTGTACTGCTTTTTTTTTTTTCCTTTAGCAAAGTTTTGCCCTATTTTTGCAACTTCAGTTCTCTTACTGCTTTTTTAGAGTCTAAGAGAACCTTTTTTTTTTTTACTTCCAAAATGGGTCAAGGATGTAAGTATGCTTACAAGATGATAGTCCCAAGTATCATGTGTCAAGAATGTTTGTATGGTGTAGATCAAAGATTTCCAGTAGCTGTGCCAGTCTCTTAAGAGGGAAAATTCCAAAGAGTAATACTTTTTTGTTAAGGCCAATTAAAAATACAGATGTAGTAAGGGTGGATCAGCAACTGCAGACTGGACCATAGAAATTATAGATTTTTCACACATTGATAAGACAGGACCAAAGTCCACCATTCAACAGAAGGAGGCAGGTACCCAAGGAACAGATCTGGGGTATGAGGAAAGGAGAGTAAGTTGTTAGTCATTTATCTTGTTATCTTTGCATTTTTTTCAGAAATGGGGAGAGGCACTTGTGGGTGTTGTTGTTGTTTTTTTAAAGATAAGAAAAGAAATTTGGGGAATATGCACCTTGAGTGGGATGACATTGAAGGAGGAGGCATTTGCTCTTATCACCTGGAGCCACTTGAACTATCAGGTGAATTACACAGTTGAAAGTTGGGGTGGCAAATTTGGTTTTGTTTTTTAAATCTATCTAAAGAAGCTATCCAAAGTGCCAAACCTATTTGAGGAATATGCCATAGTTCCTTGGATAGCTTCAGAATTCTTCAGCCTAAAACCTAAAGCAGGTTCTTTACTCACTGACATGGAAGCCACCATCCATCTCTGACTATAGAATCCTTACCTTGGTTTGGAAGAGTGATAGTTCTCTACCCATATATAAGTAGAACATCTTATAGCATGCACTGGGCTATTTTTTTTCCCTTGAACTATTTTTCCATGACTGTGGGGTGATTTTTCTTCTCTTTATTAATTTGAGTAATATCTACTGATTCCTTTTATCCTTACAGCAAGCTGAAGCAGACGGAGATGACATGGGATGCAAGGGCCTTTCACCAGCCCTGCTGAACAACTGCATACTACCACCCTCTCTTACCTATTTTCCCGTTTGTTTCATATCTTTTTAGACTGTAAGCCTGAAGTAAAGGATTCTCTTGTATTAATTCTACTCCCACAGCTTTAATAATATGCTTTTAATGCCACTTGGTACTGCAGTTGATTTATATCCACCAAAGCTCATGCAAAAACAAAGAAACAAAGAAACAAAAACACAGTTTAAAAAGGTGCTGCCATGTTTCTTGTTTCCGTTCCCCTCTCACCCCCCCCCCCCCCCCCCGGTATATGCTGCAAAAGACTAACACAGCTACATCTTTGAAAACAACCTCAGCAGAAAGCACCAGATTTAGCTGGATGGAGTGGAAATCCATCAATCTCTTCAAGAGACTTGCACAGGTACCAACTGATATCATCTTTCTGAATAAATACAAACAGCAAGACATCATCCTAAGGGACTAAAGGTGAAAAATCCACTGCAGATAACATATTATAAAAATTAGTGACAAATTTTCCCATGTCTTCTCCTTAACCATCTCATTAGCATCATACACAGCAAACAAGAGAAGATCTAAAAGGAAATCTCAGATCTGGAACTACACATACAGAACCATTAGTCCTCTACATAAAGGAACACTAGACAGAATTTCTCCAGGAAAAAAAGGGGGCAGTTCTAGTTGGAACTACCAACAGAATCCAGGACCTCATTTACATTTATTCTCCACAAAATTCACATGTGGTTCATAGAAAATGCTGCAATTGAGGACATTCCACGCAAAAATGGCACATGTTTTTTTCTGCAGAGGAAACAGCAAAGACAATGAGCAAATAGTGTGCAGAATGAGTCCTGAATTGTGAATATACTTTGAAAACTGTAGGATTTACAAGGTTTTTCTTACATCAAGAAAAGAATTGCTAAAATTACTCATGCCTTCCTTTGAGAAGAAAATTATTTATTAATTGCCTCCCTAATAGGGAAGGAAAAAAATAGTGTCAGCCTGTGACCATCAGATAAGCAATCCAAAGTAATGATATCTTGCCTGAAGCTAGAGGCTAATCATAAGCTAGTGAGGGAATAGGCAAATCTGTTATGGTAAGATGTGCCTGCCTATTCATAGTGATGCAGCGTGCATTTTCCATTTTTCAGATCACTTTTCCTAACTGTTAGAGACAAAGTTTGAGAATGGCATCAGGGACAGACATCAATGGGCATAAAGCATCAGGTCCATTGTCAGTACTTGGGGTCTCTCTTGGCCCAGAATTTGGAAATGACACATTAGAAGTAGTGATAACACATTACATGTTATTGAAGGCCTAAAGTGTTTCTTTTGTGAAAACCTGGAAATAGCATTACTTTTTTAAAAAATAAAAGATATCTGTCTCTCCTTTGACAAAGTTATCAAGTTGCGTCTGAGCATAGGGGATAGTGCTCATCTCTGTCACTAAGCTGAAGAGCCAACATCGTCAAAGACAAGACAACTCTGTGATCATGTGGTCAGCATGACTGCACAGAATGCTGTTTCTTATAATGAATACTTATACTTGGAAAATGTTGGTCTGAAGGGACCTTTGGTCACTTTTGCATATTAAAATAATTTTAAAAATATAAAATATATATATATATATATATATATATATACAGTAAATATATAACAATTGAAACATAAACTAATAAGTAGAACCTGAGTACAGCTAGTAGGCCACTGTTCAAATTAGGAAGTAATGAATTGTTGTGGGGTTTTGCTTGGGTTTTTTTTTTCCTTTGTTTTTAGGGGGGAAAGATTACAGTGTCCTAAGCTCCATCCTGATCATTTTTAAGATCTTTGTCTGATGAGGAAGCCAGTGGAGCTTTGGAAGCTTGCAATGTGGAATGTCATTTCCATTTGCATATTGTCTCTTTTTCCATAAAAGACTGTTGAAGTTCACTCTAATTTAGCCATTGATGAAGATTTGGTTTGTGATATTGTCAAATGTTTATTGAGTTTAGTCTCAATAGACATTTGAAATTTCATATTAATTGATAATCAGTGAACCAAATTTATCAAGTATTTTAGAATAATGGAATCATAGAATTGGAAGAGACCACAAGAGCTATCCAGTCCAATTCACTCCCATTCAGGAAGACACAATCAAAGCACTGTCAAAAGATGGCCATCCAGCCTCTGTTTAAAATCCTCCAAAGAAGGAGACTCCACTACTCCCCAAGGCAATATGTTCCACTGTTGAACAGTTCTTACTGTTAGGAGGTTCCTCTTCATGTTTAGGTAGAATCTCTTTTCCTGTAGCTTTCATCCATTGCTCCATATCCTAATCTCTAGAGCAGTAGAAAACTGCTTCTTCCAGATGACATCTCTTCAAATATTTCAAAATAGCTATGATGTCACCCCTTAATCTTCTCTTCTCCAGACTAATCATACCCAGCTCCCTAAGCCACTCTTCATTGGGCATGGTTTCACTATTTTGGTTACCCTCTTCTGGACATGCTCCAGCTTGTCAAAATCCTTCTTGAATTGTGGTGCCCAGAACTAGACACGGTTTTCCAGATGAGATCCGACCAAAGCAGAATAGAGTGGTACCACTGCTTCCCTTGACACTACACTATACAGTGGTCCCCCGGGTTATGAAGGTAATCCGTTCTGGGATTACCTTCGTAACCCGGAAGCTTTCGTTTCCCAGGGGACCGCTATTTTGAACGGACCACGCGGCCATTTAAAGGGGCCGCGCGGCTTTTTTTATTTCGGATCCCGGGGGATCCTTCGGATCCCGGGGGATACAATGCCGGTCCCGCCGCCTTCGGATCCCGGGGTTTTCGTAACCCGGGGGATTCATAAGGCGGGGACCACTGTATATTGATGCTGCCTCGAATTGCATTGACTTTCTTAGCTGCCACATTACATTGCTGACTCATGTTCAACCTGTGGTCTACTAAGACTCATACATCCCTTTCACAGGTACTGCCGTCAAGCCAGGTGTCACCCATCTTATACCTGTGCATTTCATTTTTACTGCCCAAGTGTAGGATCCTACATTTCCCCCTGCTGAAATTAATTATATTAGTTTTGGCCCAGCTTTCTAGTCTATTCAGGTCATTTTGAATTCTGATCCTGTCCACTGGGTTATTAGCTACCCCGCCTGATTTGGTTTCATTTGCACATCTGGTAAGCATTCCTCTATTCCATCATCCAAGTCATTGATAAAGATGTTGAATAGCACCGAGCCCATGACAGAACCCCATGGCACCCCACAGGTCCCTTCTCTCTAGGATGAAGATGAGCCATTGTTGAGTACCCTTTAGGTTCAAGTCAGTCAACCAATTACAAACCCACCTAACAGTTGCATTACCTAGCCCACATTTTACAAGCTTTTTTGCAAGGATATCATGAGTGACTTCGTTAAAGGCCTTATTGAATTCAAGATACATCAGATCCACAGCATTTTCTTTATCTACCATATGAACATTTCATATGAACATTTCACTTCATGTATATTTTAAACCATGCCATGACTTTCTTTGCTATGGAAAGTGATTATTCTGATTTTGAACCTTAAGCAAATAAATAGTTCTATTTATTGTTGCTTTTGTTTTTGTTTTTTCTTTCCAGTATCAGGACATAATCATATTGCATTATTAAATTTTTAAAAATATTCCATAGTGCACTGCACATTACTTACCAGAGATGCAATTCCAGGTATACACTCCAATAGGACCCAAAAAAGTTTGGTAGGGGTTGCTAATGGCATTGTAGCATGTAAACCCAAAGCTGAGGGATGTGCTAAACAAGTTAAGAACTAGCAGAAAGATAATTACAATGTTGAAAGTCTTCATTGTGGTATCTTCCAGAATATCTGTAACTGAAAAATAATATTTCAGATATCAAAAGCTGCAGAGATTAATACTTCAGTCCCTCTGTGGGTTGATTTCTATGAATCAAGATATAAAATGCATAAAAAATGTACACCCATGCTAAGAAACAGCAAATGCTAATGAAGGCCATTACCAAATATGATTAGGCATGTTTGATTTTCTAAAAAGTATTATATATAAGAAGAGCCTATGATTCAGTCAAGTTGACCTAATTCTTAATACACATTTGGCTCATTCAGTCTTTACTTAACCCTTCATGGATTTTTTTAGTGATTTGTTTTGTATTTTATTCCCCAAATTTGTCCAGTTAACACTAAAAGCTACTCAGAAGTAAGATGGATAAAGCATGGCTACTCAGAAACAAACTGGGTTCAAGAACAGCAATTTCAACAACAATTCCTCAGAGGTCAACCAAGTTCTTTAGGCACTTTCCTGGCAATAATGATCCCCTATCACTCATAACAGTAAAGGGAATCCCAAGTTAAACTGTTAGAGCAGTTGAAAAAAAACTAGAACAGGGAACCAGCAGTGTGTTTTGTGTCAAGTAAGCCTTGCTCTGGCATTGGTTTTGGTGCAATTTCCTTCACTTACAAGGGTCCCAAAAGTACCCTTCCCTTAACGTGAACATACAATGTATGCTTTTACCTGACATACATTCTATTTTCCAACCCATTGTAGAGCAGAGATAGGTTCTGAGGAATTTGGTATTCTGGCTACGGTAGTTGGGAGTTGCAGTCCAGCAACATCTGGAGGACCATGTGATTCCCATCTTCACTTTAGCTGGAACTTAGGAAAGGCTCCCCCCCCCCCCTTTGATTTTTGTATTTTTTATTCAGAATAGCAGTGGCAAATGTTGGTTCCCATGTAAGGGAGTTGGTGAATCAATCCCAGGCTTTGGTTAGCTTTAAAGAAGCTGTCTGGGGTTCAGCACCTTGGCCAGCTCCTTTAAAGCATGGAGTAGATTCATTGCATCATTGACAAGGGAGCCAACAGCCAACACTGTACACAAGAGAGATAAATATTAAATTTACGGTTAATACAATAAACTGATTGGCCTTCAGCACAGTTGAATATCTTTGAATTTAATGCTTGATGTTGTCAGAACAAAATGGCATATGAGAGACATGTCACATATTCTTTGCTGTGTGGTTTTGCCAACAGGCTTGGGATGTACTAAAAACAGAAGTATTTCTGATACTAACTAGCACAGGTTCAGTTCAACCAAACTATCTATATGCATGGGGCAGAACTCTACATTACCTACTCAGTTACATATGTGTAGTTATATATGTGTAACTTAGTTACATATGTGTAGTTATATGTGTGTTATATATGTGTAACTTAGTAGCAACTCCTGGCCCAACCCCTCTAATCCTTCCACCCGACCATTAGCCACACCAAGAGGACATCAATTCTACTGGTGACTAGGGCATTGGTGACAAGGGATTGCAACAAGGATCTTGCTTTTGACTGTTGCAATATCCCTTTCGGACAGGAGGAGGATGTAAATGTCATCCACCCCCAACCTGATGATCAGGATAATGAACTTCCTTCTCTCAGTGTGGCTGATGCCCAATAGAGTAGGTTTGGAAGGGTAGTTTCAATTGTGGCAGTAGTGATGCAGTTGTAACTGCATAGGGACTGTGAACACAGAGAAGTTACAGACGTGTAGCTTCAGAATAAAACTAATATTGAATGTCAGTCATCATTTGCAACTTGCTTTTATCTATTTGTTTATTTAATAACCTATTTTTCTTACAAATATAGAATTCAAGGTACCTTTTTATAAAGTGAGCAGATTGTGAGAACAAATCACTATATTTGACTCTGTGTGTACCTGTGTGTGAAATGATTCTCAAAAGGGAGAGTAACAGAATACCTAATAGAATTACCTTAATTTTGACAAAATATTTCAAATTAAATCCGCCTATGCTATTTTTCTTGTAGTAATAAACTATATCATTAAAAATGCAATATGTGGAATGTCAGGTAAATGGTTAAGAGTAAAACAAGAATTTTAAAAAATGTTGGGATGTGACTAAAATCTTCTGAAGGTGTACAGTTCATTCTGCTTCTGTTCTGAGAAGTCCACAAAACTATGGTTGTTTATTGCATCATATAAATCATTAATGGCAGCCTAATAAGAGTCTTCTAGTGCTCGGGAGCTTGGTGTACTTTGTACTGTTAAACATTCAAGATCCGAGAGGTAAAAGAGATGATCGAGTTTACTGTTCAGCAGAGTATCACCCACAATAAATTTGAAGGATAATATCAGAGGTCTTTGTTAGCTTTCCAGTAAGGCTACTAATTAACTGACCTTTTATTATATGAGCAAATTGCTCTTGCAAGCAATTTCCTTGCAGCTCAGAAACGGCTGTATAATGGTACATGTCACACTGCAATTTTACAGCATGTCCTACATTTTTGTTCCTGTGCTCAGTTAGCTGAAGTTCTGTATCCTCACCAGTTCTACAAGAGATATCAGGGACAAGTCCAATGTATCGGGATGTGGCACATGACAAAGAGGGTTTGCAGTTTTTGTAGTATGTAATGATAATGGGAAGAAGCAACTCTGCAGACCAGGGCTCAATTCTCAGTCTAGACATAAAATCCACTGGGTAGCCTTGGGCACATTACACTCTCTCAGCCTCAGAGGAACACAATGGCAAAACTTCCTCTAAACAAATCTTGCCAAGAAAACATCATGATAGGTTTGTCTTAGGGTTGCCATAAGTCAGAAATGACTAGAAGGCACACAACAACAACATCAACAATGGTAATGGGACATAAGAATTTTCATTCTCAATTGGACTAAATTTATTCTAATCCATCATATTTTTTCCAACAGTGTCAGGGGAATGCTTTTTATATTTACCAGCAACGCATGAATATTCTGGCACAGTGTAATATCCACATACGGAGATATGCTGGACCAGCACTACAATCACAACGTGCAACTGCAATGTGAAATGCTATATGTACAGCCTCAATTATGCTCTTGTCAGCGGAATACATCTGTTTCACGATTATGAATATTTTGCAGCACACCTAGTACACCTTACACATGTGTATGACACCAACAGAATGCCAGCCATTTTTTCGCTATTTTGGCATATAGTGTATAACATTTCTTGCAGTGTATTGGATTGTAAAATTACACTGTCAGTTCTACACAATAGTTCCTTTACTTCAGCCTGTCCACCTGTTATAGCAAACCTAGTTGCAATTTTTATAGTATTCAGGGTTTATTTGTTTTTTAAAAGCCCAGGTGTTGGATACAGCAACTTAACTGTAGTTTTTAAAAAGAAAATGTGGGGGTTTTAACATAGATTTGTGCAGGAAATTAAAATCAATCACATCAACACACACACACATCAGCCCAGATTTTGATGGTATAAATTTTAGGAGTAGGCAGATAATTATGCAAAGTAAATAATTTGATTAAACTCGATATATCATTTTTAAAATGACTCAATTAGAGATATTATTTAAGTATCATGAAGATACATTTGGAATAGATTATAAATGGAAGTCTCCTTTTTAGTAAAGACAGGATAACAATTTAACTAGGAAGTTTCTATTAATATAATAAAATGTCTCTCTATCTGCTAGACACCTCATGCCTTGAGCAAGGGCTTGTCAGCACTATTTTAAAAATCCTCACTCACTTCAAATTGTGATTCAGCCACCAGACTTTCTGACCAATTTGTGGTAGGCATGGGACTTTGGGGTGCCTGAGGGCTCTAATCTGCAGAAAACAAACTTTCAGTTTTTTCTGGAATTCTCTGGAAAATTTAGATGAGAGGATGTATTGCTGGCAAATTTTCAATGTAAGGGACTAGCAAAGGGACTGCTAAAACTCATAAGGACATAATGGTAGGTACTTCACATCTGATTATTACTGAAGTTGCTTTGTCCAGTTTAAGACAAAATTCCAAATAAGGAAAGGCTCCTTAGAAGCCAAAAAAGAGTAGCTGTAATAACTCGTTGGTGAGTATTTTTTTAAAAAAAACAGGATACATTTCTGGGGCACTACCACTATGAATGCTGAGTCTTAAAAAGAGCCAGGCAAAAGGGCTCTCTGTAGTATGGATGGAGAACCTATCTGAGTTGCCCACTCTTACTCTGCCTGAAGTAGGCAAGGTATTCTGTCATATTAAGTGGTTTGTATATGCAACTGTACATGTTTGGTGTGCCTCTTTGCTTCATTTGTTTTAACATGTGGAGCACTTTCTACAAAGGTAAGAACATGAGAAAAAGTCAACTAGATCAAAGCCTATCCAGCATTCTGTTTGAGTCCATTATGAGGACATGAGCTGAAACACACCCTTCCACAATTTTCACACAGCACCTGTAATATTGAGAAACATATAGCCTCTGAAAGTGGAGACAGTCATAATAACTAAAAGCCATCAAATTTGACAGCCATCACTATATCATGTGGTAGCAAGCTCCATAGTCTATGTGTTGTACAAAGTAGTCTTTCTCCCCCTTTGTCCTGAATCTTCCAGTATTCAGCTTCTTTGTGTTCTGATATTATTAAAAAGAGTGAAAATTTTCTCACTACCACACCATGAGTAGGATGCATGTATCTTATACACTTTTATTTTGTCCTCCCGGGCTTGTCTTTTTCTAAGCTAATCAGCCCGAAATACTGTTAATGCCCTTTCCTCACATGGGAATGGTTGCAGACCCTTGATTATTTTGATTAATCTTTTGTGCAATATATTTCTTAACGGCCTGGTATTATTTGTATGATACAGGAGTTATTGAGGGAAAGAGAAAAAGAAAGAAAACATTAGTCAATGTCATATGATGTTTTATATCAACAACCTCTTTCATGCATTTGTTTCCAAACTCTAGCAACAAGAGTATGTGAACATATCCCAGACATTTAAACAGTATTCTCTCTTTTTCCTCCCCATAAATTATTCACTCAGTACATTTAGTATGCATCCGTCTAACATTTTAGAAGCTCTGTCCCTTAGAACTAGAAACAATAAATAAGTGAATAATTTTGAGACTACCAAGGACACTTGCTAACATGCTGGAAACAAAAGCCAATTTTTTTCTTTTGACTTGATTGGGATGTCTATGGCCTAGATATATGAGGAGACACTATATTTTGCTGTCAGTTCAGGATGCCCTTGAAACAGTTTCAGTCACATTCCAACCAGCTGACATGCTCTCCTTAGTCATTATACAACCACTCTCCTATGTGAATGACATAATTTTGGATGAATACTGTAACTATACGTCAGTATTGCAGCTCAGTCTAAGGGGAAATGCAGTCTTTATGGTTTTGTTTTTCTAATATTACACTGTTCTTATGAGAAACCATGCAATGGGAGCAATTGGTTATCTGGAACATCACCAGGCATTAGCATGTTCCACTTATATAATTTGTAGAATATTAGAAATGTTCTAAAGAATGTTTAAAGTTTCCATATATTTGGGTATGTATATGTGTCTTTATGTCACTGACTTATGCGGACCCCATTCATAGGGTTTTCTTAGGCAATGAATACTCAGAGGTAGTTTTATCAGTTTCTTTCTCTGAAATTTAGCCTACAGCACCTGATATTCATTGAAGTCTTCCATCCAAGTACTAACCAGGGCTGACCCTGCTTAGCTTCCAAGATCAGATGGAATCTGGTGCCTTTAGGGTATTTAGCCCCTATACAGATAAAAATAAGAGGCAGTATTGCAGTTGGGTGCTTGGTGTCTGCTGGGACTTTGATTCCAGGATCTGCATTGATACCAACATCCATGGAAGCTCAGCTCCCATTAGATACAATGGCAGAGTGAAATGATGGCCTTTATATAAAATGTTAAAAATCAAGGTCTGCTTTTTGGAATTTATATATTTTAAATATATTTTCAGTGAATCCGTGGATGAAGAATCTGTGGGTATGAAAGTCCCACTGTATTCATAGTAGCTTAATATATCACATTATTACATGCAATGTAATAAGCATAGGAACATAAGAAGAGCTAGTCTGCCTAGTTTAGCATTGTTTTCACATGATAGTCAAGCAGGAACCTATAGAGAAGCCACTACATGGACATGAGCACAGTGCACCACTACCATCCCACTCATGTTCCCAGCAATGGTATTGAGAGACCTTCTCCATCTAAAACTGGGGGCCATATATCATGATCATGACAAGCAGCTACTGACAGCTTTATCCTGCATGAACATTCTTAATCCCCTTTTAAAACTATTCTTGCTGGAGTCCAAGATTTCATTCTACAGGGGCAAATACCACAATCTGACTATGCACTGTGTGAAAAAGTACTTCCTTTTATCTGTATTTCCTTTTATTTACTGCATTTTCCATTATTCAGTTTCAGTTGATGATCCCATATTCTAGAAGTGCAAGACAGAATGAGAGGAAGAAACTTTTTCCACATCATTTTATATACCTCTGTCATATATCTCCTTATTTGCTCTTCCTTTAAGCTAAGGAGGTCAAGTTTCAGATTAAGTCATTGTTATATTATTTGCCAGCATCATTTGTTTGTATGTACATTATGATGGAATAATTATTTTGTAGAACTAGGAATTAACTCTCTGTTTCGTAAAGAGTTTCTATGAGAATTGGTTAATTTTTATAGTAACAAACTAACATGGAGTTAATTTTTTTTTCTTATAGAATCATAGAATCTTAGAGTTGGAAGAGACCACAAGGGCCATCCAGTTCAGCCCCCTGCCATGCAGGAACTCCCAATCAAATCATCTCTGACAGATGGACATCCAGCCTCTGCTTAAAGACCTCCAAAGAAGGAGACTCCACTACACTTCAAGGTTCCTCCTAATGTTGAGGTAGAATCTCTTTTCCTGGAGCTTGCATCCATTGTTCCGAGTCCTGTTCTCTGGAGAAGCAGAAAACAAGCTTGCTCCCTCCTCAATGTGACATCCCTTCAGATATTTAAACAGGGCTATCATATCACCTCTTAACCTTCTCTTCTCCAGGCTAAACATCCCCAGCTCCCTAAGTTGTTCCTCATAGGGCATGGTTTCTAGACCCTTCACCATCTTAGTTGCCCTTCTTTGGACACACTCCAGTTTCTCCACATCCTTTTTGAATTGTGGTGCTCAGAACTGGACACAGTATTCCAGGTGGGGCCTGACCAAAGCAGAATAGAGTGGCACTATTATTTCTCTTGATCTAGACACTATACTTCTATTGATGCAGCCTAAAATTGCATTGGCCTTTTTAGCTGCTGCATCGCACTGTTGACTCACGTTCAACTTGAGGTCTACTTGGCCTCCTAGATCCCTTTCACATGTACTTTCATTCAGCCAGATGTCCCCCATCCTATATCTGTGCATTTCATTTTTCCGCCCTAAGTGCAGAACCTTATATTTCTCCATATTGAATTTCATTTTGTTAGCTTTGGCCCAGTTTTCTAGTCTATTCAGGTCATTTTGCATGTTGATCCTGTCCTCTGGAGTATTAGCTACTCCTCCTAATTTGGTGTATCTGCAAATTTGATAACTAGGCTCCCAATACTGTCCTTTAAGTCATTAATAAAGATATTGAATAGCACTGGGCCTAGGACAGAACCCTGTGGGACCCCACTGGTCACTTCTCTCCAGGATGAAAAGGAACCATTGTTGAGCACCCTTTGGGTGTGGCCAGTCAACCAGCTACATATCCATGTAACAGTTACCTTGTCTAGCCCACATTTTACAAGCTTGTTTGCAAGAATGGCATGGGGAACTTTGTCAAAGGCCTTACTGAAATCAAGATATACTATATCCACAGCATTCCCTTCATCTACCAAGCTGGTAATTTTATCAAAAAAAAAAAAAAAAAAAGAGAGAGAGAGAGAGAGAGAGAGAGAGAGAGATCAGATTTGTCTGGCATGACTTGTTTCTCTGAAACCTGTGTTGACTCTTCGTGATTATGAAATTATCTTCTAGATATTCACAGACTCTCTGTTTAATGATCTGCTCCAGAATCTTTCCTGGTATTGATGTCAGACTAACTGGACTAACAGACTAATTGTTGGGATCCTCTTTTTATCCCCTTTTTGAAGATGGGGACAACGTTTGCCCTCCTCCAGTCTTCTGGGACTTCTCCTGTTCTCCAGGAGTTCTCAAAGATTATTGCCAATGGCTTCGATATTACATTTGCCAGTTCTTTTAATACTCATGGATGTAGTTCATCTGCTCCTGGAGACCTATATTAATTTAGGTTAACCAGGTATTCCTGTACTATTGCTTTATTTATTCTGTGCTGAATTTCCCCTATTCTGTCTCCTTCCCCATTATCCTTAGGTTGAGCACCTTTTGCCTTTTCTGAGAACACTGAAGCAAAGAAGGTGTTGAGTAATTCTGCCTTTTCTCTGTCCCCTGTTAGCATTTTGCCATCTTCTGCACGCAGTGACCCAACTGTTTCCTTCTTCTTCCTTTTACTGCAGACATACCCAAAAAAGCCCTTTTTATTGTTCTTAACCTCTCTAGCAAGCTTGAGTTCATTCTGCGCTTTAGCTATTCTGACTTTATCCCTAAACGTGCTGGCTATTTGGTTGAATTTTTCTTTGGTGATTTCCCCATTTTTCCATTTCTTATAGATGTTCCGTTTAAAACTTAGCTCAGCTGTAAGTTTCTTAGTCATCCATCCTGGTTTCTTGAGACATCACCCATTTTTCTTTCTCATTGGAACTGTTTGAAATTGTGCCTTCAGTATCTCTCTTTTGAGGAACTCACATCCGTCTTGAACTCCCTTCTCTTTTAATATACCTGACCATGGGATCACCTCCAGTATTTCTCTAAGTTTATTGAAATCAGCTCTCCTAAAGTCTAGAATGAGTGTCTGACTATGCCTAGCTTTCCCTTTTCACTGTATAACAAACTCCAGGAGGACATGGTCACTCCCACCTAACGTTCCAACCACTTGCACCCCATCAACTAGGTCTTCCCTGTTGGTTAAGATCAGATCTAGAATAGCTGACTCCCTTGTTGCCTCTTCCACTTTTTGGACAATGAAATTGTCTTCAAGGCAAGTGAGGAATTTGCTAGACCTTGAGGATTTGGCAGAATTTGAATTCCAGCAAATATCAAGATGGTTGAAGTCACCCATCAGTACTACATCTCTCCTATCTGAGTGTGTGCTCATCTGTTCTAGAAAGGCATCATCCAATTCCTCTGCCTGAGTTGAGGGTCTGTAGTAGACTCCTACAGTAACATCCCTGTTGTTTCCCTCTCCTTATAATGGGCATTGCTATAATTCATGACTTTTCAGTGGAGAGGTAACAGTATGAGTAACAGGAGAGGGAGAAGAAATGGTTGGTTGCCTTATATTGCAGTCAGGAAGGATTGCTTGTAATGGCTTTCCAATTTTACTCAGAATTTTCAACTTGTAATAACTGAAATGGACAATTGAAGGAGAGCTCCCCCCCCCTTTTTTTTTTCTTTTTTAGTATTTTACAATAGCATAATAATAAGAGTAATGGTAACTTGTTTTTAATTAGTAATTCTGCATGGGACATTTCTGGACTACAATGACATTAACAAACTATGAACTATTGAGTGATCAAAATAATAAGTGAAGCAACTAATTCTGCTATTTTGTCACTATCTTTTTGAAGGCTCCCTTGTAAAATACATGTTGAGGCTCCCTTATCCAGGATTCCAAAATCTGAAATGCTCCAAAAACCAAAAGTTTTTTTTTTAATTGAACACAAACTTGTGTACTCAGTGTACAGAAACTTTGTTTCATGAACACGATTATTAAAAATATTGTATACAATTGCCATCAGGCTATGTGTATAAGGTGTACATGAGACATAAATGAATTAGGTGTTTGGACTTGGGTCCCATTTGCAATATATCTCATTATGTTCACCGCCTTGAGTCCCTGTATTGGGAGAAAGGTGGGATATAAGAAAATAATAATAATAATAATAATAATAATAATAATACATATACAGATACAGGTATACTTGTTTGCCACCTTGACTCCCTATATTGTGAGAAAGGCAGGATATAAGAAATGAAGTAGTAGTAGTAGTAGTATGTGTGTATGTACAAATACAGGTATTTCAAAGTCCAAATAAAATAAAAAACACTTCTGGTCCTAATCAATTTGGATATGGGAGACTCAACCTGTATCTACTTTTAAAAGATGTTTTACAGCTCTTTGCTTCCTGGTTATACTATTGTCTTCCATAAAAGTAACAATGTATAAACAAAAAAAGTCATAACCTGAAGTTCATAACTCTGAAGTCCACAGACTGAATCAAACCAAATTGTTACCAACAGCAATTGTCCATTCATTACAATAGATATTTACCTTGGAAACTGGTGTCTGGTTTACTAATTCCATGTTGCACATTTCTTGAGCAAAGCCCCTCAAAGAGTCCATAGGTAAGGAAGATCTGCACTGTGGAATTTCCCTCAGTGTAGCTGATCTTACTTGAGACCCAGTTTTTGGTTGCAAGGACAAGGCAAACTATCACAAAGGAGCAGATGCTGGTGAAAGATGCAGAGGCAAACATCAGGGTTTTTCGCCTGGATGGCATTTTGTCAGACAGAAAAGTATCCTCTGAAATGAAGTAAGATTCTTCCCTCCCTACCTCCCTCAGTTCTTCATTTGTTTTCACAAGAAATCTAATGAGCATAAGTTTCTCTTCTGCTGCTAGAGAGTGAGAGTACTGTTGTTGGTATCTGTGCTGGCAGAGAGTTATACCCATAAACTTTGGACTAACAGCAGTGGTAATAAAAATGTAAAACAGATGAACTCTGGTCTACAGCAAAGTGTTACCACAGTAACAAGAAAAGAGCTCCATTCATGAACAGTAAAGATTTCCATAGTCCACTCACTTGTTAGTTAATTGCAGCTAAATAAGAGACTGCAGAAAACATACATTTCCATTTCCATGTAATGGTTTTCATTTTTGTCCAAACAAAACCTTTTGCCCTGTGGTATTCTATTATTTTTAAACTACTGGGATGAAGGCAAAGGTCAATTTTGTCTTCATAATTATTTCCTGAAAACAATGACTAACCAATAACAGATGGCAATTGCACATATGCACACCCACGCCCATTCCTTCTTGTGTCTCACCCTTTTATGCCTTTGTTTTAATGAACAAGAACTCACTACATTTCTATTTTCCCCCTCTCTGTGGTTTTCAAACAATTGCACAAATGCTATTGGCCTATCACGGATTTTCAGTCCATTAGTGTTTAGATTCAATTTAGGTCTCAAACCATGGTTTACTGTGTTCCAAACCATGTAGATTTTTTTGTGTTGCCTTCATGAAACCAGCCAGAGTAAAGTTGTACCTTTTCTTTTGTCTTCCACATTTCTCTAACATTGCATCCAAGGGTTTACACGATACACACTGGCTGCAAGTCTAAAGTTGATATTATATCATTCACCTGCAGTGTTTATTCCGAAAGTATGCAGGAGCAGGAAGTATAGTCAGCCCTCCATATCCTTGGATTCTGCATTCACAGATTCAACCATCCATGACATGCACATGTTTTTTAAAAATATAAATTACAAAACAACAACAACAACTTGATTTTCCCATTTTATATAAGGAACACCATTTTACTACTTCATTGTATATAATGGGACTTGAACATCCACAGATGTTGGTATCCACAGGGAAGCCATGGAACCAAAGCCCAGCAGATACCAAGGGCCCACTGTATGTCAGAAACTATTTGGTGTAATTAAATTGTCTCATCTTGGTAAGTGAATTCACAATGTGAAAGTGTGGAATTTTTCATCTGATGTAAATTGAAGGTTTTAGTCAGTTTTCTTGTAGTAAGATCAATTGAATTTTAGGGGATTTACTTTGGAATGGATACATTTTGGAATGGATAAAACTTTATACTTTACTTGGTAAAAATCCCATTTCTGATTTTTTTATTTTCTTTCTTTCTTCCTTTGATTTTGAAAGCAGAGCATATTTAACTGATAAAATCTCAGCACATGGAGGGGCTGACATCGATTCCTTGTTGTAAAAGAATGGTTTCATTGGTGCAAAACACACTGCAGAAATATTCCAGTCTGAGACTTGCTTTAACTGCTCTGACTCAGTGTTAAGGGAATCCTGGGAATTGTAGTTTGTTGTGGCACCAGAGCTTGCTGATAGAGAAGGCTAAATGTCTCACAAAACTACAGTTCCCAGAATTCCGTAGAATTGAGCCCATGGCAGTTAAAGCGGTCTCATACTGGATTATTTCTGCAGTGTATTTTGGACATAGACTCTTCTCCTCCCTTAATACCTATGCTTGGTTTCATAGGCCTGGAGTGAAGAATGGTTGGCCTTCCAGAGGTTTTGAACAACTCTCATAGTTCTTTACCTTGCTAACTGAGGCTTCTGACACATTCTTTTATCCATCTATTGTGTCCTCTCAAAAACAGAATGAATACAGAAAATATAACTGCTTGAACATTTGTTCATTTCATATTGGATGAGAAATTAGAAAAGAATCTGGGCTATTGTGCAGCAGGCATTCGTTTCATTTAGCTGTAAGCTTGTTGTTCTTAAATCTAATATACACTTCTGCTTCCAGAAATGACAGAAGTAGATCACAGTTTTTGAGGATTTATTCTTTTTAAAAATCTGTTAGGAAAGGATTGTTGATGATGGATAATCACTTTTAAATAATTTTGGTTACTTGCCATCAAATTATTATTAGTGTCCATGAATATTTATCATCATCACCACCACTACCATCATCATTTTAATGAGTTTATCTTAAGGTTTATCAGCATAATAACTGCAAATACCTACTTAAAGGTGACGAGCTGAATAAGGCCATTTTCATTTTTAGTATGCCTACTGTGCCTCTTCTTTCCATTCTGAATACATTACCAGTGTATGGCACCTGAAGGCAATAGATTTCCATGTGGTGGTGGAATCAGCCTTTCATTAGAATTTCTTAGTACTTGGAGAGAATAAAGTCTAGCTGCTATCCCAAGTAAGAAAAGCTGATTTATGTTTAACTCAATGATTAGACAACACAGCATGCATCAATGAGATTAATTATTGTTTCAAGGATTTATTAGGATCATGATGAAAATGGGGGGGGGGGGGGCGGAATCCCTCTATCAGTTTATATATTTAAACCCCCAGGAATGTACACTAGATATAGCTAGCTCCAAACATGAAAATCCTAAATCTCTATGCCTTTTGAAACAAATGCCATCATTGCATACTGTTGGGGCAATAAATAAGTAAATAAATAAATAATAGCATGAATTCACATGTTGTTGCAAGCAATATAGAATGCTTTAAAATATATTTTTTTCTCCACTGATAATGAAAACACAATTCTTATTTTTAAGATGCAGTTGGACACAAAGGTGCAGCTGGAAAAATGGAAAGGAAGTTAATCAAAATAGTAGAGTGGCCGTATTCCACTCCCTCATATCTGGTCATCTAATCTGCATAGTATGCACATTGTTATAATTAGGCATATTAATTTGCATTCTGATTATGCAAATTCAACAATTAACCATTGCATTTTTTCTGCCTTAATGTTTCAACGTCAGTATCAGTACCAAGCTAAGAGCTATTTTTTTCTTTCTTTCCTCCCAGCTTGTGCAAAGAGACAGAGGCTTCCAGGAGGCCCCAGAGAGTTTACTTTCCCTTTATTCTCTCGAGGCTGTTTGGAAGTGAAGTTCCACTGACACATTCACCACACAACACAAGGCTGTCTCTGTTTGCTTCCTTTCCCACCTTCTGGGCCTGTCAGGGGGAAAAGAAGATGGTAACTCTATGCCTACACAGTAGCAACTAAAGCCTGCAAGGCAGGATGAGGCTCCCACCAGCGCCAGTCTTCTTGCATGGCTTCCTGTTTCATCTCCACTGACACATTTTAACCTATCTATTGGCTTGCAATTAAAGGAGAATTCCTGGATTTACTGCTTCAATTGGCTTAGCTGGCCAGAACACTTTGTTAGGCCCTTCCATCTGGGATTTTCATGGGTTTGTGGGGGGGGGGGGGGGAGGGACAAATGGCAACCCTGTTTATTAGGCTTATTAAGTGTTTATTAGCTACTTGAATAACAAGGACAGTATGAGTCAAAGTGTCAGTGATGATCTGTAAAGGCTTATATGACTTTGGTCCATGCTCTGTATGAACCTGTCCAGGCTCCAAGCTCTTCAGGCAAGGCTCTTCTCTCAGTTCCACCAACTTCCAAGGCACTTGGAGAGAACACAGGAAAGGGATGTTTTGGTGGCTGCTGCCAAACTCTGGAATTCCCTTTCTAGGGAGGCTAGGAGGACTCACTTTCTGCTGTCCTCCCATTAGCAAGTGAAAACTTTTTCTATACTAACAGGTGTTTAGGAATTGACTGCAAGTGCTTTTAATGGTATTCTGGCTTTGTTGGTTTTTATCTTTGTCTTTTAATGGATTTGTTTTAAAGAGCTTTACTTCTATAGATAGTATAATTGCATATAACAATATTTTATATGTTTTTTTTATTCTCTCTTTTCAGCTAACTAGTAATGAACTACTAACATCAAAATTTAGAATAAAGATAAAGATGAAAACTAAACCAATCATCATGTCCAAAGACAACCTGGAGAACATCCCTAAAGAATACAAAGATAATGTAAAAATATTAAGCCTAATTGACTGGGAGCCAGAAGAACTCTGAACTGAAGCCAGGGACATTGTTAGGGAGGAATACAAAAGTATATGTAGCCAAAAAGACAGATAAGCCTCAATGCATTACATGAAACTCTTCAAGTAGTTAAGGACAGATGAAAAGCAAAAGCAAAAGATCCACACAATCCAACAAATCAAAGGGAAATTTAAACCAAGAGTGAAGATGCTATATGACCAGTTGGGGGACACATTACATGACCAAGTAGAAATAAAAAAGCAATAGACAGATGGTTACAGATTCATTTGAGGAAGAACCATATAAAGAAGCACCTCCATTTCAGAAAGTGAAGTGGAAGTGAAGCTGCACTCAGAGCACTTGGGAGAGATTAATCACCAGGAATAGATGGCATACCAATACAACTGCTTGAGGCTATAGAAACAGAATCTTGTTCTAACTAAAATCTATCAACAAATATGGAAAACAAAAACAATGTCTCACAGATTGGAAATACTCAATATATATTTCAGTCCCCAAGAAAAGGGAGTTCAGTAATCACAGGACCGTGAAAGTAAGGTGATGCTCAACATTCTACAACAAAGACTTACAGCATATATGGAGTGAGATATGCCAGATGCCCATGCTGGTTTCAGGAATGAAAAAGGTGTTAGGGATCATATTGTAGACATACACTGGATAACAGAACACAACAAAGAATTTCAAAAGGAAATCAGCATGTGCTTCATAGTTTATAGCAAAGCCTTTGATTGTATAGATCATGAAAAAGTCTGGATTGTATAGATCATGAAAAACAACTTTTGATTGTCCTGATGAATAACCCATACTCAGAACAAGAGGTTACTGTTACTTCTTACTTCCGGAATACAGAAAAATCGAAGGGTTTCCAATTATAAGAGGGTTAGGTGCGGGTTATCACCCTATCTGTTTAACTTGCATGCTGAACACATAGATCAGCATTAGGCTCAGAGGAGAGAGGTGAAAATTGGAG
Source organism: Urosaurus nigricauda (assembly GCA_034509955.1). NCBI lineage: Eukaryota > Metazoa > Chordata > Lepidosauria > Squamata > Phrynosomatidae > Urosaurus > Urosaurus nigricauda. The sequence continues at coordinate 198,603,699 of JAOEGL010000003.1, read as the reverse complement.
GAAGGAACATCAACAATTTAAGATATACAGATACCATGCTACTAGCAGAAAATAGCAGAGACTTAGAACAATTATTGAAGAAATCCAAGAAAGAAGGTGCAAAGTCAGGTTTACAGATGAATATTAAGAAAACAAAAATAATGACCACCAATGATTTACATGAATTTAAAGTAGACAATAAAAACACTGAGAAATTTCAAGATTTTTCATGTCTTGACTCAGAATCAAGAATCAGAATCAAGAAATCAGAAGATGACTAGGACCTGGAAGGGTAGCTAGGAAGGAATGAGACAAGATCTTGAAGTGTCAAAATATATCACTGAATATTAAAATTAGAACTATCCATGCCATCGTATTTCCCTTTTCTGTGTATGCTTGTGAAAGCTGGACTGTGAAGAAAGCTGATAGAAAGAAAATCAATTAATTTCATTTGAAACATGGTGCAGGAGAAGAATTCTACAGAGTTCTGCATCAACTACTAAAAGGCCAAATAAATAAATCCAAGAGCAAATTAATCTGTTTGGCCTGACCCAATCTATTACTGATGCCAGACAGTGGTTTAGCACAGAAACACTTTGTTGGAGTAACAACAGAGCTGAGTATTATTGTGCATGTATATGCCTTCAAGTTACTTAGGGCAACCTCTCCCAGCAGTTTCATGTACATTTTAAATAATATTGGAGAACAAATGTAGCCATAACATAGGTCTCGTAGATGAATAAGGATTACCCAGCACCACTTTCTGGGTTCTCTGCTCCAGAAAAGAATAGAAGCATTGTAAAAAGAGAGCTTCCAAGTCCCATTCCAGTGAGGTGGCCGAGAAGGACATCATGGTCAATACTGTGTGCCCTAGTAAACTTAACAATACTGCTGGGCACATACATGATACAAAAGTGCTATTTGCCCTCATACGTAATCAAGCTTTCAATGGTGCTACTAGCAGCCAGTGTGATGTAGTGGTTTGAACATTGAAAAGACTGCCAGTGTGATGTAGTGGTTTGAGCCTTGGGCTATGACTCTGGAAACCAGGGTTCAAATTCCCACTCAGCTAATGGAAACCCACTGAGTGACTGTGGGCTATAACATCCTCTCAGCCTCACAGGAAGGCAAAGGCAGCCCCCATTTGAAGAAATCTTGCCAAGACACTTTGCCAAGATAGGTTCTCAATTACAGTATAGTAACACTGTGGTAGGTTTACTATAATTTGGAAACTACTTTAAGGCACACAACAACAACAATAACATTAAAAACAACAATAACATTAACAGCAACAGAGTGACCTTGTCATCAGGATTGTAATGTGCAAATATCTTTAACTTCATGTAGCTATTTAAAATGTAATATCACACACACAAACACACACACACATTGTCATCACCCGAATAACATTAGCCTCCACACTGGAAAATAATCTGCTCTGGTCCCACAAAAAATTACAACTCCCAGAATTTCATAGCATTGAGTCATGGCAGTTAAAGTGGTGTCAGACCAGGTTATTTCTGCAGTGTGGAGACATAATTTCTAATCTGGTTATTATTATATCCATATTCCAATGTGAGGGCTGAAGTTGAGATGGACTGTGCCTTGCCTTAGATCTTCTAATGATCTTAGTTAATACAAGATTTGAACTAGAGACTTCAGGATAGAAGCTCACATACTGCTAGTGCAACATACAAACTAATATCAAGTTATCTGTTAACAACCAGAGCTACTTGAATAATTCTGCAAAGTGTAATGCTAAATGCTGTACAGCTGCTCCATTTCAATGATGCAGTAAAGAATTTCATATATGCATAATAAATAAGGTTGATCACAGGATATGCGTGGGTGCTGATGTCATACATATGGATAGAAGAGAATACCTTGCATAATATTAAGATTTTATTGGCATGGCAACAAATGGTTTATTCAATTCATCCCACAACCACTGTAACAAAAAAATAAGAAATGTATACCACCACCACATATTCTGTCCATGACTCATTGCACATGAAAAACTACATTGACTATGTCTTGAAAACACTACTAGCATCATGTTGGACACTTTACATTTGGGCAATAGAAGGCTGTTTGCTGCCTGTCTTCAGACATGCTGTCAAGTGTTAAGCTACATACTGAGGGCCCATGAATTGCCGGTTTCAAGTTTACATTGAGAAAAAAAGCTATTGACTGCCAAAGTATTTCAGGGCAGAATTCAAAGTGCTGATTATGACCTTTAAAGGTGGCTTGGGTCCAGACTATCTGAAAAACCGTTATCTTCCCATATGAATCTGTCTGGGAATGGAGATAGTGTCTCCTTGGTGGCTGCTCCCAAGTTGTGAAACTCCCTTTTCTGGGAGGTCTGGTTGGCTCCCTCCCTGCTGTTATTCTGCCAGCAGGTAAAGACTTTTTTTTAATATATATATATATATATAAGGAGGTATTTGATTTTTAACATGTAGCAACAGATGGAACTTTTACTAGGATGTGTTTATTTTTATTTAATTATGTTTTAAATGTTTTTTTAAAAAAAACTATTTTAACTTGTGTTTTTAATTGTGTTCTAAAATATTTTTAAAGCTACATTGCAAAGGAGAAAGATGGGGTGTAAATTAATTAATTAAAGTAAGAAAAGCAAATTGAAGCAAGGAGGAAAGAAAAATAGGCAGACAGACTGGTAGATAGCTGGATAGATCCCAATCACATAAATAGATGCATGGTGGATGGATAAAAGAAAGGGGGGGGGGGGGCAATATGAAAAAAAAACTGCTATCATTCCATTCCAGACTTTAATTACTAGTTTTTTGCATTACTGCAAACTTTCCCTGTCCCTAGAGAGATGGTCTAGTATTGTTTCACTAACCAAACCCCCAGCAATTTGCCTCTTCTGTTACCTTTTTCCAATAGTCCATAGACCAGAATTATAGGCTACACCTCAGGATTTGTGTGTTTATGTATAAGTTAAAATTCCTGACCTTTCTGTGTTAATTGCTCTCACATCAAACACAACTGAACATGCATAAGAATGCTAACCCAATGCAATGAAAATCCCATGAAAAATAACAGAAATCAGCACTCTAGGTCAGTGCAACCCAGTATCATGTAACTGCAAAGAAAAATGTAGATAGAGTTCTAAGTACATATGCAAATCCTTCCTTAGAGAACATCAGGGCAGTTATTGGCATAGCATCTACCAGGACAACATGGATGCAAGGTCCATCAATCCTATTGATGCCTAAGGGGCAAATATTGTCACTCTGAAGTAAAAAAGGAGACCAAAGGTATGATACATTGATTGTAGATAGGTAGCAGTTGTGTTGGGACCATACAACAACATAATATACATTGGGAAAATGCATGTAGAAGTTATGACTTAAGTAGTAGATATGCAGAAGATGTGTTCACTTACATGCGTTAGATGCATTTACTTGTGCACAGACAATCAGAATATAAAAGCTTCCTATTTATTCTGACCACACTAATATTAATATTCTCTGACCATGCTGTTGGAGAACCAGCATGATATAGTGGTTTGAGAGGTGAACTAGGACTCTGGGAGACCAGTGTTTGAATCTCCACTTAGCCAAAGAAATCTAGTGGGCAACCTTGGGCAAGTCACAATTTCTTAGCTTCAGAGGACAACAATAGCAAACCTCTGAATAAGTCTTGCCAAGAAAATGTTATGACAGGGGTCACTGTAAGCTGGAGTTGGAGGCATGTAACAGCAAACACCAACACCATTTGTTCATCTTCCAATGTGATATATGATGTCTTCTGTCAGCTATGCCATCTTGTATCCTGACTAAAGAGGTCAGTCTTTCTACAAAAGAATAAACAGATATAAATATGACCTTAGAAACAGCAATTCTCCAGATCAGTGAAATAACTTCCCAGGGCACATCCCAAACTGTGCACCAAGTGACTAGGGCAATTTGTCACTGACCTTTGAAATAGCCTTTGTGAAGCAAAGCAACTTAAGAGGAAGATTGGTAAGTTACATAACCAATTAGAAATCTGTCACCAGAGGTTTAAATCAGAATAAGGTTTCTTATCATGCTATATGTTTTAATTGGCATTTGAATGTCACGGTGTTTATATTATCACCATCAGCAACAGTTTGGTGAACACTCAAGATTAATAATGTAATAACCTGTCAGTATTTTTGCATGTAATTTCCTTCTAACCGCACTTCTCTTTTCCCATCCCCAGCTAGGTATACTTTTATATTATGTTTTATTTATATAGCACTGTAAAACATGATATAAAAGTATACCTGCCTATGGATGGCTATTATTAATATTATAATGGCTATTATTAAAATATTATTAATATATTTTATATACACCTGAAATTCTGCATAATACTTCATAAATCTGATCCAAAAGGATATAATTGGATTTCTGATGTCCATTCCCATATCTTGTAAAAGGAATAGCAAAGGAATATAGAAAGTTCTACTTCAGCTTGTTTAAGCACCCAGTGGGAAAAACTGGTGGTATATTTTTGAAGACCTAAGAAACTGTAATAGGGGTTGTCATGTCTGAGGTGATGACAACCCCTGAAGTACCTTTGCATAGTGGTTGTCTGAGCTATGTGAAAGAACATTACAAACTGTGCACCAACAAGTCTACTTCAGCCTATCTGCAGATTGGTACCCGAGATCATTACTTAGACACCATTTGTCTGAATTAAGATACCCTTCATTTCAAAGTGGTGTGCTAAGCATAAAAACGAGCAACTCAGCAAAACGTATCTGCCAGAGTAAAAGCAGCTGATGAAACAAGATTGTAACAGACTAAATATGAAGGTAAAAAAAAATGTTTTTCTTCTTCCTGGTGTTTAAAGATAGTAAGTTAGTAAGATAGAATACACTCAAAATGCACTCAGCCGGACAGCAAGGAAACTTAAATAGTAAAAGAGTTCTTTTACCTTACATCAAACATCGATTAGTGAGGAAACTGTAATCAAGAAATCAGAAAAAGACTAGGAATGGAAAGGACAGCAATGAAAGAACTAGACAAGATCTTAAAGAGTAAAGATATAACCCTGAGACCGAGTTAGAATCATCCAAGCCATTGGATGATGGATGTGAGAGCTGAAAAGTGAAGAAAGCGGATAAGAAGAAAATAAATTCATTTGGCATATGGTAATGGAGAACTGTTTCAAGAATACTGTAGACAAGTAAAAAGACAAAAAAATGGGTCCTTGAACAGATCAAGTCTCAAATCTCCCTGGAAGCCAAGATGATTAAATTGAGGCTGTTGTACTTTGGCCAGACCATGAGAAGGCATGACACATTAGAAAATATAATAATGCTAGAAAAGGTGGAGGGAAGTAGAAAGAATGGTAGACTGCACGGTAGATGGATATACTCAATTAGGGAGGTGAAGGGTATAAAGTTACAGGACCTAAGTAGAACATTGGAAGAGAGGGAGTCCTGGAGATGTCTCATCCACAGGACCCCCATGAGTTGGGGATATCTTGAAGGCAGTTAACAACAACAAGAAGAAGACAGCATGGTTAACACCTGCCTGAAAAAGAAAGCATTTTGTAACTGAGCTGTTTACCCATGTTAATGTTCTATGAATATCCTACCATAATGCAATACGACTAATTCAGTGTTGGTCATTGTGTGCATACAATGATACAACTATAAACATAACCAGATACATCTTGAGGATAACCCGTGGTCCTCAAGACATTGCTGGGCTACAGTTCCCATCACTTTTGGCCATTGAGTATGCTGTGTGGAGGTGAAGCTGGAATTTAAAAATAAACTGGAAGGCAAGTTTTCCAACCCTGGGCTAAAATATGTCAGATGGATTACAGGAACAGCACTACCCTCTTTGAACATTCCAATTGCATCCTTTTATGTTCAAAAGAACTGACTGCATGCCCATTTGCTTGTAGCTTTAGCACGCTAGCAGCACACCTGCTCAGCCTGCCAATTGATGACATGCTGATGATACACATGAATGGTCTGAGGAGCATGAAAATACATTTGAAAATGACGGGGTGCACCTAAAACATTTACATGGGTAAGTACTTTGCCTGTAGCCCACTTCATTCATAAATCACGTTTCAGAAATAGGATATAGAACCAGATATCCAATTAATTTGTCTCACTGCCTCCCTTATCTCCTTAAAAATGTTTTAACAGAAAAAAAGAATACGGTTTGCAGAAGCAGCCAGCTTTCCACATTTTTCCCCCTTGAAAGCTTTGGCTAAGATAAAGATAAGAGGTTTATTTTTAAACCAGAGGACAGTGCATTTCCTGCATTAATGGACCAAATATGTTAATATCCAAAATACTATTTTCATATTGTTTTAATATGAACAACAATTCAAGGGTTGGATCCCATACATGTTTATGCAGAAGTAAATCCAGATGAAATGTTGGTAGCAGTAGGTAAGATGATAAATCTATCTTGCATTTTGAATCTCAACTTTAAATATATTCAAGACATTGCTCCTTTAAAATCCCAGCTAAAACTAGGGGCATATTCACCATTCAACTGACATGGGATCCACTAACCACCAGTGGGGAGTAAACTCACTATGTCCAATAGTAGGGGGCTGGGATGTACACTTCTTTAATTCTACACTCATCAAGTAGAATACTGTAAGATTCCAGAAGTAATTTTCTGAATTACATATTTGCCCATCCCACCTTTTCAGGCTGTGGTTTTGGAATCTTGTTTTAAATGAAGAAAAAAAATCTCTGAGGGATTTGCTTAGCTATATGCAGAACCACCCACATCACATCACCCACATCTAGGGGCATCACTAGAGGGTGCAGGGGGTTCAGGCCACACCAGGTAACACACTAAGGGAGGAGCGTCACCATTGCTCACGAAGCATCTGCCTTTTGGCAGACATGGACTGTGGCATTTACCTGGGTCCTTTTAAAATGCTGAAGAGGTGGAGTAAGTGGGGTGAAATTCAGTGGGAGGAGAAAGGACAAGCCCCTGGTTTAAATACATTTTCAATTTTCAATTTTTCAATTTTAAAAAAAATATTTTAAAAGTTTCTTTAAAAACATCACATCTTACCATATTTTCACTTTAACCTCATGAAACTATGTATATGAAAATACACATAGGCTGTGTGTATGATATTGTAATTTAAAGGTATAATTTTAATTTTGCTAGCTGTTTATGTCACAACTATTGTCAGTACATTCAGTGATATATGGGAATTATGATTTATGAGTAACATTAGAACAAAAAAAAATTACTAAAGATTCTGTGTAGTGTGGTATGGGAGGAGCTCAATGGAGAGGATGACACCATGAGTTAACACACTGGGTGATGCCAACCTTAGTGATGCCACTGATACATGCACACATATAATCAAGTTTGATTATATGATCTGATTGTGTGTGTGAGAGAGAGTGCGCACGTGCCACTAATACACACACACAATCAGGCCATTTGCCCCTCTTGTCCAGAACAATCTCTTGTAAGTAACAGTAATACTTCTATGACTAGATCAGTCTTACACATCACCACATGGGAAAGAAGGTACCAGGTGCATTGGCACACTTCCAATGTTTATAATTAAGATTTTTATATATTTCCCTTGTATTTCCTTAAGACAATCTGCACCTGCCCAGCTTGGCTCTTCCATTGGGAAACATGGAAGAGTCTTGTTTTGTCATCTTTTGCAGGGGCCTGTGTCTATGGGCATGAAATCCACTGTGATGCAGTGATTTAGGTGCTGGACAAGGACTCCAGGAGATAAGGCTTTGAGTCCCTGCTCAGCCATGGAAACCTACTGGGTGATCTTGAGCAAGTCACACTCTCTCAGCCTCAGACAAAAGAAATGGAAAACCTCTTCTGAATAAATCTTTCTAAGAATACCCCTCCATAAGGTCCCAAATCCACAAACAATGATGCTTTTATTGGACCACCCAAAATGCACAATAAACATGTTGCAAGCTTTCAAAGTTCCACTGGCTTCTTCATCAGGCAAAGTTGTTAAAAATTATATGAAAGAAAGAAAGTTGTTAGTCTTAGGCCTGCATTTTGTTGAGATGTTGTGGTTGTTGTCCTCAGTTCAGATGGTATGGAGAGGTATTCAGGAAGGCAGTTCCCCCCCCCCTCCGGCCACACACTTCTGACCGTGTTCTCTGGGCAAGGTGAAGCATCCCCTTCAGGTAGCCAGTATGGGGTTGTGAGAAAAAACAAACAAACTATTTACTTTGCCATTTAAGTGTGTGTGTGTGTGTGTGTATGTGTGTGTTTGGTTTTTATTTCTGGATGAGAGGAGAGGTGCTGGCAGGTTTTTCTTACTTATGTTCTAACATAACCTAGCTTGCTAGCTGATTCTGGAGACGAATAGATGAGCAAGAGCCAGAATAGTGTAGAGGTTTGAGTGTTGGACTATGACTCTGGAGACTAGGGTTTTTGAATTCTGGCTTGGCCATGGAAACCCACTGGGTGAACTTAGGCAAGTCACATGCTCTCCACCTCAGACAAAGGCAAAAGCAAACTCTTCTGAAGAAACCTGCCAAGAAAACGCCATCATTTGTTGTTGGTATTGTGTGCCTTCAAGTCTTATGGTGGCCCTAAGGCAACCCTATCAGAAGAGCCCTGGTGGCGCAGTGATTAAATGCCTGTACTGCTGTCACTCACTCATAAACCACAAGGTTGTGAGTTCAATACCAGCCAGGGGCTCCAGGCTCAATTCAGGCTTGCATGCTTCTGAGGTGGTTAAAATGAGTACCCAGCTTGTTGGGTGAAATTAGTTTACACATTGTAAACCGCTTAGAGAGTGCTTAAGTGAACTGATAAGCGGTATAGACATGTACTTTCTTTTGTTATTGCTATCACAGGGTTTTCTTGCAAGATTTGTTCAGAGACAGTTTTGCCGTTCCTTTCTCCTGAGGCTGAGAGCATGTGGCTTGGCCAAGTTGTGAATTTCACAACTAAGCTGGAAACTGAATCCTGATCTCCAAAATCATAATCCAATGTTCAAACCACTATGCTACCATACTATTAATTAGTATGCAACCATACTATTAAAGAATTGTTTGATTCTGTAGTTGTGTGCCTTCAAATTGTTTCTGACTTATGGCAATCCTAAAGTGAACCTAACATGGGGTTTTCTTGGCAAAATTTGTTCAGTGGAGGTTTGCCATTGCTTTCCTCTGAGGCTGAGAGCATGTGACTTGCCTAAGGTCATCCAGAAAGGTTTGCCTTAGGGTCACCATATGTCAGAAATGACTTGAAGGCTTACAACAACAAGATGGGTGGGTGGGTGAGGGACGCACTTTGCCCCAGGCAGCAACAACCTGAAGGAGAAAGAGAAAGACAGAGAGAGAGACCTATACAGTAAAAGATTCAAAGGAGAAAGCTGTGGGTCTTGGAGGATATGGCATCACAAAATGTAGCACAGAAAAAAGTAGGATGTTACAACATAAAAGCTAAAAATCACATTAGAAATGTAAATTCATTTCATATGGTTTATTTACAGCTATATGACATACTGTATTATGTACTCATTTGTATTTTTCTGTTGAACTTGAATTTCCTTGTTGGCTTTATAGAATTTGAAGCAATGAAATGCTTCAAACAAAACCTTGACTGAATCAACATTTAAATCATTCCTTTCATTTGTCCATTGTGCTGAAATTAAGGGGAAAATCCTTTCAGCATTTGCATTGTGTCCTCCAGTACTCCAGTGCCTAAAATATTTGCTGTCCTTTTTGCCTCTCAGAACCCTGATCTCTGCAGCAAGTCTTGTCTGCTGCTGATTCTAAGAAAAAAGATCTTCAGAAGGATCCATCCTGTCCCTTTATTTGCAGCAAGGACAGGCTGCCAAGTAGACACATCTCTTGCAAGGAAACAGCAAACCTTGTGCTATTCAATAGGCTTCTTCAGTCCTGTTCAAAATGGAAGACCTTTTGAAATCCTTTCTGGACAGAAAGCTGAAATGGAGGTCATGTCCTGGAAAAATAGGACCTCTGGTCACTCTCTCCTGTCCCCCTGTTTCCAGCAAGGGCAAGCTGCCAAGTAGACCCATTTGCCACAGGGGAATAGCAAACATGGTGCTACTCAATGTGCTCTTTTAGACCTGCCCAGAATGGAGGACTTTTTGGAATTCCTCCTGGATTGAAATGTAGAACATGTCCTGGACAGGCTGGACAGATGTCCTAACAGCAAAGGAGGACAAAAATGTAGGCGAGCCAAGAAAAATGGAGGACATGGCCAAATAAAAGTGAAGAACACTCATATAAATTTCCATAAATCCTTTTTCATCCTGCTTCAAATGGAGGAACTTTTGGAATTTCTCCTGATGAGGGTTTAAATGAAGGACAGGTCCTAGAAAAGGAGGATGTGTCTGGTCACCCTTGGTAGAATTCAAAGATATAGCCATATTAGTCTGTAGAATCAGTTCGTAGATCATAGAGAGATCTTGAGACTAATTGAAAGAAAGAAATTGGCAGCATGAGCTTTTGTAGTCTACTTCCTCAGATGCATTCCTCAGACCAAATTCATCTGAGGAAGTAGACTGAAGCCTACAAAAGCTCATGCTGCCAATTTCTTTCTTTCAGTTAGTCTCAAAGGTGCTACAAGATCTCTCTGCGCACCATATTCTCTTAGTTTGCAACAAGGACAGGCTGCCAAGTAGACTCATTTTTAGCAAACCTGGTGCTACTCAATGTGCTTTTTTAGACCAGCTCCAAATGGGGGACCTTTTTTTTGGAATCCATCCTGGAGAGAAGGCAGAAATGAAGGGCATGCCCTGGAAAAGGAGGACGACCCTTGGTCACCCTGCATCCACCCACTGATATATCCGCCTGCTTATTGGAATATTTTAAGGAATGTGTTACAGGAGTGAATCCTAATGGTTTTATTTGATTGGCCCTGGAGGCGCAGTGGTTAAATGCCGGTACTGCAGCCACTCACTCAGCAAACCACAAGGGTTGTGAGTTCAATACCAGCCAGGGGCTCAGGCTTGACTCAGCCTGGCATCCTTCTGTAGGTTGCTAAAATGAATACCCAGCTTGTTGGGGGCAATTAGCTTAGAGACTGTAAAACTTATACTTAGGGAGTGCTTAAGTGCACTGATAAACACTTAGGGAATGCTTAAGTGCACTGATAAGTGGTATAGCTATACAGTGGTCCCCCGGTTTACGAATCCCCCGGGGAACGAAATCCCCGGGACCTGAATGGGGGATGTTTTGGGCGGGACCAAAAAACATCCCCCGGGATCTGAAGGATCCCCCAGGATGCGAATGAGAAAAACCGTGCGGCCCCTTTAAATCGGCCGCGCGGTCCGGCAGAAATAGCGGTACCCTGGGAAACGAAGACTTCCGGGTTATGAAAGGTAATCCGGAACGGATTACCTTCGTAACCCGGGGGACCACTGTATATATAGCTTGCTATTGCTATATATATATATAGCTATTGCTATATATATGTATATAGGTGAGGTTTTGTATGTGTGTGTGTCAGTTTTCTTTTTGAAATGTGTTTGAGGAAAGGTGGTAAAGAAGTTATTATTATTATTAATTATCATTATCATTATTAAAAACTTAGGGAATGTTTAAGTGCACTAATAAGTAGTATAGAAATGTGCTTGATATCGCTATATATATTTATATTGCACTCTCTCTCTCTCTATATATATTTATACTGGTGATGTTTTTTGGGTGTGTGTCTTTTTGAAAGGTATTTGGTATTTTAACATGCCCTCCCCAAGGCCTGGAGCCTTGAGGAGAGGTGGGAAAGGAATTATTATTATTATTATTATTCACTTAGGGAATGCTTAAGTGCACTGAGAAGTAGTATAGAAATGTGCTATTCCTATATATATTTATATTGCTCTCTCTCTCTCTCTCTCTCTCTCTACATATATACATATTGGTGGCTTTTTTGGGGGGGAGGTTGTTTTTGAAAGGTGTTTGGTATTTCAACATGTCCTCCCCAAGGCCTGGAGAGGTGGGAAAGAGTTGTTGTTGTTGTTGTTGTTATTATTATTATTATTATTATTATTATTATATTGTTATTATTATTATATTGTTATTATATCCTCCTCAGAGCAGGTGGGTCTCCTGCAGCAGCAGCAGCAGCATCTGGTGCCATTCCTCCTCTCGGCCACCAGGTGGCCCCCGCGTGAGGTTGGCTGAGCCTCAGCCTACTACTACTAGCCTAGGCTTTTGCTGCCTGCCAGCCTGCCTGACTCTGAGCTTGCCTGAGAAGGAGGCAGAGGAGGGCGAATTGGGGGAGGCTTTGGGCTTGGTTGCCAGCAGGGACTGGGCTCCAGCAGCCCCAAAGAGGCAGCCAGGGAAGCAGGCAAGGCGAATGCCAAGGCGTTCCCGGCTTGCCACCCTTGCCACCTCTTCCCCCAAGGAGGGCATGAATTGCTGGAGGAGCCCTGGTGCTGCTGCTGCTGGGCGAAGAAGGTAAGCTGCTGGGCAGGAGGCCAACTGGCCCAAGGGAGGGTGCCCTAGTCCTCCCCTGGGCCCTCAGGGCATGCCAGCAGGGGGGCAGGGCTGGCGTCTCCCCCCCTTCACACACACATATACACACACAGCTAGTCTTGGCATGTCCTCCTTTTCCAGGACCTGACCAGGGGGAATGCCAACATGTCCTCCATTTGGAGCAGGACCAAGGACCAAGAAACTGTGAATGCACATTTATGTGAGGGTTTTTTTCCCCAGCATGTCCTCCATTTCAGCATGTGAGTTTTTTCCCCCAGCCTGTTCTCCCTGTCCAGGAAGATTTTCAAAATGTCCTCCACTTTTGACCCCCCCCCCCCAAATGTCCTCCACTTGGAGCAGGACTGACACCTTTATAGGAGTGTTTTTAGCATGTCCTCCATTTCAGGCCCCTCTCTTGTCCAGGAGGATTTTCAAAACATCCTCCATTTGGAGCATGCATGACATTTATGTGGGGTCCCCCCCCCAGCATGTCTTCCATTTCAGCCTCCTGTCCAGGAGGAATTCCAATATGTCCTCCATTTGGAGCAGGACTGAAAAGCAGGACTTTACATTTCTGGGAGTGTTTGTATCATGCCCTCCATTTCTGCCTACTGTCCAGGAGGATTTTCAAAATGTCCTCCATTTTGAGCAGGACTGAGAAGCAGGACTTTAAATTTATGGGAGTGTTTTTAGCACGTCCTCCATTTCAGCCCCCCTGTCCAGGAGGATTTTCAAAACGTCCTCCATGTGGAGCATGGCTAAGAAGCAGGAATTTAATCTTTATAGGAAGGTTTCTAGCTCAGGTGAGCAGAAGTCCTCCTTTTCCCGGACATGTCCTGTATATTCAGCCTCCTCTCCAGGAGGAATTCCAAAATGTCCTCCATTTGGAGCATGACTAAGGAGCCTGGATTCACATTGATGGGAGTGTTTTTAGCATGTCCTCCATTTTGGCTTCCTGTCCTGGACTCCACAAGGCCCTCCATTTGGAGCATGGCTAAGAAGCAGGGAATGTAATATTTAGAGGAGTGTTTTTAGCCTTTTCTTTGGTCATGTCCTCTCCATTTTCTTCCCCTGGAAGGTCTCTATAATTTACAATGCCTGGTCCTCCTTGGCAGTGAGGGCATCTGGTCAGCCTGGCATGCATGAAGGCCCCCTTATCCTTCTTCCCCTGTGCCCTTTTTGCCCTGGGGTGGCTTTGGCTGCCAGGAGGAGGGAAAGTCAGGGAGGGAAACAGCATTTCCCTTCTTCACCACATAATAAAATAAACCCCCATGAAGGAGAGCAGCAATGCCCAAGCAGGTGGCAAAGGAGAGGAAAAGCCCAGGGCTGCTGGATTGGCATGGGCAGGGAATGGGTTGAAAGTGGGGCAGGTTGGCTGAGGGGAAAGGAGAGAGTTTGAAAGAAAATTTTGGGGTCCCTGAGATGGAAGGATGCCTGGAACTAAGGGGTGCTTGCGGCATAAAATTTCCTTTCTTTCTCAAACAGGACAGAGAGGTGAAGATATATAGAGGGTCAAAATTTACCTCCACATATGTCTCTCCCCCCTGGCTTTTCTAGCCAGCTGTAACTTTTAAAATCAGGATTTGGATAAAAGAGCCAAGTTTGTCTTAGATGCACACTGTAATTTGTCATTTTTTCATATGGTATATTTAAGACCTGTTTCATTTTTAAATTAACCTGGAATTTTTAAAAACTTCATCTGTCATTAGATTGGAAATCAAACGGCGTTGTGCATTTTTGTATTAAATGCGCAACGAGACGTAACCCTTAGTCTTGACTGAGAGAGCCAGGTGGCATAGTACTTTGAGCGTTGGACCACAACTCTGGAGACCAGGGTTTGGTTCCTAGCATGGCCATGAAACCCACTGGGGTTTCACTCTCCGCCTCAGGGGAAGGCAATGGCCAACCTCTTCTGAACAAATCTTGGCAAGAAAATCTCATGAGCGTTAGGGTCACCAGAAGTCAGATATGACTTGAAGGCACACAGCAACAACAAAGCCTTGATAGAAGGTAGGACCTGGTAGTCTAGGAAGGCCTTAGAGTGTTCAAAGGCATTGGTGTGTATTTCAGCAATTCTTATAGCATCCTTGTAAGGTAGGTTGCTGCTTCCTCTTGTATGCTTTTAAGTTGTTTCTCATTTATGGTGACCCTAGGGTTTTCTAGCCAAAATGTGTTCAGATCTGGGTTTACCATTGCCTTCCCAGAGGCAGAGAGACTCTGGACTCTTTCATACAAGGCTAAATTGGAAGTATAATTTAAGGTCAATTCGAATGCAATCATGGGTTTTATGTTATTGCAAATTAACTCTTCGCACGCAAATTCGGGCAGGAGGGAAGCCAATTCGAATGCAATCATGGGTTTTACCTTATTGCAAATTAAAGCTTTGCATGCAAATTCGGGCAGGAGGGGGTTATTTTTGGGTAATGGGAAGTAATTCCGAACGGAGCAGGGGTTCATGTAAATTCGCTAAACAAGCGAATTTACATAAATCCGCATTGGCTCCATTCAGAGTTGGGAGAAATTCCTCCCCATTTGAAAGAGTCCAATGTGACTTGCCCAAGGTCAAGCTATGAGTTTTCATGGCCAAACAGGATTTGATCCCTAGTCTCTGAGATCCCTAGGATGTACCCACAACTGCAGAAATGAAGCAGTCTGACACTACTTTAACTCACATGATATAGCCGTATTAGTCTGTAGAATCAGTATGTAGAGAGATCTTGTAGCACCTTTGAGACTAACTGAAAGAAAGAAGTTGGCAGCATGAAGTCTACTTCCTCAGATGCATATACGGTAGTCCCGACTTTAACTGTCATGGCTCTAACTTGAGGAATCCTGGGGTTTGTAGTTTGGTAAGATATTCAGCCTGGCCTGTCAGACGGCTCAGGTGCCTCATCAAACTACAAATCCCATGATGCTGTAGGGTAGAATTGTGGCAGTTAAGTTGGTGTCTGACTGCTTTATTTCTGCTGTGTGGATACACCTCTTGTCGAACACTCAAACCACTAAACCAAGCTAGTCTTCTTGCTGCTGCTGCTGCTCACAATAGTAAAAATGAGGTTGAGGCTGAAATGGTGACCAATTTAAAGTCATTTAAAGGACAGCCCCCTGCATGTTTTCTTAAAATGTCTGACTGTGTTCATTGGTGCATATACTAGAGGAAGTGTGTTTGGGAATTAATGATTTAGTAGGATCTGAGCATGGGACTTCCTTAACTTAATACCTATGCTCTTAGTCACTACAGCATACCATATTTAGCATCCGAAGTACTTAGATTGAACGCTGACTCCATTGTGATGTCTTTTTTTATTATACATTGCTTTACTTCCTGAATAATCTTGAAAGAGAAACTGTAGCTATTGAATTGACAGGAAAAAGTACTGTTACAACCAGCATATCAGATGTTGATCGTGATAGTGTGTGTTGCGCTTGTCACTAAACTGATAAGAACAGATTAAACCTTTCATCAGAGAATATTTACATGTAAACAATTTAACATAGGAGCAATAAAATAACATATATCAGAGCCAAAGAAAGCAAAGGAAAATGAAAATAATATACATTGGGCCCCTGTGGATTCCAAAATATGTGGATGTTCCAAGTCCTATTATATACAGTGGCATAGTAAATTGTTGGCCTGTATATAAAGTGGCAAAATCAAGGCATGGATGCAGAATCTGGGACTACAGAGAGCAGACTGTAATATTATATGAATAGTATATATAAAGTAAATTTCATTCCTAGAATAAATTAGAATCTTAAAACATATTCTAGAAGAAAAAAGTATACCAAAGGGAAAATGTATTTTGCTTTTAGATCACAGATAAGCAATCACTAATATATCCAGTTAGTTGCACAGAATACATATAATGCATAATAATAATAATAATAATAATAAATAAAATCTAATACAGTATAAGAAAACTGTGTTCAAATTTACCATGGTTTCCTCTTGACAAAAGGAGAGATTGACTCCTTATACTAGAGGTAACCCAAAATGTGCTCTATGTCAATATCTTGGAACCATCTAATAGTAATTGATATTATTAGCTTGCACATAAGTTTAGCATAGCACATTCCCACCCACAGACCCTCAGCATGGTCTCATTCGTCAAGCCTCATCCATCCAGTGATCCAGCCAGTAAACTGTGAACAGAGACCTCATACCCTCTTTGTACATCAGGCAGAGGAGATCATTTCTGGTGTTTACATTCTCTGGCCTTGGTGTTTATGTTCTCATGGCTGACCTCCTGGTCTCTAAGGGGATTGTTGTGTCCACAATAGTTATCTTCTGGCCTCGGACCATGATGACTATATCTGCTCTTAACTGGCTACCTGTCTTGGACGCACTTTGATTCAACGAAACAGTACCCATTAAGGCTGGGATGTCTTTGGGGCGGTACAGACCGCCCAAAAGGGCGGTCTGGCACCACCTCTTTTTGTGGTGCAACTGTGCTGCATCAGCTAGATGATGCTGCACAATTACACCACGAAAAAGGGGCAGGTAAATCGTGCTCCTTTTTTGTGGTGCAGTTGCGGCGTAACACGGGGAAAAGGCACCATTACATGCTTTTCTGCCACCGCAACTGCACAGCTCCATCCAGAAGTTGCGCAGTTGCTGCAGCGCCATTACGTATGCCATGTAAATGGCGTTACGTAATGGTACTAGCACCATTACACGTAAGGGTTCAGGAGCATGTAAATGATGCGATCTCCCGAACCCTAATGTTGCTGCAATGGCGCCTCTTCATGCCCATCTGTTTTGGGCCTTTGTTTCCAGGCTGTTGAGTGTGGGGAACAATTACACACCACAAGAGGAAATGTATAAATTTGGGTGGCCACATTTGTCATGGTTGTCAGATGTAGTGGCACCATTAAGAGGCACAACATTTAAATGAGCATGATGGACAAATAGCCAATTGACAAAACAGGTACAGTTTCTACATGATATAAAATAGTTACTTGTGTCCCATTGTATTCTTACCTGAAAGATCTTTCCCTGCTCAGGTATGCTCAGAAAGGTATATTTCTCCCATAAGAGTTCTTTCAAGGAACTTTCTAGCTGGTAACTTGATTTGTGGGAGAAAGTTTGCACCGCAGACCCATTCGAAACCAATTAGCTTGTTAAGATGTGTATAGGTGAAGGGGGAAGAGAAATCACTGTTGCATCCAAATTTTGTTTTCGAGTGAGCCGCAGATATAGATTGCCATGTCACTCTCAGATGGAATCTTGGCTATACATTCCTGGACATCTTCCATAAGGTGACCTAGAGCAACAGATTAGACAGTCAAGGCAAAAAAGGATGTGGAATGTGTCGATAATGATTACACATTCCCAGAATCCCCCAGTTTAGGAACCCCTGTTCCTCCATGTTGCTGAGCAATGTGCATAATGTCATTGGTGGCTTGTTTAGGAAGGATGAGCAACTTCTTAAGGAGAGTAGTGATTGCTCAGTCTCACTGTTAGGGTCTGTTTTCTGGAACAGTGATATCCAAACGGCAAAGTCTATCCTTGGGAGGAGGAAAGTGCTAAATATTTCATCTTTTGCCATGAAGCTAAGAGTGACACATCTATCTTCTTGGCATCCATCACAATGGCATGGAGGTGTGGCAGCTTCAGAAACCTTTGAAGTAACTAGATCTTGATAGGTATCCCCTTCTTTGAAATGGACCTTGATAGGTTCCCCTTTGATGGTAAAATTAGTCAGTAAAATCTGATCTTTCAAGCTCCTATCTGTATGGAATGACACATACTTTTTCACATTAAAACACAGACTCATCCAATCCTCAACATAGGAAGTGACATTTATCATGTTTTCAACCTGTTTGGGTTTCTCAGCTTAGCAGAACCGAATTATCAGCATTTGTTAAAATGCTCACTTTAATGAAAATCACTTGATCAAACCCTTGAATCCTTGAATTCAGTCAAATTGCAGAGAAGCTCTAATTTCAACACACACAGTTGTGTAGCATTACAATTTTCCCATGATCCACTCACCTGGGAGCCTTTCAGTGTGTGCAACTTTGCTTTGGTTTATGTTTGAATAGAACTTCTCCCTCCTCTCATCCATACTTTCCTTTTTAAAGTATTAGTTTTACTCAGATTTGACTAAATTAGATAATTTGGGTGGAGGGAGGATGAATCCCATATATTAAAGTTCTTGGCTCATTCTTTTAAACAGTTGGGTTCTTATTAACAGTGATACTTCTTTAATACTGTAAGTTTTTCTCTAATGCAAATTTCATGGACTTTAGCTCATAACACTAATGGAGTCTGTCATAAACATCTGTGATATGCTTTGGTTGTATTTTTTCTTAGTTTTCTATAGATGGTGTTGGGTCAGACTGTGTTAACGTATTTCAGTGATTTGTAGAATTTAGTTCTTTCACTTTTTTTTTAAAAAAAAGAAAACTGGAGATCTAGGCAGAGGCTTCACAGAGTGGAGGTATGGCCAGTACCAGGTGACACCAGGTGCATACATGCCCTTGCCAGCTGTTCTGTCCCTCGACTTCTCCTCCACTCCTCCTCCAGTGAGAAAGCCTGGGATGGGAGGAGTAGGTGGGATGTGTGTGCACCCTTGCTGGCTACTCCATCCCCTGGCTTCCCCTCCAGGAAGAAAACCCAGGAGTGGAGGGGTGCACACACGCTATTTTTGCACCAGGTGACACTGTAATTAACAGCTCCACACTGGAAAAATAACCCGGTTTGGCACCACTTTAATTGCATTGGCTCAAGGCTATGGAATTCTGGGAGTTGGAGTTTGTTGTGGGGCCCATGGATGCAGACCTTATTTAGCCCTGAAGCAACAATCAAAGGTTTGGTTATCATTATTTCCCTTTTCCAGATAGGGCAATGAAATTCAACGCTAGAACTTAATGCTATTTGATGTGCTAGGATGAATCTGGCGCATGCACACCCATTTTAAATATTAACCCTGAGACCACAGGGGCTTAGAGAATCAGTGCTCGGAGGTGGGAGGGGGGAGTTATCATCTAGAACGATTATTTGTAATAATAATAATAATAATAATAATAATAATAAATATTTATTTATATTCCGCCCCTCTGCGTGAGCAATCGGGGCAGAGTACAGCAGTTAAAAATTCATACAATTAAAATATAACAATTGGTTTCCCTCCCACCCCTTAAAAATGAATTAAACTGAAAATAAGAATAAAACATTAAGACACTGGAACATTAAAACCTTAAAACAATTAAATAGCTCTGGCTAAAATTGGATAAGTGGGCAGCCACGAGAGTATCACATGTCTCAATGAGTGAGACAGAAGGGACTATAGTTAACGGACAATTTAATCGTTTTCTAGGAAGGCCTACTGGAAGAGATGCATCTTAGTGGCTCTCTTAAAGGCATCCAAAGTTGTAATAAGGTGCATCTCATCCAGCAGGCCATTCCATATCCTGGGAGCGACGGTAGAAAAGGCCCTCTGGGGCCTAGTTTTCTTAGGTTGTAGCAAGTTCCTCCCAGAGGACCGAAGAGACCAGCCTTTCTGATCTACCTGGAGCAGCTTGGGAGTTCATGGAATCCATGACAGGCATGAACCTATCCCAATTGGTTATGGACTGCTGCTGCAAATGGCATATCAATGTGGTTTCCTCTTTCTTCAGTGTGTGGTAAAAGTAATTCCATGTTATGACATTGTCACCATGAGTGTTGCCCTGCCAGCATCGGTTGGGACATGGAGTAAATTTGTTACATGTCACAGTGTTTGAGAAGTCAAGTGGGAATGCTGTTGGCAGAAGCACCTGTTTCTCATAACATTTAGCGTTGTCCTGAGAATCAGATCTGTCTTTTCTGTAAACAACTTCACACAAAGCATTCTCAAGTGTTTTCAGAATTACAATTGTGTAAAGAAAGGAACATCTGGTCCAATCAATTACAAATATACTCAAAAGTCACTTTAAAGACTTACCAAATTTTATTTGGTATAGCTTTAATAGACTGGAGCAAACTTGATTATATGCAGACATAGGCTGTAAACTATGGAGGTTTGTGCCAAATAAAATTTTTTAGTCTTTCTGGTAACAGAAGACCCAGTAGCTTCCCTAGGGTTGGTGTCACCCAGTGCAGTAACACATGGTGGCACCCCCCCCCCCCATTGACCTCCTCCCATTTCACACCATACAGAATCCTTAGTAATGCTTTTTTGCACTAATGTTACTCATAAATCATAATTCCCATATATTACTGAATGTAATGCTAATAGTTATGACAAAAACAACTAGCAAAATTATAATTATACCTTCACATTACAATATTATATGCACAACCTAAAATGTATTTACATATACATAGTGTATATTGGGTCAAAATGTGATGTTTTTAAATAAAATTTAAAAATAATTTTAAAAGATTAAATTTCAGATTTTGAAATATTAATTTTAAAAAATTCTGGGGCCTCTCCTTTCTCCTCTCACTGAGCTTCACCCCACTGCCACCATCTCTTAAAGCATTTTAAAGGGATGCAGGTGAATTCCACAGCCCATTTTTGCCAAAAGGTAGCATTTGAGGAGAAGTGGTGTCCCCCCCCTTAAGGTGTCACCTGGTGATGCCACTGAGAAGACCTATAATGAACTAACATGGCTACTGTCCTTCTCCCAAAAATGTACCAGTAGCTATAATTTCCCAGTAATGATACTTTTCAGCCACAGTGCTTACATGAATTGTTGCTAGAAATCAAGGACGTCACAAGCCGGGAAGTTGTGTCTCTTGGGCAACTTAAATATTTGTATATTGGACAATCTGGAAACATGTGAGCTGGTTCTAGTCTTCAGCAACAAATAAGAGCACAACTAATGATCTTTTTTCCCCCTTGATTTATGAGTAGTGTGTATTTCTAATGCTGCTTTGGCCAAAGAGATGGTTCAGAGCTAGAAGCATCCTAGGCTGTTCTGCTTGCTGTCCTGAAATTTATGATATAGGGCAGGCTATAAATATTTAAATAAATAGAAAATTGTGTGTGTGTCATTTCAAACTGATACTTTATCTCGGTAAGTCTACAATTGACACGTGACACCCAATTAATGAATGATTTATAGGCTTGTGTTTATGTTACAGTTTTGTATATTGCAGAGAAAAGTTAGTTCTGGCTACTGAAACCAGAAACCACTGCATTTCATTGCTTTCTTTTGTTCAAATTGTCCTAACTCTGCACTTGATGACCCCACCCTTAATGAGTGGTGTGTGACACTTAGGGGTATCAAAGTGACAAATTATTTTAATTATGTCTAGTTGAACCCCTGCTGAGTACATTTGGCCTGTGCTTTTGTTTGTTTTCATGGACAGTAATATGACATTATTATTGTTGTACTCCCCGCTGGGCTGTAAAGAGATGACATCTAGTGCACTGAATAGTATATGCACACAGCGTTTGTTACCCAAGGTTTTACTTTTGTGGGAGGTTATATTTGGCAATGCAGTATTATTGCTTCACTGGCAATATGGGGAACTGGTTAAAGAAGGCTGTAAGGCACAAGTTGCAAAGTGTGTCCCTTGAGACGTTGTTGCACTGCAAGTCCAAAAAGCCTTGGCCAGCATAGCCAGTGGTTAAGAATTTTGGGAACTGCAGTCCAGTAACACTGGAGGACTTCACTTTGATAATACCTGGTATAAGGGAAGATAGCGAAGAGACTTTCTTCTTGGGGCTGAATTAATATACACAACAAGAAAGGGATGTGTGCCTGTTGCAGTAAGAATCATTTTGAAATGTGTTTGGCATCAGAAGTCTTAATATCAGGAAGACAGGTATAATCCTGTTGTTTATTCAGGCAATAGAAGAATGTAGGGAAATTATTTTGTATGATGTATCTCCCAATCCTGTGCATGCTTACTAAGAAGTAAACTCCATTGTATTCATTAGGATTTAGTCACTTGCATAGGATTATAGGCCAAAAGACTCAGTAAGCACAGGAGTGCTTGAATTGGAAAGAATGATCAAAGCATATGAAGCAGTTGTTTTTATTTGCAACAGTTTTTGAAGTGATGCGAAAGAGTTGTGAGTGAAGTTGAGCAAAGGACTGATGGTGGGAAGTGTTTAGCCATTAACTTTTCAGCTGTTCGTCTGCTTAATCATTGTTTCAAGCTGCTTTCCCCCACTTTAGAGAGATGATGACCTTCTATTTTTCTTCCAATGAATTGAAGAGCTGCTCTCTGTGTGTATGTGGTCTACTAGGCAAATAATAATAATAATAATGATAATGATAATAATAATAATAATAATAATCCCAGCAAGAAAATGGTTAAACAGTCAAGTTCTTTGTTTAAGCTGTTATGTGCAAACATTACATTAAAGAAAAATGTTTCAGGATAGAACAACTTCAGAGCATGATATTAAACTTTCCATTGCCTGTAGCTAGGCATGTTATGTGAATCTAGGACTCTGCTAAGAGTCCTGTCCTTTGCTTTTGATTCTTGTAGTACAAAGAGTGACACCTTCAAGTATGTTTAGCGGAGCATAGATCTGGTTCTTTATATGATTAAAGTTAGTATGGCTTATAACACTATTTACTTTCCTGTTATTTTTAGGGGAGACACTTTTTGAAAGAATTTTGGGAAGGATGTGAATTTTGAAAAATAGAAAAATGCTTATAGTAATAGCTTTTAAAATGAAATATTAATGGTTATATGTTTTGATATTATTTAAATATTTAATTTTTAATATTAAGAAAAACAATGCAAGTATGAATGCAAGTCTACTTGAAATAATTATTTTAGGTTTGGGCAGGCATGACCAAAGCTTTCAGAAAATGATGGTTGAAAATCTATTCATTCAGCCAGTGAAAATTCCTTGAAAGGCTTCTTGTCTTCCCATATAATCAAATGGCAGCTCTCCAGCTTCCCTGATGCTTTGCATACTTTGCAGTTCACAATGAATGATATTGCGTCAAGCAGCTTCAGTCATAAGTTGCTATTGGAATCATTGTTTTCTCCATGCATATTTATTTGTATTTACAAATATTTACATGCTTTATCCACTTTTGTATTGACAGATCCTCTAAAATTTTCCATGATTTCATGATTTCTAATTTTGTAGTGCTTAGCAACAGTGCTGCAAGACCTTTATTTGGTAATTTTTCATTTTTGCATATGGAAATAGTACACTTAAAAATATTAGATCACTGTAGATTAAACAGTTCATCTTGTTTTCTTATGAGTTGTTTGGGCTGCATTATACTTAAGATCTGAGCAAGCATGTTAAATGTAATGCAGCCCAAACCTACACATAAGAAAATTACGGTATTCTGGAGACCACGGTTTGTTTCCCAGCTTGACCAGTTTCTCAGCCACGGGAAAGCAGTGACACACAACAACATATTTAAGACACTGTGTATGCATCTTCTTTCTCTTTTCTTTGTTTTTGGATAATTAGGCGGATGCAGATGTGAAATTTGCATATTAGTATTTTCAAAGAGATAGCCGTTCTAGGAGAGTTACACTGCTGGAAGCAAATTCTGTTTTAGAGAAAGTACTTTGCAGTAGCAGCCCTTCAAGAGGCATCATACTGATGATACATTGTGTAAACATGATATAATCATCATAGATTGCAATTATGGCTGTTGGCAGATTCACCAGGTCTTATTTCAGGTAGGAAATATATATCATCATCCATTTTAGTACTGGAGAGTGATGCCCATCAGATGAAAGAAGCTCATGTTTTATGAGTTTGTATATATGCATTTGTGGGTAAATGTGTTTTGAAAATTCAAGATAATACCTTGGATTTTAATTTTCTTATGGGGAATAAAAAGCATTCAAGGACTGGCACTTTCCTTTGTCTCCTTTCCAATACAGCCCAGGTCTACAGGAGGTAGATCTCATTCAACATTTAACTATACAAGCAGCAAATTATTCTCTTCACTCATTCACCACTATTAAACTTTGTTGTTGTTATGCACCTTCAACTCAACTTGATTTCTGTTGAGTCAAGGTCAACCCAATAGGTTTCCATGGCTGAGGGGGAATTCATACTCTTATCTCCCAGAATCTTATTCCAACAGTCAAAACCACTACACTGTGCTGGTTCTCAGTGTAAGCCTATGTGTGATGAAATGTGACGAGAAAAGCTTAGGGTTACCATAAGATAATTTGTGTGTGAAAGGACTGTTCTGGGACCCAAAGACAATTCCTGACTCGGAATTCCTGACTCACAAGATCCTGGCTGGTGCTTTCCAACAACAAGAAAATTTTAGCGCTATTATGTGAAAGTATTATACACACCAATGCAGAATGCTACCATTTACTGTGCCAGTATCAGTGTAATCCTAATTTAGTGATGTGCCAGTTGAAGGGGATTAGGTGCAAGCCTCTTTAGCTAGCAGAAAGCCAATTTTGCTGACTGATTTCAAAAATTTGCCAATAGAGCAATGTCTTGTCAGGACTGCTCTTCTTAGTGCTAAAATCCTAAAATGGTGTGGAGATCCCACTCTACCGGATCACTCTGATGCCAGCACAATGGATCTTTTAAATCCCCACTGTTTGGCTGTTATATGTAACAGCTATCCCACCACTAACTGAAGTGTCTTATTACTTTTGGTAGCATTTTAATACACTCGGTACTGTGTTTGTTGTTATGACATCTCAGAACTTATTACTGTATCTCTCTTATAGTTCTCAAGCCTGTGTTACAGTGTATGGATTACTTCAGTTGTTACAAATTTACTACTTTCCCTCACTGTCTGTATTTACATTCCTTCACTGATTTGATTCACACAGAATCTACACCCAGCTTCCTTAGGCTGTTAACCTCACAGGTTACTTGTTACACTCTAAATACACACAGCTTACCTCTCAGCTCAGCACTATTTTATATCCACTCCTCAGGTCGTTTCTAATATTCCTTACCCCCCCCCCCCCACCTTAATGGCTATAAATCCCTATCACTGGCTACTCCACCTTTAATACTCGCTTCTGAGGGCAGCCCCCACCTTTTCCCAGCCTGATTCCTGTTGGCTGCCCTGATCATTCTGTTCTGTCTGTGTTTCTCCAGAGATGGTGACATAAGAGGTGAAATAGTGGCAGAGAAGAGGCAGATCAAAGAAAGAGCCAAGCTACATCAAATGCAAACTTTTTTCCAAGCTAGGGGCATAGTAACAAGGCCTGCAGAAAGTTAGATCAGGGCAAGAGTAGCCCTAAGTAAATCCCCACATCCCTGTGCTTGGTACGATTTGGATTTAACACAGTCAAAGCTGGCCCTTTGACATTTTGTCTAGTTGTGCTAAGACTTTATGTTGTTGTTATTGTTGTATGCCTTCAACTTCTAATTTATGGAAACTCTAAGGTAAACCTGTCATGACATTTTCTGTGGCAGAGAGTATTTTGTTTATTGTTGTATGCATTCAAGGAATTTCTGATTTATGGCAACCTTAAGGAAAACCTATCATAGAGTTTACTTGACAAATTTCTTCAGAGGGGATTTGTCATTGCCATCCTCTGAGGCCGAGAGAGTGTGACTTGCCCAGTGGGTTTCAAGAGTATTACCCAGCCATAAATATTACATTTCCTTTCAGAGTATGTAAACAGATTGGGCTAAAGGTTTAAAAAATGGGTTTCAGGTTTGAATGAATCTAATCAGCTAGGTTTAAATTTAGATGATTCAGCAGAATACTTGAAATTGTCTAGAAGTTATTCCTAATGTACACAGCTATTCAGCTTCAATGTTTAATGTTGATTGGGAATGCAGTTGGTATGTCAAAATATTAACACTGAAAACACAAGTGGATGATAACTTTGCTTACTGTTGCATATATGTAAGAAACCAACAGCTTCCTTTTATAGCATTATTTTTGTTATTAGTCAGGAGGCCACCTATTTTAAACATGAACTCTTTATAAATATATTTAAAGATAGGTTTCAAAGGTTTTGTGACAAGTTGGTACAATTAGTCATTTTATTAGTGTAAACATAATTGGAGGAATAGAACAGACTCATTGAGAGATAGGGTTTATTCATTGATGAGACCTATTCCTCTTCAGAAATGGGCCAGAACAGACAGGCCAAAATAAAGCTGCTTCCAGTCACTTTGGAGGTATGCTGTTTAAATGATATTAAAGGAGCCCTTTCAATGATATTAAAGGAGCCCTGGTGGTGCAGTGGTTAAATGCCTTTTCTGTAGCCACTCACTCACAAACCATAAGGTTGCAAGTTCAGTACCAGCAAAAGGGCTCGAGCTCAACTCAGGTTTGTATTCTTCTGAGGCCGCTAAAATGAATACCCAGATTGTTGGGGGCAATTAGCTTACACTTTGTAAACCGCTTAGGAAGTGCTTAAGTGCACTGATAAGTGGTATAGAAATGTACTTGCTATTGCTATTGATGCATGCGTCCTAAGAGGCTGGAAGCCATGTCAAAGCCACGCTCCAGTCCTAGGAACTGGAGCACAGCTTTGGTGCAGCTTCTGGCCTCTTAATATGTGTGTGTCATTTAAACAGCATACCTCCAGAGTAGCCCAAAGCAGCCCAAAGTCTCTCTGTTTGGGCCCTAATGTTATATCTTTAAAAGGCTTATGACTGGAGAAGAAAGGTACATATGGCAAGAGGAGTGAAGCACAAGGCAACTATTGAAGTTCAGTAGTAAAGCTCTACGATGGTTTTTTTAGTTTGCCAAAATCTGATCTTGTAAAAAAAAATCATGTTGGGTAAAAGTAGGAAAATAAATTGGATTGACCCATTGAGGCTATCTTACAAGTACTATTTCAAGAGCTAAGAGCAGGAATTGTTTGCGAAAGAGAAAGTGTCTGCACCTTGGTCAGGTGAGGAAGACAGTATATTTGGCTTGCCAGTAAAGAAAAGAAAAAACTCAATTATAGTCCACAAAGATGTTCACAAGCTGTGTACCATGAATATGTGAGGAAGGAGAAGGCAAAATAGCAGCAGGTTCCATTCCCAACCTGTGTGCATTTAAAGAAACATCCAAAGGGAGTCTCTGTGTGTACAGTAGCATGTGCAATGGCACATGTATTATGTTGCTGTTGGCAATGTTTTCACATCCGTACTGCTCCAGACATACATTACAGCTGTTACTGTGTCCTATTTCTGTCCCTTTGGGGAGAATTTACACATGAGTTTAAAAACAATGTTTAATTTTTCATGTATATGTCCTAAATCTGTACTTCCGATGTTTCAGCCTCCTTCTTCCAAATCTTAAACTTAAGAATCTCTGAGTCAGTGCTGAATGCATGTTAATCTACATATATTAACACCAAAGCATCATTAGATGCTAAATGGACAGTGAACTATTTTCCTTGTTGCAGGCAACGAGACTCAGTTTTTCTCTGATTATGACAGAGGATATGTGTCAGATATGACCCAGGCTATGTGGACTTTCTCTTTGTTCTGTAAACACAAATGTCCATGACTTCCTTTATACAGCAGATAATTGTTGCTGTCTTACTCGCTGCTATCTCAAGTAAGGATTGTTAAGAATGATTGCTTCTCATAATTTGTAAATACATAAATTCAGTGGCCAGAACTTTTTACAAAAACAATTTGAAAGTGGAGAAAAAGTGAGACTGACAGATTCACCCATTCAAGATAGAAATATTTGAGTACATAGACTTTGAAAGTCTAGGTTTGAATTAATATGTATTTAGCCTTGTTTGTAATACTGAATTAGTGTTGCCATCTCTTTCCACTGCCAGTTCCTCATCTTTAGCAGGCAGATACAGCACAGTCCTTTCTGTACTGGAAATAACTGTATCTTTTGGATTTTAGAAATGATTGAGAATTACTTTAGTTTTACTTTCACGATCAGTTAATATGTTCACAAATTCAATTGCATGAATTTGGGATTATATAAAAAAATTGAGTATAGAAGCAAACAAAATTGAAATGTTTGTGTGTCACCTACATTAATTGCCTAAATAATGATATTAAACATTTTGCTAAGCATTTTCAAATTTTTAGCAAAGTGTGATGAGTCTGCTGATGAATCTGCTTCAGAAGTCAGTTGGAAGAAAGGCTATTGCAGATATGTGACTACTACAGAAGAGCTGTCAGCAAAGTTTAACAGTGCTTGTATGTGTACATATAGGTAATGGAAGGATGGGAACAAGGTTGCACAACTATACAGAAATGACCTTATTTTAATCTTTTGAAATGTTGTCACATACTGTATATTAATTATTTAAGACATATAGGTAACATTGCTAGCTCCACCAGCAGCAAAAGAGGTGCATCTTGATATATTGGTCTAGTACAGACAAATTTATGCTTTAGCTGTGAATTCTGAAGCTGGAGGAAATTAGAGGCCTTCTTAAATAAGTACATTGAGTTGACATGATTGTTGTAAGTAGTTTATTCATTTAATCTGCACATTAAAAATATTAACAGCATCATCTGATGGAGCTGATTATCAGGGTCACAGCAGGCAGAGGGGAATTCTGAAGAAAATCTGTCCACTAGAGTTGGTGTCTGCATGGGGAATAAATGCCTGAAATCATTGGTACCAAAGAAAGAATCTCCTCTGATGCAGCTACCAGCTCCAGAGGGCAGATTTTTTCTTAAGATCACAGGAGGAAAGCATTACATTCCTTCTGCCTGTCTGCTGTGATCCCAATAATTTTCACACATACCCAGTAGATGCTAATTTGCATTTCAGGAAAGCGGTGCATTAGATGCAAAAAGACAAAATTAATGTCACATCTAGTTTGGCCCTGGTGAGTGTTTCTTAAAGGAGCGTGCTTTGAAAAATAAATTGCTACCCACTGCGTGTAAGCTATTTAATTATACGTCTCCTGAATTCATTGCCTACAAGGGTTACATATGGACACAGAGCGGCTTGCTTACAGATTCTTATACAGACTGTAAAATATGGCCTGTGGGGAATACTGCTATTGCATCCGCCTGTATCTTGTTGCTGTAGCACACAATGGGCCTTTTGAGAAGTAATTGTAGCTAAATGTGAAAGATTTCATTTTGTGGTGAGCAACGTATTGTTCCTTGGTCACAGTCATCTATTGATTTTGAAAATAATTTCTGCAGCATAGACTAAAGCTGGCTACTCTTTAGTCTAATGTCTCATAAATGTAATATGCTATTTTAAAGCACTGTATTTTCTATTCTGTTTGTAATAGATGCCCCCCCTTTTAAAAAAACACAAGGGCAGTTTTAGTGTATTAATTGACCTTTTTCTGAATTCATAAACCATTTAACGTGATTTTCCTCTAAGTGGGAACATTTATATTTTTGTTGACTTTATTTACATGCCAGCTTTCTTCCAGAATGGTACCCAACATGTACTGGCCAGTTTCACTACTACTCATTCATGGTTTAACATGTAATCTTGGCTTTTTTAAAAAAAAGAAAATTATTATTGACCATACCCCACATCTAATAAGTTCATTCATTCTAAAAAAATAATCACTTTATGATGTGTTCTGCAAAACTTCTCGTACACAAATAGCATCATCACCCATGGCAATGTTTGTTCTAGAAGAGAATGCTATAGGCTAATCACAAGATAAAAGTCTTAAATGGTAAAAGCAACCAGACAAAGGCTTCACGAGCAAAATTCATTTCTGAACACCTGCCTGGGATTGCACTTAACTGCTGTTGTGCTGCCAAAGTTTGACACTACAGAACAATGCATTTGTTTTTAAGAACATGGTGTGTGGGGAACTAAAGCTAGCATGGCATAGTAGTTTAAGCATTGGATGACTCTGGAGACCAGTCATGTAAACCCACTGGGTATCCTTGGTCAAGTTACACTCTGTCAGCCTCAGAGGAAGGCAAAGGCAAGCCCCTTCTGAACAGATTTGCTAAACAAGCAAACAAACAAACATTTTGTGATAATGTCCACCTTAGAGTCTTCATCAGTTAGAAACTACTTGAAGGCACACAACAGCGAGTGCAGGGAACATGGGCTTTGTTTTAAAAAACAGGCGTGCTCTTGCAGAATGTCCAGCTGTGTGCATCTTGTTCTTATAGGCAAGAGTGAGTTTTTGCTGAATTTTGGGGGCATGGTGTCATTCCACAAGTTTGGAAAGATTTGTCACATCTTACATTCATGCTTTCATTTATTTTTCTAGATCCTTTGCTATGAAACGGATGAGATTTTCCTGAACTTTGCTGTTGTTGTCTGTCTTCAAGTAATTTTTTACTTATGGTGACCCTAAGGGCAAACAGATTTTCTTGGCCTGTTTTTTTCAGAGGAGCTTTGCCATTGCCATCCTCTGAGGCTAAGAGAGTGTGACTGGCCAAGGTCACCCAGTGGGTTATCATGGCTGAGCTGGGATCTGAACCCTGGTCTCTAGAGTCATAGTCCAACACTCAAACCACTACACTAGGCTGGTCCTTTCCTGACCTACACTTTTAAAAAAACTTTATTTTTTTATTAAACAATTCTAGAATGTTGAACATATTGATTTTTATATTGTAAACAAATATTTTCTATTATGTCTCCTACCTAATGGAGCATTCTAGTGAAATTTTAACAGAAATATTTCTGGGTTTGTATTTGAAAGTTAAGAGTGAAACTCTAAACTCAAATCAGCTTTCAGACAAAACACAAAGCACACATCGGGCCTTACTGAAATCGTGGATATAGTATACCTCGATTTCAGTAAGGCCTTTGACAAGGTTCCCCATGACATTCTTGCAAACAAGCTTGCAAAATGTGGGATAGACAAGTTAACTGTTACATGGATTTGTAATTGGTTGACTGGCCACACCCAAAGGGTGCTCAGCAATGGTTCCTTTTCATCCTGGAGAGAAGTGACAAGTAGGGTCCCACAGAGTTCTGTCCTGGGCCCAGTGCTATTCAATATCTTTATTAATGATTTGGATGACAGAATTGGGGGCATACTTATCAAATTTGCAGATGACACTAAACTGGGAGGAGTAGCTAATACCCCAGAGTACAGGATCAAAATTCAAAATGACCTGAATAGACTAGATAGCTGGCCCAATGCTAACAAGATGAAATTCAATGCAGAGAAATGTAAGGTTCTGCACTTAGGACAGAAAAATGAAATGCACAGATATAGGATGGGGGATACCTGGCTGAATGAGACCACATGTGAAAGGGATCTAGGAATCCAAGCAGACCATAATCTGAACATGAGTCAACAGTGCGATGCGGCAGCTAAAAAAGCCAATGCAGTTTTAGGCTGCATCAATAGAAGTATAGTTTCTAGATCAAGGGAAGTTATAGTGCCACTCTATTCTGCTTTGGTCAGGCCCCACCTGGAATACTGTGTCCAGTTCTGGGCACCACAATTCAAAAAGGATGTGGAGATACTGGAACATGTCCAAAGGAGGGCAACTAAGATGGTGAAGGGCCTGGAAACCATGCCCTATGAGGAACGCCTTAGGGAACTGGGGATGTTTAGCCTGGAGAAGAGAAGATTAAGAGGTGATATGATTGCCCTGTTTAAATATTTGAAGGGCTGTCATATTGAGGAGGGAGCAAGCTTGTTTTCTGCTGCTGCAGAGACTAGAACGCAGAACAATGGATGCAAACTGCAGGAAAAGAGATTCCACCTCAACATTAGGAGGAACTTCCTGACAGTAAGGGCTATTCGACAGTGGAACACACTCCCTCAGTGTGGTGGAGTCTCCTTCCTTAGGGGTCTTTAAGCAGAGGCTGGATGGCCATCTGTCGGGGATGCTTTGACTGGGAGTTCCTGCATGGCAGGGGGTTGGACTGGATGGCCCTTGTGGTCTCTTCCAACTCTATGAATCTATGATCAGTTGTTTGCATCATTTTAAGATCATGAACTACTCTTTAGTCCCCCCCTCCAGTGGAAGATGCCCCATTTTAACAATATGATTTTTAATGATACTTTTTTCTGCCTCTCCATCCCTTTCTATTTTTGTCTCAAGTTCTCTTTTTTTTTCCCCTGAGGTGGAGGCACTTTAGAAGAAGATCATCTTCTTAGCTCTGTTCCCTGGCAGAAAGCAACTGAGAAAGGTCCTTTTCTGTGGACATGTCCTCCCTACTTTTGTACCTTCAGAACTCAGATACATGTCTCAGGTCTAATCTGCCCCATAGATATAATGCAATTTGACATTGCTTTAACTGCCATGGCTCAATGCTAGGGGATCCTGGATTTGTAGTTCTATCAGATATTTAGCCTTCTCTGTCAGAGCCCTCTAGTGCTTGTACAAAGTTAAAGTGGTGTCAAAACTATGTTAATTCTGCAGTGCAGATTAGACCTCCGGGGGGGGGGGGGTGGGGCTAACAAAGACATTCTTATTCAGCCTTTAATTCCACTTCTTGCCTTTCCTAGAGATTGTCTGTCTCTTTTCTCTCTTCCACTCCCTCCTCCGCTGCTTGGATGCTTATGTTCTAATGAATTTGTATTTTGTGTTTCATATGAAATATAAGTCTTTTGAATAGTCAGCAACTTTCTGTTCTAAAACACTTTGGATATTTTTCTTTGATTATTGCCACTGATTCTTGTGGTTTTGTTTCTTGCTCTCTGATATTTTATTCATTTATTTATTTATTTTGGAGAGTGTGGAGCATAGATGTTTCTTTTTAAACAATTATGTGTATCTTATGTTTTTTGCTTTTGCTATATATTTTTTCAGCTATAATCATGAATAAATTCTATGTGTACACAAACTTTCAGATATTTTGGGAACCAACTAGAATAGAGCTGTAGCAGGGGAAGACAGAAAGTTTTCCCATGGGAAATATCCCCTCCCTTGCAACATAGGAAGCTAAGCTCACATGCAGGGAAGATTACGCCAGCAGGAGCTTTTGAGTTGACAATCTCATCAAAAGGCATGCCATTTTCTGCAATAGCAACAGATGAACCATAAAAACTGTGTTAAAATTATGTAGGTCTTGAAAGTTTTAGACAGGTCATTTTAAATAGATTTGTGTTACCATTTCTTTGCAGATCCCTAAATTAGGGCACAGGATCTCCATGAAATTGGGAAAACCGCAAATAATTTTTTTTAACCCAAGAGAACATCTTTCTAGGAATCTCTGTGTCCTCCACTGCAACTCTGTGATCTGCATCCACCAGACGCTGACCATAGAATCATGCTGGAGGATCTACAAATGCCTAGAGAAGTGTTTTCTCTAGGAATCTCTAGGTCCTCCATTGTGATTCTATGGTCAATTTCCATTAGAGTCTTGCAGGAGGATTAGTATAGAGAATATAACAATCAAATCATGAATAATCTAACCTGCCAAAGTCAAGGATACAAACGTGAAAGATCAACTGTATATTATTGTAATAGGATAAGAATCTAACATCTTCGCACAGTAAAAGTTTGCACTGGAGCAGAAAATGGTGGTATTCACATGATGGAATATATAGAGGTGAAAAAATCTGTCTGTGTTATTATACTATCTTGCATAATTGCCTCGATTTCTGCAGTGCACTCTACATGGGGCTACCCTTGTGCTTAACCTGGAAACTTCAATTAGTACAAAATATGGCATCCAGGCTGGTCACCGGAAGAACTAGGAGTGACCACATAACACCAATGTTGAAATCACTCCACTGGCTGCCTATTGGTTTCTGGGCACAGTACAAGGTTTTGATTATTACCTTTAAAGCCCTACATGGCCTGGGTCCATATACACTCCATATAATTATACTTCCATATTATTATACTTCCTCCCAAAGGATCTGAATGTGCAGCGCAGATCATATGGAAGTATAATAATATATCATATTATTATACTTCATATAATCTGCGCCGCACACTCAGATCCTCTGGAAGGAATTTATTGTAGCCTTTAAAGACCAGAGTAACAACAATCTCCCAGAGGATCTTTTCTGCAACCAATCCCAGACTGTGGAATGGCCTGCCGGACGAGATCCATCACATCACCAGCTTAGATGATGATGATGATAATAATAATAATAATAATATGTTTATTTATATTCTGCCCCTCTGGGTGAGCAATCGGGGCGGAGTACATTTAAAAATACATACAATTAAAAAATACATCAGTCTACCCTCCCGCCTCTTAAAAATAGATTAAACTAAGAGTAGAATTTAAAACAGTAAAACATTAAAAGATGGATATTAAACATTGATAGCTCTAAAATTAGAAAGTGGGCGGCCTCAAGAGTATTACATGTCTGAATAAGTGAGAACTGAAGGGACTACAGTTGACGGACAGTTTACTCGTTCTCAGGGAAGGCCTGCCGGAAGAGATACGTCTTCGTGGCTTTCTTAAAACCATCCAAGGTTGTAATAAGGTGCATCTCATCTGGCAGGCCATTCCACAGCCTGGGAGCAATGGTGGAAAAGGCCCTCTGGGAGGTCTGCACCAGCCTAGTTTTCTTAGGTTGTAGTAAGTTCCTCCCAGAGGACCGAAGAGTGCGAGGGGGCTCATATGGGGAAAGGCGGTCCCTAAGATAGGATGGGCCTGAGTCGTGAAGAGATTTAAAGGTCAAAACCAGCACCTTGAACTGTGCCCGGAAACTGATCGGCAGCCAGTGGAGGGATTTGAGCACCAGTGTTATGTGCTCCCTCCTGGATGTTCCGGTAACTAGTCTGGCTGCCATGTTTTGGACCAGTTGAAGTTTCCAGGTTAAGCACAAGGGCAGCCCCATGTAGAGCACATTGCAGTAATCTAAACGTGAGGTGACCAAAGCATGTACCACAGTTTCCAGGTCCCTCATCTCTAGGAAAGGGTGCAGCTGGCGTATCAGCTGAAGCTGATAACAGGCACTCCTGACCGTCGCATTCACCTGACTAGTCATGTGGAGCAATGAGTCTAGAAGTACCCCCAGACTGAGAGCAGGGTCCTTCGAGGAGAGTGTGACTCCGTCTAGGACCAGGAGTTGTATTCCCAGACCTGGTTTCAGGCTGGTAACTGTCAGTACCTCAGTTTTGTCTGGATTGAGCTTCAATCTGTTTTCCCTCATCCAATCCATTACCGCTGCCAGGCAATCATTGAGAGAGGAGATGCCATCAGAGGTCTAAGCAGATGATCTTGTCATGGAGAAGTATATCTGAGTGTCATCAGCATACTGATGACTCTGCGCTCCATGCCTCCGGATGATCTCACCCAGAAGCTTCATGTAGATGTTAAATAGCATCGGGGACAGGATGGCCCCCTGACGGATGCCACAATTAAGCTCAATTTTGGAGGAGCAACTGTCCCCGAGCCTCACCCTTTAGGATCTGTCAGAGAGGAAGGACCGGAACCACTGCAGAGCAGTGCCTCCAATGCCCATGTCCCTCAGCCAGTCCAAAAGGATGGCATGATCTATAGTGTCAAAGGCCACTGAGAGGTCCAAGAGCACCAGCAGGATCACACTACTCCTGTCAATGCTCAAGCGGAGGTCATCTGTCAGAGCAACCATGGCAGTCTCAACTTCATATCCTGCCTGGAAGCCAGTTTGAAATGGATCAAGAAAATCAGTTTCACCCAAGACGGCTTGGAGTTGTGAGGCGACTGCTCTCTCGATCACCTTGCTTAAAAATGGCAGCAAGGAAACTGGTCTGTAGTTATTTTTGTCCAGGGGATCAAGGGAGGGTTTCTCTAGGAGAAGCCTTACAGCCGCCTCTTTCAGAGAAAATGGAACAATACCCTCCCTGAGGGACGCATTGATGACATCCCGAAGGAATGTCCTCAATGTGTCCCTTCCCTGCCTGACCAGCCACGATGGACATGGATCGAGAGAGCAGGTCGTCTTCCTCACGCTTCCAAGGAGCTTGTTCACGTTATCAGTACTTACAAGTTGAAACTCATCCAGTAAGGTGACAACAATGGAGTCGCTAGGTGCCTCATTTACAGATACTGCTGAAACGTTGGCATCTAAGTCGGCTCTTATCCAAGAGATTTTGCCTGCAAAGTAGGTGTTAAATGCGTCACAGCGGGCCGTTGAGGGGTCAAGCAGGGGATTTGGTGCAAGGGGAACCTGCGTCAGCTCCCCCACCACCTTAAACAGCTCTGCTGAGCGGGACTCTGTAGACGCAATGCGTGCAGAGTAGAAGGATCTCCGTGCTGCATGCAAAGCCTCCCGATAGGCGCAAAGATGCTGCTTATGGCGAGTTCTGTCGGATAAGAGACGAGTCTTCCACCACCTGTGTTCTAGTCGTCGTCCAACCCGCTTCATCTCCCTAAGTTCATCTGTGAACCAGGGCTTGCGGTTAGGAGCGGGTTGGAGAGGACGCTCAGGAGCGATTGAGTCGAGAGCCTTGGCAGCAAAGCTCCAAGTGTTCAGCAAGGCTTTGACAGAATCACCGGCATTACCAACCATTAAACCCTCTAAGGCCTTCTGGAAACCAGTCGGTTCCATTAGCCTTCGAGGGCGGACCATTCGAATGGGTCCACCACCCCCGAGGGGATAAGGCGCAGCTTTAAAGTCCATCTTGATCAGGAAATGATCCATCCATGACAATGCGGAGGTTTTAGTTACCTCCGCCCACGGATATCCCTGTTCTGAACTAAAAATCCCATCAAGTGTATGACCCGCACAATGGGTAGGCCCGTTGACCACTTGGGATAGGTTCATGCTTTTCATGGATTCCATGAACTCCCGAGCCACTCCAGATAGATCAGAAGGGCTGGTCTTGAGAGGGATGTTGAGGTCACCCAGAACCAAAAGTCTGGGTGACTCCAACAGCAGCTCAGAGACCAGCTGAGTCAGCTCGGTCAGGGAGTCTGTTAGGCAACGGGGTGGCCGGTAGACCAACAGAATCCCCAAACTATCCCTGGTCTTCAGGCTAAGGTACACACATTCGATGTTAGTTGTTTTCCGGACAGGTTTCCTGATCAGAGATAGGTTGGTCTTGTGGACTATTGCTACGCTGCCCCCCCCTTTCCCTTATCTTCTGGCTGACTGTATAACCTGCTGGGAGGGCTTGCGCCCATATAGCAGTGCTAGCATCCCCCAGCCATGTCCCGGTAAAGCATGCCAGGTTGGCCTGTTCGAAGCTGTCAAGATGGATCTCTTCCGACAGGCCTTTCCTGTATAAAAGTACTAGGCTATAGAATGATTACTCCTTCAGATCTTGTATCACACTGCCACTCCACCCATTTTTTATATTGTTGCTAGTAGCTTATTTTAAAAATTAATTTTAATTCTAATGTGTTTGGTTCTGTTTTAAGGGGGAGTGTAATATAATTATTGTATGTTGGATTTTTTAACTCTGTTAGCTACTTTGATTATTCTTTTACAGAAAAGTGGGGTACAAATAAAAGTTTTTATTATTATTATTATTATTATTTGCATTTATTTAATTGGGTAGCCAATTATTTTAATCTGAAAATTAATTTTCTAAGGTATAGATTGAGAAACCTAACTTTTCTAGTCTAACTAAAGAATTTATAGCTGGAGAAAGATTTGAACCCAGGTTTCAAATCATGCGTCCTGCACTATGTTCACTGTATCACATGAAATACAGAATGCCTTAAAACCATTATTTTTCTATTTTTGCTAGATTTTAAAAAAAGACTTCATTGACAATGTAAACAGATTTCCTTTGATTTCCTCACCAAAAATTTAGAAGGAGAAAGAAGGGCCTTATCTGCTAGTCAGAGAAGCCTTTATCTGTTAACCAGAATCTCTCAAGGAAATGAAGCAGTTGTGAGTTTAATCAGCACCAGTTTTGCCATACGGTATCTGTATTTTACTTGTCTGGTGACCATAGAGTTAAGCAAGGAAGATGCTTTCCATCTTGTTCTTTGCATTACCATGTGGTCAGACTATTCTCTTTGCCTCACTTGACTACAAAAATGACTGTTTTCATTTAGAGGAGAACAGTTTTGAAATATATGCATCATTCTGTGTACAGTAACCGTAAGGTGCTTGTCTGAACAGCAGATGGCTGTCTTATTGAATTCAAAGGCAGTGTTTCCATTTATTTTAGCAGGAAAAGCTGAAATCACCCATATCTTAATACTGGTTTCATTATATTTTATTTAAACAATATTCACATTGGCAAATTAACAAATAAATTAAATTCATACTCAAACTGTATCTTTTCAGCCCAAATTACTATCCATGATAATCAAAATGAAAAACTGATAACCAGACATTTGTAGAAATAGATTCACCAACCTCATACATGTTTGCATGATTAAAACTGTACCCGTGCCCATGGAAGCAGTGTCACTTTCTCAATATGAATGGTAATTTAAGAGATGGCATCATGCTAAACTTATTTTGGAGAGTGATTTATTAACAGTTTTAATATGCATTAGTAACCCCTTCAGGAACTGGCAGAAATGCTATTTTTTATCCCTGGATGGTATTTTTCTCCCTAAGTAAGAAACATTCTTCAGCCCAAACTGGAAGCATGAAGTGGTGTTATGTAGATAAAATCTTTACGCTTGATTCAGCTTATTCAGCATCTGAGTCTGCACTTGTAGCTTGCATGCATGATGCTTCCTTCTTATTAATAATTAAGTACTATTAATACTTTCACCCCTGTGTAACATCTTCCTGCCATCAATCTCAATGAACAGTACAAGTTTCTTATTCTTGGTTCTGTCATAAGGAAATTATGGCAAAAGGGAATTACATACCCAAGGGCCCTTGTGAATTCAACGGATAGCATGAAACAGTCCTTGAGATTTTATCTAGTACTTTGCTACTGCACTATTGCTGCTTTCCAAACTGCTAAAATGCTAAACTGGCTCTCATAAAATCTGAAGTAGGAATAAAGCCTTCAAGAATACAGTTGACCCTCTGTAGCCATGGATTCTGTGTCCCTGGATTCAACCATTTACAGCTTGAAAATACTGTACAGTGCTGCTTTGCCTTATGTGGAGTCCGTTCCGGACCCCACCCCCACCCCGGCTCATGCAATGGGTGCGTATCCCATCCACCATATTAGGGCTCACTATCCACATGATCTCAAGTCTGTGTATGGTGAGCCCACATATGGTGCGGGTGCACTGTATTCAGAAGAAATATTAGTTCAAAAAAAAAAATCTAGATCTTGTCATTTGATATAAGGGACACCATTTTACTACACCATTATATTTAAGAGGACTTGAGCATCCATGGATTTTCGTATCCACAGATTTTCGTATCCTGAAACCAAAAGTGTTGGTTGTTACCTTTAAAGACCTACATAGTTTTGTGTCAAGTTTATCTACAGGATCGCTGAATACACTGCATTGAAGGCCAGTCTTTTCTGGCAGACTTATCCAGATGATTTTTAAATTAAATTGTGAATTTTAAATGATTAATTTTAAATGTGGATTCTTTTAATATGTGTACATCTTATTTGTCCTTTTAAATCGATGCATGTTTTAACTGATATGCTTTTAACTGATGTTTGTCTGTTAATTGTTGTTTCCCACCTCAAACCTTGGGTGGTAAGAGGGATCGTAAGTTGGTCTGCTGGGAATTTAATGCGGGAAGGTGCTCCAGGTCTCACTGCAGATATTAACATATCTGTGAACTTTATTGGCAGCCCCATAGTAAGGCAGCTTGCCACCGTCAGGCCACCAGCCCTTTTGGCATGGTGAAGCAGCTTGCCCAAGGTGACTTGTTCCCCTCCTCCTTCGGAGTCTAAGAATCTTAAATTCGCTTGAGACATGCCGGAGGTTCTCATGAAAAAGATTCAAAAAGAATAGATGCTGGCCGTATTGAAGGGCCTTTTGATTCTCCACCTTTCCCAAACATTCAGGTGTCTCCCTTAAGAGTTGTCCCCAGGAAGGCTCCGGAGGAATTTTGACTCATTCACCACCTGTTTCACCCCCCAGGAGCATCGGTTAATGACACTATTCCTCAAGAGCTTTGCTTAGTTAGGTATGCTTCATTCGACCATGTGGTCCGCCTAGTGCGGACATGTGGCCGCGGAGCCCAAATGGCCAAATGTTACATTCAGTTTGCTTTCCGGCTTTTGCCTGTTCACCCTGATGATTTCCACCTGCTAGGGGTACAAGGCTGATGGTATTTCGATAAGGCAATTCTGATGGGCTGTTCAATTAGCTGCACAGCCTTTGAGGCCTTCAGTTCTTTCCTGGAGTGGGAGGTAAAGCGCAGGGCTTGCTCCCCGCTTGTGACTCATTACCTGGATGATTTCCTCTTCACCGGACAGTACGGCTCAGACCATTGCCAGATGCTCCTAAATACCTTTTCTGCTTTGGCATCTGAGATCGGGGTCCCTTTAGGGGCCGATAAGACTGAAGGGCCAGCTACGTCCCTCTCATTTTTGGGTGTCCAATTGGACTCGGTTGAAGAAGTTTCCCGTCTCCCTCCTGACAAATTGAGTTCTCTTTTAAAAAAAAAAAAACTTATTTCAGAATTTCTTGCATCCCAAAAAGTTACTGTGAGACAGGTGCAATCCCTCCTGGGTCACCTGAACTTTGTGTGCTGTGTGGTTTCTCCTGGTCGCCCACTTTTGTACTAGGCTGGCCATAGCTACTGCAGGTATTAACAGGTCTCATCACCGTGTATGCATCACCAAGGGTATTAGAGAGGATATGAAGATTTGGGATACTTTCCTGGCCAAATATAATGGGTTCTCTATTTGGCAAAGGACCTGGCAACTTGGTGATAAGTTACAGGTGCATTCTGATGCCGCTGGTAGCTTGGGATTTGGGCTGTTTTTTCAAGGACACTGGTGTGCTCAAAAATGGCCAGAGGATTGGGATCAAGGGGATGTTCTTAAAGATTTAACTTTTTTGGAATTATTTCCCATTGTGTCAGCTGTCATTATATGGAAACATGAGTTCTCCAACAAACGTGTTCTGTTTTGGTGCGATAAGACGTAGTTGCCATTGTTAATAGCCTGTCTTCCAAATCAGAAAGAGTCATGGTGTTGGTGCTGTGGCTCATACTCATTTGTTTAATTAATTAATTAAACAAATGAGTACGAGCCACAGCACCAATACCGTGACTCTTTCTGATTTGGAAGACAGGCCATTAAGACAGGCTATTAACAACGGCAACTACATCTTGATTATTGCACCAGTTTTACACTGCTTTAGGATATTGTCTCCCAGCTTCCCGCCATTTGTTCCTCTCCCTTTGAAGTGGAACTTTTTCAGGCAGCGTTTGTGACTGCATTTTATGGGGCTCTGAAAGTAGGGGTGTTGGTCCCGTCTTCGAAGACCAATTGTTCAAAAAGATACTTGTGCATCACTGATGTTTTGTTCAATGTTGATACTGTATGTTTGACAGTTTGCAGGTCAAATTGTGATCAGCTGGGCCAAGGCTCATCGATCACACTGGGGCGCCTAAAAGACTCACACCTCTGCCCTGTTCGGGTTCTAAAAAGGTTTATTAGGCACCGGCCTGCGTGTCGGGGATCCCTATTTTGTCATGCTGATGGATCACCTGTCACACGCTTTCAATTTGTTGCTGTGTTAACACTAGCCCTTCAGGCGCTGGGTCTTCCTCCAGGTGAATTTGAGGGCCATTCATTCTGCATTGGAGCGGCCACATCTGCAGCCCGTGGTGGACTCTCTACTGACATCATTAAGCGAATTGGTCAATGGAAGTCTAGGGCTTTTGTGGGCTATGTGCTCCCCGATTTGGACTCTTGCTCGGGCCGATGCTATTAATGTTGTTTGTTGGTTTGTTTGGGGGTTTTTTGGTTCTTAGGATTGGCAGCAGGCGCTCTTTCAGACCTGCCTGTGTGGCGGCAGCATAGGCCTGGATCTGGGGTAGGGGTTTCCAGGGCCCGCTGGCACTGGGTTGGAAGTTGTTCTGGCTATGTGGAACAGTTAATAAAGTTGTGGCCTTTTTCCTCCAACCAGTTTTCTGTGTTTATTTGGGGCGGGGGGGGGGGGCTGACCTGCGCAGCATATGGCGCCGCCTGAATTA
This sequence comes from Urosaurus nigricauda, assembly GCA_034509955.1. Classification (NCBI taxonomy): domain Eukaryota; kingdom Metazoa; phylum Chordata; class Lepidosauria; order Squamata; family Phrynosomatidae; genus Urosaurus; species Urosaurus nigricauda. The sequence continues at coordinate 198,561,574 of JAOEGL010000003.1, read as the reverse complement.
ACGGGCTGGCGCTATTGTTAGAAATCAGGAAATTAATTCATTACAGCAAACACTAATTGTTTAACTAGCCAACTAGTGATTGTTAAATTACTCATTATTGAAATCATTTATCTCAAGGACAGAAGAGAGGACTTGGATGTTATCACCATTGACCACTAGAACTTCCAAAATACTCTTTTAGGTCTTTTGGTCACATATAAGGATATAGTAAAGAAGCAAGATGGAAAAGTTGGGATGAAGACACAAAATGAATTAGAATGAGAAGGATATAAATTGAATTAGTTTTTATACAGATTTATAAAAGAGTTAGGAAGGATGTAAAAACCTTTAGAATAAAAATTCAGAATTGGAGAAAGTGTTACAAGGGATTACGAATAGAATTATTGGGAATATTGGGATTATTTACAAAATATTGTTGAGATTTGAGATAAAAAAGAAGGAAGTCTGACAACTCCAATGGATGTAATTACAACATACGCAAACCAGACAGTCCAGCAGAGGTGCGGGGGGTGAAAGCGGAATAGCAAGGAGAGAGAATTGCAGAGAAGCAATTACTTGTCATAAGGAATAACTGGGGCAAACTAATTCTTCCTTTTTCAATCTAGAAATTGAAATAGTACAAAAATAATTCTTTTCAAAACAGCACTGCTTTATTGTAACATGTTTTACTATGAGACTTCATTCAGTGCAACTTTTTTGTTCTCTGCTGTAGTTTCCACTTTTTAAAATAAAGAAATGCACGAGGAGATTTATTGGATAGAGATAAAACTGTTTTGGGGTTTTTTTGCAAAAAAAAAAAAAGACGCATTATTTCATTCATATGGAAGAGGAAAGGATTTAAATTTCATGTTATATTTCCACCTGCGTGGAGGAATCTGTGGTGCAGTGACAGAAATGCTGAACATGGATGTGAACATTTAGATTTAAATTCTCCTTCAGTTAGAACACTGCTATCTTTCAGTCTAATTTTACCTTCTGAGATTGTTCTGAAGTTGCAGTTATTTTCTGTAATCTAATTAATTTCATTCTTTTGTGCTGGTTTGTAATTGTATATAATTTAGGTTAGATTGGGGTGGATTAATTTAAAATTGCTCTGCCCATCATAAAAACTTGTCTGATATTGGAATAGCTCAGCTGAAGGAGTAAGAGTGGCTCACTTCAATAAAATGAAACCAATTCTCTTCCCTTTCCTATTATCCTATTCTTTGGGTGATTAACTGCTTTCATTTGTTACTGTGAAAGATATAATCTCATTCCAGTTCCCAACATAATTGAGTTCAATCTATCTGGCCATAATGTTTTGTCTGGGAAACTGGCAAAAACCTGAGTCAAATTATTTCCCTCATTGTTATGTATTAATCCAAACTGTTTATACCTGAAGATTTCAAACCACGATGACACAAATAGTACAATCCTATGCACACACACACACACAATTCCATTATTCATGAAATAGATGGTAGGGCTAAAAATATACCAGGAGGGTTTGCAGAAAAAATGACAAATCTAATCATCAATATATACCTAAAATGATAATTATTGGAGTATTTTTCATATTGGAGGAGGCCTGGTTACTACCTGGTAACCAGTGCTCTAGTTGTTTAGACCTTTATATATAAACAACAGAACGTTAAAACTGGCTAGTTGGTAGTCAATGAAAGATCAGAGTGATATAAGTAAACACCTAGCTCTAGATTAAAGAAAAGAGCATATAGACCTAGGTTTTTTGGGGGTGGGGGTGGCATATTATTATTTTATTCATTTATATCCTGCTTTTTCACCAATACTGGTACTCAAAAGATTAAAAATAATGCAGATTAAAATACATACATTGGTAAAACTATATAAAACCTTTTTAAAAGTACAGTTAAGCAATATATAGAAATGAAACTATTTAAAAATCCATTAAAAGAGACTAAATATCAAACAAGACATCTCAGCATTTAAAGCCCACTGCAGTCAGTTCCTAAAAGCCTGTCAAAATAGAAAAGGTTTCACTGGCAAGTGGAAAGCATAGTTCATGACAGTCTTCAGTTTCCACACAGTAGATCAATACAGCTAGAGGGAGATTGATAAATTGGATGTTTGAGGATGTATATTCTTCTCTAGCAGAAGGAACTGGTCAAGTCTTATTGAAGGAAAAGGTTATAAGACTTAAACATTCCTGTCCTCAATAACAGTCTTTAGCATGTGGTATCAACTCCATTTAGCATGGCGGTAACAACTCCAGGTAGAAACTATTTGAGTCTTTTCTCATCTGAATTCAGGCCTGTTTTTTGTACTGAAAATAGTACTAGTCTTCTTGATGAATTACTTATGGTGGAAACGAAAGAGAGGGTGCATTTTTCTCTTTTTTTGGATATTTTGTATATTTTTGATACACCATCTGGAGATGTTTCTGGAATATCAAAATATTTTTTATCAAAAATGAGGCACTATTCTATAGTTCTACTCTGCTTTCTAGGCTGGTCTCAGGAGTCGTGCTGGAGAACAGGATAAGTTCTATAGATACAAAGATGCTGCAATAAAAATGGATAGAATTAAACAAGCTTAAAAATCTTTTCTATGAGATCCTGTTTTCCTAAGATCTGAGCTTCTAATGAACCTGCAATTATCTATATGTGCATAATTAAATCAAGAGTTGGGTAATTTATTTTCAGAAAGTATCTGGCAATATTTTAACTAATTTCACTGGTTGATACTAAGGGCATTTAGAAGGCAATCCTTCAATTTAGAATTTCCCAGATAATTTGCAATCTGCCACTTCTGCCTTTTATTCTACAATGTTTTTCTCTCACTATTTTAAAGCTTTGTTAGCTCTGTCAGTCTGATGTACAGTACAAAATTATGTTCCATTACTTGAATAGTACAAAATTTAAATAATCATTTCAGCCATGAAATATGTGTTCATACTAAAATGTTTGTAGATGGACAAGCTGAGAATGTTCAGTACTGCTTGTTTTATTTGCTATTTATATAGAGCAGATAAGATTGGTGTAGTCCTCCAGATGAGGGCTTATAACTCCCATCATCCCTAGCCATTATAGCAAGTGATTGGGTGATAGGAGCAGAAGCATGGAAACATCTGGAGGGACAGATGTTTCTCTTTCTTAATATAGACACCTAAAAGAAAATTAATTCTACCACTTGGTAGAATGGCAAGAAATCACATGGAAAATTAATGTATATTCTGATGGCATTGCAGTATATTTATTGAGGCTGGGGTCGGAGGAAGGCTGAGGAAGTGGATGAGAGGCCAGGGACAGAGAGGCCGTGGTAGAAGGAGGGAAGAGGAGACTAGGAATGAATGCTGGGAAGCCTCAATTCAAACCAAAAGGAACAAAAAAAAATTGTGTCTTTTTGACACGGGTTAAATGGGTCAAAAGCATCGCCCCCCCCCCCTTTCTGAATCACAGTGATTCGGATTAAGTGGGAACCATGTTCGTTTAAATCTGACCATGCCAAATCACAATCTGGTGTAAACGGTAGTGGGAATGTGGCCTATGTAGATCATAACTGATGCATAGGTGCTATAGTTAATTCAATAGCATGTGGCCATCCTTTTGGTGACAAGCCTGTCTGTGCTTAGCTTGACTCGTGCTTGAACAAAAGACATCCAGTCCACATCCAGTTCCACCAGCATGCTAAACTCTGCCAAGGTGTCTCTCTGCTGGCATAACCTAAAAAAAAACCCAGATGTAGAAACCACCTTTCTACATTGATAGCTTTGTAGGACTATATGGAATTTAGTCATATATACTTAAGTTACTTCAATAGGGTTTTAAAGATGGTCTTCAGAAAGCCTGCCTCAAGTTCTATTTTTCCAGTTCCTAAAGCTCCCAACCAGTTCCCTAAAGCTTGCTAAAACCAAATGGTGCAATATTTATATGATTTTCACTTGAAAATCATGCCTAAACACCCAAACCATGTGAAAATGCCACAGTCTGCCATTCCATTTCCTTGGAAACCGCTGGACGCAAACATTTATTTCCCACCCCCTTTCATATTAGACCCAAATGTTGACTGGAAGGGGGCAACGTGTGTGCTTGAATGCACCATTGTGGTCTGTAAGTGAAGTCAGTGTCCAGCTTTTGTGAAGTTGCTCAGCTTGGGTTTAAAGTAACCTGTGAATATTTCATGTAAGAAAACTGACATTTGGAAATGTGTGTGTATATCAAACAAAGTTCTGTTATATAATATTTTGCTGAAATTGAAGGCATTAAATTATACCTGACATGGATATATGAGGGATTTCTCCATACGTTAGGGTGGGTAGCTCTTTTACATGCTTACTTTACAACAGGACAATGCCAGAGGGGGGAAGGTAGTAACTCTTCCCTGGTACTGCATTCCTGATCCAAATTTCCCCACTGCTGCTTGTCTGATCTCCAAAGTTTCTTCTTGTCTCTCTCTTGTTCCTACCTTCATATATCTGTGCATATATGCACACATCCAGCACATACACATAGTGCACCATACTACCTTCTTTTCACTGAAAATATAGTGTGTAGCTTATTTATTTGCTTATTTACAAGTTTGATGACTGGTTTATTTTAAAAATATAACACCATAAAGAGCAATAGGATACAAATATAAAATCGAAACCAGAATAGAGGAACAACAAACAAAAATAGTAGAAAAGATTAATGGATGCTCAAAATGATTTACATATTAGGCAAGCCTCTATAGGAAGGGCAATCTGTAGTTAAAGCACTACAACTGAAAAGGCTATTTCTTTGGGAGACTTGCAATATGTTTAATTGGATGGGGCACCCAAAACAGGTCTTTAAACGATTATTAGTTTGTCAGGATGGTATACATGGGACCAAATGATTCCATCAAGGTAACTGGTCCCAAATTCAACTGCATTCTAAATCCAGGCTGGCCCAACGTTGGTACTGGCAACCCATTTACATATGCATTTCCCATTTTAGTGATAGATATGCTCGTAGGGATTGGAAAAAAAAGGTATCCAGTATTCATGGTGTGGAGGTGTAGCTTGATTCCCCAGTGCCCTAGATCAAACCCTGATACCAGGTAACTGTTTGCCAGGCATTTCCTTCATCAGATTTGATGAAGTCAGATTGGGGGTGCGGGGACCAAGCTACATGTAACTTCCATGTGTTCTTGATCTGTCCCATATGCAAACACAGTTTGTCTCTGTTTGTTATGTGGACATTTTCTAACCATTTTAAAATAGCATCATACAGTACCACAATATGATAAACAAGTTCTCCTTACAGAAGAAAAATATATGTACAAACACCTCTAGTCATAATTATTTTTACTTAAATTTGGTATTTTTTGGTTTCTTTAACAATCTTGTTAAAGGTTTGCCTTGGAACTTTTTAACTAGTTCCCACATTGAAGCTACACTGCTGACTGTTTAAATTCACTGTGATAATAGAGGCATCATGGTAAAGTTTAGATATATCACATAAGTGGTAGAGAATAATTCAAGAAGTGTTTGACCTTTCTAGATATCATGCTTTCCAGATTTAACATTACCCTTTCTGTTGGACTGATAACACACCAGAATGAAGAGCAGCATATTTTCCTACAGTGCTGTTTTTGTTTTGTAAATGAATACAGCTGTGTTATTTTGTGTGGAGGAAGTATTCATGATGAGTTCACAGAATTTCCTCAGTAGAGAGGGTATGGGAGAATAGATGCTTATATTCAGCTGTTGACATGAAAATAATTCTTTTTGGTCTTTGATACTTGTGATGAGGTACTTGGCTATTTCGAGTTGCCTGTATTTTCCATTGCTAAAGTCACTGCATGATGATAGTAACATATTATCAAATAGCAATCTGAGATATGCAGATGGCACCATACAACTAATGGAAAATATCAGAGACTTGGAAAAACTATAAACCAAATTTAAAAAAGAAAGTGCAAAGGCAGGCTTATTGCTGAACATAAAACAAAAATAATGACCACAGAGGACCTACATAAATTCAACCTAGATTATGAGAAAATCAAAATATTAAAAGATTTCCCATACCTTGGATCAAATATTTATCAGAACAGAGACTGCAGTCAAGAAGACTAGAAATGGGAAGAGCAGCTACGAAAGAACTAACAAAGAACTCAACAAGCTGCTAAAGGAGATCCTATGGAAAGAACAAAACAATATCCTAAAGTGTAAAGATATAAAACTGAGCACTAAAGTTAGCACCATCCATGTCATCATATTTCCCATCATCATGGGAAGAAAGTGGACAGAAAGAAAATCAACTCATTTGAGATGTGGTGCTGGAAGACAGTGCTGAGGATACTGTGGTTAGCCAAAAAAAAAAAAAAAAAAAAAAAAAAAAAAAAAAAAAAAAAAGTCAAATAAATGGGTCCCTAGAACAGATTAACCCTGACCAATCCCTGAAAGCCAAGATGATAAAGTTGAGATTTTCAGACTTCAGCCACATCATGAGAAGGCACAACTCATTGGAAAAGACAATAATGCTAGGAAAGGTGAAGGGATGTAGAAAGAGGACGATCACAGATGGCTTGACTCAATCAAGGAGGTTATGGACCTAAGCAGAGCAGTGGAGGACAGGGGATCTTGGAGATGTCTCATCCACAGTTTCACCATGGGTTCGGGTTGACTCAAGAGCAGTTAACAACAAACAAAAGATACTTAGAGCCATATTTTTTAAAAAATAAAATAAAAAATGAAACAAAATTGCCAGGTACATGTGGCAAATGGATCCATGCTAGTACTCACCTTTAAAAGAAAAAGATATCCAAATAGTCTGCCTTAATTAGAATTTAAAATTATTGTCTTTTCCAATGTGACCACTCAGGCTATTTTCACAAATGATGTTTACTATGGTTTTTGATGAGTTAGAGTTGCATCTAAAGTATGAATACAAAAATCCACATATAGGGAAACTGTTTGAATTTCTCATGTTTCCATGGAACTACTCTATAGACATTTCCCATTACTTCTCCAGCCTTTGGTCTTTGATAATAATAAATATTATTTATTTATTTTATTTATATATCGCTGTAAATTTACACAGTGCTGTACAATCTTATAATTAGATGGATCCCTGCTCTCAGGCTTACAATCTAAAAGAGACAACACGAAAGGAAAAGGGGAAAGTGGTGGGAAAGGGGATGAGGTCCAGCGGTTCTTCTCTCCCTCTGGGGCCTGGACCAAGGCAGATGGACTGGAGGGAGATAATAATAATAATACGATTTATTTATACCCCACCCCATCACTGGGAATCCAGGCAGCTTACAATAGGGGGAATAATACAGGCATTAACAATAAACATGAAATAATAAGCAAATATAACATAGCAATAAATAATAAAATAAAAACAATTCAATAACAACAAAACAATACAATAACAGCAAAAAGCATAACACAAAATTTACAATCAATAATTATCCCCCAAAAATCCCCAGTTCCAACCCCCCATTCAAAAATTAACAAATCAAATACCAATAAACAATGAAGTAATAAAACAAATACAGCATAGCACGTTGCAAATTACTGATTAAAAATTACAATTAAGAGATAACATTTTAACACACTGAAAAAGGGGGAGACTAAAATTTAACTACAAGATAATACCCCTAGTATCGCCAGAGGCTTATGGGCGGCCGCCCACGCTGAGATGGTCCGGGGCTGGAGGGCAGCCAGATGTTAAAGGGGCTTCCTCCCTCACATGTCCTCCATTCTCCTCCTGGCAGTCCCTGGTGGGGAATGAGATGCCCAAGGCTTTATGGGCCGACACCCATGCTGAGATGATGCCAGGTTGCTGAGTGACACAGAAACTGATTGTCCATATACCTAATCGCAAGTATTGTTGTGAATTTGGACACGTTAGCTTGATGATGTGATTCTTGTTGTAGTGCAAGACAGTATGTTTTATGGGTTACCTATAACATGCAAACTGATAGGCTGGGCTGGATGAGTATAGCTCCAAACCAGTAAGAGTGGAGTGATGTGCCAAATTGCTTCCCTTTCTCACATTTCACAGCATTTATGACCTTGGGCAAGTCACACTCTCCCAGCCTCAGGGTATGGCAACAGCAAACCCCTGCTGAAGAAGCTTGCCAAGAAAACCTTATGTTAGGATTGCCTTAGGGTTACCCTAAGTCAGAAATGGCTTGGGGGCACACAACAACAACAACAATTCTGCAAATATCCAATGCTTACTTTTATGAATGGGAACTTGAAATATGTGGTTATTTTCTGTAATCTTTTGTAAAATAAATGAAAAATAAATAAATGAAAAAAAAGAACTCTCTCCCTTTGTCTTTCCTTCTCCCCCTCCCCTCTGATTTTCCCCACTAGAGAGGCTGGGACATGTATGGCTTTTTTAAATGCCTTGATGGTCAAGATTATATTATTCTTGCTGCTTTCATAAACCGTCCTTTGTATGGAGATAAACTAAACTACCTCATTGGCTTTCATGGATGTGCAATATTCTTAACCTTTGGAGGTGCTGAGTTCATGTTTCGTGGGGCACTGCTCAGTATTAGAAAACTGTCAGGATCTCTATCTCAGACACTGACATTCCTGATTCAAACCCCAGAATCTCTGGCACTGATATTTCTGCTAGAAGTGCTTTGAGTTTCATATTTCATTACTTCATGCTCAGCCAAAGATACCAGATGCTTATCTGGCCAAGTAAGCGGCAGGAGACACCCCAGATAATCTGGCAAAAACATCAGGTTGGCATAGCTTCACAGCCTATTAACCTATGGGACAGGCCATATTGCAAACATCTGAGAGAGGCTTCTCCCAAATGTGCCAATGAAGTAAATGCACTTTCTAAACTGCACACAAAAAGTAGGTACTTTTCTCCTCCTAGGTGTTGACAGTTTCATACTACATGTGGCATTCAAACATCTGCCTCCGTTCTTCTTGATTCCCTCTCTCCTCTTTGGCAGAATAAGAACTGTTTCTTGTTATAACAGGCAGAGCAAATCAGAAATATGTGCTTTTAAAAATGTTCATCTCAGAACAAAAACCTCCGAATTTAGGATTTTGTGCTTTACACAAGATGTTTTTTCACAGCAACATGTGTTTAGAGTTTACATTTTCACACATTAAGAAATATTTATTTTTAACATCTCATTGGATAATCACTCACCATGCATTTAGTTGTGATTATTTTAATCTGATGTTAATTGTTTTATAATGTTGTTTTTCTTTTTGTAATTATGTGGAATAGTTCAAGGATGGGGAATAAGAGGATTCACATATGTATTTATGTATGTATTTTTGTATTTTATTATGCATTTTATGTTGTAACCTGCCTCGATCCTTTCAGAGAGGCGGGATATAAATTAAACATTTTTATTGTTATTATTATTAGTCAGTCTACAGTTTATAATATAAACATTATAAATGTTGATATACTGAATAAAGGCTTGAAGCTGCCTTTTTATTTTTTCAGGGATCCCATCATGTCCTTTGACAATGTGCACAGTTGTGTGTAGGGTGAATTAAAATTAGTCAATGAATCTGGAAATATTAATATAAAACCATTCTCTTGGTTGACAGCTGATCTTAAATAGATAGATAATTCTAACTGGATGCCCAGGAAAGGGTGTCATGTCTCCAGGCTGTTTATCTGCAGTGAGAACCATAATATCTTTGTGCTTCAAAAGGCTTTGCAATCTGCATGGAATCCAGTGTGTACCATTACAATATAGATGCCAGAAAAATGACAGCATCTACTTCAGTCACAAGCTGTGCCAGATGTGTTTACTCTTGCAATTCACATTGCTTCTGCTGCTTAGGCTCTTTCCAAAGAAATCAAACTTTACAGGCAATCCCCCCCACAGCTACTTGGAAGCAAGCTCACTGAGCTTACTGGATCTTTCTTATGAACAAACATATCTAAGAACAGACTATTAATGCCTTTGAGATTCAAGCATCACTAACAAAATAAAAATGATCCAGACAGTGAACAGATTTTTGTTAGGTTAAGCTCAATGCCAAGTATGACTCTAGATTCAAATGTTAAGGGAAAGAATATGTGGAATAGTATGACATTTATTCCATGTTTCTTTTCATGTTTTCTGTGCAAGTGAAATGCAGTGTATCTAATCCATCTAGCTTTTAGCAAATTGATTCCATATCAATTATGTAATCATATCAATCTGCCTGTGTCATGAGAGACAGTTAAGGAACAGATTAAAGATGGGGCAGTTCCTCAGCTTTGAAACTGGGGAAAAGTAACTTGTAGCATTTATTCAAAGCCTTTTGATTCAATAATTTCTTTTAAGTGGCCTTGAGAAATGAAATATGAAATTGATGAAGCTTTCAGCACACCATTGATGTAAAAAGAACTGCAGAGCTATTTTTGCATGTCTACAAAGACGTTTCTAAAAAGAGAGCCAGCATAGTATAAGTAGTTTGAGTGTTGGACTGTGACTCTGGAGAGCAGAGTTCAAATCCCCACTCAGCCATGGTAACTCACTGAACATGTCACACACTCTCAGTCTCAGAGGAAGGCAAAAACCCTTCTGAACAAATCTTGGAAAAAAATATATGATAGGGTTGCCTTAGGGCTGTGGTGACAGACCTGTGGCACATGTGCCCTCTTGTGGCACATGAAACTGTCTCTGAGGGTACACGGCAGCCAGAGCAAGTAGGGGTGGAGAGCAAGGTGTGCAGGCTTGAGCCAGCTTGGTTTGCTTTGGGAAACCTGGCTGCAGCAAGGAGGGATGGGCAGGCCTGCATAGCCAGCCCAGCTTTTTGCTGCTGCCCAGTTCTCCTGTGGAAAATTGAGCTGAGACGAGGAGGGGTGGTGCACGCCCCTTGTGGCCGGAAATCATGGTCCTTCCTCTGAAGCTGAGAGAGTGTGATTTGTACAAGGACTCCCAGTGGCTGAGCTGAGATTCAAACCCTGGTCTCCAGAGATGCATGTTGAAATCGCTACTTCTCTTTGTTCTTGTGCTGTGCCTTCTGTTCTTTATTATACTTGTTGTTGCTGTGTGCCTCCAAATCATTTCCAACTTATGGGCCCAGAGCACCCTCCCTCTCTTTCAGGCACTTGTTTCTGGCAACCCTAAGGTGACACTATCATGGGATAAGCTTTGTCAGAGGAGGATTTCCATTGCCATTCTCTGAGGCTGAGAGAGCATGACTTGTGTGTGTGGTGCCTTCAAGTCATTTCCAACTTATGGTGACCCAGAGGTGAAACTATCATGGTGTTTTCTTGGCAAGTTTCATCAGAGGGGGGGTTTGCTATTGCTAGACTGAGGCTAAGAAAGTGTGCCTTGGGTTTTCTCACCAGAAGTCCCACACCCAGAAGTTCTGCCCCCTGGAAGGCAGACTTCCTGCCCCAAGAAGTCCTGCCCCTGCAATGGGTTACAACCAGTGCAAGAATGCCACTGAGTTTGGGCACTCAGTTTCTAAAAGGTTTGCCATCACTGTCTTAGGGTCTCCATAATTTGGAGACAACAACCAAAAAAGGATATTGATATACTTTGTAAAATCCACACACCCCATACCCACTTGAACGTCTCACCTTGCATGACCAACCCATTTTGAGAGTGCGATAAATTAGAAGCAGTCTGTGATATGAGCCTGGCCCATGCATATTGAAAAGTATGATAAATAATGTAGAAATACCACTGGCTGTATGGAATATACCTTGAATATACTTGGAACCTGGACCAACTTAGAAAATATAGTAAATACAAAGAAGGATCAATAAACTGGACAGGATTTATTGGATCATTTCTCAAAGAGGAGCAAGAGAAGTGAAATTTAGTAGTATATGAGGTCAGTAATTCATGCATTTAGATAAAGAGCTTTTTCATAATTGGGACTTGCCAAATTGATGTTGTGCCCCCGCTCTGAGAGGGCAAGAGACACAGCCAAAGCCACAGGTGTGTGTGTGGCTCAGCACAGAGACACACACACAATCAGAGCAGTGTCCCAGAACAGGTTCACAGTCAGCTGCTCCTGATCCCGGTGATGGCTCTTTCCAACATCTGCACATCTGTCCAGATATATTTGAAAAACTTCATGATCCCTGGATGACACTCCTCCTCTTCCTCCTTGGTGCGTGCCTTCAAGTCATTTCTCACTTACCCTAACACTAAAGTCAACCTATCTTGGGTTTTCCTCAGCAAAATCTTTTTCAGAGGAATCTACCATTGCCTTCCTCATAGGCTGAGAGAATGTGATTCCAGAGTCACTCAGTGGGTTTCCCTGTCTGAGAAGAGATTTGAATTCTGGTGTCCCAGTATCCTATTACAACACACCACTACACCATGCTGACTCTCAGGACTCTTTTGACATATACTAATTGCATTCCCAAAAGAGTGATTTATGACAATGGAAATGAAATGAAAAATCTCAGAATACAGGTTGAATGCAAAACCCATGATAGAATAAGTATCCCTCTTTATTTGCATGGATAGTGAGAGATGTGGATTATTACAACCTCAGTAGCTTTAAACATTTATGTTCAGGTGGGGAAGAGGATAAATTTTAAAGACAGAAAAAAACACTGTGCATAGATTCCAGGAGCTCCCCTTGGCACTGATGATTAAAATAATTAGTTTATGAGAAAGATTTCTGCTTTAGACACTGGAGAACTTCTGTGGCTCAGTGTAGCCACTACTGGGATTACCTACAATGATGTTTTGCCTTCTTCCATTAGGACTTTTGCATTCCTAATTCTGAATTGGCCAGTCAATTTTAATGGAAAATCAGTTGAGGGAAAGATGCAACCCTTCAGATGTTGCTGAACTGACTCGTAGGAATTCTCTCAAATGTGGGAGCTGTGCTCCTTGATGTTGTAATGTGAGAAAATCTGTAGGGCCACACATTGCCTGCCTCTGCTGTGTTGAGTGTGGTTTGCAGGAAATGAATGCAGAGCAACAACAACAACAATAATGGTTTTGGTGCTGGTGTACCATGTTGTTTAAACTGAGAGAACAGAATGAATACATTTCTAATTACTCTTTCTTCACTAGAAAAGATTGTTCATTTCAGGAACAAGAGAGTACAGTTTTAGCTCATTTTGTGTGTTACTGCTTTTTACTTTTTTTCCCTCCAAGAGGTGAAGAACATCCAGCAGAATTTTTTTTATATTTTGGGTGAAGTCACTGTTATGATCCTATTTGCAGGTGGACCAGAGCTATAGCAAAAATAATACATTAAAATATCAAGAAGATACGTATACAGCTGCCCCTCCGTTTTTGCAGGGAATCCATTCCAGACCCTCCCCTCCTGTGAAAACGGAAACTCGCATATATTCAAGCCCCATTGGCTTGAATGGCTGCGCGCCATGGGTGCATGCACCATTTTAGGCAGTGGGACTCGCTCCTCTGGAGTGGAACACACTCCCTCAGAGTGTGGTGGAGTCTCCTTCTTTGGAGGTCTTTAAACAGAGGCTGGATCGCCATCTGTCGGGGATGCTTTGATTGGAGTTCCTGCATGGCAGGGGGGTTGGACTGGATGGCCCTTGGGGTCTCTTCCAACTCTTATGATTCTAAGATTCGAATAATCGAAACTGCAGGCTTGAAGTCCATGAAAATGGAGGGGCAACTGTATAATGGCAAGAAGAAGTTAATTTGAAACAATAATTGGTTTCTACCTATGCAAAATATATTTCCAAGTAAGTGTGCACAGGACTGCAGCCAAAAATGATCCAATGCTGGACACACTTTCCTATAAATATTTTTTTTTTTTTTGCTTAAGGCTATTTGGCTTGGAAAACAGTATAACTAAGCAGGAGAAACATTAAATGTTTGCAAAATTATGGCTGGCTGTGAAAAAGAGAGAGGTTTCTTCATTTGAAAAATGCTAGAATTTTGGACACCCACAGTAGATTCAGGACTGGTCAAAGAAATAACTTAATAGAATAATTAAAAAAAACCCAAAATGTAGTGATATTTAAATCTCTCCATTTTCAAATATAATATAACTTTGTATACTTGACACTGTGGACAAAATATTAAAGGATAGCTGTGACACTGCACCCTTTCATTTGACTTTCATTCTGTACGTAAATGTATTTGTACCTTCCTCCAGATGGAACAAACATGTCATGAGGTTATGGTATTTCATGCTATAGTTTCTAGGTTTTTTTTTTTTTTTTTAAAATATCCAGAGGATGTTTCTGTAAACCTAGACAATTTTATGGCAATTCTGAGCACCTGCTCTTTTGTGGGTATATTTTTAATTCCAAACAGTGGCATTACTCCCTTTGGTGTTATCCAACATGGATACCCAGAAGGGCTGCAGGGGCAGCAGACTTCCTTGCCCACCAGGTGGGCCAGTAGCCAGACTGCTCCTGCGGCATCTGGTGCCACAGCCTCCAATTGGTGTGGCTCTCATATGAAACTCTGAATGGAAACCCATCCCCCACTGCTGAGGGGGACAGTGCTGCAGTGTTCAAAGGGCCACTGCTGGGGAGAGTGGCACTGTGGCCTCCAGAGGGCCGATTCAGGGTCAGATGTGGCTAATGAGTGAGTAAAAAACTCAGTTGGGTGACACCTGGTTGGGTCCTCTTCCGACTGTGAGATGATGGTATGTTATGCTGCTACTGGCACCACTGCTGTAGTTCTCTCGGCTGTGGGAGCCAAGGCAATAGAGAAGAAGGCAAGGGCACACACCCTTTCCATACTCTTTCACTGTCTTACTTGCTCACCAGACCACCTGCCTGTCCCCCTGACATTCCTTAATGGGTCTGGGTGGGTGGTGGATAGGCAGGCGAGGCAATGGGATGGGAGGGTGGGAAGTTGGGGCATCATGAAACTAATAGGAGTCAGGATGGAGCTGAAAATGATTAATGTGTAACACCTAAAACCAACAGTCTACTACCTAGGCTTTTGGGAAAATGTTTTACAGGAATGCTCATAACAATTTTTATTGAAGCAGCAAGAAATTATTTCTTTCATCTCAATGATTTAAGTACACAGCATTCACATTTTGTTTTCTTATCTCTGTCACACTTCATTTTGGTTGAATTGCCAAGTTAATATTTGATTGTTGTTTTTATAATGGTTTGATTGCTACTTTTAGAATGGTTTGATTGTCAGAGGGGCGAAATAGATGGGCAGGAAAAAGTGGCTTGAAACTGCCTTTTCTGAAGCCACATTGAAACCCTACCAACTGCACTGCCGGCTCCCAAGGCAGCTGGAGTGCTTATGTCATGACCACAAGACATGGCTTCAAGCCAGGAAGGAGCGGAAAAAAATGGCTTCTTTTTGAAATGGCTTTTCTCTGCATAAGGGCACTTTTCTGCTGGCTTCAAGGCATGTGTCATCTAAACGCCAGGCCTTCAACCCAGTCTGAAAGCATTTCTTTTTGCCTGTCTGTTTAGCCCCATAGTTTCAAAACAAATTTTAATTTTTTTTTAAAAAAATGCTGTGATAGTGACTTAACTCAGGGTTGGGGAGAAAGTAAATTACAAAGTACTGGCAGATCTCTGGATAACTTAGAAATTAAATAATAATGGGTTTAGAATTTCTGATTAACAACAGCAAGAGCAAATCAATATCTCTAATTATATTTCCATGGAAGAAAAATAAGCTCTGTTCAGTTCTGCTACTTAAAACAAAATCTTGGTCCTAATATTCTGTAGTTCTTTGCACCAGGCTCCATCACTTCCTCGGTTCAGGCAAAAAGAAGGCAGAGATTGGAAGCTGGCTGTTCTCACTCTTGTGCTAACTTTAAGTGGAAAGAATATTAATTAAAATACATTTTAGTGAGAAGAATGTTGGAAATGTTAAAATACATTGTGTTTAATATTCTTACAAATGACCCATACATGATGGAGTATTTTTAAATTATACTAACAGATAGAGACTGACATTCTGTTTGTGGCATAAGTCCAACTTACGTCTCCATATATCTTTTTCCGGGAGGAGGGGTCATAGTGGAAGTAGTGGTGTTCTGTCCCTGTTGTCACCTGGTGCAGGGGGCAGGGCTCTGGGGATGGGGCTTCTGGGGCGGCACACTCAGCCTCCCTTGGGCTGCCCTGTCCTTCTCCTCATGAGGAGAAAGATGGGATGGCACAGGGGGAGAGTGCTTCACTTCCCTCAGAATGCCCTGTCATTCTCTTCATGCGGACAAGAACAGGACAGCATGGGCAGGAGCACACTCAGCCTCCCCCAGGCTGCCCTATTGACACAGGAAGAGGGTCAAACCAGTTGTCACCCCTCTTCTGCGGTGTTACATGGTGCAAGCCACACACCCCTCCCATGCCCTAGTGATGCCACTGTGTGGAAGCAACAGCTAAATCCCACTCCAGTTCAGCTGTTGCATCACCCCCTGGGTATTCTGTGGCTGGTGAAGAATGTGGGTGGGAGTAGGGATCATAGAAGCATATAGCCAAATACAGAATGATTACACCATCTGCTGAGTACTCCAGAGAACCATGATCACTCAGTGGATGATATTATCATTTTGCATCTGGCTATGGTGGCACACCCAGATGTTTCTCCAATCTGTTCTCCCTGTCCACTCTTCACCAGTCATGGGGATTTGCAGCAGCTCAGTGATACAGCTAGAGGTGTTGACTTGCCAGTGGCAACTTGCAGAACTGCTTTCCTGTGCCCTATAGGATCTTGGCCAGAAACTGTCAGTTTAGCTATTATTGTTTGGCCCTTAAGATAAAAGCCCTTTCTTATTTTGAAGAATAAATTAATTTTTTTTTAATTCAAAGATGTTATTGATCTCTTTAGCTAGAATACAAGTGTGTTTTCACATCTAACAACCATTTCAGTGCATAGTTTCTCCTATCAAGGCCACTGAAAGAGGCTCATTTGTCATAATAGTTTGTGTGGCAGGTTCACTGTTTAAAAAACACTTACTTTCCATGTCAGTCCAAGTGTTTATTACATTTCTGTTCTGGCAGCTGCCATAAGTGTGTAGTGCTGGCATAGAGATGCTAAAGCCATTTAGCTTCATGCATGGGATAGTAGCTATTAAATTTTACAGCTGGATGTACTGCAAAGTAAAGTGCCACCCAGGGTTTCAGTTCCTTGCTGTATTTATTTTCTCAGAATGCCCCTGGGCCCTATATGGGCCCCAAAGGCATTACCAGAACCAAATCTCATCTTAATTTTTATATGTATCATGCAGCTATGCCTGT
Organism: Urosaurus nigricauda; assembly: GCA_034509955.1. Taxonomy (NCBI): domain Eukaryota; kingdom Metazoa; phylum Chordata; class Lepidosauria; order Squamata; family Phrynosomatidae; genus Urosaurus; species Urosaurus nigricauda. Next base: position 198,544,490 of record JAOEGL010000003.1, on the reverse strand, counting down.
GTTGTTGTTGCTGTTGTTTTAAACTCTCAAAATATATATTGAGATATTTTGCAATTTGACCTACAAGAAAATGAAAATAGTGGATGATAGCATTGTGTTGTGCACCTGGCTGTTTAATATATGCTTTTAAAGAAGTATAAAAGAAGGTGGGAGGGGGGACAAGAGAAAAGGAAGGAAGGAAAGAAAAAAAGGGACCATTCCTAATAGCCATGGAAGAAGTGGTAATCTATAGTGAGGTCGCTGGAAGTATCAGGTATCAGGAAGCAATCTCTTGTGTAGGCACGGGAGTGGGTAGAATAAAGGCATTTTCTTTCCCCTCCCAGAGAAAATTTTTGCTCTAAAATAATTTTTTCCTTCAGTCTACAAATTTCTAGCATTGCAGAGAGTGAGACATTCAAAACGTTTGCATCCATCACTTTTATATTTACTGCATCAGCATTGTCTTGCTAACTGATTGCTCCTTTTCTTTGGATGTCTAAACTTTCTTTCTTAATGCTCATCTGAAGTTTTAAATTACTACAATTCTAGAAATTATTGCAATGCTAGTGGAGAAAGATGGAGTGACTTGGAGCAAAAGAAGTGTCAAAAAAGCAGAATGAGGGAGAACAAAAAGAGACAGAGAAAATGCACATGGAATACTTGCCAACATTTCTATAGCCTTTAGGTAAAGGTTAGAGCTATTTGAATTAGTCGATCTCCTTTGACACAAAAAAGAAGTCACAAATCATCTTTGCATGTACACATATGTGTAGTGTACTCCTTTGTAAACAAAACTAAATACAGATTTGTAATCCCAAGTATGTGAGGAAGTGAGTTATAATCCACAAAAGATCACATATAACAGGGCTTCTTAAGGAATGTGGTGTGATAGACTGCCCCCTTTCTGCAAGTGCCAGGGACTGGCACCATATTTGTGTCCATTATCTACAGCTGTTATCTGGGCAACACAGCTGAATGGTATTGTCTCTCTTTCAGGTAAACAAAGGGTTAATGATGTGATGGGTAGGTTACAGAGTCAGCATTATTAAAGAGCAACAGAGATCATGAGAGACAATTACCTAATGATTATGACTGCTTTTGGAAGAAGTGTGAAACTTTTGATATGATTCCAAGATGAGAGATGATAAAAACACATTGCCATGAAGCATAAGAGGGACTGAGCCCCTGCTATCCTGATCCCGGTGCTCACCTGGGTTAGTCCCTGGATTGGCACAGGGATTGGGGACTGTTCACACATGTGTCCCTGCACCGACTTAGGACCCTGAACCGGTGCATAGCTCCTTACCTTTTCAGTGGTTGATCCAACTGAGAAGCCCTCCAGTCACCCTCTCTGTAACAGGGCACCTGGCTGTACCCATGTGTCCAGATGACCCATTTCTGCATCACATGCGGCGACTGGGGGAGGGGCTTCTCAGTTGGATCGACCGTTGAAAGGGTAAGGAATTCAGGAGCGGCTGTCTGAATAGCCTGATTTTGCCATGGAGTTTCTTAGAAACGCTGCGCAAAACCAAGGGTATTTTACTCTGGTGTAAAGGCTGTTTATCCCGAGGTCAAACTGGATCCGTGTTTGCACAGGCAAGATTGGGCCCCAGGACTTTTGGCCTGTATTGTCTAAACTAGATGACACAAAGCTGGAGTCAAACCAGAGCTTTTGGCCCATACAGACAAGCCATGAGACTAGAGGCTAGCAGACTTTGAGGAGGTTTCATGGAGAGGTAGAGGAGGTATTGCCTGCCTCATCATCTCTAGGGAAGCTTGGCCATAGGCTGGACAAAGAGAAGCAGACTCCCAGCTTATCATGAAAGTCCAGAGACTCAGAGCGCTATCAGTATCATGAGTAGCGTAGGAATGTGCAGCTACTCACATTAGGACATATGGTTCCCCCCCCCCCCAAGCTTAGCTGAATATGACTGTGGCTGCATCTGCATCTGCAGAGTCAGAGGTGGGAAGAGTGCAAGTTAAACCCCAAACTAACATCAGATGTCAAATAGATAAAATTTGGGGGTTTCAATTTCTATTCAAAAGCAGGAGATGGACCAGAGCCCGTTACACTCATGGACTGGTACCAGTTCACGGACCATCACTTTGAGTAGAGCTGATCTATAATAATAAAAGATAATCTGTATGTCTTTGACAGGCATAACTCATTGGAATTGTGCTAGATGCCTTAAAATTGTTGTTTTCTTTTTTTTCCTTGTTGTTATTTTCCAAACTGCAGTGCTGATTTTCATGATGAATTCACAAAGATGGGGCTTACTCCAAACACGAAAGGGACAGCTTTAACTAACACAAGAAATTATGATAGCTGCCTCAAAATCTGACATAATGTTTTTGGTTCCTATCCCAGTTGTGGTATACATTTAAAATCAAAATTAAAAAAAAGTTCCAAGTGGGAGGGCTTCCTAAAGAAATAAGAAAAAGTGGCTTGCCATAACTTTGGGGCTTTAGACTGGGTAGGTCTGTTACATTTGAACTGGTGCAATTTATATTGCTTATTCTTAAATATGCCATAAGACTCATTTTTTTCTTATTTATGATGAAACTGACTACCTTTTGAAAACTGAAGACACACTAGGCAATTTAATGGTGATTTTGCTGGCATTCCATGAATAAATGAGGGGAAAAATCATTAGGTTTTAATAATATGCCTTTCATCTATTTATTAAATAAAAAAATAATTGAGGGAAGTCAGAGTAGAACCTTAAAAAATTTAAAACAATTCTATATTTAAAAACAAAAGAAAAACAAAGCAATAATAAAATTGTGATTGGCCACATGCCCACAAGAGCTATTTCATGGTCAGTCATTCCTGTTGTATTCCAGGAATGTTGTATGGTTGTGCCCATAGCATGGTCAACAAATTCCAAATGTTCCCACAAGCCCCAAAATATGGGAATGGCCTGCATTAAAAAGTACATCAACCAAGGACAGAAGATTGTCCTGATAAATATTTTGATTGTCTCATTGTTGTGGGCCTTCAAGTCATTCCTGTCCTGACTTATGGGGGCAAAACAGACCACCCTGAAAATTGATTTGCCACTGCCCCTTTGAGTGCCAGATCCAGTGTTTTTCTGGGCCAAAAAGAAGCAACAAAATGCTGCTTCTTTTTGGACTAGAAAAAGGCTCTATTTACCGCTGCTGCAGCACTTTTCTGCACTCCTTTTGGCGTGCGGCATGTAAACTGCACATCAAAGGAGCACTGTAATGCTACCCAAAGTGTGGTCAGGTGGGCAGTGTGATGCCAGCTTGGGGGTGGCATTGGGGTGTGCATCTTTCAAACACCATGCCCCCATGCTGCCCCGAAGTTGGCACTTACTGCTGGTCTGTGGAACCCATGGTAAACCTAAGGCAAATCTATAATGGGGTTTTCTTAGCAAATTTCTTGAGAGGGGGTTTGCCATTACCATCATCTGAGACTAAGGGCCCAAACAGATAGGCCAAAATAAAGCTGCTTCAGGTCACTTTGGAGGTATGCTGTTTAAATGATGCATGCGTCCTAAGAGGCTAGAAGCCACACCAAAGCTATGCTCCAATCCTAAGCAGTGGAGTGCAGCTTTGGTACAGCTTCTGACCTTTTAAGATGCACGTGTCATTTAAACAGCATACCTCCAAAGTGACCTGAAGCAGCTTTATTTTGGCCTGTCTGTTCAGGCCGTGAGAGAGTGTGACTTGCCCAAGGTCACCCAGTGCATTTCCATAGCTGAGGTGGGATTCAAACCCTGGTCTCCAGAAGCATAGTCCAACATTGAAACCACACTGGCTTTGTAATTGAGAGATTTTCTCTGTTTGAAGGTGAAAAGGGTTATATGTATTCTAAGTGTAATTTTTAAAGTCCTGCACTCTGAAGAACTGGAACATGTTTAAATCTTGGATACTAGTTTTACTTAATCCAGGGAGAAATAATCCAGGGATTAATTACTTAATCCAGGGAGAAATAAGGCACCTGACTAGGTTAAATGTCACTACTTTTTAGTATATTGTTACTTACTATGCCATCATTATTCAATGCACATGCTCTTTCCAGGAAACATCTGTTAAGAACCAGGAAGTTCAATAATAGCATCCTACATTTCTTTCTGACCAGTATATGTGTATAAGGATGGTGGAGAGAGGGCATACATTTAGCGTTTAGAATGAGAGGCTCAAGTACATAATGTTTTTTTTTTAAAAAGCCATCGAGGCTTATTTTCTGTGTGAACATAATTTTAGCATGAGATTCCACCTCAACATTAGGAGGAACTTCCTGACAGTAAGGGCTGTTCGACAGTGGAACACACTCCCTTGGAGGGTGGTGGAGACTCCTTCCTTGGATGCTTTGGCCATCTGTTGGGTAGGCTTTGATTGGGAGTTCCTGCATGGCAGGGGGTTGGACTGGATGGCCCTTGTGGTCTCTTCCAACTGTGATTCTATGATTCTATGCATAAAAAGCTAGAGGTATGTGTAGTGTGTATGTTTATGCTATTGGTAAACTATGTGACTTCAACATCAGCCTGAACAAATGAACTTTTTAATAGCTGTAATAAATATTATTTATTTATTGGAAGCATATGCCACGTTTCTCCAAAATAGTATTTAAGGTGTCTTACAATAATTTGAAAAGGATAGAACTAAAACATTACTCACTAAATTAAAAATATTTAAATAATTCTAATATTAAAACATAACAGTGAAAAATACAGCATAGTTACAGGTTCATAAAAGAGAACATTATCCTGTACCTTATTGTTCCAACAGTGTTAACAATAAGCATGTTCCAATAAAATTGCTATTTTCCTCCCCAGTTCCTCTAATCTTGATAATATATTTGTATTTTATTTGTGTTACAAGTCCCACAGAGACAGGTGTTTTATTTTTTTTCTCACTATATGACAAATTGCTATCCTGACAGCTATGAATTAATATTGATATCTTTGTGTAATACTTCAGATCCATATATAATTAGTGAGCTAAAAAGACAGATCCTATAATCAATCATTATTTCTATGTTCTCAAATATCATAATTCAGAATATTTTTATTTCTGAACAGTATCAATAGGCATGGCCGTTGTAAGATGTTCTCTATCCCCTGATGTGTCATTAGTCCTGGATACATACTCACAAAAGTTTTAGGAATAAAATATCATCTGGACAATGTTGTATAGAATGTTTTTTAAATCAAATTAAACACATGGTGTGAGTTCTGTTGGTAGTCCCTACTATACTGTATATACTCGACTATAAGTCAACCTCATGCATAAGTTGAGGGCAGGTTTTGGGGCCAAAATTAAGGATTTTGATATGACCCATGGATAAGTCGAGGGAAAAACTTAGGGGCATGCAATGAAGGATGTAAAGACAAAGCAAAGGAAAACAATACCAAAAAATCTACAGGTATAACTATTTGTATTTGTAGTAAAGGCTGGATGGATGAGAGTGTAGAAGAGGGTCAGTGCTTCCAGGGCACATTAAACTCTGCACATACATATATATGTGTGTGTGTGTACACACACACATATGAGTAAAGTACAGTACTTCCATTGACTCGTGGATGAGTCAACTCAGGTTTTTTGTGTCGATTTTTAACCTACATTTTTAGACTTATACATGAGTATATACACTAATAACCACAGTGAATCACTGGGATTTATATATCTTTTGACTTGATGAGATGGACTGCAACAGAATAAATAGGAACCAGGTTTTCATCATGAGAGATATTCTCCACATTCATTTCTAAATCTTTTTCAGAGATTCTTAAAAAGAAGAGAAAGTTCTTCATGTGTTAACAGGAAAGGCATTGTTTAAACTTCAGCCTTTTGTTTTACCTTCCAGTACTGAACTAGATTCATATATCTCTGTGTATTTGTCTTACAGAAATTCCTGTGTACCGACGTTCATGATTTAGGGTTTCAGTCAAGAGTATATGTGTGATTGTACCTAAACGGTTTGGTCTGGCATAATGGTCTGAAAAATCGCCTCTGTAATTGTCTGTGCTGGCCATTTGCACCTTCAAATTGAAGGTCAGTGACTGAGGGATTTGAGAATGGGAGGAGGCAGATAAAAGAATACAGCCGGAAATGAGGGCAGCTCTGTTAGAGTGCAGGGAGAAAAACTAATTAGTTTTATTGAATTCGGTTGGTTACTGGAACTATTTGCAGTGTGTTAATCTTCAGAATAGGGAATGGGTGTTATGAGTTTTGGTTCTGTGGCTTTTGATGTGCAGTATAATCAGCTGAAATGATTTCATCGGATACTTTGCAAGTACAGTGCCTGCCACGATGGATAAATTCTCTCTAGAATTCAGCACAAAATACGTATGTGGCTCCAGATTATGAAATAACTATGTTATGTTTTGATTCATATCTCTCTCCCTCTCTGCAGTGCTTTGTGACCTGATTCCTTGTTCTATTTTCTCTGTAGTCTGATTGAAACGAAAAACTAGCACAATTTGCTTTAAAAGCTTGTTTTAACTAACTTAAATCACTGGCCCTTTCATGCTACAAAATTGTAGCATTGCAATTCCACTTTAACTGATGGGGCAACATCCTGTGGAATCCTGGGATTTAGTGAAGGTTTAGAGATCTCTGGCAAATAATTATTCACCAAAATTTCCAATCCCAGGATTCCATAGGCTGGAAAGATGGAAGTAAAAGAGGAATCATAGTGCTGTAATTATGTGATGTGAAGTGTGTATGTTCTGGTAATAAAGATTCTGTTCTCTATGTAGTGTGAAAAGGTCCTAGGTTCCAAACTGGATTATTTCCGCAGTATGTGTTGGACCTCAGTCAGGCAGAATAATACACTCAGTCATAAGATCTGAGTGACCTTGGGATAATTGCACTCTCTTATCCCTAGAGGAAAGCAATGACAAACCTAAATAAATCTCAGTGGTATAGTAGTTTCAGCGCTGTAGTATGTGCATACCAAGATTTGATTCCTCGCTTGGCCATTGAAACCCACACATTCTTAGCCCCAGAAAACACCATGAAAAGCCTTAGGGTCACCATAAGTAAAAAAATGACTTGAAGGTACATAACAACAACAACACCCTACATTAAGGTCACCATAAGCTGATGTCAGTGTGGAGACATATAACAACAGCAAACTGTGCCCAACTGAGATTTTATATAATGCATTATGATATTCAGTTTAAAGCAAAGAATTTTGTTTTTAATTATTATTTTTTTTAAAAATTTCTTATCTTTTTCTTTGCAGCCTATAGCATCTTCTTCAAGTGGGTAAGTACACTATATCATTTAATAATCAATGACCTGCATATTCAAATGTGGCTTTAGATGTTTATAAACAAGAAACCTCATGTATTTATAGGAACTTAACTTCTTGAAGCTTTATTTATGTATAGCTGTCAAATGTCATTTAAATTTTATAGGTGAGTCTCTGTGGAGATACTAAATTATATTTTGCAACCTAACTTTTGCACGGGATGTAATTTTAGCATGTGGTTTTTCCATTAAACTGTAATCTTGAAATCAAGGCGTTGAATGTCTCAGACATGTCATTTGAAACCTGTTAGAAGTACAGTGTCAGATAATGGTACAGACAACAGTTGCTTCCAACAGATATGCTTCTGGTAGATGGCTAGAAAAAGTGTTCTAGATCCATGTTGACCGAACTGCGCTGCTTTCATTATAATTGCATTGATTGTATTTAGTTTTCAGGGTCAGAGTTTTTTTAAAAAAAGGATATTATTCAGTAGAAGGATAAAATTTCATAATGGGAAATTTGTAGAGAATGTCTCTTTATTGTTATTGTTAACAAGTGTCTTCATTCATATGTGTGACATTTACATGTACAGGAGAATGATCATCAGAAAAAGTCTTTTACCTACAATTACCAGACAGAGTGGTAGGAATGGCCGACGTGGGCAAAAACAGTAGCACTAAGTTGGTTCTCTAAAGTGGAAAACAAGCAATTAAACTATGGCTAAAGATTAGAATAATGAAATATAGTTCATTAAAAACACAGAGTGTTTACATAATCAACTGATAGGATTGTCAAATATTTATTTGACTCCGTGGAGATATTTTAAAGCAGTTTATTTGTAGTTTGTGTGTAAACAGAACTAAGAAAGAGTGACAAGTGGTGAGAGGCTGCTCAAAATGTGGTAGATGAATGCAAAAGTTTGATGTTCAGAGTGCAAAAGAGTGAATCTAGGCAAGCATGAGAGCAGGTAGGGTATGAGAAGACTTTCCATGCATAATGAGTGCAGAGTGCAAAGGGGTAGCTTAATTTTAATCTAGGTCCTTAATGAGAGTTTATGAAAGGTCACAGTGCTTTGACATTGAGCTTTTCCCTTTCATAGGGCTTTGAATGTTCAACCCAGTGGATGGTATGATTGGTTCAGGAACCAGGCAGAAGAAAGGATTCTGCACATCTAGTGCTTCTAAGCTTTTTGCTGTAGTACATTGGTGTACCTAGTTGTATCAACCAAAGAAGGGTAGCCCTTGTGTATCTATCCTGCTACCATCAGTCATCAGTGTTTTACTTGACATACTCTTAGGCCTGAGATTCTGCTTTGGTCAGGCCCCACCTGGAATACTGTGTCCAGTTCTGGGCGCCACAATTCAAAAAGGATGTGGAGAAACTGGAGCGGGTCCAAAGGAGGGCGACTAAAATGGTGAAGGGTCTGGAGACCTTGCCCTATGAAGAACGCCTTAGGGAACTGGGGATGTTTAGCCTGGAGAAGAGAAGGTTAAGAGGTGATATGATCACCCTGTTTAAATACTTGAAGGGATGTCACATTGAGCAGGGAGCAAGCTTGTTTTCTGCTGCTCCATAGAACAGGACCCGGAACAATGGATGCAAATTGCAGGAAAAGAGATTCCACCTCAACATTAGGAGGAACCTCCTGGCAGAAAGGGCTGTTGGACAGTGGAACACACTCCCTCAGAGTGTGGTGGAGTCTCCTTCTTTGGAGGTCTTTAAGCAGAGGCTGGATGGCCATCTGTTGGGTATGCTTTGATCAAGAGTTTCAGGCAGGGGGTTGGACTGGATGGCCCTTGTGGTCTCTTCCAACTTGATGATTCTATGAGACAAGCAGGCAGGAAGCGCTGTCCTCGGGCCAAAACTAGGGCTTGGGAGCATGCATGATTGCGTGACCTCGCCCACACAGGGTGCGCATCTATGACTTGTCCTGTACGACATGTCCAAATGGCACATTGCACAGGACATGTAATCACACCACTGAAGGGTGCTTATCACTCCTTACCAGTGGCACAGAAAAGAGCTCTGTTTTGGAGCTCCTTTTTGGCACGTGCATCATTGGCAAGGCAACCAAATGGCTGCACCAACAATGCAGAGGTGAAAGGGGTCGCCCTTTCTCCTTTTTAGGGTCAAGGTGCAGTGGGCTCATGAGGTGCCAGGGCACCCCTTTTCCATGCCACAAAGAAGCGGCATTTTGCCGCTTCTCTGTGGCCTGGGAAAATGCTGGTTTGGGGGCACAGGGCTGCCAACCAGGCTGCCCTGGCCCCAATCCAGCTCGAAAAGGGCGGTACAGACCCTCCCCTTTAGGGCTTGTCTATACAACCCCTTACCTGGACAACATGGAAGTTTTTAGACTTAAAGTGTGAATATTATACTTAAATTGATTCCGAGTAACAGTTTACTTCAGTAATTCTTGTTTTTCCTTGGGCCATGTTTATGGGTTTTTTTAAAATGTGTGTCAGGGAACATGTGGTGGGAATCATTTTTCTAATTGAGAAACATATGGTAACACCTAGACTGTGGAATTCCCTAAGGAGGCCAGATAGGCTTCATCATTGCCAACCTTTAAGCAGGTACCAGGTTTTTGATATTTTTTTTTTACAAAATAGACCCATTTGCTCTCTGGTTTGTTTTAAAGATATGTTTTGTTGTTTTGTTTTTACTGTTCTTAAATTTGCATGCCACTCAGTACTGTTTTGGAAAGAACGGTAAAACTTATAAATATTTAAAATAAATAGACATGTAAATAGTGGGAAGATGGAATTTGCTGCTGCTTCTTTCTGCTCCACAGCCAGTGACAAGAATTTATGTTTTCCTAGAGCTGCACACCATTTTGTAAGGAAAATCTCATGCCAATGAAATACAGAAATACTCCCCTGTGTATTCCAAAATCTGTGGATGCTCAAGTCCCATTAAATACAATGCTGTCATAAAACTGTGTCCTTTTTTTATGGTAAAATCAAAGTTTGCTTTCTGGAATTTATATTTTTTTGAATATTTTCAAGATGTGGATGCTTGAATCTGTGGATACGCCAGATGTACTCAAACAGAAATTCACTGTAGTCGGAGGCTTGACTTACTACTCCCTGTGCTAGAGGTTATAACAAATCCATTTCAAAAACAAAGAATGGCTGTAAAACTGATTCCTCCTCCATGGCATGAATAAATACCTTATGTGATTGTGAATGTGTGTTTCTTTAACCTCAAGGACTACCAGCTGGAGTCAGATGCAAAATGGAGTAGGGTGGGAGGCAATATACAGCTAAGTAGAATTAAGGAGGTGCAGTGGCTTAGTGGTTAAGGTGCCAGTTCTGATGATCATAAGGTCAGAAGGTTGGCAGTTTGAGCCCCAAAGGCTGTGTGATGGGGTGACCTCCTGTCTAGCAGTTTGAAAACATGCAAATGCAAGTAAAATTGGCTTCCTTATCCACTAATTTTTTATATATGGATTTGAGCATACATGGCTTGAAAATATTCCCAAAAAGTATAAATTCCAAATATCAAACCTTGATTTTCCATTTTATATATGGTACACCATTTTGTTGTGCCATTATATTTAGTGGGACTTGAGCATACACGGATTTTGTTATCCACGGAGGATCCTGGAACCAAACCCCAGCGGATAAAAAGGGCCCACTGTAGATAAATAGGTACCACTTCAGTAGGAAGGTAACAGCATTCCATGCAGTCATGCTGGCCCCATGACCACTGGAGTAGTCTTTGGACAACACTGGCTCTTTGTCTTAGTAAGAGAAATGAGCACCACTTCATACAGTCGGTTACAACTAGACACTCATGTCAAGGGGAAACCTTTACCTTTACCTTTAAAATTAAGGACCAAATTGCGCTTAACACATGGCTCAAATTTAGAATTTGTCTTTTTAAAACCAACAATATCTCTGCCTTATATCAGTGAAATTGCACTTTTGTACTGTATAATACTATAACCTCAAGTGAAAAAAAATTTAAAATTTCAGGGAGAAAATTTAGCCATTGATCCTTAGGACCACCTCAGCAAACTGTGGCCCTAGGTTTTATTTCTTCTTCTTCTGGATGAGTACTTGTGCATATGCAAGAAATCAGTTTCCCACATGCAATGGAATGATTGGGTGTGGAGAATCTCAGGAACAGCAGATGCTGTAGGTTATATTTCAGAAGAAGGAACTGGCAAAACCACTGCTGAGTATTCCTTGCCAAAGAAAACCCTATGAAATTTATGAGGTCTCAACAAGTCAACAGGCAACATGAAAGCACACATACTCACAATCTGTAACAACTCATACTACTTTAGATCAGTCTGGAAGAGCCCTTAGAGATAAATTGCAAACCACCCAGAGATCTACCAGTAGATCCTAAGCTACTAATCTAGATAGTATGATCCCTGATCTAGGGAATTCTTTGGATTTCAGTTTTTCTGCTTTCAGATAATAACTTGTAAATTTCATTTCTATTGTGTTCTTTCTTCCCTTCAAATTTCTCTTTGCACCTTTTGTAGAATAGGAATTGTGTGCAGTTTGCAGTGGTGTGGACATTTTTTGTGTGAGAAACAGATTTGAAAACTAGTAATATCTTAATCATTTTTCAGAATGAATATTTCCTTTTCCAGTACCAGGAGGAAATCTTTACACTATTAAACTGAATAGTCCTTTCCCAGACAATTTTATAGCATGAGGCTTTTGACTGTTCATCACATGGCAAAAACAAAAACAAAAAAACCCAACCTAACATAGGACTCAGAAGTCAAGGTTTCCATTTAGTGGGGGAGGGATGGAGAGAAAGAGTTTGAGAGGTCAGTGCCTTGTCTTTTAAAAGGAACTGTGTTGCTGCTGGGCCAGGATTTCCTGAAACAAGGAGTTGCTGATAAAGAATTACTTCCAGTTAATAAGCAACATGGATCCCAGGCTGTGTAACAGACCTGCTTCAAATGGGAATGAGGTAAATAGGTATATTAGTTTGTATGATTTAATGAAATATGTAGCCTAAGGTAAAATACATGGCATGTAGCTGAGTACAGTTAACACATAGTTTTTATTAGTTTTGAATGTATTTAACTGTTATAATGGTACTTTCTAGATTTAAAATGTTTGGGGGGGGGGGAGGAAAAGATGAAATCATAGGAGAATATGACAAAGTTTGGAGCTTGGGGAGAAGTGTTTCATTTAAAGTTACATGTGGTTCAATCTGTTAAAATGTAAACCTTTTCATGTGCAGAAGAGCAGAAATATTCCATGTAAATCATGTTTTAAAGATCTGTATAAAGAGTCAGGAAGGATGGACACTGGAACAACAGTGTTCAATTCAAAGACAGAGTTTACCAACAACCTGAGCCCTCAAAAGGAAGGGTGGGGTATAAATTATTGTTCCTGGTGGTAATGATGATGTCTTCAGACAGATTGGCCCTGATCCCAAATAAATTGTAAATAGCTGTAGGCTCTTCACATGCAAAGTACATGTGGGGAGTCTTCTACTGTGATAAACACGTAATTGCTTGTACGATTATCAATGTTAGGTGGTAAAATGGGAGAAAAAAAGCAAAGCAGATTTCCATCTAACAAGTGTTGCTCTTACAATAACTATTTGCATTGATTATATTTAAGAAAGAAAGAATTTTGGAGCTCCCAGTTCAGGTCTGCACCAAGCCTCAAATTCACTGGGTGGCTTTGAACCGTCTTTTCTGACAACCGTCTGTCAAACAGATCTGTCCCACCTGATTGTTGTAAAGATAAAATAAGGAAAAGAGAGCCACGTACATCATCTTGTGCTGGACAAAAGGTGGAATGGAACAGAATGAATGAGCGATTTATCACCACGTAGTTTTGAAACTAAAATCAGCAATCCATGAGGCATGTTTATTTTAACATCCAGACCATTCACATTGGATTAGGTGGTTTTAGTATAACATACAGTTGTATCTATAAGAAATTTCTGTATTTTGAGTGGCTGAACTTTGCAGGCAGCATCCATTGCTGTAGAAGTGGGGAATTTGGGGCCTTCCATATGTTCATGAGATATCGTTCCCAGAATAACTCATTGTTGACCAAGATAGCTGGGGCTGATGGAAACTGTAGTCCAACAGAATCTAAAGAGCCACAGATTACCTGAATCATGCTTTCTTACTTTTTGTTTTCATAAATCTTAGAAAGAGACTTTTCCAGGCTGTTCTCTGAGATTCTTTAGCTCAGTGATGGCTAGCACATTTTGACTAATAATCCAAAGTATTAGAGCCTGCAGCTCCAGTAGGTATTTCTGTGTATTTCTATGAATTCTAGTGTGTGGGAGGCTGGCAGGAGTGCATGTCTGACTGTATCATCACCTTCAAGATTGTCATGCTTCAGGAGTCCCACATGCTATATTCTGACTTATACCTTTGCCAGAAGTCTGTCAAGTATACCTGAAGTTAGAGTCTAATCTAAACCCTGGACCTTAAACACACAAAATAACAATGCTCTGCCATTTAGCTGTGTCCATAGCAATTCACCCAAATGAAAAGAAACATTGTCAGATGCAGAGTGTAATTACTCCTAATTGGTCATGGACTGCAATAACTATTTGCTATTTGAGTGATATTGTTATGCCATATAAGACGTTTAAGCCCTAATTGCATTTCACTTACATAAAGCTCTCTTGAAGGCTGGTGGAAGGGGCCATTTTGCTTAGCTTTCATGTTGATTAATGTGATTGACTCTCCAGAAATAAACTATTAAGCTTTTTGCTTGAAACACACACACACACACACACAAATTTAAATCAGTGTGGCAAAATGGGTTTTGAAAAAAATATATAAAATCCACATGGAAACAAAATCTTTCTTTTTGAGCCATTTGCCAGACTGTGAACAACATTTGTTTCATGTGCGTGGGTTCTATATTATTAACCTCATTTGTTTGTGTACAGTGTTCATTCCAAGCAAATAAGTCACAAAGAGGATTTATAAACATAACTGTATAAAATTTAACAAAGATAACTTATTTTGGAGACTGATCCATTAAAGTGCTTTAAGAATGTTTGGTTTTTTTTGGTGAAGAGATGTCAATAGATTGACATACAGTACCACTAAAGAAAATATCCTCACATGTCTTTCTTAGTAGAGCTACTTCTCTGTTAACTTAATTTAGCACCATCAGTTCTAAGGAGAGTAATGTGGCCAAGGCATGGAAGATCTAGAGTCTAACTTAGACTGATGTGATAAATGTGGAAGACAAGGAGTAATATTAGATACATTATTTTTATTTCTTTCCCACCTCTCCTCAAGGCTCAGTTCAGTAAATCAGTAAAGACTAGATTCAGTAAATAAACAATGCATATGAGGAAAAATAGGAGAAAGCTGTTCCTCACTAACTTCAGCTCTGCACTCACTCCATTACTTTAAGCAATTTTTCCTCACTGTGTCTCACTATAAAATTGAAACTGGCAGTGGTGGTAGTGGCTTAAAGTAGCAGGGCACAAGGTAAAATGGGGTTAGGGGACATTCCTTCATCTCAACAGTGGATCCTTCAAATGGGAGAAAATGTCAGCAAGCCAGATTGATGTCCTTAAAAACTAATTTGATTCTAAGAGAAAAATTTCTTGGTCTACCTTTTTCATGTGTTAGTTAACTCTAAAACTTTTAGCTCCCATGTTTGCTTTCTGTTATTAACTATATACTCTTGTCCTAATTCATATTATAAGACAAATTTCAAATTCTTCATAACTTGAAATCTGCATATACCACATGTTTACACTGTACACTAAATTATTTTTATGTTAACTCCAGAGAGAGGTCAGTCAGAAGGGAGTCATGTAACTAAAAGGAAGTGAGAAGTAACAGGGGCAAAATGACATCAGCTTTTCTTGCTGCTCTGCTTCCTAAGGCTAATGAATAATAGTGGAAATTGGATGTTCTCTGATGTTAAAAAAAGAAACTTGCTTTAAGTGCATAAGCTTAGGTGACCCATTTGGCACAAAATGATCCATGGAAATAGTGCAGCTCAAGGTTATGCAGTTTCTCTCGGCCTGATTATACCATTTGTTAGAGATGGATATTGAAAGACAGAATGTGTATTCATGTAAGCTTCTCTGAAAGCAGAGACTCTACATAATGAGGTATCCAGCTCCCAAGGGAATCTGTATGGTGGCAATATACTTCTGCAGCCTTTCCTATGCAAAGACCAACACAGACCTAAGTTCAACATATGGACTTTGTGGAGGGGACAGCGAAAAAGAGGATTGTGTGATTTCAAAAGGGGGGCTATGGAGTGACCCTTTTGTCTACTGATGGGCTTCATCACCCTTTGCTTTTTTGCATGTATATAATATAGGGAGGGGGGTCATTATGCATGAAAAGCCCAATAGAGTAATTTTTTCCATTAATTATGCCCTTAAATACATTACTTTAAAAAAATTAATGAGACTTAGGTGCATCATGTGAGACTCTAACTGTGTAAAAAAAACCCACATTGGATGACTGTGGAAAGTCATACTCTTTCATCCTCAGAGGATGGCAAAGGCAAGCCTCATTTGGATAAATCTTGCCAAGACAACCCCATAATAGGTTTGCCTTAGGGTTGTCAGAAACAACTTCATGCACAATAGCTGCATGAAATTCCATGAAATTTTCACACATGTTCTTTGGATTCAAACAGTGCCTTTTGAAATTCACTCCTGCTTCCTGTTCCCTATGATGAGTTGGGGAATATAGAGTGCTCCAGAGATGTTGATGGACTGCAATTCACATCAATCTGTAAAATAATGGCATGCATTTGCTCAGTGCATCAGATTCCAAATTGGCCATCATGGTTCCTTCTAGATGTTTTGGATTACAATTCCCATAATCCATTGTCATTGGCCATGCTGTTCCATAGTCCAGAACATCTGGAGAAGGCTGATCTGAACCAGTTAGCACATGATGATCATGAATCATGCTGAGATGTAAGTGTAACCATAGGTGGTCTTCTCTGCATGTAACTGCAGCCATTTTCACTTTTTCTACATGTAGATGCTTGTTTGATAGGCTGGGAAAGGGCTTTGCATGTATATTGATGCACATGGATAAAGTTGTTCCAGCCAAAGAAGGGCATGATTGGGCTGTTTATCCTCAGAGAATGGAAGAGGGGGGAAAAAGGAGAAGAGACAGTGGAAGACAGATGAAATACTTCAAGCAGTTAAAGAAAGACGAGAAGCAAAAGAAAAGGGAGCCCAGGAACACAATAAGAACCATGAATGATACAGTCCAACTACTAGCACATAAGGATAAAGAGAATTACTACAACAATCAAAAGAAGCCAACAACAAAAAAAGAAGAAGAAGCGACCTCTTCCACAAGTCCTGGAAATTCAAAGAGAAATTTAAGGGCAGTTAACAACAAACAACATGTAAGAATTACTTTCCTGTACTGTAACTCCCAGAATCTTGCAGCCACCATGGTAACTGGCTGGGAGATTCAGATGGCTACAGTTTGAAAAAAATAATTTTTCCGTTCTATGATTTAATACTTGTGCACTGTTGTTGTTGTGTGCTGTCAAGTTGTTTCTGACTCTTGGTGACCCTAAGGCAAGTCCATTGCAGGGTTTTCATGGCCATATTTTTCATAGTGGATTTGCCTTTACCTCCTTCTGAGAGTGAGGGTGTATGGAGTTTATCAGATGGGAGGAATTTCTCTTTATTGCGAATGGAGCCAATTTGAATTCACGTGCATTCGCTAGTTTAGCAAATTTACATGACTTCCATTTGTGTTCGGAATGCGTTCAAAATGACTTCCCATTACCTGAAAATGACTTCCCATTGCCCAAAATTGCGTAAGATGCTTTAATACGCAATAACGTGAAACCCCATGATTGTGTTCGGATTGCCATTAGATTATACTTTCAATTTCCGTCGTCTGATAAAACTCCTACAACTTGCCTAAGGTCATCCAGTGGGGTTCCATGGCCAAGCAGGGAATTTGTACTCTGATCTCCAGAGCCATAGTACCCAGATGCAGTAAAAATAATACCACATAGCAGACAAAACAAAAACACCCAGCTGTTGGTATTGTCAGTGCACTGACCACTTTTCACACTCAAAGGAAACACAGACCTATCTGATTCATCCAAAATTCTAGAAGCTTTATCTTCAGTTGCAATGTGTTCAATATAATACAATATATTATATACACACTAATCTCTGTCAACTTCCAACCACCTACTCCAACAACTGTTCCAAACAACTCTCCAAACAAACCCAACTAACCTACAGTTACCCACACTGACCAGTCTCTTGGCCCACTTATATAGTAGAATGATTCTGAGTCATCACTCTGTGCTAAATAGCATGATGCAACCTTGCTGTAACTTTGCCTCATACCATGTGCTCCTGACTCAGCAGTCTATGGTTCTCCCATGGATTATATGACAACTGTCAATCAAAATATAGTTCTGTTGTTAAAGACACAATTACTCCAACACCATGCTCAAACCAGTAGTGGTTTATTGGTCTTGTGTATAGAAGGCCAGTGTTTTTATGTGAGCATATATATTTTTTTCCAATGACCAAATGTGTGTAGAACTATTTCTGTTGGGGAGGCAAAATCATCTGAGTCTGTAACCCCCCTTCTCCTTTGTTTCAACACATGGGCAGTTGGGTGAAGCCCATGTTATCATACAGTGATCATGTGGTAAGGGAGATTCAGGAGACAAATGACATCTACCGCAAGAGCAAGATTATCAGCAAAAATAGTAAACAAACACACTGTTGGGTGATTGGCCTTCTTCACCTTACCTTATCCACTTCCCCATTTCAAACTGAATGTTCTCTGAAGACAGTTTTTACCTCATCCTTTCAACCATGACCTTTGTCACTGATTACATCTTGTGTTCCCTTTGGTGGTGTCTATAGTTTACCGTAAATACTTGATGTATCAGTTAAGAACAAGTTCTGGGGGCAAAATTATGGATTTTGCTATAACCTGTGGATAAGTCAAGGGTAAAATTTAGGGGCATATAGTAAAGGATCTAAAGGATGAAGCAAAGCAAAGTCAAAGAACTTACAAAATTCCAGCAGATATAACACTTTGTGGTTACTGTTAAGGTTGGATGGATAAGAGAATAGAGGGGGTCAGTGCTTCCAGGACAGATTATATGCTTGCTTTTCACGAGGGGATGTTTCCTTCTTTTAAATAAGGGTTAAGATACAATACTTACATTGACCCATGAATAAGCCTACTCAGGTTTTTTGGGTCAATTTTTTAACCTAAATTTCTAGACTTATACATGAGTACATACAGTATATTGGGTGGCTGGTAGTAGAAATTTTGCTATGTAGCCAAATTTGTCCTTGTACAGAACGATACACAGATTAACATGGGTATCACTCCTCCCTACCCAGGGTCAAACAGTATATATCTACCCACTCTCTTCCATGTGAGTATTCTCTGAAGATGCCAGCCACAGCCACTGGCAAAATGTCAGGAATAAACTCTTCTAGAACATGGCAACATACCCCGAAAAACCCGCATAAAACTATGGATGCCAGCCATGAAAGCCTTCGACTTCACATTGCCCTAGTTGCTTTGGAGTAGAGGGAATTGCCCTCACTCCCACCCAGAGCTTGGAAAATACATTTTTGCATGCACCTGCCATACACACATAAAATAGCGATAAAATAAATAGTGATAAAATAAAACAAATAGCATATACTTGCCCTTGCTTATATATTTAGATTGATTCTGCTATTTTTCTCTCTAAAGGTTAGCTTTAACCAGGAAGAAGTTTTATGTGGCAAAATTTGGCTTGAAACTGAAGTAATAGAGAATGTACCGGTAGTTAAAATTCACACTTAAAGAGATACATTCTTTCAAGCATCTTTACCCATATCTGATAATATACAGCAATATAATAACTGGGGTGCTAATTAACTTTAGGCTGTAAGGTGAGCAAGGTGGTTTAACTATCTTGTATTTTAAATTACAGCTCCTGGCATTTAGGATGTGTAATTTAAGACTTGACACAATGCATTAATTAGCTCAGACTTCATAATTTTATGTTACATTTCTGATAAGACTGAAAGCTTGTATTCCTTAATGAGGCTTTATATTGAAATTAGGTATCTGATTTGTTCTGCAAGCTCTACTAAAGAAAGCAAATTATTTGACATATCATTTTCAGTGGTAATGGGAAGTGGAGCTGTACATTATCACTATGACTGTCAGTAAAACATAACTTTACCATTTTAAAATACCATGGAACTCAAATGTTGATGAAAGCATTTATTATAGTTCATACAGAATTGTGGTGCATAATTATCGCTATTGCAAGATTTCCCATGAGTGAAAAGAATTGAGAATGCCTCCTTGGTATATTGTCTACAAATTAATATCACCACTAAATGCCTTTTCTGCACAAAAATAACTATTTTTGTATAGAAAGTGCATTTTGTCAGGAATTCAGTCTTCTGTGCATTTCTGCCCTGCAAAACATGTTTTCTCTGTACAACAGTGACATGTGTTCTTGTGCAAACAGATTTTCCAGAAATGGCAAAGAATCATACAGCTTTTCTAATTTTTCTTATGAAATGTCCCAAGTCTCATGGCACTCTTTTTCAATGGAAGTGCAAATACTAATGAGTGTTCTTTATAGCCCTAGCAACAAGGGATAGGCAATTAGCCACACAATATGAGCCCTGTCCTAGTACAGTATAAAGTCAACGAAGAAGGACTCTTGCCTTTTGAGTGTTTCTCAGGGTTGCAAAAACTACTACCCAGTCCTGGCATATGATGAGTAGAAGACCCATGTTATCATAGGGTGCATCTACACTGTAGAAATAATGCAATTTGACACCACTTTGAGTGCCGTAGCTCCATCCCATGGAATACTGGGGTTTGTAGTTTTACAAATCTGAATCAGTGGCAGCTCATGCAGATATGTGCAGTCTTACTTGATACATTTCATGATCAATTCAAACTTCTAGAACCTGCTAGGAACAGGATTAGGCCTTCTTTCTACAGATTTCATTATTAAACTTTCCATATGAACTCATGGGACTTCAAAAGAATAGTGAAGTGAAGGCTAAATATAACATGAATATTTTGGATTTCTGGTAATCCGAGTTATCTTGCCAGATAAAAGATGACAACTTGACAAGAAAACTGTACACAATTGTATCAGCAGTAGAGATAGATATTCCAAAGTTTATCAAAGACTAGGTACCAGAATCTTCACTAGAGGGCATGGCAAAAACCCATAATGTAAATAACTGACTTGAGGTGGGCCCAATCCAAGAGATTACTACTTTCTGCTTTAGATTGGGAAGAATCAAATGTTGGCTTTGACCATTTTTGGATTGCATTCTGGAAAGCTTAGACTTTTTGAGATTTGGCCCTTGCATCAAAAAGAATGTTCCACACTTGCTTTATATGTTATCCCATAATAGCAAGGGTATGGCACTTTTTAGTTGTTGATTATGGTCAAAACTACCTTTTCTGCATCTTTTAGCTATATTGTTATTCTCTTATGCTGGAGCTAAAACCCTTGTTCTGGATATATTTATTTTGAATTCTCATTCATTTCAGTGGAACATGGTCTTTAGTAACTGAGGGTGCATCTACACTGTAGAAATAATGCAATTTGACACCACTGCTATGGCACCATCCTACAAAATCCTGGGATTTGTAGCACCAATAGGCTTTCGGTTTGTAAAACTACAAATCCTGAGTCCATAGGATGGAGTTGCAACACTAAGATGGTGTCAAGCTTCATTTTTTCTATTGTATAGATCAGTGATTCCCAAAGTGGGCAGTATGCCCACCTGGGGGCAGTGGAAGGTTCCAGGGTGGGCAGTGAGGAAAAAGTGTGGTGAGAGGGCCTTCAGTCAATGTATTGGTGTGCAAGAAAGACAAGGAGAACCAGCGGCCTTTAGGATAATGGTGGAGGTGATGATTGCATGAAACCTCTTTTCAGGATCCTCAAAAAACCACCACAAGCCTTGCTAATCCTTTTGTGTGGGGCAGTCTCCCAATCTTTGCCTGCTCATACAAGCTCATTCCTTTACCAATGTCTTTTGCTAATAGTGGCAGTTGGGAAACTCTTTGTGAGGCTTGGGCACAGGGCATTGCTTTTGTGACTCGGGGCAGCACCATTTTGGAACCGACTGGAGCAAAGAGAGCACATGGTGACAGGAGACAAGTGGTGTTAAAAAGGAGCTTTCAAATCTGGGATCCTGCTTAAAGTTTGTGAGCTTTGCTGAGACTTGGCTAGCAAACTGGAGTTGCACTGCTGCTCCTGCTTTCTTTCCTCAAACTGGCTGAGAGAAGAGGTAGCTGAAGAAACCCTACTATTATTATTATTATTATTATTATTGTGGGGGAGTGGACATTTGTATGGACACTTGTATGGAGAAGATATTTCTTCTGCTCTGAGAGCATTTCTAAAGAGTGGAGTATAAATACAAATGATGCTGATGATGACGTCTCTGGGGAATGAATAACTGTGCTCAATAATTAGAAATAGTCCTTTATCTTGGAGTAGCTCCTGTAGTTAAAATCTCTCCCTTTCCTGGTCTGCACCAGTCTCCAATGCAGAGCATGTGACCTCTGTAAACCCCCTACATATGCACCAGTTGCTCCTTTTTCTGCCCTGATGAAAGATTGAGAGTCCCTCTTGTCTGGTGAGAAGCTTCTCCCTTGCACCTGGTCACGCTGGGAGCAGTAATTCAGCAGCTGACTGAGCAGCAACCAAGAGGCCTCTTGTCCACATTGGCCTTCACTGTAAGGATGGCATGGGTGAGAGGCTTCTTGGTTGCTGCTTAGCCAGCTGCTCAGTTGCTGCTCCCAGGTTGACAGGGGACAAAGGGAGCAGCAACTGAGCAGCCAGTGAAACAGTGATCAAGAATACTCTTGCTTGTGCTGGCCTTTGCTGCAAGACTGGCACAAGCAAGAAGCTTCTCAGTCATTTCTCAGCCAGCTGCTTGGCTGCTGCTTCCAAAGTGACTGTGTGCAAATGCAACAGTGACTGAGTTTGACTGTTTTGAATTTGCAGTAGAACAGTAGACCTGGGGGGGGGGGGGCACTAGCATTGTCACTAGCCTGGTGTAGATGCACCTACATTTAAGATTGTAATCTGCATTAAGGGAATCTGCAATTGTGCCCACCTATAAGGCTCCAGTTTCAGAATGCAAACTTCTCCTAATTCACTCTGGAAAGTTACTCATATCAACATTAGTAAGTAAATAATAAAATGAATTGTGGTAATGAGAACTATAATAACGCAAAATTTACATAATGTCTTCATTTTTCTAATTGTTATTTTTATCTTCAAATCTGTTTTAACTGTCCCTATAGAGAAGATAGTCCCAGTTTTGCTGAGCACAAGCCATTTTGAGATATTTTCCATTTATTAATCTGTTTTAGAGAATTACTGTTTTTAGAAACATCTGGGTTTAAAAAAAACCTTGCAGGCAGTGTTGCTTCTCCAATTAAAATGAGAATTAGGACAATCTTGACAAAAGCTTATTTCAAAAGAATATAAATGAAGTGCACACCATTCAGAATAATAGCTTTAGTGTATAACACACACACACAAGACTGAAATTGCAGATAGAAATATCTTGCTATTAATCTGACTTTTTTAAAAAGGCTCTGTACAAATGAATACTGAAAATCTGAAATGTTTCCAGTACTGTATGATGAG
Source organism: Urosaurus nigricauda (assembly GCA_034509955.1). Taxonomy (NCBI): domain Eukaryota; kingdom Metazoa; phylum Chordata; class Lepidosauria; order Squamata; family Phrynosomatidae; genus Urosaurus; species Urosaurus nigricauda. Next base: position 198,521,648 of record JAOEGL010000003.1, on the reverse strand, counting down.
TTTTAAAAAACCTACCAAAAATACCAGAACTAATTAATGCAAATGTTACTGTGACACTTGAACAATGATCAATAACATATCACATATTTGCCATGCAAGTAATCACTGTATGGATTTAAGAGACGACTTAGGAATTAAGAGACTACTTTACAGGAAATAATTTTAAAAGCTTGTTTAGCTTCTAAATCAAGGGTGGGAATTGCGTGTAACTTTAGATGTTGTTGAACTTCCCTATTGGTTTGCCTGGCTAGGTCTGCAAGAGGATTGCATACTTCCCAGCCATTAGAAGCTGTGTAGTTATTTAACTTGTTCAGCAGGAGTGCAGAATAGGTGACCCTCTTGATGTTGCTGGATTGCAGCTGAGATCCCCTCTCACCATAGGCTATGCTGGCTGAAGTTGATGGACTTTGCAGGTCAGCAATATCTATTCTAGAGCATGATATGTTCTTCATTCATAATCCTGGAAAAAGTTGCACTTAAAGTACAAGATATAAAATTGGACATTGTGACTGACTGTTCTAGACTTGTGGGTTGAATCTGTAGAGTGAGGAAAGACGCCTACTACGTGTTTGCAGCTCTTTCTGCTGTTGATTCATTCATGAGAGGAACTGAGAAAAAGTGTTCACATAGTACTTTTATGACTCAGAAGGAAGGAACAATGGCAGTGTTGGAGGAAGTTGCTTGTGGATCAATTGCTCAACATTTCTGTTCCTCCATTCATGTGATCTCTCTGTTTCACACCCAGCATGGACGAGTAATGAAGAAAAATCAGAGATCTTTTTTCATAGAATCATAGAATCATAGAATTGGAAGAGACCACAAGGGCCATCCAGTCCAACCCCCTGCCATGCAGGAACTCCCAATCAAAGCATCCCTGACAGATGGCCATCCAGCCTCTGCTTAAAGACCTCCAAGGAAGGAGACTCCACCACCCTCTGAGGGAGTTTGTTCCACTGTCGAACAGCCCTTACTGTCTGGAAGTTCTTCCTAATGTTGAGGTGGAATCTCTTTTCCTGGAGCTTGCATCCATTGTTCTGGGTCCTGTTCTCTGGAGCAGCAGAAAACAAGCTTGCTCCCTCCTCAATGTGACATCCCTTCAAGTATTTAAAGAGGGCTATCATATCACCTCTTAACCTTCTCTTCTCCAGGCTGAACATCCCCAGCTCCCTAAGACATTCCTCATAGGGCATGGTTTCCAGACCCTTCACCATTTTAGTCCCCCTCCTTTGGACCTGCTCCAGTTTCTCCACATCCTTTTTGAATTATGGTGCCCAGAACTGGACACAGTATTCCAGGTGGGGCCTTATCAATTCAGTATAGAGTGGCACTATTACTTCCCTTGATCTAGACACTATACTTCTATTGATGCAACCTAAAATTGCATTGGCCTTTTTAGCTGCTGCATCACACTGTTGACTCATGTTCAACTTGTGTTCTACTTGGACTCCTAGATCCCTTTCACATGTGGTCTCATTCAGCCAGGTGTCTCCCATCCGATATCTGTGCATTTCATTTTGAAATGAAAGCAACAGAGGGAAATACAGCTGGTCTTCTGTATCCAAAGATTCTTTATCCATGGATTTAGTTATCCATAGCTTTAAAGTATTCCCAAACAGTATAAATTCCAAAACAAACAAACAAACAAACAAACCTTGATTTTGCCATTCTATATAAGGGACACTATTTTACTGTGCTATTTTATTTAATTGGGACTTGAGCATCCACAGATTTTAATACCCATGGGGGTTGTGTAACCAAACCCTAGTGGATATCAGGGGCCCTCTGTATTGCCGGTATAATTTTAGGCAGAAGCTAATAGGAGGAATTCAGGCCCACAACATCTCCGTGGCAAACAAGGGTCCTTGGCCTATTCAGACAGGTTTTATGTTCCTTCAAAGCACATGTGGGAACCACAGAGTCCTCCAGATGCTATTGGATTGCAGTTACCAATATGCCTCTCATTCCTAGCTTTGCTAGCTAGGGCTGATGGAAGTTGTAGACCAAAAACATTTGGAAGGCTATATGATTCTGATCCCTGGTTTGAAGTCAGATATGTGTTCCTGGAGGTTTAAATAAATTTTGTTATTTTAAGACATCTGTTTTTAGTGCTGTTTGCTTTCATTCAAGAGTCAAACATGCCCACTGTTTGAACACTTAAAAAAAACACTCCTGCATAATTTAGTCACAAGTTTTTGCTCTCATCTATCATGCTGTCATGGTACTATCTGAAGCATTTTGCTTCTTTACCTTGAGTAAAGTTGTCAGTTGCCACCCCTGGAGTCCTGGTCCACACATACCAGGAGATTGCTGTGTTGTTTATGGTGAACCTAAGGCCATAAGACTTAATCACAGGATTTTCTTGCCAATATTTGTTAAGAGGGGATTTGCTTTTGCCTACCTATGAGACTGAGAGAGTGTGGCCTGTCCAAGGTCACCCAGTGGGTTTCTGTTGCTGAGCTGAGATTCAAACCCTGATCTGCAGAGTCGTAGTCCAATGATCAAGCCACTACACCACACTGGCTCTCAGTACCAGGAGTTTCTGGGATTACATGGCAGTCATACAAAGATTTATTCAAGGTTAATTTTCTACACTTAATTTCTGACTTAAAATAAGTACATAATATTCCACCACATAGTTCAAGTCTTTTAACATTGTTTCACATTTCACACTTTTTTCCTCTGAATGCCTGTAGGGAATTTTGCTTTTTATCTTCCCAAAGCAGCAGAATTTAATAAAAGTGAATTCTTTTGTCCAGTTTCATAAGGAAAATGTCAGGCCAGTCTACCAATTATTTCTGGGTCATAATTTGGAGTTCCAGCTAAAGCACACAGACTCTTTGATGAGTAAGTGTTATTTTATTGGAGCCATAGAAAATTTTGATATTATGTATACAGTACAAATAGATGACAATGATGTTGTGTACTTATACAAACCATCAGTGTTGCTGCTGGAGGAATAACATATATAATGACAGAATAGGTGAAAAGAAAGAGAAGATTCAGATGACCTACCTCTAACTAGACAGTCTTTAACTAGACAGTCTGAACTCTTCGATGGACAGTTCCTGCAGGGGGTTGGAAAGGATGGCCCTTGTGGTCTCTTCCAACTCTATGATTCTATGAATAATTGTATTTTAAAGCAGCATTTGATATGTATGTGTTTGCTTCATTAATTTCTTCATACATTTTTGCTTGATACCCACCTGTGCATTTATTAAGAATGTTGGAAAAGCCAAATCTTGGTTTGGCCTGCCAATGAGAAACGAGAGCATTTTGCTAACAACTCAGTGAGATATTGGAAGTGATTACAAACTTTCTTGCCACAATTGCATTTTGGTCACATTTGCAGAGAAGGCTTGCAACATTGGGGGAAAGGCCAGACTGTTACTTCCTTCCTGTCTGTGATCAGCTTGCGAAGGATGATAAGGAGTTGGAAAGAAGTGATAGTGAAGAGTTACAGCTGAACTGATGTTTGCAGAAATGAAAGTAATTGGCTCAGCTGTCCAGCCACTTTCTTCAACCATTGAAAAATCACAGCACTCAAATTATGCTGTTTCTAAAATGACTTTTACTTTGTTGCTAAAATTAAATTCTGGAGTAATAGTTCCCAGGTGAAAGCTGCAAAAATTTCCAAATAATATTAATAGTGTTTCATTGTATTTCTCTATGTGTGAGGAAAGGACACTGTGAGTATAAATAAAATTCCAGTGGCTGATAAGTTGGTAGTATCTCCAAAACAGCATTTTCCCATCTGTAGGCATTAGGCACAAAACACCATCCCTTGCGTTTGTTGTTAGTTATAGGAAATGAATGTGAGCTGTATTTACATACTGCATTGCATACAGGGAGTTTGGTTGTCTTATTCAGTGATCTGTCCACAAGATTTAGATATGCTCTCTTCATGTATAGATGTTTTCCAACATGTATGAAAGTGATGTGTCTTTAGTGGTAAATGGGAGTTGAGTAGATCTGAGCATCTGAGTAGTAAAAATAGATAAATAAGAAAAAGAGGGAAAAAAAGATTTAGTCAACTAGCGATTTAAACAGAGTCAAACAATGGTCAAGTGTTTCTTATGCATTAATTGTATAAGGACAATAAAGGATCCTGCTGTATCTTTTCATGTGACACCCTTTACATGATTCATTCATGAAGGAGGCTTTTGTGTCCATCTAAGATAGCTAGATAATTGTATCTTTTTTTTTTAAAGGACTAAATTTCAAAAATTTAGAGGTGAGCCTCAGCATTTTGCATGTACGAGAAGCCCAGTATACTAATTTCTTTTGTTGTATTGGTGATTTTGAATCACCGTTTGGGGTCACTGTAAAGAAATGCATATCAAGAATGCAGAGGTTTATGTACTTTTTGAATGATACTTTGTAATATCTAATCGTCTGGAATTCAGCATATCTAAAATAGGTATGCACAGTATATGTTATAATTGTGCTATGTTGTATTTAAGATGTTTGTATTGGAACTGGGTTCTGAAACAAAGTTGCTATTCTAGTTAAGTCTACCATAGTTTTAGTTAAAGTCTATTTACATGTAGGTTACTCCAGTACATTAGAGACTTTGGTTCCCTGTCTTCATTCTGGAAGATGAAAGATAGGTCTCTTGTCATCAACAACTGATGTTAATACATGACTTTGGGAGTCTGTACTGTCCTCTGTTGACACTGAATCTTCTCTCTGCCTCCCTACTTTCCAGTGCCAGTAGCAATATTCTGTTAATAGAATGTTGTTGCTAGTGAGGACTTTTGTTATTGCCAGCTCTGAATCTCTGCAGCAATAAAACTACACGTTTCATCTTCAGGGATGTAGTACACATTTCAGGTGTACATTTTTAGCATCTTTTTTTTTTAAAGTCTTTGAAAGAAAAATCCAGATGTGTATCATTTTAGCACCCAGAGTTTAAAAAATATTTTAGGACTGTAACTTATAGTAATACAGTTGTTAAGCCTCTAATGAAATCTACAAGATTATATGCCAACCTCTAACTTTTTAGCCCAGTTACTTATTCCAGTAGGAATAATTGTTTTGTAGTTTTAAACATATTTTTCTTCATTTTCAAAGCAATATTTTATTTAAGTGGAAGTGATGACTAATATTCATGTTTAATTCTCTTCCAAAGTGCCTGCATAACTTCATAAAATCCCTAGAGAGCACAGCTGAAGGTCTTGGTTTTATGTTTGATTAAACAGAAGTATTTTTCTCACATCAGCACTAAATATTGTAAATATATGTCACACTCCCAGTAGTAAGAAAATAAAAGATGGGTTTTCATACTTTAATTTGTTTTGTTGTGCAATTTCAGTACCTTAAGCAGAGGATGTGGAATGTATTTAATTGCATACATTACAGATGTGAAAGTTTACTTGGTACTCCAGAAACATATCCAAGCTTCTTTTGTGTCACTAGATCGAAAATGTGACATAATACATATTTTATGCTGGGTATCAGGAGTCATGTATTGGAGCTACAAAATATGTAGGACCTCTCCCCCCACCACCAAGATTAAAACATCATCCATGGGTGTTTTAACTGGGGAGTGTTGGAGATCTATATGGGGAAGGTATTTCCTTAGGTCCTACATTTATAAAAATAATATCCTGGGGATGGAGTGTGAGGGGGCAGGGAGCTCTGCTTTTTTCTAGCATGTACTCTGACCTTGCTGAATGTCAGCTTCTATTTTACTTTAGCATAGCTCAGCATTATTTGTGACTGACAGTGTTCAAAACTACAGTAGACACACATTTCATTGACCTATGCATAAGCAGCTTTAAAAGTGTATTTGTGGCTTCATAAATTGGCCAAATAAAAACTCATGGCTGTGTTGAAAAGCTTTTATCAGAGAAAAAAACCTGAAAATAATATTATTAAGTTGAAAGATGTAAGGTTATGTTACGTTTTAATATTAAAGCTCTGGTGAATTTAAATGAAGTCGTTGAGACCTTGGCACAAATCTGCTAGGAGGAGGTAGCAGAACAAAAAACACATTTCTTAGGGCAATATTCTTGTATAAAACAGGTAAAAACAAATCTTTTTGACTTACAAATGTACCTCAGTTAGTATACCATATTATGGATTTATCTCCATAAATCCATCCATCATATATTAATTGCTTTCAAACCACAAATTGAAAGTATCTGTTAGCACAGGCTTCTGCATTCACTATTTACTAACCTCCTTCCTTTTCTAGGAACTAACAAACTAAAATGATGAATTTAGCTGGCCCTGTGAGAATATTAGAACATAATTTCCCAGTCTGTGATTTTTTTTCAAGGAACTTATGGAACATGAGGGAAGGTTACATAAAACTGTACTGTTAATGAACCTGTTTGGTCTCACTCTGGCGAAATGCATGCTGTTGGCATAAAAATAACTGCTGATTTGCAAAGTGACATCTTGTATAGTGTGGGGACATGAGTACCCGGTTAGTTGTCCAGGGATCCTGGCTGTCATTGGCTGAGGGATATGTGATTTTTCTTTGTCTTGTTTATTCATTCACTTGTATATTAACTGTGCATAATCAATAAACTGTCAATTTGTTATATTGATTGCTTTACTTCATTCCAACAATCTTCAAATCTGATTTCACTGGAATTTGAATGGATCAGGCATCTGGGATTTAAAGAAATTTCAGCAGCAGCAGCAGCATTTTTCCATTGGAAAAGATAAGTGATCTCCTTAGGTGGTCACTATAGAGCACAAAACAATAAAGCTCTCCTCCTCCTCCTCCTGCTTCACTATGTGATTACTTCTAATACTTACTTGTTAGAAGGTTTCTATAACAACACAAGCAGAAGAGGAAAAGCCCTTCTTTAGACAATTTTTTGTATCACCATACAGAGACCAACACACTGTGTAATTGTACACTCTGTACAGAAAGGCTGCTGCAGGTGCCACTGTAGTTTTGTGTTGTGTACAATTGTTTTCACGCCTTAACAATAGAAAAGGCTTTGTGTTACAAAGCCTTAAAAAAATTCATCTCCACAGGATAGATAGTATGTTGTTGGAAAGCTGCTGTGCTCAGAAAAGTCTGACTGACATTCTGCCCCAGTTTTGTGTGTATTCTGTTGCCTTGAGAAGCTTAAGACTTAGCATTAAGGCTCAGCAGTGACATCATGAGAGGCAGAGGAAAAGCCTGGGGAACCAAGAATAGAACGAAAAGAAAGCGTGAAGCGTACCCATGTTGACCAGATACTCATGTTAAGGAACTGGCAAGGCAGCTCTTAATTAACCACCATCAGAAATAGTGCCTCACAATTGTGAGAAACAAACTTGAGAACCATCAATCATGGAATAAGTATGAGTACATCCTGCTAAGAAACTCATACTCCCAGGATACTGCTTTTGAGTCCCATATTCCACAGGTATGAATTTACAGGACCTAAGCAGAACGGCGGAGCACAGGGAGGCTTGGAGATGTCTCATACATAAGGTCACCATGAATCGAGGTTGACTTGAGGCCAGTTAACAATAACAACAGTGAGAGACCACCATGACAACCAGGTGCTGTGGACTGTATTTCAGATACTACTGGCAAAACCCCTCTGAGTATTCTTTGCCTAAGAAAATGCTATGGAATTTGGGGTCACCATAAGATGACAGGTGACTTGAAGGAACACACACACACACACAGAGTTTATTCATTTATAAGGAGTGCTGTACATTGTCTGTAACAGAATTATATTACTTTTAATAAAGAGAACTTGGGAGTTCATCCTGCTTGTGGAGTCATTCTGCTTTCTTATATTTTCATAAATTTGAAAGATTCCCAGGGTAGTTTGGCTCTTACCTTTTTGAGGCCATTGTTTATTTTCTTTAGGCTTGAACTTAAGCCTGCTGTCCTCTTTTCCCCTTTCTGTATTAGCTGGGCTTCAGGGACAAGATTTCTAGATAACAACAATCACCAGAATCTTTTTGAAGTAATTTACTCCACTGTCATGGAACTGAACACAATTCAGTTCCTCCCACCCAAAATGAAACTTTTCATAATCATCCCAAAAACTGTTCTATGTGTTAACAATTCTGTCATTTAGTTTTCAACATAGTATGTTAGAAAACATTCTGTGACATTATAGGATGATAAGACATGAACTAGCTGTAGCAAGAGGATTTATCAGACATATTCAGGCAAACTTTCTCTGTTAGGTCTCATTGTAATGCACTTGGCAGTGACACATTTGAGTAGCGAGTATACCTTAGTACAGGTATACCATGGTTAACAAAGCTGATGTGTTCTTGGGCATTATGTCTTTAACATAAAATTTGGTAACAGAGACAGAAATAACATGGAAGGAATAGGGATCTGTGCCTGCACCACAAAAAGAGTTCAGCATGTTTTCTTTTAATTGAAAACTAACATTATACTCATGTGAAATGAAACAGCCATTGTATAAATAAACAAAAGATCCTGAACCTCCTAGGGACAACTTAACGGCTTCTTCCAGAATGCATTGGGGGCTGATTTTCTTTCACCAGCCTCTCCAAATGTGGAACACTTTGGTTCTCTTCCCAAGAGAGACCATCACAAAAGTGTGTCTTTTGTCACACTGGAAAAATCTGTATGGCAAAAGGAACCCTTTTACAACTGTCTCCTTTTGGAAGGAGAGCAGAAGTGCTATAACACCTTATGGAGAGGCAAGGAGAAAGCTGCTACGCTCTTGCTACAGCTCAGCTTTCTTTTGTCATGCAACAAGGCTTTTAGATGTAGAAATATTTGGTATCTATATTGAACAGAGTGCAGCACGGCTAGTGTGATATGAGCTTATGGTTGAAACACAGTAATTACACCATGCTCTGGTAAGGTAAAAAAGAAAACTAATGTTTATTGTCTCAGGAAATCCATTTTAGGGCAGGAGAGGAGATAGGCAAAAGAAGTTGACCTAAACATGATTAGAAGAACCCCTAAAGCCTACTTCTCATGTGTGGGTGTAAGCTAGCATCCATTTTTAGAGACGGGGGAAGTGACAGCTACAGGTACGATGGAGACAAAAAGCTTAAGTACATAGACAAAAGAAAGATGCAGAAAGGTGAAAAGAAAGGGCAGGCATTATCAGTTGTGTCACTAGGGTTGGTGTCACCCCAGTGCTGTAATTCATGGTGTCATCCCCAGGCAGGCAGACCCCCTCTATTTCAGATTTGTTCTAACTATAACCAAGTGCTATATTTAGAAACCTGATTTACTGTACAATAACAGAACAGTTTCTAAATACTAAAAAATATGTTTATATCATTAAGTAGTAGGTTTTTCTTTGTAAAGTTAATAAGTTAATTTGACACATTCAATCATACTGTTAAGCTTCATTTATTTTGCACAGTAAATTATTTGTCCCTGCTGGCTGTAATTGTACTTTAGTAATCTCATCTTACTCTGAATTAGCAATCCTTATCTACTTAGATTAATTTATTCAATTCAATTCCCCCTCCCCTATTAATCCTCAATGAATAAGTTATTGCTGTGGGCACTAGTAAACAGAACTGTTTTTAAAATTCAAATATCTTGAAATAGTATCAGGAGAATTTGTTTTTCAAAACAAAAATCTATAAATTATACTTCAGAAGATCTATTTCAATAAATTTTCCCACTGTCCCCGTAATTATAATAAATGCATTAATTATTATAATACACCCCATCCCCCAGTCACAGGATATTTTGGAGATGAGACTGTTGTTTGTCTCTAGACTAGTGGCTGTTGGCTGTAAACTCAGTCTCTAATCCTTTTGGTATCTGCAAGTGGGTTTGAAATATTTAATACATTTTAAAAAGAATAAATAGACACTGTTCTGTCATCGTCTATTGAAGGTAGGTTATCTCCCTCCTTATCCTCATTTTCATAACTGTGTTGGTGGACCAGTTCCATTGTTATGCTAGCAGAGATGAATAAAACCAACTGTTTCCTGATTGTGTGTATTGTCAGTTTGTTTTAAAATACTGTATTTTTTCCACCAGTATTCTACTCTGGAAATATTTATAACTGATCTTTATATGATGGATGGATCACAAATCAAGCTCTTACTTTCTTCTCAAGTTGCTTAAATAATATAAACCTTTGGAGGATATTTGCTAGTGCCTCAGTTTACTACTCATGGAGAATAAATCATTGCAGTGCAAGTCACCTGAGCTGTGCTAATTTAAAAATCAATCAGCAGTGAGGCTGACATCTTTGTAATGAGGTGAAATGTAAAATTAGTCTCCTGGAAAGAGAAATTGAAGTCATCTTGAATAGCAAATACCAATAAATGTAACTATCCATTAGTAAACAATATAGGTTTGGGCTTTTAAAATGTGGAAATGAGAACACAGTGGCAAAAATGTCTTCAAATTTATATGAAACAAACATCACACTACTAGTAGACATCTTGCAGGAGGTTTTCATGATGGGGTTTTCATCATGAAATTTAAAAGAGAAGTATCCTGGGGACAAGAGCAGGTGCTCACCCTCAATGGGAAGCCAGTAATGTGAACAGTGGGGCTTGTACCAATTCCTGCCAGCCGTGTGACTCAACAGAAAGATTAGCACAGTCTGAAGTACCTTGTATTGTATTTGTTCTCTAGAAATCACAAAACTATGTATCTGCAATACATACATAGTTATGTCCATTTGATACCCCTTTTGCTGTCATGGTCCATCCTAAGGAATCCTGGGAATTGTAATTTAGTTCGGTACATAGATTTCTTTGCTAGGGAGCTGAAAACTACAATGCCCTAATGGAGAACTAATTGAACGACAATTACCAAAGTCATCTGAGACCGGGTTGAGAATTGAATGAGGCTACTTGCCATATTTTAAAACATGGATAAATCCAATATTCATTGCATTGCATGTATAGCCAGTATTTATTTGTTGAAAAACCATTCCCACTTTCGGTTTTTCTTTTTGGACTTTTAAATGTGCTTCTATTCCTCTTTTGAGTTAACCTGTATTGTAAACTCCATACAAAAAGGCATTGTATTATAAATTTAATTGTTTGGGGCTGAAACTTTTACAGTTTGAAACTTTCAAATTATGAACATCAGTTTTGTACTTCTGGAGTAGGAGATACTGAATACATTACAATAATGCTCTCTTACAAATGTGATACTGGTTTGGGGTGCCTATTGACTGCTACCCTTCCATGCTAGTTATGCTGAAAGCACTTATACAACATTAACATCATTGGCTTGGAGAACTAGAAGCAACAATACATACTGGTAATAATTATAAGTATCATACAGTGATGTCTCTGTTATCAAAACTGTAACTACTAAACGATTACTTAAAAACCACAATTTCATTATAATTCCATGTTTGAAAATGATTTTCATTGCTATAGCTATTAAGATATCGATCATCTCACCTTGTCATGGATATTTCAAAGTATGTGTAAGTGATATTTCCCTCTTAATTTACACCTATTTGGATATTGACTGCTAGGCCTCCTATTCTAAATGTATGGTGATACTTATTTTTACTGCCCACTATAATACCTGCATTCTACTAGCTTAGTTCCTACACAATATACTATTGCTATTGTTTCATATATCTGCTATTTCATTCATGGCACATTCATATATATGTATTCTTTGTTACTTATTGTACCTGTTTAGTTGTGTCTATTTGTCTTAAAAGATGGCAGAAGCCATATATACTGTTTTCAATAACATGGAAGAATATATATAGGGGCTTATTGCATTCCAAAATATGTGGAATGTTCTGTGTATTGAAAAGAAGTCAGTTTCTGTTTTTATATCTATTTTTTCTTATTCTTTTCTTCTTCAGCCTCCACCCTTTTCTCTCTTAAGATCCAAACTAAAATTCAGTGTAAAATTTAACTGGTTTTAAGTATTTGTTAATTTGTTACATCTCTTTAATAGCATGAATATTTTACATTAAACTTGTGGGTTATTTGTAGTGACTCATGTTCATTTATGCATCCAGAAGCAGTTGTCTCAGTCTTCCTGCCTCAGGCAAGATCTGTCTTATGGAAACAAACTGCTGTGCTGGATGGCCCTTGGCATATTGAACCTGGCTATTTCTGTCCTGGGGGTGGGGGGGGGGGAGGCAGCTGTGAGAGTTTTCTGAGGGTCCCCCTCCTGTCCTGCCTGGATGGGTCCCCTTGAGATCACCTTTATCTAATGAATTCACTGCTACCACTCTGTGATTAAGTCCTCCCACCTTAGCAACACATCAGGACATTGTTGGGGAATTCCATTGGTACTTTCCTTGCCAGCCTATGGAAGAACTGGCAAGGAAAGTACCAATGGAATTCCCCAACAATGTCCTAAGTTAAAGCATGTGGAAAAGGAGTGCAAGAGAGGCAGAGTGCCTTAAAGAAAAGCATATAGCAAAAGTATACCATTACATGAAGGACCAACTTGCCCTCCAGGAACAGATAGAAAGTATAAGTTACAGAGCCAAGTCAATTCAGCCAAACCAGGAAAATACATCAAAATCCTGACACCACTGACATTTTCCTAATCTTACAGATCAGATGGGATTTATAGTCCTTAATGTTTCTGGATAGCTGGGAGTCTGGACTCCATTAATCTGGCTCCACCAGCCTCTGAATTCCAAAGCTGCTGGTTAGAAACCTACCAAGAAGCAGAGACAAAGGCAGACATAGAGACAGACAAAAGCTTCATATCACCCCCAGTCTTTTAAAAACCTCCCCTGGGAACCATCATGAACATGCACGCTTCTCCCCAACTGTTCCCCACTCAAACCACTATACCATGCTGCTCTCCTAGGTGAGCTGTTTTATTTTGGCTGCTGCATTTCTATATGTTTTATTAGTTATCAGTTTCTACATTCAGGTGTCTTTTAACAGTTTCTTCTAGAAATTTTAGATGTTAAGTTTTTAGTTTATTCCGCATTATTCTCTAAATTGTGTACATTTTTAAAAACCCTATTATTTATTAATTAAAATATTTACACTCCATCTTATATCAAGAGCTCATAGCATTAAAACAGATTAAATAGGTTAAAAACAGTACGAGAATTTAAATAAGCTAACATATATTAAACAGTATGAGTTAAAAACAGATTTTTAAAAATCAGAAGTTTAAAAAACTATATATGTGTGTGTGTGTGTGTGTGTGTATTATGTGTGTGTGTATATATATATATATATATATATATAATTTTTATATATTTAAAATTATATAAATTTGTAAATATATTTAAAAATTGTATAAAATTTTGAATGGGTTGAGTGAATGAGGCCACCAGGCTTTGATGAGTAATGAGGTTTTAACATGGGACATGAGTGTTGGTACCAGTCAAGCTTCCAAGTGGAGAGCATTCTAATGTTCAGGTATCACAACTGAGAAGACCCAGTGCTATTCAATATCTTTATTAATGACTTGGATGACAGTATTGAGGGCATAGTTATTAAGTTTGCAGATGACACCAAATTAGGAGGAGTAGCTAATACCTCAGAGGACAGGATCAAAATTCAAAATGACCTGAAAAGACTAGAAAACTGGGCCAATGCTAATAAAATGAAATTGAAATGTAAGGTACTGCACTTAGGGCAGGAAAATGAAATGCACAGATATAGGATGGGGGGGGGGGACACCTGGCTAGACGAGACCACATGTGAAAGGGATCTAGGAGTCCAAGTAGAACACAAGTTGAACATGAGTCAACAGTGTGATGCAGCAGCTAAAAAGGCCAATGCAATTTTAGGCTGCATCAATAGAAGTATAGTGTCTAGATCAAGGGAAGTAATAGTGCCACTCTATACTGAATTGATAAGGCCCCACCTGGAATACTCTGTCCAGTTCTGGACACCACAATTCAAAAAGGATGTGGAGAAACTGGAACGTGTCCAAAGGAGGGCAACTAAAATGGTGAAGGGTCTGGAAATCATGCCCTATGAGGAACAACTTAAGGAGCTGAGGATGTTTAGCCTGGAGAAGGGAAGATGAAGAGGTGATATGATAGCCCTGTTTAAATATCTGAAGGGATGTCACATTGAGGAGGGAGCAAGCTTATTTTCTCCTGCTCCAGAGAACCAAACCCGGAACAGTGGATGCAAACTCCAGGAAAAGAGATTCCACCTTAACATTAGGAGGAACTTCCTGACAGTAAGCGCTGTTTGATAGTGGAACACACTCCCTCAGAGTGTGGTGGAGTCTCCTTCTTTGGAGGTCTTTAAGCAGAGGCTGGATGGCCATCTGTCAGGGATGCTTTGATTGGGAGTTCCTGCATGGCAGGGGGTTGGACTGGATGGCCCTTGTGGTCTCTTCCAACTCTATGATTCTATGGACTCTTTCACATGGGAGGAATTTCTCCCAACTTCGAATGCAGCCAATGCGAATTCATGTGAATTCGCTTGTTTAGCAAATTTACGTGAATTCCCATTGCATTCGGAAGGCGTTCGGAATGACTTCCCACTACCCGAAAATGACCCCTCCTTGCCTGAAATTGCATGAGAAGCTTTAATTCGCAGTAACATGAAACCTATGATTGCATTCGGAGTGACTTCCCTTTTGCCCGAAATTGCGTGAGAAGCTCTCATTCGCAATAACGTGAAACCCCATGATTACGTTTGGATTGCCCTTGGATTATACTTCCAATTTCCCACGTCTGAAAGAGTCCTATGATTCTAACCTCCAAGACCACTTTAGCTAGCTCAGGCAAGGATACTACTGGGCAGCAGAGTGGGTGGTACACCATCAGCATCCCTGTTCTATTTTTTGGCCAATACAAGATATAAACCCTTGAAACTGGTGCCTGGATGGATGGATTTCCTTGTGAGGAAGATGGAATTCTCACGATGACTCTTCCCGCCCCCCCCCCCCCGGCCTCCATATTAAATTGGTGCTGTACTGAGTATCTAGATGGACAAAGCTGAGAGAGACCAGCTTCTCCAAGCTCATCCACCCAGGTTTTTGGGATACATATCAGGTCAGCCCCTTCATTCACAACCAAGTCAGTAATAGGGCAATAGTTGTTTTATTATGGATTGGCGTGACATTCAGGAGCAGCAGCAACAGCTTAGAGGGTAAGCTGACATTGCAGTCTGAATCTTAAGGATAGGGGAAAGGCAAAGTACAGGATGAATCTCAACTATATGCACTGTCTTTCCCTTACCTGACTTGCCCAACCTCTAAGACAGTACTTCCCTCTGTTCAAGATTACCTTTACAGGGGCACCCCATTCCTTCCAACTTTTCTATGTTTGTTCACCCAAAGACAGGCGCAGTATTCTCTCTCTCTCTCTCTCTCTCTCTCACACACACACACATTTTTCTGAAGGCATAGTTTACATATTTATTAAATAGAGATATATACTGAAATTTGTTGCTGTTTCATTGAGGATTTCACTTTCTTTTAAAGCAAATAGTCTATATGGCAGTTTAGACTGATACACCATATCAGTATTAAAATTAAGATGTGAAGTGGAGATTAGCATTGACAGTAATGATCCAAAACATGAGCTATTATGAAATCAGCGGTAATATTGGTTTATCATGGTGAATAAAGCATAGCATGCTATCAGAGAACTCAGTTTAATTAGGCATATAATTAAAGCAGCAGTCTTATACTTGGGAGTAAACCTCATTGGACTCAGTGGGAATTACTTCTGAGTAAACATGTATAGGCTTGCCCTGTAAATCTCTCTAATCCAATCTCAGAAAGGCAAATGTCAGCAGGATTTTTCAAAACCGCAGGGATCTTCTAGAAGCTGCCTAACATCTTCAGACAAAAACCTAATTTCAGAGTCCTGATAGGAAAGCATTACTACTGATACAAAACTTGTGGAAGGCTTGTGTGCAGTTAGTTATCTAGGGTCCGTTTTACATTGGCAAAAAGAGGTGTTTTGAAGGCTGCTTGAAAACCCAGCTTTTACATTATAAAATGGGAAAGTGTGCCATGAAAACACTATTTTGGAGTTTTAAGGGAGAAGAAGTGCCTTTAAAAAGGAGCTGGCCCATTTTACATTGGCAAAAAGAGGTGTGTTGAAGGCTGCATGAAAGCCCAGCCTTTAGATGAGAAAAATGGAAAGTGTGCCATGAAAACACTATTTTGGAGTTTTAAGGGAGAAGAAGTGCCTTTAAAAAGTAGTTTGATTTCCCCACTACTTTTTTAAAAAGGGTGCAGCATTGCTGGCCCGTTTTACACGGGCAAAAAAAGGCGCTTTTAGGGCTAAAAAGCCCGCATTTAGGGTTAGGGAGGGCGTAGCCTTTACACCCTCCCTAAGCCTAAAACGCATGGACGCCGCCATTTAAAGATGGCGGCGTCTACACGGTGGCGCCGTACAAGCGTCATCACGTGCGCAGCGTTTTGACGCGCTGCGCACATTTTGACGCTCTGGCGGCGCGGGAGGGCGCCAATCGCGCCCTTCCCGCGCCGCAAAAAAAGAGCTCGATCCCGGAGCTCTTTTTTGCGGCGGGTCGTTGCGGCGGGATGAGGCCTCTGGGGCTGCCCGTGTGGCAGCCTAGGCCTCATCTCGCCGCTAGAAGGGGCGAGTTTGGACCGCCCCTTTTAGCCAATGTAAAAAGCACCCCTATTGCATCTAAAGGCTAAGGTGTAGTTGAACGGTTAAATGGGGCTCTGTATCTTTAAAGCGCCCATTTAAAGGCAGCGATACAAGTGCGGAGGGAGGGAAGGTGCCAAGACAAGAAGAGACCTTCAGAGCCCGGCCAGAGTGCGCCTGCACCTTCCTTCACCTCCTCCCTTTGGTTGAGAGAGTGTGACTTCTAGGGAGACAGCAGGGCACTGGAGGCGCTCAGCCAGACCAGGGCAAGCTGGCAAGAGGAGGAGGAGAAGGGGAGGGACCTGGAGCACCTCCGCTGCCCTGCTTCCCTGCAAGTCACACTCTCTCAGCCAAAGGGAGGAGGAAGGCAGCGGGGAAGGAGGGAGGGAGGGAAGGAGCCAGGAAGAGACCCCCAGAGCCTGGCCAGAGCACTCCTGGCCCTCCTGCTTCCTCTTCAAAAAGAAGGCTGGAAAAGTAGGACGTGTCCTGGCAAAGGAGGACGTGCCTGGTCAACTTGGAAAAGGGGGGCCTCTGCTCAAGAATGGAGGACATATGGGAATCCCTCCTGGACAGAGGGCTGAAACCTCAAGACAACTCAATATAATGGTCTGACAGAACACAGACTACAACTCCCATGAGCCTTTGCTACCATTTCCCAAGATGCCTTAATTTGCAACAGAAAGCCGACCAGTATGTTCACATGTGATGAATTCTTTCGTATTGACTCTGCATTTTCTTTTTGTGTAGATGCTCTCTTGTCTTGTGTGTGATGAGCTTGTGTGTAATCATGTGCATTTCCGAACTGACCTCACTTTCTCCCTCTTTCGGAATGGTCCTGTACTCCCCCATGTGATAAGCTCCGACTGTATGGTGTACCTGCGCAATTGCGCAATTCGCAGCCAGCAAGGGAAAAAAAATGTTTAAAGCGCGGCTAAAAGCCACGTTCCTTGCCGCCCATGTAGCTGCTCCACCTGTGTTTGTAGCGTTTTGACAGCTTCCCATGTAGTTGCTGAGCCACAGAAAAAACCTCAGTCTAGCTGCCCTGTACTTTTTAAATGCACACCTGGGGCTTGCTGTCTAGCTGCTAAGCATTAAGGAAAGTGCAACTTCATGTCACACTTTCTTGCCAATGTAAAAAGCACCTAGGATTTAAAAAAAAAACCAAAAAACACAGGAGGCAGCACTATGTGCTGAATATTAAGAATGATGTGTGCCTCACTTAAAGGGGGAAATCTTCCATCTAATTATTTCTGGCATTTCCTTTAGTTTCCCATATTGTCACTTATGCATTTTTAAATCATCATCATCATCATCATCATCATCATCATCATGCTTTGAATTAGTCAATAGGAAAATGTATCTGATTCTTAAGAAACTGACATGAAAGCTAATTTCAGTATGGGTAGTTTAAGTGACTATTGGCTAGGGACCTAAATACCTTGAAACACCAGATCCCTTCTGATCTTGGAAGCAAAGCAAGGTCAGGGTTGGTCAGTGGTGTCCCCATGCCGGGGTGTCACCCAGTATGGAGGGGGGCTGTTGTGGGCCAAAAGGGTACCATGGCTCTCTGTCTTCATTGCAATGTGCACCCCTTCTGCTTCTCCAGCACATATGCATGCCTGCTGCCCCAAGTGGCCCAACCAGTTGTCACCCATCTTCTGAGTGTGACCTGGTGTGGTCTGCCTACCCCCACCCCTCGTGACACCACTGGGGTTGGTTAATATTTTGATAAGGGGGCCACCAACAAATACCAGGTGCTGCTGTCTGTATTTGATAGGAAGGCAATGGCAAACCACCTCTGAGCGCTCCTTGCCTAAGAAAATAATTGAGCTGCCATAAATTGACAAGTGACCTGAAGGCATCAATGCACAATGCTGGGAGGGAGGTGCAGGCTGCTAGTCAATTCTTGTGCAGGAGCCATGCTTTTCTGGGAAGTGCACAGGCAAGAAACAACATAGGCTGTTGTAAATAACACACATACTGAACTGTAAATATGGCATCCTTCTGTAATAATGGATGTGACTGACTGGAAGAAAAAATGCATCATATTGTTAGTTCTATTTTTGTGATTACATATTAGTGATTCTAACTATACCGCTACAAATTGTTGTGGACGTAAAAATTGTTGGGCACCTAATGAGGCCACAACTTTTGGCTGTGATGGCTGAATCCTAACCAGCTTGACATAGTTGGATTGTATTCTAAAAATGGCAAGTAACTGTTTCAGAATGGGAATGTTGGCCTGGTCAATGGGCTTCTAGTTGAAAGGATCATTCTTTTTCATTTGGTGAAAATTAGGTAGAAATGTCTACGCTTTGTTGGCTTTCTACAAGCCTCCTGCTTCTTTAATTTATGTATTTATATTGAAAAGATATAGTTCATCTTTTAAAGGAAAATGCCCCTGTAGGACAGTTCACATATATAAGTGTAGTCATCCATAAACCAAGACAAATATAAAGAATAAGGAGGAGGAGGAGGAGGAGGAGGAGGAGGAGGAGGAGGAGGAGGAGGAAACGTAAAAAAGAAAAAGAGAAAAGCAATACTCTACTGAGGTTCTGAAAACATACTTCAGTATGGACAGTGAGGAAGTCTTTTCACAACTGTTGATGCTCTGGGCATCTCATGCTGTTCTGCTTAGTGTTATTTAAAGTTATCCTTGTAGTCCCTCATCATAGGAACAAAAGCACTATGAGAATTGTTAATTAAAAAGCCCATTCTGCTATCCTGGCTGCCTCGGTCCACCACTTTGCTTGTGCTGCTGCTGTTGTGAATCATGGTGCCTTCTTCATGTTGTCCTCCCACAAAGAGGTACACTTTTCCTTCAGTGAGGACACTTGCCTTTTTCCTTGTGAACCCAAGCTAAGAGCCTTTAGCTCCTGCCCTAATTCCAAAGGATCTTACAGCTGGTGCAACCTACTATTTATATGTATAGAGATCTGGGAAAGGTGATTCAGCAGCATCTGCAGTTCCAGATGCTCAACTTTCCATCAGGACAAAAAGTGCTTTCCCATCCTTACCTAAAACAGTGCACTCCTTTAAAGTTGCTTTATAACCTTTGTTGTTGTTGTTGGTTTTTATTAATGTTTGGATGCTAAGTGGTTTTGCTTTCTGTAAGCAAAGTCCTCTGCATCTGCTTACACTGGAAACATCCTGCTGTGCTACACTTGACTAATAGGTTCAAGTGTTTATATGAAGACCTGAGTGAGTCATTCTCCAAGTGCTTGGTTGACGTGCTAAAGGAATTGAATATTTATAGTGGTAGTGGGCGTTTACTAACATTTCTTAGTTTTTGTGATGTTGAACTTGTTTGGGAAAGATCCAGTGGTGCAGACTGAGAAAAAATATTAACTATTTCTGGGGCCTGTAGGCAAAAACATACTAAC
Source organism: Urosaurus nigricauda (assembly GCA_034509955.1). Classification (NCBI taxonomy): domain Eukaryota; kingdom Metazoa; phylum Chordata; class Lepidosauria; order Squamata; family Phrynosomatidae; genus Urosaurus; species Urosaurus nigricauda. The sequence continues at coordinate 198,501,799 of JAOEGL010000003.1, read as the reverse complement.
ATGTGAAATAGAGGGCTCCTGTACATGGGCCAAATGAAATGGTCTTACCTTATTTTCACTATGAGCAATCCAGATAACTTACGGGAAGATTCAGGTTGAACCCAGGCCTTTTCAGCACCTCGGGGCTTTAATCCAGAAGGAAAAAGGGTTTATTTACTCCAGATTTGCATCAAAAATCTGTATATTTTTAATGTGCATGGATTGCACTCCCTAGTGGTATTGATGTGGAGCCAGTGGTGGGAGGCGTTCTTAGTGGGCAGAACTGGTTGGATGTGGCAAGCCTAAGTGTGTCACTGTTTTTCTATAGTGTCTATCCAGCCCTGGAAACAGTATCAAAAAAGCCTAAAACATGGTTCCGATATGTGGATGACACTTTCACCATTTGGAGCCAGAGAGAAGATCTGACCATGTTTCTGAGTCATCTGAACAATGTCCACCCAAACATCCAATTCACAATGGAGAAAAAAAAAGGAAGGAACATTGTCATTCTTGGATGTCTTAGTCATCTGCAAACTGAACCAGCGTTTGGCCCATACAGTATACCGAAAACCTACACACATGGACAGATACCTACACAATAACTCCAACCATCATCCAGGACAAAAAAGAAGCATAATAAAAACATTGGCAAACCAGGCAAAAAGAGCTGTGAACCTCACTTCATGGAAGATGAATCGAAGCTCCTAGACTGGGATCTACAGGCTAATGGTTACTCCAGCTCAGATGTCAGAAGGGCTGCCAGATCCAGAAAAACCCATAGGAGTGAAGACAAACAACCACCCAAAGGGAAAGTATTTTTACCATACATCAAAGGAGTCACAGACAGAATAGGGAAACTGGTGAGGAAACACAACCTCCAAATGATCTACAGACCGACCAAGAAAATCCAGCAAATGCCGTGCTCAGCAAAGGACAGGAGACCCTCCTACGGCCACAGGAGTTTACCACATACTGTGCAGCTGTGGACAATTCTACATAGAGACCACCAAATGCAGTGTTCAAATGCAAATCAAAGGGGAGCAAGCTTGTTTTCTGCTGCTGCAGAGACTAGAACACGGAACAATGGATGCAAACTGCAGGAAAAGAGATTCCACCTCAACATTAGGAGGAACTTCCTGACAGTAAGGGCTGTTCGGCAGTGGAACACACTCCCTCGGAGTGTAGTGGAGTCTCCTTCCTTAGGGGTCTTTAAGCAAAGGCTGGATGGCCATCTGTCGGGGATGCTTTGACTTGGAGTTCCTGCATGGCAGGGGGTTGGACTGGATGGCCCTTGTGGTCTCTTCCAACTCTATGATTCTATGATTCTATGATTCTATGAACATGAGAAACACTGCAGATTGGGTCAGCCAGAAAAATCAGCAGTAACAGAACATGTTATAAGTCATCCTGGGCAGAACATGCAGTTTGAAAACACTGATATTTTGGACCATGCCAACATCTATCAGGTCAGAATGTACAGGGAGCCCATTGTAATCCACAAACACCTGAACACCTTCAACAGGAAAGAAGAAACTCATCAGTTCTTTTGGTTTCTCCTATCATCTGTATGCCGATGACACTCAGCTGTATCTTTTCACCCCGACCTTTCACCGGGGCTTGAACAGTAAGTCTCATCTTGTCTGGCTGCCATCTCTCAGTGAATGCAGCATCGGCACTTGAAGCTTAACATGTCTAAGACAGAGCTTCTCATCTTCCCACCTAAGCCCACCCTTCAATACTCCTTTTCTGTTTCTGTTGATGGCACTTCTATTCAACCAGTTCAGCAAGCCTGCAGTCTTGATTTCAATTTTTATTCCTCTCTGTCATTTATTCCCCAGATTCAGGCCACCGCCAAGACCTGTAGATTTTCTCTTTACAACATTGCTAAAATCCGTCCATTCCTCTCAGCCTCCACTGCCAAGACTCTGGTCCATGCCCTAGTGGTTTCACGACTAGATTATTGTAACCTTCTTCTGACAGGGCTTCCTCTCTCTCACCTCCATCCTTTAATCTCTGTCCAGAACTCAGCTGCATGTATTATCACATCCGCTCACCGCTTTGACCATGTTTCGCCTCTTTTATCCTCCCTTCATTGGCTCCTCTTCCCCTTCCACATCCAGTACAAGCTTTTGTTATTGACTTTCAAAGCCCTCCACAGACTGGCCCCTCCTTACTTGTCTGACCTTCTTTCTCCTCACACTCCTTCTTGTACCCTCCGCTCTGGTAGTCAAGGTCTCCTGTCCCAGCCGAGGATTTCCACTGCCCTGTCCCAAATTTGTCCCTTCTCACTTGCTGCCCCTTACTCCTGGAACCTTCTTCCCCCACATTCATGCCTCATCACTTCTTTAACCAGTTTCAAAATTGAGTTAAAGACTATTGTTAAGGAAGCATTCCCAGGATTGTGCCATCTGCCCCAGGATGCCTCCTTTTAACTATGTATTAAGAAGCCGTGCCCTCCCTCCAGTCCATCTGCCTTGGACCAGGCCCTAGAGGGAGAGAAGAACCACTGGACCTCATCCCCCTTCCCACCACCTTTCCCTCCTCCTTTTGTGTTGTCTCTTTTAGATTGTAAGCCTGAGGGCAGGGATCCGTCTAATTATAAGATTGTATGTACAGCACTGTGTAAATTTACAGCGCTATATAAATAAATAATAATAAATAATAGACCCTAAAAGTAAACAAAGTTTGGCTATCAGTCCTGAAAAACATCAAAATGAAGACTCAGCACATGCAAATGAACATGACCCAGGGTCAGGGGTTTTTGCAGCAGACAATGGATTACTAATTAAATAGACACAAATCCTCCTCACATATTCTCCCACCCTGAGGCCTTGCCATTGAACAACAGACCAACAGAGAGATTAACATATAAATCACTCCTCTCAACCAAGGGTCACACAGTATGTATACCCCACTCACTTCCATGCCAGCATTCTCTGAAGATGCCAGCCATAGATGCTGGCAAACCGTCAGGAATAAACATTTCCAGAACATGACCATATGGCCTGAAATACCCACAAAAACCTATGGATGCTAAACGTGAAAGCCTTCAGCTTCACAGTAAAACGAATACTAACTCAGGTGGAGGGGAGTAGGAGGAAGCAGGAGGGGCTTTGCTGGAGAGGCATACAATCAGAGCACACAGTTGTCTTTAGATTTACATGAAAAACATAAGGGCTGTTGGCTGATAGTCTGATGCATGCTGAGAAGGAGAAAAACAGTGACCAGGGGAAAACGTGTGGATGGTTGTGCCAGTATTGTTTTTCAGTGCTTTGTCTGTGGCTGCTTAATGGGATCACTTTGGGGTCCTTGTGGATCACAAAAATGAAAGGTGAAGCTGATTTTTTATTTTTTTTTAAGTTAGAGTAGAAGCACACAGAGAGGCACAGTGTTCTGCCCAGAGTCAGGTACACTAAATAAGCTTCATTTCAGCAACTTCTAATTTCTTATCCACCAGTCCAAATTATCAGAGATGATGCCACTTATATGTGTGGGTGGATTTATTTATGAATTGCAAACTAAGGAGAAACTGATTATTCTTCAACTTCCTGATTATTCTACTACATCCTGATTATCTCCATTCTTTTCCATTGTGCTATTTCATGTACTTGCAATTATAAAAACAATTCACTGATCACTATTATGCAGCTATATTATGTTTTAGCCAACCTCTATTCTTCAGTACGAACCTATCAATTTCAGTTAGAGTGCACTATGATACTTAAAAATCAGTGCAGCATTTATTTTTCCCCTAGTTTTCCATCTTTTAAAAATTTCCTTATTGGTAAACTAGTTGTAATTATATCAGATTGTGTTTAATTATTGCAGCTGCCTCTTGCTGCTGCCAATAGATTACATTTTCTGCAACCATTCTTTGACTTAACAGAGTCTAACTTTTCTTATCTTGTGTGTGTGTGTGTGAATGGAATTCATGCTTAGGACAAGTTCTAAATAGCTGTGTCTTTTTTCTGTTTGAAAAGGAGATACTCTTGGTATCAAAATAAAAACTTTATAGGCATGTGGTTCTTTTCTACTTTACAGTGCTTTTTGTAAGCGCACTTTCCTATAGAAGGCTAACTGCTGATAAGAGAAAAATGGCATTGTAAATACTGGCCTGGCTGTGCACATTGTGTTAGACTATCTATCTATCTGTAATATGTGTCAAGAGAGATAAATTGAGAAATAATTGTAGCTATCCAGTTACATAATAGAATTGACAAAGATTGTTCCCATTCCACTAGGAGTCATGCTCTTTTTGATCAGGAGCCTCTACAAATATGTAGTTCTTCTGTCCATGAAATACTTTTGTTGGATCTAATCTCATGTTTGAATGAGGTGGCAGTGTAATGCATTGCAAAAACAGTTCAGGTGCATGCTATAATACATGGTGTACAGTATATGTTTAATAACTCTATATGTTATTCAGCTTTCCTGTGTGAAATGTTCTGTTTTTCCCCATTCACTTGTTCTATACATTTCTTTGTCTTTCAAGGACTTTCAGTTATATATGAAATTATTCAGTAAAAGCAGGAAACAGCAATTGACTGGTTTGATGCATCGAATGTTATATAGTACAGGCATAGCACCATCTGCTGTGCAATAATATGTAAGCAACCTAAGTAAAAAAGAAATATTTTACCATTAATGAACTCATCTTACAAATAAGGGAAGAATGTATTATTTTCTTTTTCCTAATTAACTCTTTCCCATGGGACATTGGATTTTTTTTTCAATTACACAGTAAAAATATGAAAATAATGTTTTTGTTTTGGTGTGGGAGACAACTATTGTTCCTTATGGTATAACTTTCATAACATGTTTTCAAATTCGTGCTGTCCCTTGGTGTAGTGTGGGTGTTGGCTGTTGTAGAACAAACACAGGAAGTAGTAGGTTTTGGTAAACTTGTTATTTTTGTAAATTAAGTCTAAGTTTACATCAGCTTATCTATTCATTAATTAACATTTTGTATCGTGGAGCATGTGGAGGTGGAGAACATTTAGCCTGAAGAAGAGAAGGTTAAGAGGTGATATGATATCCCTGTTTAAATATTTGAAGGGATGTTGTATTGAGGAGGGAGCAAACTTGTTTTCTGCTGTTCCAGAGAACAGGACCTGGAACAATGAATGCAAGCTACAGGAAAAGAGATTTCACCTAAACATTAGGAGAAACTTCCTGACAGTAAGGGCTGTTCGACAGTGGAACACATTCCCTTGGAATCTCTTTCATTGGAGATCTTTTAAAAGAGGCTGGATGGCCATCTGTTGGGGATGCTTTGATTGAGAGTTCCTGCGTGGACTGGATGGCCCTTCTCGTCTCTTCCAACTCTACGATTCTATGAGTCTGTGAATTTTTTCTCCTATTATCATATGGTGTTTAATGTTATACTCATTAAAGCTTTGTTCATTTGAAACATGGTTTGCCTTGTTGTAACATGTGAACAGAGATACATTTCTTGGCAGTGTGCAAATGGATATTGTAGCACCTTTAGAGGCCAACCAAAAGAAGGAGAGTTTTAGCATAACTTTCATAGACTGGATCTACTAGTCTTCCACACTTCAGAAATAAAGAAGTTTACCACCACTTTAACTGCTGTGATTCTGCCCTACAGAATGATGGGATTTTTAGTTTGATAAGGCACTGGAGCTCTCTGACAGAAAAGGCTAAATATCTCACAAAACTACAAATCCCAGAATTCCATAGCACAGAGCCATGACTATTAACTAGCTTTATTTCTACAGAGCAGTCTACAAAAGCTCATGCTACAAACAGTTTTCTTTCAGTTAGTCTGAAAGGTGCTACAAGATCCCTTTGTAGAGTGAGCCATAGTAACATCACTACACCTTGAATTTCATGCCAGTACTGACAGAAGAATTATTATTGAACTGTCTGCTTCACATAACATTTTATACAGTAATGTACCATTTCATAGCATACTACTACTACTACTACTACCTAATCCTCATTTTCTCCAAAACTGGGATGAAAGCATATACACAGTAAACGCAATCCAACCATTAATATTAACCTTATATTAGAATCAAGTATAATTTTACTATTTGCCAAACTTTGATACCACCTGGTTAAATGTTTATGTCAACAAAATTGAATTTGCTCGGCAGAAGTTAGGTGTTTACTTGCTTTGTAGAAATGTGTCTGAAAGAAGATCAGCTAGATTTACAGTTCATCCTGTAATTACTGAGATTATCGGTGACTAGTGAATGAAAACAGACTGCTTAGACTAACAAAATATGTTTTGGTTGATGGTGTTTGTACAGTGCTTTAGGGAAAAACTGATGATGTAATCATTGTTACTGAATTACATTCCTTGACCTGTCTTACTCACTCCTGGCCTTCAAAAAGTTGCTTCCTAATTTTGTTATCTCAGAGAGGAAGAAAAAAACAATAGAGTTCAATAAAATGACACAAGCCCTCCTTATCCACCTTGAACAAACAACAGAAAACACTGTACCAAAACGGTGTACAAAAACAGCAACTCTTGTATATATTTTTTAAAAACTCAACAAAACTAAGCTAAAATACCAGCAGACTTGATACAAAATGATCATCACTGGACCTAAGAATTTTTCTCCTATCTGCATATGGTGTTTAATGTTATACTCATTAAAATGTTCCTTATTGTAGCGGCAAGAAAAGCCTTGATTACTGCCAGCTTTTGGAAGTTATAAAAAAAAAGCAGGAACAAGGGAAATGTGAATGATTTGCATTTCCTCTGTGCTTGCTTCCCATATAATACAAGTATCAGAGCTTGCATGCTTTTCTTACAATTTTCTTTTAATGAAATATTCATTTCCAAATATCTTTGAGGATGAGGAGGGCAGTGAGAGTCCCCACCCTGCATTATACAGGTTTTTAAAACAACAAGGGAAAAACATGTCTTCTTTAGCAGCCTCTGTATAATGTCTGAAATGGCTGCTGACATGTGGGTAGACATTTTCGCTATAGCCTGATTAGCCAACCTTATGATGCCTGTGGAGCCTTATGGCAGGGAGTAAAATTTGGATCAGTAGTCTAGCAGTTACAATTGTGGTAAGATTTTGGATGCAGAAAACCAATAATAGTAAATTTTCACAAGGCACATTAGTGCTTAGCATTACTTTTTGAGTACTTAATGTTATATGGGTTTTTTGTGCTTGTTCAACAGGTCCATGATGGAATATTCCAGTTCAATCTTGCTGATCTCCATTAGTTTTTTACGCATTGATGCATTACTTGACAATGGAACGACAGCATTTAATGATACAACAACAAGTAAGTAAACTCTGAGTTTTTGGCTTCAGTCTAAGCAAGTCTCTATTTTATATATGTCTGTCTAGCTATCTATATATCAGCCTATTATTTTCAGTTACTTGGTTATCATTTTGAATATCAGTGTGCCTGCTACAAGTCTTGAGAAAACAGCATTATTATGTAGTATACCTCTTGACCTCCCTTACTTATCAGAGACAGAGCTGCAGGTCAGCAGGGACAGACATCCCAAATGGGTGGATCACCCGATACCTGGATCCTGGCCTATGCCTCTATCCTGGATCCTGGCCCAAACCTCTATAGTTGTAATCAATTCAACCTTGGCCTTTTCCATTCCAATAAATATGCTTCTCTGTGTCTGCTGTGAAATGGGGGCCCTCCTACTAGTCACTGAGGATCCAGTAACAGGAATAAATAATGGCCCTAAATAGTTCCTTTCCTATTAACAATTGCTTTGAATGTTGTGTTTATCTCTCTCTGGGTCCATTCTGATACTTTTTTTTTTTTTTTTTTTTTTTGCTAAATCCTGATTTTCAGACAGCTTTTTCTGTTCCCTAGGTAACAGTTGTCATCAGTATAACGTTGACTTCCTTTCAGTTTCCCTTGGGTCCAACTTGTTTTGGATGAGCAATAAGGGAAAGACAGGACCTCTTGGATCCCTTGACAGCACAGCAGTTCAATCAAGGATGAGAGAGGCTCAGAAATCAACCAGTAGTTGGTTGCAGTGCCTCTTCATGCTTTCTGTGGTCATTTTTAATATATTTGTCATAGCTACCAATTGGGGACAATTAGGCATGCTGAGAAAACACACATGCTTGTTATCTGTTACGCATTCTCCCATCACTCTAAGCACCCTAACAAGCACTGTTAGGGAACACATCAATGCTATCGTGTATCCTAAATTTCTTTTGTGATGTTTTTGCTCCTGAATTGTTGGCCGCAGTTAGTCAAAAATTGATGTTTTAACATAGCAACTAAGAAACTTGGGCTGCATCTACACTGCAGAAATAGTGGAGTTTGACACTGCATTATCTGTCATGGTTCCATCCTATGGAATTCTGGGATTTGTAGTTTGTTGTGGCACCAGAGCTCTCTGATAGAGAAGGTTAAATATCTCACATAACTACAAATCCTGTGGCAGTTAAAGTGATGTCATACTGCATTATTTTTTCAGTGTAGCTGCAGCCTCAATCTGAGTTTAATCTGAGCATAAGAAGGGTTTTCTTGGTGGTATTGTCCTATAAGTGGAATTCTCTGTCTCAAGAAATTAGGTCATCTGCATTTTTATCTCTTGACCACTAGCACGTAAAAGATTTCTCTATAATTAAGTATTTAACTCTGCTGTTGCTTAATTATTTTATAGGTAACATATTTCATGGGTAATATACTAATGTACTGCTATTGCTGCTGCTGTTATTACTACTACTAAACTACTTTAACCCGTTTTGAAATCAAAAAGGTTCTAATTGACCATTGTTTCTCTTATCCTTTTAACAGTATTTGCAGAGTTATGTACAAGGCTTTAAGAGGCTTTAGGATTTGTGATAAGAAGCTTTGACTCTCCAGTACCCATCATTAAGTGCTGCCAGTAGATATACACTGCAGACCAGAAGAGCATGGATGTAGCTGCTTTTATGGCTGCCACAACACCCTTGATAGCTTTAAAGCTTTTAATTTAATTGCATGTTAATTCAGAACGTAAAATGTAGCAGTTGACTTGAAACTAATTACTTTCTGATTAAATAAGCTTGTCTACCTTATTCCAAATATCAATTCATTTCTTGGGCTAGTAACTTCTTATTGTCTGATTCCAGAGACTTTGGTAGGCATTTTTAGAACCAGGAACTACCTATAGTCCCAATCTACAACACGAGACTTTGTTTTAGTTCCTTATTGCATTTTCCCCTCCCTCTTTCCTTCTACCTTTCTCTGAAAAACAAATAAAAGTAATGATGTTGTGGAGAGGGGCTTCATCTTGGCTTCTGAATCATTAACTAATAATAATGGGTGGGGACCATATCTTAATGGTAGAGCACATGCTTTGCATGCAAAAGGTCCCATATTTAATCACTTTTCCAGGTAGAATTCAGAAAGACTTCTGTGTACATCAGAAGTGAGAAAAATGTGGCTCTGCAAATGTAATCACTCTGAGCAGTCCTGCTAGCATAACCAGCATCCTGATGTAAGTCCTAAAAAACTGCTGAGCTTCTGAATGAAAATGATATACCATCCATTATATGGTAATTCTCTGTATCTGACAGGTATTCTTACACTCCAGAGAGTATTGTAATGTATCAGTTGTAAACACCGATGTTTCAGTTTTAAGAATTACCTGGCTGTGCTTCAATAAACTTCAGTCATCAACAAAAGCATCAGGATTTCTCAAGCATAGTAAAGTAGGAAAAGCTCTCTCCAAAGAACTCACTTTTTTCATAAATCTCATAGTAGATGAGTAAAACACAAGGGTGGCCACAGGGACTTGCAGAGTAATCTGGAAAGCAAGATTCCAGGAAGGAAATGTTTCCCAGGGTATTAGTGGACATATGAGTTAAAGAGAACATGTACAGTCAGCCCAGTTTCACACATCAAATTATAGATATGCATCTAGCATGGAATTCTCGCACACTTGTTAGACTTGTCCCTCTATTTTGTCTCTATTTTTCCTTGGAGGTCAGGGGAGAAGGTTCATATATGGATGTGAAAGTTTTTCCAGATTGGTCTCTACCTGATCAATATGTTGCATCTGTCTTCTTTCCATGGTGCCACATTGGGTCTCAGAAGCACCACTAAGCATTGCAAGAGAAAGAGAAGTGTGCAAGCAACATAGCCTTAAGGCAAAATAGTCATAATCTAGAAGCAATTATTTCTCTTGCAGCTGTTCTTGCACCATACTGATTTTTTAACATTTAAGATGTAGTGACAGCTACTGGTAGATGAACATTCTGAAAAATTCTAGTTGATGCCCATGTTTCTGCACTGTGGAAAACAGAAACAAAAATAAAATAAAATATATAACCACATCTGGACCAGAGAGACTTGTCTTAACTTTATATATCTTTTTTTATTAAGGTAGTGTGTTGTTGTTTTGTGTGTGTGTGTATGTGTGTTTTTGAAGCAAGTCTTGGACAGAACAAGTATAAGAATGACAAAGTCACTGTCATTCATAGTAATGTGATTATGGGCTGAAGAAGAGCTTTGTAATGGTTTTTAGCATGCAGTGAATGAGCTGACCTGAAAGGTCTGACTTTTACATTTATCCAGATCAAAGTTTCTGTTTAACACCGCTGTGACTATTAACCTGAGATACAGTTTTTGATCTTTGATTTTTGAATAGATTAAACTACGTATCAGGAGACTAAGGAACTTATTTGGGGGATTTTCTTTTAGCAATAAAGAAGTGGGGAGAGCACGTAATAGAGCTCTGGGATCAGAATGCACTGTCATTTCCAAAGCCCTGATGAGTTCCTGCTAGAAGGGCATAAGAGTAGTAACATTCTTATTTGTCAAAACTCTGATTTCATTTGCATAGTGAACTCCAGTGATACTTAAACCAGTGATTCCCAAAGTGGGTGGTATGCCACCTCCGGGTTGTGGAAAGATCCAGGGGGGAAGTGAGGGGAAAGGGGGATAGTAGGGGGGCAGTGAGAGGAAAAGAGGGTAGTGGTGGGTCGGTGAGCATTGTGCCATCCCACTTAGACCCCTGTCACCTGGTACGATCTGCACCCTACATGACCCCGAGTGACACCTCTATCACAAGGCTGGCACAATCAAGAGCTTCTCAGTAACTGCTCAGGCAGATACTTGGTTGCTGCTCCCAGCATGACCAGGTGTCCAAGAGAGTAGAGACTGTTGGAGGGGTGTTGTGTTGTCATTCAAGAAGACAGGGGGCAGTAGTGCAAAAAAGTTTGGGGACCACGATCCTCTTGTTGGGGACATAGTGTAAAGTTAGGGGTGCTTTGGATACTTTGTATCCAGAACCTCCCCTGGTTTACCCATGGAATTTCATTTTTTGTCTTTTGAGTCCTCTTGTCAGGAAGGGAAGACTTGCTATTGGATGTTGGAAAGTTGTCTGGCCTTAGAAGAGTAGATTTGATTGTCCCTATTGACAATAGGACTTCATTCTTAAGTATTATGTTCAATCCTGCCTCTATAAAATGGCAGAAATATCTTTTATGTCTTTTATAACTTTTATGAAAATATACATTCACTTCCCTCAAGGATCTTTCTGTATGTATAATGATATTCATTTATAAGCCTACTTATTTGCTATTGACATTACAGTACCACCAGAGATATAAAATGCCTGCATGTGCCCTTTTTTACAGCTAAAAATGTTTTTAAAGCTATAATGTGTCCTTTGATTTTTGTTTAAAGCCCTGGGAATGGGTTGGAGTTTCAGGATAAGAGAGTAAGATAAGCCCTTGGTATCCACTGAGGTTTGGTTCCAGAGCCCCCTGTGGATACCAAAATCCATGGATGCTCAAGTACCATTAAAGGACCTGTTAAAATGGTCCACCCCCGAAGGCTGATGGAACCCAAAAGGTTCCAAGAAGGCCTAGAGGGTTATATGGTTGGGAATGACGTCGATTCTGTTGATGACCTGATTAATACCTGGAACACCGACCTTACCAGGGCTATAAACAGTATCGTTCCCGAGTGTCCTCTCCAACTCCAAACAACTGTGGTATACACAAGATCTTCAGAGGACGAAGCGAGAGACGAGATGACTAGAGCGCCACTGGCGCCAACACCGACGCTTATCTGACAAGGCCCTCCTAGAGAATTTATTAAAGTCCTATGGAGTGGCAATCGATGCAGCAAAGAACTCGTTTTATGCTGCACGTATTGCATCGGCAGAGTCCCTTCCAGCAGAGCTATTCAGGGTGGTTAAAGAACTAATTCGGCCTCCTCCCACCCTGAATTCATTATTAGAACCAACTAATGCCTGCTGTGATGCTTTTAATGACTTCTTCACCAATAAGACCTCTCAGATAAGGGCTGATCTAGACGCCGGCATTAATACAGAAACTATGAGAGAGGCGTCCAGCGACTCTGTAGACTTGGTTAAACTGGATCAGTTTGAGTTTGTGAGTACTGAGGAAGTGGACAAGCTCCTTGGTAGTGTTAGGAAGACGACATGCCCTCTTGATCCCTGCCCATCTTGGTTGACCGTTCAAGGAGGGGATGCAGTGATGACATTACTCCAGCTTATCGTCAACGCATCCCTCAGAGAGGGCAAATTTCCAACTGAGCTGAAACAAGCCGTGGTTAAACCACTTTTGAAAAAGCCCTCCCTGGATCCCTTGATTAGAAACAACTATAGACCGGTCTCACTGTTACCATTCTTGCGCAAGGTGATCGAGAGAGCAGTAGCCTTCCAACTCCAAGCTGTCTTGGAAGAAGCCGTTTATCTAGACCCATTTCAAACCGGGTTCAGAAAGGGGTACGGAGTTGAGACGGCCATGGTCGCCTTGGTCGATGATCTCCATCTGGGCATTGATAGGGGAAGTGTGACCCTATTGGTGCTCTTGGACATCTCAGCGGCATTTGATACTGTAGACCACGGTATCCTTCTGGAACGCCTGAGGGGGATAGGAATTGTTGGCACTGTGCTCCAGTGGTTCCATTCCTACCTCTTGGGCAGATTCCAGATGGTGAAGCTGGGAGACAGTCGCTCTCATAAAAGAGAGCTGACATCTGGCGTCCCTCAGGGCGCCATTCTGTCTCCCATGCTATTTAACATTTACATGAAGCCGCTGGGAGAGATCATCTGGAGACATGGGGCACAGTGTCATCAATACGCTGATGACACTCAAATCTACTTCTATATGACTCCAACTGCTGTAGTGACCAAAGATGGCATCTCTTCGTTGAATGCCTGCCTGGAATCGGTAATGGGCTGGATGAGGGAAAACAACCTTAAGCTGAATCCAGAGAAAACAGAGGTACTTGTGATAGGCTCTCTGAGCCCAGGGATGGAGATTTGTCAACCTGTCCTGGAAAGGGTCACACTTCCCCTAAAGGACAAAGTTCACAGTCTGGGCATACTCCTGGATTCGTCCCTCCAGCTGACTTCACAGGTGGAGGCGACAGCCAGGAGTGAGTGGTATCAGCTTCGGCCCTACCTGGGCAAGGAGGACATTGAAACACTGATACATGTGCTGGTAACCTCTAGTTTAGACTTCTGTAATGCGCTCTACATGGAGCTACTTTTGTACCAATTCCGGAAGTTTCAATTGATTCAGAATGCAGCAGCCAGATTACTCACTAAGAACAGATCATATTACCCCGATATTAAAATCTCTACACTGGCTACCAATTAGCTTCCAGGTGCAATACAAAGTGTTGGTCGTTACCTTTAAAGCCCTATATGGCTTGGGCCTGAGTTACTTGAAGGAACGCCTCTCCCTATACAATCCGCGCCACACTCTCAAAACATCAGGGAAAAATTTGTTAGATGTCACTAAGACAAGACTGATGTCAACCTCCAGAGGGCATTCTCTGTTATGGCTCCAAAATGGCTTGCCGGAGGAGATCCGTCTTATTACCACCTTAGATGCTTTTAAGAAAGCACTTAAGACAGATCTCTTCCGGAGGGCCTAGCCACCCAACTTACTTTAATGGATCAGAAATTAAAGATAGAATCCGATCCAAACGGAACACAGGAGAATCAACTAGACTAAGGACTGAATTGTAGTTGGTTTAATTGATTGTTGAAGTTTTTAGGATGTTTTTAGACTGCACTGTTTTGTAAATTGTATTTTAATATATGTTGGAATCCCGCCTCAATCTGAAGGGAGAGGCGGGAAATAAAAATATATTATTATTATTATTATTATTATTATTATTAAATACAATGGCATAGTAAAATAGTGTTCCTTATATAAAATGACAAAATCAAGGTGTACTTTTTGGAATATATATTTTTGGAATGTTTTCAATCCCTAGATGCTTGAATCCATGGATAAAAAAAAACATGGATATAGAGGCCCAACTGTATCAATGATCTTTTATTATCCACGGGACCTTAGCTTGATCCTTGCTTTTTAAGTCAGGAACTGTGATGGGACATTGTGTTGGCAGCACAGAAAGGGCCACAGGTGCTGCACCCATGAAGGAAATAAGGCTCTGGAGAAATACTCTCCACAGAGTTGGCAGATTTTGTCTGCCCTCTCTCACATCCACTGCATGATTCTGGGGAAAGTATAACTGTTAGCATAGTGTGCTATGCTAACAGCTCATGCTCCTCGCCTAACTGTAGCAATACTTCCTCCTGAGCCAGTGAATTATTGGAACCTTTATGGGTATATCCTGATTTTACTGCCATTCAAAGAAACAGGCACATCACCAGAAATCTGAAAATGCAACATGGTGAAAGATATTCTCGTCTACTCACATGTATTGCCATCATTTCTTTTAATTCTGATAGCTAGATCCTGTGGAAGAGAAATGCAAAGTCGCCATATGGGCATCCATTAACACCACCAAACTCTACAGAATCATCTTCTTTTTCTTGGCTGGAGAAGGATTTTGATTGAGAGTCACCCATGGGGGGTTGACTTCTCTGATACATCTATATCCTTGTCTGCACTGGCCACACTATCCTGGGCCCACACCTGCCCTGCCCTCCTCCTGTTACCTTGGCCTCTGTTTCTGTGCTGCTGCAGCTGTCTACACAGGTGTCCCACTGAGAGACTCAGTGCATTCACTGCCACAGGTCGCTCACTCCTGATCTCTGAATGAGATGCCCAGTGACAAGCACAAAGCTGGGTATCTTGTCCTGACCTCAGAACAAATGACTTGCAGTTGTGGCAGACACACTTGTCACCTCAGCAAGAGGCCCATGTAGACAGCCAGTGTGGTGCAGAAATAGAGGGCTACAATCATAAGTTTTTAAAATTTGTATTAAGGCTACTCCCCCCCCCCTTCCCCAAGTTCTTGTATGGAACATGCTGAACATTAATTCCCTCCCCAGAACTGTGGGTTGTGATATGTATTGTCTGAACAGGATGTTGCCAAAAGCTGGGAGGGGGGAAGAATGGACCTTTTGGCCCATGCAAACAAGGCTAGAAAGGGGAGGAAATCTACTTGACTGGTGGCTTTATTTTCTTAGACAAGGCAAAGAGCAACTTGGCCTTCCAAGCACTTGCCCATACTGCATGCTTCTAATGAATTTATGTATCTGTCAATTTGTATATCTCTTTTCTCAGGTACCTTCCTTGTCTGCCCTTGTCACTCATATTCCTCCCCACTCTCACTAATTCCTTTATCTTTGAGCCCCTTGCATGTTGAACATTATTGAATGCATTACTTAAAAGTTGTCCTGCTCAGCCATTATGCTAATTGCTCTAGGGACTTCAGACAAAAGCATAGTAGTGCCCAGGGGAAGCATGTATGTTAACTGTACTGTAGTAGCTGAAGTAAACTGTGTACCAGCTGTTCCTGTACCTCATAGTGTTCAAGAGGAGTACATATAAATAATAGTTACAGTATGTCACATTAGTTTTCATGTTTTTGCTTTTCAGTGTCAATACACAACAAAGAGGAGGTAGTACAATATTTTTCTGCTAAGAATAGTCTTTGTGTACCAGTAGTTCTAGCCCTAAAACATTTCACTTTAGAACAGAAAGACATTTACTGTGGGAAGAGGCACAAATGGGTTTTCCAGAATTAAGAGGTTGGATAGAAGTATGTACGAGAGAATTTTTCTTACATAGTCATAATATTATTGGAGGGAGAGGCAAACTCCTCAGTGTCTTCTTCATTAGCTTCTAAAGCAGTGGTTCCCAAACGTTTTTGGGCTACTGTCCCAATTTCTTCTTGGGTGTCAACCCTAGTGTTTCTTGATGTTAGGTCTACTGTTTGTGCAGCAACCAGCTGGCCAGAAGCATCTACCTTAGCTGCACCCAGCTTCCCACCACCTCTGCCTCCTCAGCCTCTCATGTGTGAATACAGCAAAAGGAAGGCCAGCTGGTCAGCTGATCAGTTGCTGCTCAGTTGCTGCTCCCAGGGTGACTGGTGCAAAGGGAGCAGCGCCCAAGTAGCTAGTTGAACAGTAACTGAGTATCTTGTCATTTTGGGAGCAGCAACTGAGCAGTAGAATGGGCAGGTAACTGAGAATCTTGTCTGTGCCTGACTTGCAAGAAAGGCCAACATGGGGGAGAAGCTTCTCAGTTGCTGCTTGACCAACTGCTTGGTTGAGGTTTCCGAGGTGACTGAGTGCAGAGGGAGAAGGTTCTCTCAGGCATGGAAGGACTCTCAATACTTCTTTGCTGGGGCAGAGAAGAGCACTGCCAGCTTCCCACTTTTCTCCCTGGCAAGGAAGGTCTCTCAATCAGAGAGGTGAGGAAAACAAAAGACTTTTTTCAAAGAACCCACCCCATTATTCCTCCCCTTTCTTCCCTAGAGACATGCTTTCCCCATACAGCTTCAAGTCTTCCCCCCTCCCCCCCCCCCCCAGACATTGTTTCTTCTACTACTTTTTCTCTTGGCCTGTCTGTTCAATGAAAGCAGCAGCAGCAACAACAAAATAGCTCCAATCTGCCAGGCAAGTCCTGGCAAAGCTCACAGAATTTCAGCAGGGTCCCAAATGTGAAGACTCTTTTGCTGCTGCTTGTTCCCACCACCACCACATGCTCTAACTCCTGATCTCCACAATGGTCCTAAAGGCTGCTAGTTCCCCTTGCCTTCAGTACTTTGACTGAAGCCCCCCCACCACCACCACCCCCCTTTCCCTTCACCACCCCGGTGGATCTTTCCATCTCTTAGCAGGCTATACCACCCACCTTGGGAGTCACTGTTCTAGAGGCATCCGACTGTCTGTTAAAATACAAACTAAACTTAACCTGTCCAAACAAAAAAATTATTATTGGGGACTTGCTAGTTTTCATGAATAGCCCATGATTGCTACTACTAGCAGTGGCATCACTGGAGTTTGCATCACTCAGTGCAGTGATACCCATGGTGTCACCTCACCCATTGACCTGCTCCCCTA
The DNA here is from genome assembly GCA_034509955.1 of Urosaurus nigricauda. NCBI lineage: Eukaryota > Metazoa > Chordata > Lepidosauria > Squamata > Phrynosomatidae > Urosaurus > Urosaurus nigricauda. Next base: position 198,484,560 of record JAOEGL010000003.1, on the reverse strand, counting down.
CCATACGCCATACGGAATCCTTAGTAATAATTTTTGTACTAATGTCACTCACCAGTTGTAATACCTATATGCTACTGAATGTAATGGCAATAGTTGTGATAAAAACTACTAGCACTATTAAAATTACACCTTTAAATTATAATAACATATGCACAGCCTACATGTATTTCCATGTAATAGTTTCATGTGGTTAAAATGAAAATTTGGTAAGATGTGACTTTTTAAAGAAAATTTTAAACTAATAATTTTTTTTAAAAAATCCCTGCAGCCTCTCCTTTCTCCTCCCACTGACCTTCACCCAACTCATACCACCTCTTCCACTAAGCTCCAGTGTTTTAATGTGTTTTAACCACAACTCACTTCTGCCAAAAGGGAGATGTTTGAGGAGTAGTGTCACCACCTCCTTTGGGTGTCACCTGGTGCAGCCCACACTCTTTGCACCCCCCCTCCCCCAGTGATGCCCAGACTACTGGACCAAAGAAGACATTCTATAAAAACAAGTAGTACATAGTTACGCGTTTAGTTAAAGACAGGGACATTAAAACCTCTCAGTTGCAATTTCATTTCTCTAATTCCCCCCTTCAATGTCTTTATTTTTATTTTATTTCTATCCTTGTTTCATGTTAGGTGGCAAGTCTTTGGTGGGGGAGAGGGAGATTTATGTGGAAAGTTTGGTACATTTTTATTTTTCCTAATGTATGCTCTGCCCTTCATTGACATGGCATGTATGTCCATTTTTCAAACATGCAATTTGAACCATTTGGATTTTAAAATATACGCATTATTTTGTTTTGCATTTTATTTCTCCAAAACTCCCAGCAAGCCTTGCCAATGGAAGAATGGTTGTGGTGAGATGTGTTTTCTTCTTGTGAGGTCTGTTCAGTGCAACACAATTCTTTTCCAGCCTTTGTTAGAGCAAGTGATAAGAGCCACATTAGAAATGCTGTTTAATCCCCTGCACACTGGAGTCTACTTCCTTGGCTTGCATGCTTAGGTTGGGCTGGACTCCATGGAACCTCAGTGTTGTGTCAAAATAAAGCACCAAGCCAGATATAATATTATTCCATGTCACAAAGGATGACGGCTTGGTGCAACAATAAGGAGTTGGGCTTTATTAATAAATTTTTGTATTACAGTATTTCTAGAGCCAGAAATCACTTTGAAGAAGACCTGTTATTTTGTTTTGGTGCAAAACCTAATATTTTGGCCCCAGTCTAGTAAAGATTGGCCTACATCAGTCTTTCTGATTCTCAGACATTGGTCACCCAGAAGTCTGGACTTTGGTTCCTAGAATTCCCAATCATTGTCTAGGCTAGCTGGGGATTCTGGGAGATGAAGTCCAAAACAGCCAAAGATTAAAATTTGTTAAAGTTAATGTGTAGCTCCAGCCTGTTAAAGTTTGAAAGCTGCTACAGTATATTGCATTGAGGTTTGCTTCTGTTAGGCAAACAACTCCTTGTTCTTACCAGGTTTTTTCTTTTATACCAGGCAGCAATTATTTATTATTTATTATATTTATTTGTATCCTGCTCTTTTCTTTGGATTGGGACTCATCAATTAGCAGATACGACTCCAAAATATGGATCTTCTTTGTCCTCTTTCCTTATTGTAAGTTCATAGGGAATAATGAAGAATTACCCAGTGGCTACTCATGGCTTCCTTAAATTAAGCAAAATAATTACTAGTGCACCTGCGCCATACGTGGGCTTGCCATACGCGGCTTTGAGCTTATGCATATGGCAAGCCCAGGAGGACAAAATGGCACACGTGCAGGAGCGTGCTGCCATAGGAATCAGTAGGATTTCATCATACATATTTTTCCCCATATCGGGGATGGGGGGGTGGGTCTGGACCAGATCCCCTGGGTATAGGAAGGGCCCACTGTATATTTCACTCTGCACTGTTTAGCACAGGGATGAGCAAGTTGTGGCTTTCCTGATGTTGGAGTATAATTCCCATAAGACCAAACCAGCATAAGTAATTGGAAAAGATAATCAGCATTGCGATTCAGCAATGTTTGGAGGGCCACAAGTTTCCAACCTCAGGGTTATAGGAGGGAATATTCCACCTTCAGGCTTATATGGGAAGGCACTTTGCTAAACTGAAGTGCTTGCACATTCTTCTTGCATAGTGTGTTACTCTGTGGGGTAATCCAACTATAGAATAAATGTGAAGTGGTCAGTTTATGAAAGTAGGACAATGTTCATAAGCATTTATATATATAAGCACTTTGGTTTACATTTAGTCTTGCAACAGTGGTGCAAACTGTGCCCACTCTACATTCTCAAAATAGCAGTGCTATTGTTACTGCCTATATAGTCTTGTGAGAGGAGGGGAGGAATTTTTTAAAAATCCAAGAAAGGAGTTTCTTGTGTTCTTTTTTGCTTCACTTTTCATTCAATGTATTAAATTATGGAAAGGGTAGAACAAAAGGCCAGTGTCATCTAATCACACGCTCCATAAAGGCAATTTTGACATCTTGAAAAGCAAAAGAATTACGAAGAATTGGCAAAATCTCGTGAGTCAAATTATGATTAAAGTTATGATTAAGTTCAAGTGGGAGCCAAATTAGGATTGCAACAGCTCCCCAAGTTTTCAAAACCACATACTCTTTTGAATATCATATGTTTACCCACTTACCATCTTCTGTTTGGGACCTGTATTGCATTGGTTAAATATGATTTATGAAAATAAATCTGCAGTAATTTATTTCTTATTCTTGCTTTTAATGATCTAATTGCCTCATATATTGATTACAAATATTAGTATAATGATTATTCAATTTCCTTTTGAAATGCCTCACTTTCCTGTTCTCTGGATTCAATTATGGAAAATGGGGGTGGTAATCACCAGTGTATTTGGCCATTCAGGAGTCCTCCTGTGCTTCTTTTGGCCTGCACTGATTTCCCCCAAATCCCCTGCACACATACACCTTCATAGGACTGGGATGTTAAACAAAATGCACAATTAAATAAAGGGAAAATAACTATTTACCAATTGCATTTCTAATTTCTACAATATCACATTTAATCATATGGAGCTATGCAGGAGGAAAGGATTTTGATAGCTGTAGCCCTGTTGTTGTTGTTGTTACTGTTGTTATTGTATATCTTTGAATCATTTCTGACTTATGGCAACCCTAAGGTGACCCTATCATGGAGTTTTCTTGACAAGATTTTTTAAGAGGAGGTTTGCCATTATATTCCCCTAAAGCTGAGAGCATGTGACGTGCCCAAGGTTACCCAGTGGGTTTTGTAGTCAAGTTGAGAATTGAAGCCTGGTCCCCATAGTCAAAATGCAAACCACTACACCACACTGGCTCTCATGTGTAACCATATACATCAGGAAAACGCATATTTAAAAGAACCTTCCGGTATTTGTGCATACTGAGTTGCCACCTGGTTAGAAAACCATCTCATCTGTTTCATCATTCTGTGTTCTTGTCTGAATGTAGCAGTCAAAGTGGCAAAGAGAAGCTGTTGTTCTGCTTGCTCAAGCCAGGCCTTCACCACTGCCTCCTAGTTGTTCATAATTTCTTGGCATGTTTCTCCTGTGGTGAGACCATGATGACCCTAGCACTATCAGCCAGGAAGTAGGGCAGAGAAAAATACTGTGTGTGATCATGTGTATGTGTAAAAGAGAGACAAAGATTTCTTCCAGACTAGTCTGAAGAAGTTTGGGTTCTTGTAATATAACTCCTTGGGTTTTATTGGTCATTGTCTCCTCTGTCCCCATTTGTTCCATTCTTCTGGGGGACTGTTGTATTAATTTCTTGAATCTGTATTGGCCACTTCAAAAGATTTATTTGAAACATGGACAAACCAAACCAAACCTATGATTGATCCTGTTTGAAGGGGAATTTTTCTGCTTGCCTTTTTTATTTTACTCCCTCTCCCTCCCTTAGACTTGTAATCTTATGGTCCAGAAGTGCCATTTCAGTGATGCATTATAACTCTAAAAGAGAGATAAAAAGAGAAGAGAATGAGACTTTTTTGTTCCAATCTGTTTTGGAATTACAGAGAAACATAGTGCAGCTGGGAATTGCTAGAAAATAGCTCAAGACAACAGAAGTGTAATTTAGATTTTTTTTAAAAAAAAAAAAATCCCACTTAGAAATATTGCAATACATATTGCAGGTACCTTACACATAGATCAAGGGAAGTAATAGTGCCACTCTGTTTTCTTTTGGTCAGCCCTCACCTCTAATATTGTGTCCAGCTCTGGACACCACAATTTAAAAAGGATGTTGACAAGTTGGAGCATGTCCAGAGAAGGGCGACCAAAATGGTGAAGGGTCTGGAAACCATGCCTTATGAGGAGAGACTTGGGGAGCTGGCTATGTTTAGCCTGGAGAAGAGAAGGCTAAGGGGTGATATGATAGCCCTGTTTAAGTATTTGAAAGGTTGACATATTGAGGATGGACTAAACTTGTTTTCTGCTCCTCCGGAAATTAGGATCCAGAACAATGAATGCAAGCTACAGGAAAAAAAGATTCCACCTCAACATTAGGAGGAACTTCCTGACTGTAAGGGCTGTTCAACTGTAGAACACACTCTCTCTGAGTGTTGTGGACTCTCCTTCTTTGGAGGTGTTTAAACAGAAGCTGGATGGCCATCTGACAGGGATGCTTTGATTGTAAATTTCTGGATGGCAGGGGGTTGGACTGGATGGCCCTTGTGGTCTCTTCCAACTCTAAGATTCTATGATTTGCCCCATCTGGAGGAGTGCAAGGATTTGTCTGAGATGGAGGGGAAGAGACTGTTTATGGAAAGAACAATATGAGAGTACTGTTTATGTGTATGAAAACAGAAGGGGCATGCAGTGGTAAAATGCTTTCTGGACATTTAATTTCTTGTGTATATAGTGCAAAGAAATGGGGTAGTCATTCAGTCTCTTGGATTGCCTTTTTGTGATGGTTGCTCTTCTGAGTTTTTAGTTCTTTGCTATGGATTCACTGATATTTGTTGTTTTGTAAGTAGATACATTTAGGAGATTATCAGATGGTGGGTAATGAAAGGAGAAGGATGGGAGCGAAGCACCATGCTTCCATCCTTACTGTGTAATTGCTCAAACTTTATCAGACACATGGCACTTATCCCATGATGATCCCATCAATGAAGAGGAATTGTCCCATCACTTCAGTATTAATGAGTTATCCTGTTATTAAGAAATGGATGTAAATGACAGGATAATTCCTCTTCATTGACAGGATAATCATGGGATAATTGTGAAGTCGTCTGATAATCTTTGTGCAATCACACGATAAGGATGGGAGCATCACACTTTGCTCCAGTCCTTCTCAAACAAAAACAAAACAGCTTCATTTATATACCGCTTCATACCGCCTAAGGAGTGTCTAAGCGGTTTACAACTGTAAGCTTCTTGCCACCAACAATCTGAGTACTCATTTTAGCGACCTCAGAAGGATACAAGCCTGAGTCGCGCTTGAGTCTTTTTGCTGGTATTGAACTTGCCACCTTATGGTTTTGAGTGAGTGACTGCAGTACAGGTATTTAACCACTGTGCCACCAGGGCTCTCTTGTCATTACCCTCCATCTGATAATCTCCTTAGCTTCCCATTTGTAATATTAGCAAATTCTTTCACTAGAATGTCTTCATACTGCTTGCATAGGACTTTATGTGTAGGCTAGTTACATCTGTTTGAATTGCTTGCTTTTGTGCCCTTGGCATTTAATATAATTGCATAATAGTAGCGGATTCGTAAAGACATGAAATTGCTTTCACTTTAAAGGAGCCTAGATGTTTTACTTGGGATTTCTGTCACTTTACCACTGTGTTCAGTTTTTGGGCCTATAGTCTCTGGCCCTTGACATTACCATTTACTTCCTTCAAGATCCTGTTTTAATGTAATAGATGCCAAGGCTCAATGCCATTTGGTTGGTATTTTAGCATATTGCATTGCATTTTAACCTCTCTAAAATCAAGGAAACTCAAACAACATAATTTGGCTCAGGTGTATTTTTCTGTAACTCCTAAAATGAGAACAAATGCATTGTCACCTCTTTAACAAGTATTATTTCAGTAATATAAGGGCAACTCTCAAGTGCTCAGATTTTGCTTTCAGGTATATATAAACTGTTATATAGTGACAAGTGCTGGAGCTTTCTAACCTGATAAATTAATGAGTTTATTTCTGCTCTTTGCTTTGAGCGTCTGCATTAGTTTCAGCTTAAAGCCCCTTTTTCTCCCCCTGATTTGGCCAAAAATCACAGATAGTAACTTTATTGTGGTGCCTCTCATTTCAAAGGGACACAGTTTAGTTTTAATTAAGATTCTGTGATTTTGGTTTCGTATGTTGTTGTTTTTGTTGTTGTGTGCCATCAAGTCCCCCTCCCCCCGACTTATGGTGACTCTAAGATAAACGTTTCATGGGATTTTCTTGGCACAATTTGTTTAGAGGAGGTTTGTCATTGCCTGCCCCTGAGGCTGGTTTCATATCCAACCTGGGAATTGAACCCTGGTCTCCAGCGTTCAATACACAAACCACTACATCAGTACTATCTCTCTTGATTTGATATAGGCCACCTATATTAAACTTGGTTTCTCATCGCAAAAGGATTGTTTGACACCTTTCTCTGCTAGAAACCTCTTTCTCTCAGTTGTGAACTTTCTTGGATTCACTCTGTTTTATCAGATGGCTTGTCATTGGCATCTTATTTGGATAATGAAGAAAGTAAATTGTGTAATTTAGGAAATGCATTTCCTTATATTATCTTGAAACCAAAGAAGGGCATGTGGTACTGTCATCTAAAACCCTTGTGAGTTTGACAGGAAATGTACCAACATAGGATTTCCCAATATTTTTATATATGGTGCTTTTTAGTGAATTTTCGAAACTTAAGCAAAACACAGGAAGCTGCTGTCTTGAGCAGTGTGGATCATACTCCTAGTCTCTCTCTTTATCAGTCTGACACTGCCTTCAGTTAAAATAGGCAGAAAATTAGTGGGGGGCAGTGGAGGGGTGGAGCTGGGGGGAGCTTTTCACAGCTTGGAAGTAATCACAACAGGACTGGGTGGATCCCTGAACAAGGGTGTTATTCTGATGATATATGGCAACATTTTGTTGTAAAATCTAATTTTGTAGCCCAAAATGGGAAGACCAATATTGTGAGCCTTCAAAGTAAATTCAAGTGAAGACAACACCTCTATTGCTTGAATAATGGTGTATCATATGTACCTTTGGTTAACACATATGACCTGCTGCAAAGAATAACCACAACAAAGTCAAATTTATTGTCACAACAGTAGATTCCAACAGTGAAAATGAACCCCTTTTCAGATTGCGTAGGAAGCTAGGAGTTGCTTTCAGTATCCACTTATCAATTTGCTGCTGCTATGACTGGCCTTGTTGCCTTCGTCCATGCTTATGAAGTTGTGTGATTTAGTAAATATATGCTATTTGAAAAGAGAAAATAAATTTGTATGGAAAATATGGATGTCATTTTGGGAAATTTATTCTGTTACTTTCTAAGGCTTTCTAGGGATGCATCTACACAGTTCAATACCACTTTAACTCTGGTGCCTACATCCTACAGAATCCTAGGATTTGTAGTTTGGCACACTTTGGCACAGAAATCTAAAGACCTTGTAAAATTACCAATACCAGGATTCATGGGATAGATCTACAACATCTAAAGTGGTGTCAAATTTCATTATTACTACAATGTAGATCCAACAATTTTTTAAAAGTTATAACTAAAGAAGCTAATATTAGTTAAAATTTCACTCTTCTGGGTATATATTTCATTGTATCTCTCTTTCTATCTGAGAAAGATGTCAAATGACTACTTGCAGATTCTCACGAATTTATAGTTTTTTGTGGAGCTTTCGGGCTATGTGGCCATGTTCCAGAAGAGTTCCTTTCTGACGTTTTGCCAGCCACAGATTCCACATAGCCTGAAAGCTCCACAAAAAAACTATGGATGCCGGCCATGAAAGCCTTAGACTCTCACTAATTTATTCACTATGTTATGACAGATCATGTGAACATATCAGATGAGCCTAACAAATGTATGACATTTGGATGACTGGATGAGATTTTGTTTTATTATTATCATTACTACTACTACTATTTCTATCACGTATCTTCAATAAGATATAAACAGCTTTGATAATACCATAAGGTATACAGGATTTGAAATACTCATTTTAGAAACCACCTGGTGGGTAGAAGTGAGGGATGTCTTGTTTTGCATGACTCTCGAGACAATTTTACATGCATCTTCTGAGAGTGATTGATAAAGTGTCCCACATTACACTTTGAAAATGTGTCTCCATTTTGAGTTAATCTGCAGATTTTTATATGCATGCATCAATTTGTACCTGCAGTGTGCTGATGGTATCTGACAATGAAATACAGGTTGAGCCTCATTTACTTGGAATTCTGAAAGACGAAATACTCTAAAAGTCAGAGTTGTTTAGAATGAAACATAAATGAATTTCATATTTAGACTTGGTTCCCATTTCCGAGATATCTCATTAGGCAAGTAGATACAAGTAAAGTATTCCAAAATTTAAAAATTTAAAAATTCAAAATACAGAACACTTCTGATCCCAAGCATTTTGGATAAGGGATACTCAGCTTGTATTTTGACTCCAATAGATGTTAATCTCCTGAGCCTGAGTGCAGTGGGATATGAAAACAGAAAATGATGGAGGATGGGTGCAGTGGTATTGTTACTTCTCATGCCAGCACTGGTTGCTCCAGTGACATAAGGCAGTAACCATATAATTGGATTCATTTACTGTGCTTCCTATTTTAATATATTACTGAAGTGATATTAGATTATGTAACTGGCACCATGTCACAAAGGAAACATGTATATCAACTCTAAAATATTAACAACAAGGTATATAAGACTGGATAATAAGATATCACATAAGAATACTCAAGAGAATGGGAAAAAATAGCAATATTCTTAGTGTCCTCTAATTTGACAATTTTGATTCAGTGTCCTAGAATCAATTTGGGTCATTTCTTTGCACGTGTCCTCCAGTCCAGAGAAGGACAAACATATGAAGTTGGCCTTGTACTACTTTTGCTAAAGAAATCTCATTGCAAGTTGCTGAAGTGAACTTTTCCAAGTTCATATAGGAGCTTTTTACATTGGCAAGAAAGTGTGACATGAAGTTGCACTTTCCTTAATGCTTAGCAGCTAGACAGCAAGCCCCAGGTGTGCATTTAAAAAGTACAGGGCAGCTAGACTGAGGTTTTTTCTGTGGCTCAGCAACTACATGGGAAGCTGTCAAAACGCTACAAACACAGGTGGAGCAGCTACATGGGCGGCAAGGAACGTGGCTTTTAGCCGCGCTTTAAACATTTTTTTCCCTTGCTGGCTGCGAATTGCGCAATTGCGCAGGTACATCATACAGTTGGAGCTTATCACATGGGGGAGTACAGGACCATTTCGAAAGAGGGAGAAAGTGAGGTCAGTTCGGAAATGCACGTGATTACGCACAAGCTCATCACACACAAAACAAGAGAGCATCTACACAAAAAGAAAATGCAGAGTTAATACGAAAGAATTCATCACATGTGAACATACTGGTCGGCTTTCTGTTGCAAATTAAGGCATCTTGGGAAATGGTAGCAAAGGCTCATGGGAGTTGTAGTCTGTGTTCTGTCAGACCATTATATTGAGTTGTCTTGAGGTTTCAGCCCTCTGTCCAGGAGGGATTCCCATATGTCCTCCATTCTTGAGCAGAGGCCCCCCTTTTCCAAGTTGACCAGGCACGTCCTCCTTTGCCAGGACACGTCCTACTTTTCCAGCCTTCTTTTTGAAGAGGAAGCAGGAGGGCCAGGCATGCTCTGGCCAGGCTCTAGGGGTCTCTTCCTGGCTCCTTCCCTCCCTCCCTCCCTGCTGCCTTCCTCCTCCCTTTGGCTGAGAGAGTGTGACTTGCAGGGAGGAAGGGCAGCGGAGGTGCTCCAGGTCCTTCCCCTTCTCCTCCTCCTCTTGCCAGCTTGCCCTGGCCTGGCTGAGCACCTCCAGCCAAAGGGAGGAGGTGAAGGAAGGTGCAGGAGCACTCTGGCCGGGCTCTGAAGGTCTCTTCTTGTCTTGGCACCTTCCCTCCCTCCGCACTTGTATCGCTAACTTTAAATGGGTGCTTTAAAGAGATAGAGCCCCATTTAACTGTGCAACTACAGTGGTCCCCCGCCTTACGAATCCCCCGGGTTACGAAAACCCCGGGATCCGAAGGCTGCGGGACCGCCATTGTATCCCCCGGGATCCGAAAGATCCCCCGGGATACGAAGAAAAAAAGCCGAAAAAAGCCGCGCGGCCCCTTTAAATGGCCGCGCGGTCCCTCCGCGAAAGCGGTCCCCCGGGTAATGAAAGCTTCCGGGTTACGAAGGTAATCCCGGAACGAATTACCTTCGTAACCCGGGGGACCAGTGTACACCTTAGCCTTTAGATGCAATAGCAATGTTGCACCCTTTTTAAAAAAGTAGTGGGGAAATCAAACTACTTTTTAAAGGCACTTCTTCTCCCTTAAAACTCCAAAATAGTGTTTTCATGGCACACTTTCCATTTTTCTCATCTAAAGGCTGGGCTTTCATGCAGCCTTCAACACACCTCTTTTTGCCAATGTAAAATGGGCCAGCTCCTTTTTAAAGCACTTCTTCTCCCTTAAAACTCCAAAATAGTGTTTTCATGGCACACTTTCCCTTTTTCTCATCTAAAGGCTGGGCTTTCATGCAGCCTTCAACACACCTCTTTTTGCCAATGTAAAATGGGCCATAGTAGCTTATTATGATATTCAAGAAAACTACTCTTGAACAAACACTTTGTCCTTTGTGTTGTAGATAAAAAGATTTTATTTGCCTTGTGAAATATAAAAGGTTTGAAAACAGATACTGGTGGATTTTTAAAAATGTGTGCTTGAAAAGCAGAGGAGAAATAAGCCTTACTGTCTATTAAAGCATGTACAACCTGGCTATCAAGAATGATGTATGTTTTTCTTCCTTTTTTAAATGGATATTTATTTATTTATTTATTTAATCTTTATTGATTATACATATAAATACAATATGCAAACAAATCAATCACATAATATCACAAAACATCCAAAACAGTAACAGCCTCTCAGACACTCAACATACATACATTAGGTACTTAAAAGAGCCAAGAATCCTAATGTTACAAATATTACAAACTATAATTCCAATAAATGCAATGACAAACACATTTTGTGATTTCTTAATTCTTTGTTTTTGATATGACTTTTTAATAAGAACATTCATACATGAAGCATACCTTTTCTTTAACTAAAAAATAGATTGCAAAGTTCTGAATATTTTTTATTTTTACCTGGATTAGATCTATTGGCACTAGTTACTGTATGAGCTCTATTTCTAAGGATGGCATGGGATAGAAAGAATAGTCCATTATGACCAGAAAAAGTCCTAGAGAAATGCAAGACAACTTGCCAGTTAAGGAAACTAGAGACAGATGGTTAAGGCCTTGCCATTTATTCTTAGAAATGTCCTGGGGTGTTTGGATTCCTATTCTATTTTCTTTTAATAGAAGAGTTCGGTGGCCATTATTTGCTGTTACCTCCTTGCATTTTCTATCAGTGGAAGTGGAAGAAACAAGTTCTTTCTGTAACTAAATATTTTGAGTGGTTGATGGAAATTCCTAAATACTGGGCAGAAAATGATTTATTTTGTTTCTGTGTAAAGAAGAAATTTTGTTAAACAAAATACATGTTATGACTTTATACTATTTTATCTCATTATATATCATTTCTGTCTTCTCCCTCCCAGAATTAGGATTATTAATTGCAAAATATTTTATCCTGGATGTCAACACCCATCTCCTGATACTACTTTTCTTTTGAGGTTGTTTTTATTGTGTTATCTATCATCTTCACATTTTACTCAATGGCTGATACCGTATACTGTGTCACCTCTACAGTTTTTCATTTGAAAAGATATTCTTCTGAGGAGCATCCTCAGAATCTGTGTTATTTATGTTAAATAGGATGAACTTCCAACAGAGAGGTCTCCTTTTAAAATTAATTTGGAGAGCTCCTTACCAATCTCCTGTGTTGAGACACCTGCTGAAGCCTCATACATTTCATTCCTATAGTGTTTAAAACTTATCAGGGAATCCTTGAGAAGGACTTTCTTGAGGTCTCCTCATGAACCCTAAATTAAAGGGAAGGGATGTTGGGGTGAGGGAATAAGGGCTTTGTCCCCAGTATGAATTCTGCTCCCTCATGAAATTTTCCTTCAGTCCTCAAATTCCTAGCATTGCAGCAAGTGAGACGCTGAAAATCATTCACACTTGGAATTCTAATATTTGCTTTGGTGACATTCCCTTGGTAACCTTGCCTTTGGATGCCCAGACTGTATTGCTAAATGTATAACTGACACTTTACATTATCACAGTGCCAGAAGTTGCAGGATTAATGGAAAATTTCATTTATTAAGCCAGAATTCTTGGGGGGTGGGGGAGAAGCAATGCCTTCATTATGTCCACCACTCCAGCAGCTACATGTCTGTTAGAGAGGAAAATGCATGTTTCTTTGAGAGTCTGGGTTTGAATTGTGAGTCCGGATGTTTACCCATAAAACAGCCATCTTTTGGTTTTCATTCTCCAGTTTAAAGTTCCTTGTCCAAAACGTATATTCTTTAGACCTAAATTCACTTCCTAGTGTGTTGGATTGTAGAGCCATTGCATCTGTGTGATTTACATAAGTGTTGACATGTTGTTCAGCAGTTAATTCAGTGGCTGTCCCCTAGGTGGAACTAACATTGATTTAGATCTTAAGGTCTCACTGATTTACAACAGAACATTCTCTTATATAAGTAGCAATTGGCAAAATTTCTTTGAGCCACTGATTCTGTTCATTTTTTAAATTACCTTTTTATTAGTTCATTATTTTATACCCGTGCCTAGCCCTGCATTGCGAGGAGATGCAAAATCCACACACCCCCCAAAAAAGTGACTGCAATAATTTGAAATAGTACTCTTACCTCTTGTCCCAAGAACTCTTCCATTGCCCCTTGGTAGATGTTGTTGTTTGTTAAGCTATTTTTACCAACACAGCCTCCAAAACCTTTTATTTCCCAAATGAATCTCCTTTTTTTGTAGAGTGTTAAGTCTTTAGGCATGGAGTGGGCAACCAAATAACTGCAAGCAACAGCAATAATAACCTTTTCAAAAGGTTTACTAGTTTGAGAGAGCAACAACAACAATAAAAGATTAGAATTCATAATTATATCCTTTTTAAAAATATATATAGTTTGTTTAGTTTATAGTTCTCATCGAGGTGTAGGGAAAATAAAGAATAAATGGATTCCTATCACAGTTCCTGAGGAATATATTTTTGTACATTGTATATTTTTATATATATATTGTACATTTTGTATATTTATAGTTTCCTTCTTGTTGGCATACTTCTCCTTCTGCTCTGTATCCACCTTCTTTTATAATTCCAACTCTTTTTCTCCTACTTAGTTTTTACATCCCTCTTCCTTCCAGATCTCACAACAACAATCTCTCTGCTCCTAAACTAGTTCACTTCTATATGCAGTTTTGCTTTCATCTGCTATTCTGTACAACCCCTTTGTGTTTTTCAAGAAATGGAATTTAACCACTGAAAATTAACTATATATATATATATATATATATATATAGCATAAAGCACAATTAAACTCATACATATGGTTATAAATTAACATAAAACACTGTTCTGTTCCTTCACCACTTGCTTAAAATTTGGCTTGGTAAGCAGAAGGGGGAGAGAGAGAGAAAAAAAGTTTGAGCCACGCTTTTGCCATTTTATATTTTATTGTCACAGGGCCCTGGTCCTGTGTTTAGGCCAAGTAAGATGACTGCTTTAAGCAGGGAGCCTTGACTGTGATAAGATAACAGCAAATTATTGACTGCTTCATTCATTATCAATTGTATTTTCAACACCAGGAAAAGAGAAAGGTGCTTGTGCTATTTTCTGCCTCAAATACCAAAATAAGTTCTCTCGCCATAGGTCTAGGACCATGAATTGAGAGTAGCGGTACAAATTTTTGTTTGGTCCCAGATGGTTAAATGGTCTGTTCTTGGATGCCATTTAATTGACTTCAAACTGTTATGTGCCAGTGAACAAATACTGTTCATTGGCATGTATTGTTCACTGGCATACTTAGCTTAACAAGGCTAAGAATGTTCTTGTGACTATGATGGGCCACTTCTCCATGACTCTGTAATCTGTTACCAGAGAAGTAAACTGCTATATAGTAAAACTGTTTCTAAATAGATTCATTTTCACTGATATAGTTATACATCCTGACATTTTAGGTGATATGAGCAGATCCAGTTCTGGAGGCCAGATTGCATGATATCTGACTAGCCATATGCACAGTGGAAAGTAAGGGCATGTTTTTATTCAGTGTCCCCAGCTCTCCATGTGTTCCAGTGTAGCTAAGCCCAGATCACAAGGCTGGTTTTCCAAATGGAATCCCAAAATTGATTACATATTCTTGGCCTAAATTGTGCTAATCTGAATATTGCAACTCCCATTTGAGTGTTTGGGGATCCTAGGAGTTTGTGTTTTTGTTTGGTTTATTGCTCTGGATCTGATCTGGTAGAGATCAGATTAATCAGAGAAAGCTTTTTCATTTGTAATTAAAACCCTTCAGTTATGGGTGTAGGACTGACTGCTTATGAATAATGTTGATAAAGAGAATATGAGTCATTTGGTGAATCAGCCCTACTGTAATTCATTCAAGTGCTGATGATCATAGAGAATGACTGCTATATTTTCTGAAAAATTCTTCAGTACAGATGTTTTGTTATAATTGTAGCCACAGGAAATAGAAAGATGGGATGCTCATATATTATCACAGGTCAACAGAAATTGAGATAGAGAGGTATCTATAATTGTACTATCATAAATAATGTTGTTGTGAAAAATAGCTGCCAAAACATTTTTGCAATTTTCTTTTTTAAAAAATTGTTTCATTAATATCTACTTCCTTAAGATCTGGTAGGGCCAAAATAAATATTACTTTGGGAATTGCTGAAAATCTCCTGTGGCTAATATGTGTGCTTTAGTTTTTGGCAGTATTAAGTATGACTGTTTTGCTGGAGATAAAATAAATCATGGTTTCACTTTGTCATGTTTTTATTTTTAATTCATAGGTCCTCCAAAAGAAAATGGACATCCCCAACATCTATTGACTTCAATGCTGATCTTGATTCTGGTGTTCATAATTTTAATTCTTTTAGCTGGCTATTTCTTTAGGTAAGTATGACTCAAAGGCTTGGCTCAGAGCTAGTTGTGTCTTGTTTCCATGTGATCTAATGAGGAAATGAAAGTGTATATTACACATAGCTGTGCTGATTGTGGTCTCACATTACTTAGAGCAGCAGAGGATGTTAACACACCGTTTCTCTGAACCAACTAAAATAAAAAAATGTTAAGAAAAAGTTTTTCTAGGATTACATGGTTTGTGAAACAACTTTCAGTAATATATGTTGATTATAATTTGCTTTATAAGATCTATCCATTCCTTCTGAAATGTATTTCATATATTTATTAAGGTTCAGGAGACACAGAAAAGCAGTGGTGAATTCCAGTGATAAAAAAATGCCAAATGGAATCTTAGAAGAACAAGGTAATTATACATTTAATCAACATCATACTGTGTACTTTTCCTTTTAAGCTAGTAAATATAATGCTGAAAGATATTTAAATATTTGTTACTTGTAATTCATAGTGCTTGGAAACTGTGTGTCTTTTAAAAACAGCTTTTGATATTTTTTAAAAAATAGCATGTTATTTATACCTGTTTCTGTATTTATCGCAAGTACTGGATTTGTAGGACAGCTCTGTACAGAAATGGACTGTATAGTTTCCAATGAAGTCTAAACATTAGCACTTCTCAAATTAGATTCTGAGTCACTTTAAACAGTATATGTGTTAGGAACATAGAAAACTCTCTTATACTGAGTCAGACTAAATCTGGTCGACTGCCTGGGCAGAGTTTCAAGCAGGATTCCTGGTCTCCATTCATACTAAAGAATTATAGTACTATTATGCCATGGTTCTGTCCTAAGGAATCCTGGCATTTGGGGGGTGGGGGGGGGGGAGAGCAGTGTCTCACCAAACTACACATGGAAGGATTACATGTGATTAAATCCTGGCAGTTAAAGTGGAATCATAGCTATATAATTCTATAGTGTGAATTGACCCAGGAGGTATCTGGAATTCCCTAGTGTTTTCCCATACAAGAATTAAGATGGCCAGATCTTGCATACCTTCTGAAATCAAATGAGTTTGGGTTTATCCAGGAAAGTGCAGTGTTAGCATACAACATCCTGAAATATTTTTCCCATATGGGCTATTATACAAATTTTTTAAAACAAGCAAAAAAACAAACAAACCCTCCCATGATACCTATAAGTGTGACAAGTAAGAATTTGAAAAGATAGAGAATGGGCTGCAGTGAATGGGCTGCTGGAGGAAGGGAATCTAGGTTCCTGCATAACGTGTGGAACAGCCATGAACTGGACTTGTAAAAATACACATTTACCGTAGACTTGCAAAGATATACAGAACAGCCAGAGTATAATGCTTTAACTATGCAAATTACAGTGCTTACCACATAAATACAGTGGGTCCATGGTATCTGCTGGAGTTTGGTTCCAACACCCCCTGTGGGTACCAAAATCTATGGATGCTCAAGTCCTGTTATATACAGTGGTATAGTAAAATGACGTCCCTTATATAAAACGGCAAAATCAAGGTTTGCTTTTTGGATTTTTAAAAAAATATTTTTAAGCCATGATTGGTTGACTCCATGGGTGCAAAATCTGTGGATATGGAGGGCAGACTTTACAAACCATGCTTGCTTAAAGACAGTATTGGTTACTTAAGTACCTCTTTCTGGGTATGAGGACATGGACAGTGAGATATTTAAAGAACTTTAGATATGTGGTGTTGAAAAGTTGTTGTTGTTGTTGTTTCATATTAGTTTCAGCCCAAGACTGTTCCCCATTTTACCCACAACCTACCTCTTAATTCCCCCATTCTGCTTTCTGCCTTCAAAGTGGTACCAGTGAGGGCTTTTTTAAAAACCTAATGGATGTGTGTGTGCGCGCGCGCGCTCATCCCTCCACATTTGCTGGGGTTATGGGCACAGGACCCTCATGAATGTGGAAAAATCGCAAATAATAAAAACACTATGTTTTTACCTTAGATAACACATCTCTAGGAATCTCTAGGTCTTCCAATGCAATTCTGTGGTCAACATCTGCCAGACGTTGACCATAGGTTTGGGTTGAAGGACCTACAAATACTTAGTAGAGTGTTCTCTCTAGGAATCTCTAGGTCCTTCAGTGTGACTTTTGGTTGACCATAGAGTTGCTCTGGAGGACCTAGATATTCCTAGAAAGAACATATTAATAAAATCCGTGAATAAACAAAACTGCAAAAGTCAAAGCCGCAGATGTGGAGGGACGAGTGTAATACTATGGGGAAGGGGATCAATTTGAATAATCAGCTGTCCAAGCTGCAAGTAGGCTTTCTAAAAATTACTTGCAGAGCATTTTATTTCCAGCCTAGCTACCTTGGAGAAGGAGGGAATTTGTGGGGAAGGTCACAGCTAAGGGTGGAAGGGCTAAGCACTACCTATGCAGACACAATGCTTGCAGCAGTTGAGGTGCTGTTTTTGTTTTTGTTTTAAAGACCCCTCCATTGGTGCCCTATCACTGTGTTTTAAAGTCTGATCACTGGGATGGGGCTTTACTCAAGGAGACCCGAATTTCTGGGGAGGAAACAAAAGAAAGGGCAAAAGAAAGAGAAGCAACTTGAAGGCACACAACATTCAATATTTGAAGTTTCCAATTCAGTAGAATATAGGGAGGACTTTATGTGTAGAATGTGATAGAAACGTTTGGCTAGAAGTCTCCTCTCTGCCATTGTAGTTTTCTGTGTGGGTTTGCAGCCCAGACATTGGGTCTTGAAAGTAGAAGTATTCTGTGGCATTTGTTGAAGAAATCTATGAGGGGGTATCATAAAGTTTTAATTATCACCTTTAAAAAAAATTGACAGAAAGTTTGTTTTGATTTGTAGTTGTTAACTTATCTCTATGTAGTCACGATCCAGATTTACACATTTTCCCCAGCGTTTCTTGACCCTCCAAATACCATTATTGTAGAAGTTTGCAGATTGCACCTGACAAGGATTTTACACTTTAGTCACTTCTGGCAGAGCCAGTCACAAAAATAAAGGATGCAATGAGTTGATTTTCTCAGCAACATGCACTTCGGGACCAATGATGACATTGACAAAATTTCATCAATATGCCATAATAATGTCCGGGTGATAATTATTACTTTATGATACCCTCTCGTAGAGGCACAATCTACGGACTTCTATAATATCAGGTATTCGGAGGGTCAACATACACTGAGAAAAATGAATAAATCTAGATAGTGACTACATCGAGATAAGTTAACAACTAGAAATCAAAACAAACTTTCTGTCAATTTTTTAAAAAGGTGATCATTAAAACTTTACAAACAAACAAACAAACAAACAGGCTTCATTTATATAACGCTTCATACCGCCTAAGGAGTGTCTAAGCGGTTTACAACTGTAAGCTACTTGCCCCCAAGAATCTGGATACTCATTTTAGCAACCTCGAAAGGATGCAAGCCTGAGTTGAGCTTAAGCCCTTTTGCTGGTCTTGAACTCGCAACCTTATGGTTTTGTGTGAGTAGCTGCAGTACAGGCATGTAACCAGTACAGGCATGTAACCCCCTCATACCTGTGATGTTTTATCAATGTTTTATATTTACTTCTTATGCACAATGAGTGACTGAGGTATCTCTTAAGTCCTTAAAAGAGCCAGCCGCCTAGGGATGCTTTAACTTGGAGTTCCTGCATGGCAGGGGGTTGGACTGGATGGCCCTTGTGGTCTCTTCCAACTCTATGATTCTATGATTCTATGATTAAGATTCACAATATTTTAAAAAGAAAACCAACTAACAAAACAATTTTTTTGTGAAAATATAAATTACATTGTGCATTTATGGGACTATAAGTAATTTTATCATCTCATTGCCAACATTAATTAGATTTTCAGTATATTGCATTAAATTAGCCAGTTAAACCACAATCCAGAATCTGAGATTTTTCAGTCCAGAATCTGAGATTTGCCCCCCCCATGGTTTCCTGACTTAAGTTTATACAACATAATCTTTACTTATCATATTTTTGTTTACTTTATCATATTATTTATTAATTGCCTGTTTTTGATGTACTTTTCCAGCCAGCTATACAAATGATTTTTAAAATAAAGGCCTTTTTTGTTATAAATAATAATGTAAATGGAAAATGAAACAGCAGTAACAACAATGGTCTGTACTGTACTTGTCCAATTACAGTGCAAACCATTACTGCTGCTGCAGTTTTCATTTTATTATTCATAAAATATTTTCGTTTCTTTTATTATTATTCATAAAATATACCTCTCACCATATTTTGACAGAACAGCAAAGAGTGATGCTTCTCAGGAGGTCTCCTTCTGGCCCAAAGAAATATTTTCCTATTCCAGTGGAGCACCTGGAAGAGGAAATACGGATCCGAGCAGCTGATGATGGAAAATTATTTCGGGAAGAGTTTAATGTAAGTCATCTTAATAAGTATATAATTATGTTCTTTCCCTACCTCCAGCAAATAAATGCTTTTATATGTTAGTATATAAGTAATGTAAAGGGAGAATCTGCATTGGGTAGCATTTCTTTTAATATACAATTTAGGCCTTGACTATAGGAAATCTGCCCCATTGGCTTTTTATGTTACCACAAAGTTGAAAAGGATCTGTTCCATTTTGATACAGTTGTTGTTAGTTGCCTTCTAGTTGGCTTTGATCCATGGTGACCTTATGAATGAAGGACCTCCAAGTTGCCCTAAACTTAGTAGCTTTGTTCAGATCCTGAAGACTCATGGCTGTGTTTTCAGTGATTGAGTTCATCCATTTAGAGTGTAGTCTTCCTCTCTTCTTACTGTCCTCTACCTTATCAAGCATTATTAGCTTTTCTGGTGAGTTCTGTCTGCTCATTACATGGCAAAAGTACAACAGCCTCAGTTTAGTCATCATGGCTTCTGGGAGAGTTCATGCTTGATTTGATCTAGGTCCCATTGATGTATCTTTTTAGCAGCCCACGGTATCTGCAGAACTGTTCTCCAGCACCACATCTCAAATACAGTAGTTGATTTCCTATCAGCTTTCACACCCATACAAATAGATGGGAGATGCAATGGCTTTTACCATCCTAATTATAGCACAGTGGACTCTTTCCATCCATGGTGGTTCAGTTCCAGGACTTCCTGCACATGAGGGAAAACCTGGTCATGCCCCATATTATTCAATGGGTGGTGACATGTGTGCATCCATGTGCACAGACCACCCCTGAATAATATGGAACGTAGTAAGCTGCAGATGTTTCAGTCAATGGATTGCTTGCTCATTGATGTGGCTTTCCCACTGTATTCAGTGCTATATCTTTACATTTCAGAATCTTGCCTAGTTCCTTCATAGTTGCCCTTCCAAGCGTAAACTTCTGATTTCATGACCTCAGTCCCCACTCTGATTAATGACTGAATCAAGGAATGGAAAATCTTGAACTATTTTGATGTCTTCATCATCTTTAAAGTTATTTGAATCCTCTCTGATCATTGTTTTTGTTTTTTTAATGTTCAACTGTAGACTTGCCATTACACTTTCTTCCTTCACTTTCTTCAATAATTGTTCCTAGTCTTTGGTATTTTCAGTTGATAGTACAGTGTCTTCTTTGCATTTTAGATTATTGATGTTCCTTCTTCCAATTTTTACACCTCCTTTTCCCAATCCAATCATCTATTATGCATAATGCTTGTGGCATACAAGTTGAACAAATAATGCAATAAAATTCAGCCTTGTCTGATCATTTTGCCAACTAGAAACCAATCAGTTTCTCCATATTCTGTTCTGACAGCAGCCTCTTGTCTTGAATACAAGTTATGCGTTAATACAATCAAATGTTGTGACACCTTCATTTCTCTAAGAGTGATCCATTGCTTTTCATGCTCTGTGTGTTCAAAAGCTTTGCTAAGCTCTATAAAGCACAGGTTAATTTTGTTTTTAAATTCTTTGGTATATTTCATTATCCAACATATGTTTCTAATATGATCCCTTTCCATATTTGAAATGTGATACAGTACCATTTAGAAATGTTAACAATAACAGTTTTGCTAATAGTGCAATATCAGTATTCTCTGGCACAGTTGTAGACAGTTCTATCCTTAGCTGTAGACTGAGTTAGTTATATAGTATCATCATTCACCTTCAGGCTCTGTTTGCAACTACCACTCTGCCTGTTTTCAGATTCATCATTCTCATCTCCTTAATCAACACTATGCTTTCTCTTATCAATATGCTCCGTAAGATGGATAGCTTTAACTAGCATATGGCACGATAATTCTGCACACCTGACTGTTTATCAGAATTTGGATTTTGGAAAAGAGGCATCACTTCAAGACTTGAATCTGTCTTCTACCTGTTTCACTCAATTACCCAACAGCCCCACTGGGTATCATCCACCATGGTGCTGCTATATTACATTTCCAGTACAGAGATGGCCACTGTGCAACAGCATATATAATTAAGGGCCTTAACTATCCTGTAGAAATATGAAGAGAAAGGATAAGCAGCAAAATAATTGTGGCATTTTAGCTCAAGATGGTGGAATTCATAGCTTCCAGGCCTGTATGACTGGGTGGCATTCTGTCCTATATGCCACTATTTATAGATATAAATTCTTCTTCGTGCCCAGCATTCTGTCTTCTGCCTTAAAGAAAATATAGAGTTATCATAGCATGATACTTCTCTATCATTAGGAAGTAGTTCTTAAAGTAAGCTGTATGGAGAAAAAAGACAGACCATGACCAAGCTATCCCACATCAACCTCTGACCATCCTCCGAGACAGTAGATAGGTGCATGCACAGAAATCTTGCATAGAACTAGATTGTGGAAACAGTGTATATCCTTATAGTAACTGCCTGGCATGGGAAAGAAAGAGATGATATTTCTCAGATACTCAGAAAAGCCTGTGGATCTCCCTTTGAGAATCAATGACCTATGAAGATGCTCCTGCCTGTGAAGAAGCATAATGACAGCTTTGAAGACCAAGAGACATGGTGTTAATCTGAGCACAACCCAAGAGATTTCATATTTGCTGCTCTGGATCTAGTCTACGGTGGTTTTGCTGCCCATTAGTAGCAGTCTCTCTAGGGTTGCTTTTGTAGACTTTAAGTTTTGCCACAAATAGGATCTCTTCACCTCGGTCAGAAAAGCTTGTTCCTTTGCTTCCTGCTACATTGCGGTTTTGTTTATACATGAGATTTGTGTGTGTGTTTGGCCTAGCCTAACTGTCATGTTGGCTGTGTTCTCTGTTCTCACAGCTGTGTGAAACCTTTTAATTACAATTTACATTTTTCAGTAGCTCTCAGTAGAAGTAGCCACTGTGATGGATGAAATAGATTAGTTTTAAGTATGAGTTCATCTAAGTGGAAAAGCAGAACAGTTAAACTGTCTCAAGTACAGAGTAGTACCCTTTGAAAGCTATAATGTAATGGAAAATGAACTCTGTAATTGGCAGGGCTTCATGTCAGTAATTTGTATTATGATTATATATTTAACATTTAATTTTAAATGAATGTATCTGTGTCAACAAAATGTTTACCCTAGCATGTCTGTGAAATGAAAATAATTAAAATGAAAGTTTGAAGTATAAATTGAAAAAAAAATTAAATTTATCTAAATGCCTTCTGCTGACAAAGTGTAAATCTTTCAAAATATACTTTGCAATTTTCGAGCAATCACTTTTTCTTCTGCTTTTCAAATATTTTGTCTCCTTTCTAATGCTGGGAATTTTGTCCCCACCCAGAACAAGAGGATTTGACTGTTCATGTTCAGTACATATTTCATCTTATAGATCTTTTACACATCAAGGTGTTCACATGCCAGGTGATGTGCCATCCACCTTCCTTTCACTGAGCAGTGCAGGGAAAAGGGATGACCTGTCCCTGGCGCCACCATCACTATGTCCCTTAACTGCAGGAGCTCCATGCATACGCATCCTGGCATGTCAGTGCTTTTCCAGAGAGTGGGGTGGCCCATATGACCAATGAGAGGAATGATAAAGGGACCTGTTGATCTTATGGTGAGTGTATCTGAAGAGCCCAAGCATGTGATTGTGGGTGTTCCCTTGTACTATCTCATCATTGGTCTCACAGGCGAGCCCACAGTCTGAAGTGCTGGGAGGGCTGTCCACAGAACTCCTGCAGATAAGGGTGGATTTAGGGGACAGGCCAGCCATGCTGATATGGTGTGGATAGCTTGTGGACACTTTAGGGCTAGTTCCAAAGCATAGTGCTCTGGACAGATCTCAGACTTTACTGACCAGTGCAGACAAAGCCAGAAGTAGGTTTTAGAACTCTGAAGGCAACCTTTGAACAACTTGTATGCAGGGATAAAGAGAACTACTGTAATAAACAATGCAGAGAAATATAAAACCACAACCAAAAAGGAAATTTAAATGTGTCACAACTCACTCCCTGGAGTCTGATGTATCAGACATAGCCAGATGTCCAGGAAATTAAAGCTCTTGGTGACGATGGTGTCTTTGATCCATAATATGCTGCAGAAATAATCCAGTTTGAGACCATTTTAATTGCCCTGGCTCTGTGCTAGAGAATCCTGGGAAATGTAGTTTATTGTGGCTTTTTGACAGAGAAGGCTAAATGTTTCACAAAATTACAGTTCCCAGAATTCCTAGTTTTGGGCCTCAGTGTCTGAGGAGCTACGAGATGATGCTAAGGGGGGCCCTCTACACCTACTCCCCAGCAGGAGGTGGCCGGCTACTGTCTTGCTGTAACGACTTGTGAATCAGCAAACAACCACCTCTTTCCTTCTCCTTTTATTTTGTTTGAAGAAACTGTGACTGACTGACTCCAACCGCTTGATTCCTGGGCCACTTGTTGACCAGAACAGAAGACAAAACCAAGAGGGGGGTGCTTTATGACACTACACGATCAAATATAAATAAAAAGACAATGAAAAAAAATATACTGAAGAACTGTTTAAAAGATGATTCATTCAAGGAAGAACCATTTGAAAATGAACCCGCAATTTTAGAAAATGAAGCCAAAGCTGAACTCAAAGCTCTTGGGAACAATAAATCACCAGGAACAGGTAGCATATCAGAAAAGCTGCTTCAAGCAACAGGGACAGAATACACTCAAACCTGTCAACAAATACAGTAAAAAAAACCCAATGGCCCAAAGATTGGAAGTAGAATAATAGAATCATAGAGTTAGAAGATACCACAAGGGTCATTCAGTCCAACCCCCTTTAATGTATATAATGTATAATGCCATGCAGCAACTCTCAGTCAATCAAAGCATTCCCGACAGATGATCATCTGCATATACATTTGAATCCCCAAGAAAGGGGGTACCATGGACTGCAGTAGCCCATTGCATTAATCTCCCATGCAAACAAAGTGATGCTCAAAATTCTACAACAAAAACTTTTACCATATATGAAAAGAGAAATGCCAGATGTCCAAACTGGGTTCAGGAAAGGAATAAGCGTGAGGGATCATATTGCAAACATATGTTGGATAATGAGGTGTGCCAAAGAAGAAAATCAGCGTGAGCTTTATGGATTATATCAAAGCCTTTAATTATATAAAACCTGAAAAACTCTGGATCACTCTTAGTGGATATTCAGATGATGAAAGTAATCTAGGTAGAATCTGGACTGCATCTTTGTTGTTCACATGTATTTCAAATGGATCTGATTAAGTTTCTTGGGGGGGGGGGCTGCCAGAACACCCATTTAACCCAGGATAATTGATTTTTTTAATCGATTTGTTGCATTTTCCTCCCCCTGCAAGTTTTTCTAAAAGATTCACATTCTCAGATGTGTGAATAACCAGTGTGAATAGATATCAGATAAGACAGGATAAAACTCTGCATGCCTTGCAACGTGCGTCAAATTCATTTCCATAATTGACTCATGTTTTTATTCAAGTACTGACATGTGTGAGCAACTGAACTCACAGAGATGTGCAGGCATGCCATTCCTTAGCGTGAACAAACCCGGAATGTGTGCGTGAAATTATTTGCATAATTGTGGTTAAAAACAACATGGGAATGACCCCCAAAAGAAATGGGTGTACCACATTTGATTATCCTAATGTGCAACCTGTACTCAGGACAAGAGACTGTCATTAGGATGAAACGGAGAAACAGAGGGGTTTCCAATTGACAAGGGAGTCAGGCACGGCTGCATTTTATCACCCTATCTGTTTAACTTGTATGCCAAATTTACAAGAAAATCTAGATTAGAATCTGAGGAAGGAGGTGTGAAAATAGGAGGAAGAAATATCAGCAGTTTAAGATATGCAAATTTCACCATACTTCTAGCAGAAAATAGCAAATAGCATGCCAGGAAACCATAAAGTAGACGTCAATAGGAAAAGAGGAAGACTGTATTATAGGTGGAAGCCACAGCCCTGAGTGGGGCTGTGGTGTAAAAGACTTGGAGGTCTGTCATTCATAGGATCACCATAAGTCAAAGTCATCTTCATGGCAGTTAATCACAACAAATGCCTGCAGAAATTTCACACCTAAGGCAGCTTTGCAGTGTTGTTGCAATTTCTGGTGTTTGTTCATGTGACAACTATGGCAGTGCCAAGAGCCACTTTATAGGATGGCCAAATGCTCAATTTTTAAAATGTCACCTTTAAAATTATGTCTTTAGGTTCTATTTTTTATTGTTTAAATATAAAGAATTCTAATTAAAGTTAGAATTATAACTTACTTAGTAATGTACTTAAGTTTATTAAATATTAATAGATTCAAGTGACTCCCCAAATTTGTCACCACTTAGATTAAATAAATTTCTTTCTATTTCTTAAAGACAATGATATGTTTTTGGATGCATGCACACACAGAAACACAGACATACCATTTAGGCCCAAACATGTCCGAATTGCCTTCCATACATCCTACAGTGAGCCAGTGTGGCATAGTGTTTAGAGTGTTGGATTATGATTCTGGAGACCAGAGTTCGAATACCTAGTTTGCCATGGAAACCCACTGGGTGACCGTGGCCAAGTCATACCCTTTCAGCTTCAGAGGAAGGCAATCCCCCTCTGAACAAATCTTGATAGGTTCACCTTAGGGTCATCATACATCAGAAATGGCATGAAGACATAGAACCACCACCACCACAACAACAAACTTTACAGGGGGTGGGTATTGTGTCTGTATGTGTTTATGTGCTTACATATTGCCTGTGACATTTGGCAACTGCATGAATTTTGTAAGGTTTTCTTAAGCAGAGAATACTCATAGGTGTTTTGCCAGTTCCTTCTTCTGAAATATGGCCTATGGCACCTGGTATTTGTTGGTGGTCTTCCATCCTAGCACTAACCAAGGCTGATCCTTTTTAGCTTCCAAGATCAGACAACAGAATCTGATGCCTTTAGGGTGTTGTGTGGAAGAAATTACAAAGGATTTAGGTGGGTTGGGAGACTGCATTATGTCTTACAGGCTGTACTTTTCTCATCCCAATTTAAAAGAAAAAAGGGAAAGAAATGGTGTGGAAAAGCAGGAATGGTACAGTCTGCTTGTTTTCCATGATGTCATACCCTACCTTCCGGTCTTTGTGGTAAATTGTACTGTTCCAGGGCTTTCTGTAAAGGGTTCCTTCAGTTTCCTTTCAATGCTGCAATCTGAGCAACTACAGGTCTCATGGTATGGAAACTCATCAGGTGACATTGTGCAAGTCTAAGAGGAAGGCAAAGGCAAATCCCTGTAAACAAATCTTGCCAAGAAAACATTTGTTTTCAGAAATGACTTGAAGGCACACAACAACAGTACTGTTAACACTGATTGCCAGTGGCTTTCCTGATTTTCACACAGGATTATTTACTTGCCTTAGCCAGGAAATCAGGAAATACAGGGGATTGAACCTTGGACCTTCTCCATGTAAAGATGTGGTTTACCATTCCCTTAGCTGTGGTGTATCTTCAAGTCCCTTTCAACGTATGGTCATCCTAAGGCAAACCTAGTGTCTGGTTTTATTTGGAAATATTTGTTTAGAAGGGATTTGCCCAGAGACTGTAAGTTTCTATGGCCAAATGGGATTTGAATTCTGGTCTCCCAGAACCCTACTCCTAGTTCAGCACTCAAATCAGCACATCACACTGGCTCAGTTAAATTATACCATGGCACTAGTTTTGTTCAAACAGTTTTTCTAGAGAAATGCTGAAATAGGAACAAACTTGAAGTCTTTTGTGTAAAAAAGAAGAAGTTCCATTGATATGTTTTGCTCAATTCTTCTGATGAAAACACACAGTTCTGTGGTCAAGAATATATTTTAAAAGTCCTGATATGCTTCAACATTTGGAAAATAAGTTATGGAAACTCAGTTGGTTAAAATAAGCAGTATCAATCTTTTATGACAAGATTTTGCTTACATTATGTTCCTCTACAGAGGGGAGGGGGAAAAGCAAGCTTTTGGAAGCAACGCAAGGACAGCCATTGAAACCACAAATATAAATTTATTCATGTTTTGGCAACAAGAAGTAACTAGGCAAGGTGACTTCCTTATCAGCTGATAAACTGTCAAATTCCATCAGCCTGGTTTGTGCTGTGGTTTTGAAGGGAAGTTCCTCATAGTACAGTATGCATCTGATGGTTGCTATTTTTACAGCTCTCAATAGAGTCCTCTTCCTTTAAGGACATAACAATATACAGTATATATCAGGTCATACGTAGCCTGAATTGTGACTGCTCTCTCTCTCTCTCTCTCTCTCTCTCTCTCTCTCTCTCGTTTTGTGTGTGAGTTATTTAACCTTTTGTCCTACATCACTATTCAGATGGAACTCTTGACTTAAAGCTTCCCCCCACCCCATGGTCTCAGTCTAAGGTTTTTTTTTAAAAAAAAAAAAAAACCCCACCCCATTTATTTAAGCTATTTATTTTAAAAGATCAACAACCTACTGTCACATTAAATTTGGACTTACATAACTCACCAAGTTTGCAAAGGGATCTTGTAATAATAATAATAATAATAATAATAATTTTTATTTATACCCCGCTCTTCAGCCAAGGTTATCAAAGCGGCTTACAATTTGTTAATTAAGACATTTCCCTGCCTTCAGGCTTACAATCTAAAATAGACACGAAACAAAAGGAAAAGGGAGAGGTGGTGGGGAAGGGGGAAAGTCCAGCAGATCTTCTCTCCCTCAGAGGCCTGGACCATGGCAGATGGATTGGAGGGAGGGCTCTTCTTCTTTTTAGGCAAGACCTGTTGGAGCTGGCTTGCCTTTCTCTCCCTCAAGATGGTGGATGGAGGGAGGGCTCTTCTTGCTTTCAGCACATTTGAGACTGAGATTCTTTTCTTTTCCTTAAGGGCAGAGAAGTGTGTCTCGCAGATGCTTTTTCTGTCCTTGGAGAAGTTATGTCCATTGATGATTTGTATAGAGGGCTGGTTCCTTACTTGCACTTTTAAACAGGAGATTTCTCTCTTGATCTTTTCTTGCTTGCTGTCTGGAATGCTGATCAGATGTTTTAGTAGCTTCCTGGAGAGAACACTACACAGTTTGTCACTGTACTCTATGTGATATGTAGTCCTTAGTGGGTTCTTCACCCACAGGCCTTTTGGAATGACATCTTGTTGCTTGCACTTGTTGAGAAGGATGATGTCTGTCTGTACATGGAAAAGTAAAGACTTTTCTTTTTTCAGTTGATCCAGCTAAATTTGGTGCTTTCCAAATGGGGGTAGTTAGGCTCATACAAGAGGGTATCCAAAAGTTTTAATTATCACCGTTTTTAAAAATTGACAGAAAGTTTGTTTTGATTTGCAGTTGTTAACATCTCTATGTAGTCACTATCTAGATTTATACATTTTCTCCAGCATATCTTGACCTTCCGAATACCTGATATTGTAGAAGCCTGCAGATTGCGCCTGATGAGGATTTTACACTTTAGTCACTTCTGGCAGAGCCAGTCACAAAAATTAAGGACACAGTGAGCTGATTTTCTCAGCAATGTGCTCTTAGGGACCAGTGATGACACTGACAAAATTCCATCAATATGCCATAATAACTTCCAGGTGATAATTATTATTTTATGATACCCCCTCATAAGGTGCAATCTGCAGACCTCTACAATATCAGGTATTCAAGATACTCTGGGAAAAATGTACATGTGTCAATGTACATGCACTGTATTCCTGGATTATAAGATTTTTAAATTAATTTGTTGACAAGTTCAACCTTGTCATAGAGGTACGTCATCACCTATCTTCTTTTGTTCCACCTTCTTGCATAACTGTAACTTCTTATTTTGCATTCCCAATGTTAGGATTGTGAGTCCAGCTTCCATAATAGTAATCTTGATTCCTTTCAAACAGATACCTATTTCAGTTTTTAAAGATTGTTGTTCAATGGGCCTTTATTATCCGCTGGGATTTGGTCCCAGGACTTCTGTGGATAACAAAATCCATGGAAGCTCAAGTCCCGTTAAATACAATGGCATAGCAAAATAGTGGTGTCCCTTATATCACATGGCAAAATCAAGGTTTGCTATTTGGAATTTATACTTTTTTTGAATATTTTTCAAGCAGTGTATGCTTGAATCCATGAATAAAAAAATCTGTAGATAAGGAGGGCTAACTGTATTATACATGAGTCTGAGAGTGATAACTGGAAATAACAGCAGTTTGCTAAATTACAAAAATATGTCTTGCTTTCAAGCTGGAATTTCATTCCTAATTTGGTATTTTCCATTTAAAATTGCTAAATAGGAAACTTAATAGGATATAAATATTTTGCATAAAGGACCAGCAGTTTACCTATTAGAATGTTTTGAATTGACACAACTTATTTTCTCTGTAGTCATTACCTCCTGGATATATGCAAGGGACACTTGAGATGGCCAACAAAGAGGAAAACAGAGAGAAAAACAGATATCCCAATATACTACCTTGTAAGTAGTATCTATGCATGAATCTATTATAAATGTAATGTATTTGTAAATTGAAAAAAATTTAACAGTTTTAACGTTTTCTAGACAGATAGCCATGCCAATCTGTTAGAGCAAAGCAATAGTCTTCTGACACATTAAAGGATAAGCCATTTTGTATGGCATAAACTTTTATGAGCAGACTATATTTTATTAGTTGGCCAAGACTAATTTTATTAGTTGGCCAAGAGTATTCACAGCTATAATTGTGAATAGAGAAGGAAAGCTCCAAGATGTCTAAAATGTATACTGAGATAAGCACCCTGAGCATTTACTTCAGCAGTAATAGAAAATAACACATTATTACCTGGGCCAATGATGAAACCACTGGCTTGGCAGAAGGCTTAAAAATAGAATCAAACTTATTGATAAATACTAATTCAGTAATTTAATTGTAGGCAGGGGCTTGAACATATCAGATACTGATGTTATGGCTGATATTATTAAGTACTCTTATGATGGTGCAGGGAAAGAGTTGTCATTTAGTTTTAGCTTCTTCTGCCTGGTTTCTGTCTCTATTAGTTGACATATTATTAATAGTGAGTAGGTGTAATAAATAAACAATTCTGTCACCCAATGTCTCTAAGAGAGAAGTACAGTAATCTTACCTTAGAATGGTTTTACTTGGTGCTCATGATAGTCATGTTGGAGTACCTAGAGATTCCTAGAGAGAAAATATTACCGAAAATACATGAATAAAATCTGCAAAAGTCAATCCTGCAAATGTGGAGTGCTGATAGTATAGCTCATATATACCTATGAAGCTGCCATTCTGCTAACAGATCAATCTCTATGCACACAGAAAATGGACACATGTGACATCAAAATGGCAACATTAAGATCCATTAGAGAACATATTGGTCTTCTAAGACAGCCTGCAGATGACTTCTGAGTCAATATTCTTCTTCAAAGAATCTGCAAAGAGCCGGAGGGATGAAAGTATGTAACTGCTGGATTTGAATCCTTTTGTGAATTTCATCATGTTTTCACTGGTTAATTTTTGCCAGTTCTATGCTAATGCATTTATTTATTCCAAATATATATCTTATCTTCATTACTACACTCTGAATGTTATCCCTTGTCCAAAAATTTGAAATGCTCCAAAATCCAATTTTTTTTTCATGAGTGGCTGAGATAGTGTCACACCTTTGCTTTTTGATGGTTCAAAGTACACAAATAACATTATGTTACAATATATTCACAAGTAGCTATATGTATAAAATGCATTTTCAAGTAGCTATAAAAATTAACCAGTGAAAACATGATGAAATTCACAAGAGAATTCAAATTCTCCCGCAATTGCCTACTTTCACCCCGTCCCTTTTCAATTAGCATCCATTAGCAGCAAAGCCTATTAATTAACCTTTAATTAAATGATAGCCAGTGAATTAAAGCAGGTGTCCTGCTTACTTAAAAGCAGGCAGTGAAAGTATTTGATAATCCGGGAACATCCCTAGAAACTGAATGCCAAGAGATTCCAAGCAGGCAACAGAAAAAATGACTGCAAGTCATACAGAGCATTGGAATTTGCTCCCTCAAAATGTGGCAGTGATCCCCAGCTCACAGTAAGATTATACTTATTCATGGAGGGTGATACCAATATTAATCCCAGGATGAGAAGCAGCATGCTGGGGAAAACATTGGGTGATTGGAAATGTTTTTGTGCTTACCAATGGCATCTAGTTTGCCACTGTGAAAAAGGAAACTGGATTAGATAGGCCTTTGGTCTGGTTCAGCAACAAGCTTCTTGTGTTTCTGGTGTAGGGACTACATTTTAAAAGCTCTTCTCTCTCCCTTCCCTGACTCACTGTTCTGTTGGTGAGAGATTCAAAAGAAAAATCTACTAAGCAGAGCAATCTGCTCCAGCATATTGGAAGGACATTAGATCTTGTGATATCCTGGTTCAAAGTCAGTTAGGGCTTCAGTGGTTAATGTTAGCCAATGCTGCTGGTACAAAATTGTCATAATATGATCCTGCTGATTCAAGTCAATATATTAGCACTAGCATTCCAGACTAAATGAAATCCTGAGAGGGCAGCACCATGTAGTGTGCATTACAGTCAACAAGGGCTGTGTCTGATAACTCAAAAAACAAAACAAAACCTGTAGTTGTTGCAAAGGCATACCTGATAATCTGTGCATTAATAAGTAGGGCTAGATTCAGGAACACTTTGAAACTGCAAAGCTATTGCTTTAGAGGGAATGTAATCTCATCCAAAACAGGCTGAACACACTCCTCAAAGGTCATTAAAACCTCCAAACAAGAATATTTTGGTATTTTAGCATGACTCTCAATAACTTTTAATGTGTCTGATGAAGTACTCTCTTGTCTATTAAAACTTATACCACAGTGAATCCTTTAGGAACAAAATTCTTTTTTACATATTCCATATAGCCTGGATCTCTGTGTGTTTAGAACAGATTTACTATAGCTATTTATTTTTTATGGTTGGAATCCTGTATCAGCTACTATGCTGACTATAAGCAGTGATAAGCAGTTACAGATAAGTAATTGTAAGTAACTGTTTAGGATTCACAATTTATATTTAATCATTATTGCGACCCTATTGCCATAATTGTAATCCCGCCTCCCAGCCTACTTTACCAGACCTACTTTACCAGCTTCATGGGGAGAAGGAGGTCCATTCTGCTGGCATTCAGAGCATGGGTGGATGATGTTTCTATCAGGTTTGAAGTTGGAGTCAGGACAGAAGTGTTTACTTGGGCCCTGTTCAGACTGGCCTGAAAGGCCGGCGTGGGAGCGGAGTTGGGGCATCGCGTCCAGATGATGCATGCTCTGACTCCACCTCCAAGGCGCCGTGATGCTACACACCACTCCACATGGTGAGCGGCATCATGGTGCTCCTCTGGTGCTGCATCCATATGACACAGTGCTGAAGAAGTGCTGTATAGCTGCACCGCTGTGGCTATGGGACCCTTTCAAGGACACGAAAAGGAGCTGGATCGGGGCCATGGTGTGTGGTTGCCACAGCCCTAATCTGGCTAGGAAAGGGGCAGCTGTACGTATAGCCCCTTCGTTATGTATATTAAACAAAGTAGCTAATATAGGATTCAGCCTACATTTCTATACTTCTCTACAGTTTAAACTTTCTTAGCAGTCAAAACAAAACTTGGAAGTGTGAAACATAAGACCATACAAAGCAGAGAATTAAAAAAAAGAAAAAACGTTAGGAGCAGCAGAATTAAACCAAACTTATAAACCCAAAATAAAGTGATCTGTAATATTAAGATGTAAAAAAACCCTAACATTTTTTTCTCTCCTGGTAACAATTTTATTTGTATTCACAATATGTAATATTGACAAAATGTTACTTGGAAGAATTCTGCATTATCTGCATTACGTGGACATGTGCAATATTGCACTTTATCATTTATAAACAATTTAGCAATAATTTGAGATACACATTAGATGGGCAATATTTTTATGGTTTTATTGTTTTGGGAGGAAACCTATGCATTTCAAGAAGTTGCCAACTGCGTATTCATATTTGCTACAATGTTTTAATTACATATGCTTATACATTGCAGATGATCATTCCAGAGTAGTTTTAATACAGATAGATGGAGTTCCATGTTCAGACTACATTAATGCTTCATACATAGATGTAAGTAAATATCTTCTCTTTAATTATATACTTTTTAAAAACCAGCTAAAATCTTGTTCACTATTATGCTGGTGTATAAATCCCTGTCAAAGCTGTTGCACAAAGGTAGCATAAGACTAGTCTTTAGTGCAGCCAGCCATTCTCCAAACACACACACAACCCTCTCTGTCTCGCATTTGTGCTAAATGACTCTTTGAAACTCAAGGCCTTGGGATCCACTGAGCAGTTCCTTGTGTTGCTGTGGGAACCAACATAGCTATGCTGGCATACATTTATGTTATACTAAAAGTGTATAGGATCTTGACTTTAGAGTTAGAAAATTAATCTTTTTATGTATTTTCCATTAAAAGACAAAACTATAGCAATCTACTTTCTCCCTGCAGGGTTACAAGGAAAAAAATAAATTTATAGCAGCTCAAGGTAATTTTCCAATTTTTTCCCCACTAACTTCTCCTTTTAAACGTTTTGTTCTGATATCTGACCATAAAAAACAATGTATGAATGTGCACTTTCATTTCCACCTAGGGTGAGTTTAATTAATTTCTGTTTTTTTAGAGAGAGACTATGTTTTTAACTATTTTCTGAGGTACAGTTCCTTTTAATGTCTTCTTATTCAGTGTAATGTAGCAGTTCTGAAATCTTAGATGTTACCGCAGCTATTCTGAAACTCTCTGAAAATTTACCTTGTAAGAGCAGTCTTTATTTAGTATATTTCCCCCCAGATTAAGTTTCTTTCTTTTCTTTCCTTTTTTTCCTTTTTTCCCTCCCCCCCCCTTTTTTTTTGGGGGGGGCATTTCATAAGTAGCCATCATAAGAACTTATGCTAGATAGCAATGAGGAAATGGGATTGCAACTAGTTGTAGTCCTTAGCCCTTTAGCAATATAGTGTGATACAGCAAAGGTTTCAGAGGATGGTTTCAGAAATGTAGAATATTTTAAAAGGCATCCCCTGCGAACCACAAACAGTACTACAAGGCAGATACTACTGATACTACCACTGATTTTGCGTCCTGAAGTCTGATTCCTTTAATAAACATAATTCTTCTCTGGGGTTTTGCTTGCTGAAACATTGCTACTGTTGTCTATAAGCTGTATGGAAACTCCACTGATCCTTATTTGTGATATCTGCTAGTCTGTACTAGCAGGACCAGTATGGTCAACAGAGCAAAAGCAGGGCCAAATTGAGTCAGCAACTTGCCATCACCTAATGATAGGAAATATCTCTTCTATTAAGATGTTTCCCTGCTTTCTTCTATTACATTTTTTCATGATTCAGTTGCATGAGGAACTACTTTCTAAAACAGGGAAGAGTGGAGTTCAAGATTGTAGTCTGATTTCCCTAAAACAGCAAGATCCATTGACTGGAGCCAAATTAAAAATATCATATCATGGCTTGTTTGGTTGTGGTGCAGAATGGTCACCCTGTGGAATTCTCTCCCCATTGAATTTAGATTCCTTCTCAGCTTTGGATGTTTTCATTGTCAAGTGAAGAAGTGGATTTCCTGCTTATTTTTCTAGTTGTCAGTTACAAATGGATTTGATACTTTTGTTGTATTATTTTTAACTATTGGTTTTACTGTAACTACTTTAGTTTTATAACACTCTCCTCTAAGTTTTATTTAAAAAAAATTAAATCAGTATGAAAATGTTATTAATTAAATACTGAGTCAGAAAGACTGTCAGAAATACACATAGAATTAAAATTTGGAAACATCAAGGAAGCATATCAGCCCAGGCATGTTTTTCAGTGCAAGAAATTAGCTCACCACCCCTTTAGACAAAAATCCATTCCTGTCCCACGCAGATTTTCTGTAGTTTAGTAGCCTAATTGGAAGATGTGGAGGCATGGTCTGCTGGTATTGTTAAAAACCTGGCAGTCAGAAATCACTGCTGATCTACTGCAAATCACCAAGAACTATACCGTGTAAATCCTGAAATGCTTAGAAGGACCTCAAACAACTTTAAACAGTGGAGCCTTAGCATAAAAGAAAAATATTCTCATGATGGCATATTACTTCTGTGATCTAACATCAGCTATCCCTATAATGTGTGATACAATTATTTTTGAAAATGCATGAATATACATAGTTGTACTTGAAACTGGTGATTAATATGGTAAAACACATAGTATGTAACTCAGGGGATTGCTATAAGTCCATTTCCATAAGATTAAAGGGCTTCCCTTCTGCCTGAGCCCACTTCTTCTGCCACTTTGGACCTCAAGGTATTTATGAATTTTACATCTCAGAATTCCTGACTGTTGGCCATGTTGGCTGGGACTTCTGAGAGCTGACCCAAAACATCTCGAAGACCAAAGATTGAGGAGGGCTAACCTAATCATAATTGGAGGCATTACCACATCTTCTGATGTAAAATGGTTCACAGCTGGAAACAGGGTCTCTCCTTTTGTTGTTTGCAGTTTTGGAACATCCTCCACAAACTACTTTATATGGTGCCTACATTAATGTTATTTAGATGCTAAATGAGAACCATTTTATTATTTCTGGATTTTATTGGCTATTTGCATATTGCTGTTTCTACTGGTGTTTTAATACTTACTATTAATGTTTCGTTTCGTTTCATTTCATTTCATTTCTGTACTGCTTGTCTCCCAGAAAGGGGCCCAAGGTGGCTGATAAGATAAAAACATTTTTTAAAAAAATTAGAATAAGAGTTTAAAAACAATTAAAAATTTCTAGTTAAAACAATATAAAATTAATATAATGAATAATATAATAATAATAATAATAATAATAATAATAATATTCAAATATATTTTCAAGTTTATTGTTTGGTTTTATTTTTATGATCTTTCTAAATCTTTTAAGTTAGTTTGAGCATCATTCGTGCCAGAGAAGTAGAAGACAAGTCATTTGAAGATGAAGTTTGGTAACTCTTGCCTATTAGAAGTGGTTTTAATTTGATTGGTTTAGTTTGATGCAGTACTTGTATCCTGTGTGTAGGTCCTAAGCAAGACACAGTAAATGATTTCTGGAGGATGATATGGGAACAGAAGTCTGCAACGATTGTCATGTTAACAAATGTAAAAGAAAGAAAAGAGGTGAGATGCATTTCATGAGGTTATTTTCTCTCATCCTGTTTGAACCTCTCCTATAGCCAGCCCACAATACTGTTAGTAATACTGTGCAACCACTTCCTATTCTACTTCTTTAATAAGATTTTCATCTCTCACACAATTGCTGTGATAAAGCAACTAAACTAAATCTATTCAGTTATACAAAAAGCCTCTAGTGACTAACTCAATAAATTTCTGTATGTCATAGTTTTGAGTCATATTTTTTATCCTAAGGACAATTGTCTTGTGAAAGTTCAACTTTTATCCATATGTTAGCTGTTGTGTATTAGTTGTAAACCAATGGAATGTTTATTACATTGCTAGCAAAAGTATTATTTGTTCTGCACTTGTTATTCATAAGAGAATATATACCTGTCTATGCTTAGCAATACATATATTATGATAATAAATATGTTATGAAAAAACATTGAATTCTTTCTGTACATTTCTCTTCCTAATTCACTATCTTTTTTGAATTGCCAAATTTCACTCTACTGTACTATCTAGGACACTTACCTATATGTCCAGGCCCAGTCTTCCTTTCTCATGTGTTTTACTGATTCCTAGAATGTAACTGATTAAAGTATGAGATGAATTAAGGATTCCCAGCACATATTTAATAGTTAAAAATTATGGCTAATATTATCAATACATCATCATTATTATTACTATATTCACTTACCATATATCCTATCTGTCTTTCAGTAATGGGGCTCAAGGCAACAAACACTATTATTTAAACAATACAGTTTTAAAAAAACACTACAAAAACATTGGTAAACATATAACTATAAAAGTTAATTAAAAAGCAATTAAACAATTTAAAACATTAAACATTAAAAACATCAAAATTCGTTAAAAGATCATAGAAACCATAAAACTGCACAGCACATCATTCAAAGCCCGACCCCATTCAGTTTCTAAAAGTCTGGTGACACAAAAGTGTTTTCAGTTGCTGACAGAAGGAGAGCAAGGAAGGAACCACCCTGGTCTCTCTATGGAGGTTGTTCTAAAGTCTAAGAGCAGCCACCAAGAAGGCCACCAAGAAGTATCCCAAATAAAGGTAGTGGGATAGAGAGAAGGGCCTCTCCAGACAACTGTGGCGCTCTGATGATTCATAAAGTAAGATACAGTCCTTGAAATAATGTGCCCTCAAGCCAAATAGGTCTTTATAAGCCATCGCCAGCACTTTGAAGTGTATCCAGAACCAGCAGCCAATGGAGCTGGTGCAACAGGGGAGTTATGTGCTTTCTGGAACCAACCTCAATTAGCAATCTGGCTGCAGATCTTTGACCAATTTAAGCACTTTTCAAAGGCAACTTATAGAACACATTACAGTAGTCCAAATGGGATATATTCCCATGTCTATGTATATTTCCCTGTTCAAGACTTTTTAAGTAACTAATTAAAAGTGTTGGCCTAATAGAATATAATTTCTTCATGAAGAAACTTGGGTCATTTATTTCCTTATGGAACACCTGTTTTTGCATTTGAAGAGAAACATTGACAGAGTTCTCAGTCACCCTCTCCTAAACAGTCCAGATCTTTAAAAGAAGACAAGTTAGCATCTTCTGTGTCCCATTAACTCTGCTTGTGCATATCATTAGCCAACTGATATTGCCCATTGGCTTTAAACCTGGAGAAATTGGCTTTTTAGGAATCAGAGAAACAGAGGGGAATGAAACTGTATCTCAGTGAAGTTTTGGTCCTAAGATATCCCAGAGATACAATTTATCTTATTGCAGATATGATTAGAGTTTATATTATTATGGCCAGATTCAGTCTCATTATTTTGAAAGCTAATCTTAGTAGTTTAAAAATAACTGCATAGTTTTGTAGCTGGTCATTTTCACAAGGATGAACAACATAGTTGTATATGGTATGTTTGTTTGTTACTTTTTACATAGGACAAATGTTACCAGTACTGGCCTGATCAAGGATGCTGGACTTACGGGAACATCCGAGTTTCAGTGGAGGACTGTATAGTTCTTGTGGATTATACAATTCGAAAGTTCTGTATTCAGTCAGTAAGTGTTAATATCCTTTGTTGTTGAGTGTTTTCAAGTCATTCCAACCTACAACAACCCTAAGGTGAAACTATCACAGGGTTTTCTTGGCAAAATTTGTCCAGAGGGGATTTGTCTTTGCTTCCCTTTGATGCTGAGAGAGTGTGACCTGCAAGGTCACCCAGTGGGTTTCCATGGCTGAACAGTTATTCAGATCCTACCCTCCAGAGTCATAGTCCAATATTCAAACCACTATACCACAATTACTATCAACAAATAAGCATGATCTCCCAAAAAATATGGAAATACAGTTGTTCCTCCATATTCACTAGGGTTAGGGGCACAAGACCCCTGTGAATATGGAAAAACCGCAACTAACAAAAACACCATGTTTTTTACCTAAGAGGACACCTCTCTAGAAATCTCTAGGTCCTCCAGTGCAACTCTGTGGTCAATGTCTGACACACACTGACCCTATGGAGGAGCTATAAAGGCCTGTGCTGGAGGAGGTATAAAGGCCTACTAAGAGCATTCTCTCTATGAATCTCTAGGTTTTTCAGTGCAACTTTTAGTTAAAGTTGATCATAGAGTTGCACTGGAGGACCTAGATATTCCTAGACAGAACATATGAATCAAATCCATGAATACTCAAAGCCGCAAATATAGAGGGATGATTGTAGTATGTTTTTGTTGAAGGCGCATATCTCCTCTAGTGAGTATGCAGAGAATATTACTTCCACCCATGAATTTCTTCTGCACCTTCCAGAGAATGTGTTAACGTGTAGTTTTCATACTTCATTGCACATGAATAAATTTCAAAGTACCTTAATTCATCTTTCTAAACTTGTTTTTTTTCCAAATTCCCAAATATGTTCCTTCTGTTGATGTGTACTGTGAAGAAATTGGGATCCTTCATATCAGTAATAAAACTATTGGCTAATTTTAGTTCAAGATACAAATGGTCATATTCATATTTTGTTTCTGGGTCTCTAGCAGGTGTCTGAAGGTTGCAAAGCTCCAAGACTTGTAACGCAGCTTCATTTCACCAGCTGGCCTGATTTTGGAGTGCCTTTCACGCCTATTGGAATGCTGAAATTCCTAAAGAAAGTAAAGTCATTGAATCCTACACATGCTGGACCAATTGTGGTTCACTGCAGGTGAGTGTGCATATATGTACAGGTACAACACAAAGCTGCCCTGGGACCAAGAATTTGTCCTACTTTTTTTCCACACTACATTGCCATTTATTGAATGCAAGTCTCCAGGGCACTGAAGGGTATTAAATGTTTAGGCATGATTTCATAGCCTGTATTTAGAACCTATCAAAATTCTTGTAGACGTGGTAGGTTTCTGCAGGCTAAGACAACACTAGCCTCCCCCCCCCCCCATCTACAAACAGTAAAAGGGGGATTTGGGCAACTATCAGCTTGGCACTAATACTTGATGTTGGTACCAAGAAAGGTTCATTAAAAAGATCATTGAACAGTTGCTCTGTATGTCTCTGATCAACAGTCTAAACTCCCCAAATGTTCACAAGTTGACATATCCCAATGCCGCAGGGTCACAGGTTGGTGGGATGACACCGGAGTGACAGAATTTGCTAATACCTCAGAATACAAAATCAGGATTCAATATAATCTTAGCAGTTTTGGACTCCATAATATTTAAAAAATAGAATAGATCACCTCATGCTCATCTCCAGCATGGTTAGCATGTGTGGGGTAAGAAACCCAGGTTACAAAAGGATAAATACAGAACTGGAATTTATGTTGATGTAAAATATATAAAGAAAAAGATGAAGCAGAAGGAAGAGCTCCACCAGAAGGCTTGGATATGTTATCTTCTGTGATCAGAGGGGATTAATTTGTCTCCCTCTGTGTTCTAATAAGGATGCCATTTGTTGTGGCTTATGCTACAGTAAGCATCTTAATTATTACTAAGTAGACTAGTTTTTTTTTCTCTGCAGGCAACTTTTAATACTTAAGTTCTCAACTTTCCCTTTAAATATGGTTCTATAATTTCAATATAGCTCATTGTATAAAACTATCTGTAGTATAAATATATTAATGTATTTATAAAACATCTGTAATATTCCAGATTAGATGCAGTTGTATTCTACTGCTTACTGAGGCTCATTGATTCAGTCAGTTCTTCAGTCAGCAGAATGATAGGAGAGGTGATTTTTCTCCAATTCCCCCTTTCTTGCATAGCAACTGACATCAGCTTGTACTGTTCCAATCAATACTGTAATGCTTTGGAGTAGACTGGAGTAGGGAGGGGTTTGCAGGGAGTTGTATAAGAAAAGGATAATCAGTATAAATCACCTCTTGGATCTTTTTTCCTTCTGAAACCTCTGCAAAAAAGCTTTTGTCAGTGCTTGGAACATAACTGGATATAATCCAGTTAAAACACTGTTCCTGGTCATAAATGTAGGCTGTATATGCACTGCAGAAATAATGCAGTTTCGATACTACTATAACTTGCATGGTTCGATGTTATGGAAGTCTGGGATTTTTCGTTTGTTCTGGCTAGAGAGCTCTCTGACAGAGAAGGTTAAGTAGCTCACAAAACTACACATCTCAAAATTTCATAGCATTTTGTTATGACAGATAAAGTGGTATCAAACTGCATTATTTCTGCAATGCGGATGCAACTTTAGATATGATACAAAAGGGGAGAGAGATTAGAAAGGAACTGAAGAACACACCAGTTTCAGTAGTGGATCTTTGTTCTAACACAGTAATCCTTTGTATTTTTAAGAACTTTTCAACAGCCTTCTGTGCAGTTCCCACCAGCACCAAAAAATACCACTTCTTGAACTATTTATTTTATTTTATTTATCTCCCCTTTCTCCTAGGTTGAGACACACACACACACACACACACACACACTAAAACAACACTTAAAAGGCAATTAAAATAGTCCAATTAAAACAGTAAAAAGGTTTAGAAAATTACAACATACAAAATTTAAAACATACAAGGTTAAAAATAATCTAAACCCATCCCCCAATAAAACCAGGAAGGAATAAGTAAATAAAAGTAGGAAGGAAGTAGAAAGAAGCAAGATTGAGTCAGACTGAGGAGAGAAGTGTAAATCATTAATGCATTAATCATAGTTGCAAACAATCAGTTCTGGTTTAAAATGAAGAAATGAAAACTGTTCCTTGTAGAATCTATCCCTGTATCTTCCTTTAGGAGAAACTGATAAACTTTGAATTGTATCTGTAAAAACACACGACAATCAAATCACATATATTTCTATTTTGAAATCTGGAGCACATACATTATTACAACAAAAGAGGAAAACAAACCAAGTACAAGAGAAGAGTTTGTGGCTAGTACAGGATGCCATGCCCTTTTCCTCTGAAAAGAAAGATAAAAATCATTTGGAGTAAAATATTTTAATCAGTAACCAGTAGAAAGTGAAGTGTGCTCCCTCTGGTGGCTGCAAATCTATTCTAAGAAGGGACTTGCAATAAAGCCAAAGCGTTCAGTCTATAGTTACCAAGCTAACAGATAAGAGCAACATCAGATGGACATAATCACACAACAATACAAAATGGAGCTATACTCAACAAGTTTGTAGGAATCAGAACACATACAATGGC
The DNA here is from genome assembly GCA_034509955.1 of Urosaurus nigricauda. Taxonomy (NCBI): domain Eukaryota; kingdom Metazoa; phylum Chordata; class Lepidosauria; order Squamata; family Phrynosomatidae; genus Urosaurus; species Urosaurus nigricauda. The sequence goes on along the minus strand of JAOEGL010000003.1, from coordinate 198,442,130 downwards.
CAGAGTTCTACACTGATAGATTGTTCTCGACACTAAGCTCTGGTCAAACTGCAGAGACTCCCACCCAAAATGTGTTATGGCTCAATGCTATGGAATTCTGAAATTTGTAGGTTAGTGGGGCACCAGAGCTCTTTGAAAGAGAAGGCTGAATATGTTACAAAACTACAAATCCCAGAATTCCATACCATCGAGCCATGGCAGTTAAAGCAGCTGAAATAGCATTCTTTTTGCTGGGCAGGTTAGACCTAGGAAGAACAAGGAAAAGCAGGGATATTGAGAGCAGGAGTCCTTCAGATAAGACAGCTGTAAATCCAGATGAATTACTGCAGTATCCCTTGGCTCAACGGTGACTTTCTTTTCTTTTCAAGTGCTGGTGTGGGCCGGACAGGCACGTTCATAGTAATAGATGCCATGATTGACATGATGCATGCTGAACAAAAGGTTGATGTTTTCGATTTTGTAGCAAGAATTCGCAATCAACGGCCGCAAATGGTTCAGACTGATGTAAGTATATTGGCCAGCTTTGATAACAGTTAAAATGTGAAAAGGATTTTATAATTATCAGTAGAATTCAGTCAGAATGGGAGAGGACAGTACTGACTAAATTTCATGCCCCTCATTAAAAGCCCTCTTCCTTTTATCATGCGAAAGAATTTTTTTTAAAAGGGACATGGTGTGCTTTCCCCCCCGCCCCCTTCAAAATACTAGCTCCCAGACTTCATAATTCCATTAGTATTTCTCTCTTGTTTCTGTTCTTTGAATAGCAAAGTTGGCAGGTACGCAGGGTAACTCACATATATCATTCCATTGTTAAATTCGTTTAAGATTTTTAAATTTGATTTAGGGGCAGTACAGACGGGCGGCTCAGAGCCGCCCCTGTATGCTGTGCATTTGTGCAGCAGCATCTGCATGCAGCTGCAACAATGCACACTTTAGGAAGCTTCTTTTTTGCGGCGTCATAAGAGTTGCGATGCGGCCCTGTGATGCCGCTTCTGCAGAGAGGTGTCTATATGCTGCACCTGTGCATCTGTGGCGCCCGCCGTGTGGATAATTCTGGGAATTCTTTCTTTACCAAGTTTTGGAAGCCACTCTATGCCAAGCCAGTCCGTTGGTCCTCAGGCCTCATTCAGAAATAAGCATCAGTTATGATTCATTATTATGAGAATGAACACAATGTACCTTCTTCCTCTGATCTCCTCTGAAGCTATTTCAGTTTTGTGGCATATGCTTCTGTTTTTGAGTAGCCACAGTTTGTTGTTTTGTCCATATTTGGATATGCATTTAAAAACGGGAAGCAGAACTTTGATCTTCTTGTGGCCATGCTGGAGGAGAGGAATGGGGGTCAGAGACAGGTGAATCTCAGTTCCATAATGATAAAAGATAAGTTTGATGCAAGTATTAATCTGCTCGTATGTAGGACAGACTGGAAGAAGAGTAGGGCATGTGCACATCTAATAGCTTCCCAGACCTTTGTATAATTCCCTGTGACCATGTTCAGTTGTACATTATATAGCTCCTTAACTGAACACCCTGATAAGGTTCTGGGCATGACAATTCAAAAAGGACATTGTCACTGGATCGTGTCCAAAGGAGGGCAACTGAAATGGTGAAGGGTCTGGAAACCATGCCCTAGAAGGAGAGACTTAGGGAGCTGGGTATGTTTAGCCTGGGGAAGACAAAGTTAAGAGGATAAATGATAGCCCTGTTTAAATATTTGAATGGATGGCATATTGAGGATGGAGCAAGCTTGTCTTCTGCTGCTCTAGAGAATAGGACCCAGAGCAATAGTTTTAAACTATAGGAAAAGAGATTCCACCTCAACATTAGGAGGCACTTCTTGACTGTAAGAGCCGTTTGACAGTGGAACACACTCCTTCGGAGAGTGGTGGAGTCTCCTTTGGAGGTTTTGAAGCAAAGGCTGGATGGCCATCTGTTGAGGGTGCTTTGATACTGTGTTCCTGCGTGGCAGGGGGTTGGAATGGATGGCCCTTGTGGTCTTTTCCAACTTTATGATTCTATGATTATAAGGCTGATCAAGGAATCTAGTCCTCTATAGGACTTCCCTCAATGCACTAAGATCTAGAAAGCTGCCAGGTACATGGAATTGTTCGGTGGCATAGTGTTGGCCTTCATTTAGCTCTACACATGAGGACTTGAATGGCTGCATGGGGCTATAATATACTGCTACATCTGAATGAGGCCATGTAATGATTTATTTGGCAAGAAAGATGGAATTGAGAGGAAGGGAATCGTAGAATATGAGACTAAGGCATATCTAGGCTTGTCCCTGTAAGAATAAATCATAATTTAAATCTTGAACCAATAAACCATAGTTTATTGTTATACTCAAACAATATATGCAATTAACCTGCTTCTTGTGAAGGCAACAGCTATATTTTTCTGACTATAACTAGGATAATTACCTGCCAAACCAGAAAACTAGGAAGTTATTGTGGTGCGTGTAGGGAATGGATGTATTTGATAAATCTAAGGAGTTTTGTGTAACTAAAAATATTTCAGATGTCCTGGTTCACAGAATATCTTGCTTTTTGACAGATGCAGTACTCCTTCATTTATCAAGCCTTACTTGAATACTACCTCTATGGTGACACAGAACTAGACGTGTCCTCTTTAGAAAAGCATCTGCAGCCATCACACAACACAACACCAAATCTCGTCAAAATAGGGTTAGAAGAAGAATTTAAGGTAAACATTAATCATATTTTACAAAGATCTGATGTTTGACTCACAACGAGGATATGAATATTTATTATTTTTACTCTGACCCTAAGGCGAACCTGTTGTGGGGTTTTCTTAGCAAGAGTTTTTCCATTGACTTCCTCAGAGGCTGATAGAATATGACTTGCCCAAAGACACCCATTGGGTCTCTATAACTGAGCAGAGATTCAAATCCTGGTCTCCTAAAGTCCTGCTTTGATGGTCAAACACTATACCATGTTAGCCTTTACATTTTTGGATAGTACAGTGAAAATCTATTCTAAAGCAAATTCCAATTATGCTTGCTGACTGACAGTGCCTTAGGTTGCACTTTCACATACCGTATTTGAAAAGTATGTGAAATGAACAAAAGAATTTTTTTCCTTGCATTCCCCCTTTCAAAAGTAAGTTTTTTCCCTTTAATCACATTAATACAACACTGCTGTATTGAAATGTGATAAACAAATGCCTAAATGCACTCCATCATCATCATCATCATCATCATCATCACTACTACTATTATTTTTATATCCCTCCCTTTTCCCAAAACTGGGACTCAGGGCAGCTCACAACATTAAAAAAAACACAGTACAATTATATGCATACAAAAATAGTACAATAAAGTAGAATTAAATTATTATAATATTAAAACAAGTTGCATGTTAAAAGAATAAAATACAATTAAAGAGATAAAAATGCTAAAAATACTTGAAAACAATACAACATCATCCCATCCCATGCTTAAAAAACTTTTGGTTTTAAATGCTTGTCTAAACAGGAAGCTAGCTTTTAGTCTGCTGGCGGAAGGCTAACAAGGAAGGGGGCCATTCTGGCCTCCCTGGGAAGGAAGTTCCACAGTCTAGGGACAGCCATGGAAAAGGCCCTCTCTCGTGTCCCCACCAATCATGCTCGTAATGGTAATGCGATGGAGAGAAGGGCCTCTCCTGAGGATCTCAAAGCCCAGGCAGGTTTATACAGGGAGATACAGTCTGCCAGATAGCCTGGACCTGAGCCATGTAAGGCGTTATAGGTCATAATGAGCACTTTGAATTGTGCCCAGAAACAAACTGGCAGCCAGTGGAACTGTTTCAACTGGGGATCTCTGTAACCTGCCTCTGTGGTCTCTACCTGGCTGCATCTCTTTGGACCAGCTGAAGTTTCCGAACACTCTACAAAGGCATCCCGAAGTAGAGTGTGTTACAGTTGTCCAAAAGGGATGTAACCAAGGTATGTACCACCATTGGAGATCTGGCATTTCAAGGAACGGGTGCAGCTCCTGTTCACTGCAAAGACCTGGGCCTATAGGTTCAGAGCTGAATCCATGAGTTCCTCCAAACTGCAAACCTGCGTCTTCATGGGGAGTGTAATCCCATCTAACACAGGCTGATCCCTATTTCCTGATAGGCACCTCTTTCTTCCATTTGCCTTCAAACACCAGTCATTATTAGAGTGTAACTGGGGAGACAAAACTTTCCAGTTTTGTGAAACTTTCCTGCAAACACCTTTAATTGTTCCTTCTCTTTTTTATTTCCAAGAAACACTATAAGGTATACAGTTCTTATTTTTAATCATTATTCATATTCATAAGTGGAATATAAGAGCATGTGTGAAAGTAGTATTGATGGTTGGTGATCAGACCTGTCAACTAGAAGTGGTCCACAAGAGCAGATTATAATGGAATTTGGATTTAAATCTATTAGCTAATTTATAGCCTAATTTTTAGTATGAATTTTTTGCTGTAGAAATTGACAAATGTTCGAATAATGAAAGAAAACATGAGAACTGGTAACCTTCCAGCAAATATGAAGAAAGCCAGAGTTATCCAAATCATCCCATGTAAGATATTTACTTTTTTTTCTCAGAAACTATGTAATAATTTTACTATTAAACATTGTAAAGATTGTAAAATTGCTGATACGAATACAAAATAGTAACAGTGATATTGTACATTCAACAGCAGGTGGCACTGCTGGACTGACATGCAAAGGAATTTTAAACTTGATTCTATAAAACCCACAGGTCATAGTTTATATAGTATTGTTGATTGTAAAATGCTTAATATTTTAACAAATATAATATGTGTTGAGTTTTGAGGTTCCTTTTTTCTGTTTTAGATGATTTTAACAGAGTGATTCTTTCCATGAAAAGAGGTCAGGAATACACAGATTATATAAATGCTTCTTTCATAGATGTAAGTATTTCTCTGCCTGTGGAATATGTGTACCATTGATTTTTTTCAAGTCTTTTAAGAATGAGCCTTGTTTAGGACTAATTTGGGAAGCAGCATTGTTGTATGTGTGATTTTATCATTGCCATGTGAATTATTTTAAAGAGTAATGTGAGGTTTGGAGGGGTAGAATCAAATTATCATCATTTTAAACATTGTTTTCTATTTAATATGTAAACAGAGAGAAGCAAGACACTTTCCTCTTTCTTTCTTAATTTCAGGAGGGTTTGCTTCCTTCTACCCTAAACCTCCTTTAGTTACAAGAAAACAGAAACAGGACTGCACACCTTCAACTGAAGATCTTTTTATGCCATTAAATGTTCCTCCTCCAGCTTTCTTTTATACCCACTCACTTTACCAAACCTTGATGTCTTTCTTTATATTGGAACAGAGGGCTTCTTCTTTATATCTATAATGTCTTATCTTCTTGACAGTCACTGTTGAAAGTCATCTCTAATTGCTCATTTGTTTGGCAAATCATGGTATAAAAAGTAACATAGGAAGTTTATGTTGCCTTTCTAGTGGTTCTCTATCTGAATTTGGTTCCCCGTCCTTGCAGTACAAAGATTCATTATTTGATAACTCAGTGAAACTGTAAACCTTCTGATTTCATATGAAATTGTGCCAAAAAGTAATTTCCTCCCATTTGTATATCTGAAAATCCATATATCTCAATAAAGCTTAACTACAATTTCCTTGAGCTTTCGTAGACTTCAGTCTTCTAGTAGTAGACTGAAGTCTATGGAAGCTCATAACTTTGTTGATCTGAAAGTAGGATTGTAGATATTTGACTGTTCCATCTGTCATTTTCTTCCTGCTGCAGGCAAAAAAATAAAATAAAAATAAAATAAAATAAAAAATCAACCCCTCCCAATTATATTTTTAAAAAAATTAAAAACAGTATTTCCATATATCCACATGATTGTCGGGTTTTGCACACACAGACACAAAGAATTTTCAAGAATTTATTTTGCATTATAGACACATCTTTACAGGAAAAAACACATGATTTTTATATAAAAATCCTACATGTATTTCTACACAATAACTGCAAAATTCTTACCAGTGTGTTATCCTTCCAGCTGGCTTTCCACAGTGTTGGTAATTTCCAGAAATGAATTCCACTGAATATCTTTTCATCCCTGTTTGAAAACTGATTTTAATAGTAATGGCACTAATGGGAACTCTATGAAAATTTCCAATATACTTTAGAATTACCTTTAGATTGATTTAAATCTCAACACTGCCAACGTATAAGATGATGTTCATATTTCTTTTCATGTAAAGGGCTATCGCCAAAAGGATTACTTCATTGCAACTCAAGGACCACTTCCTCATACAGTGGAAGACTTCTGGAGAATGGTGTGGGAATGGAAATGCCACACAATTGTTATGCTTACCGAAGTTTTGGAGAGGGAGCAAGTATGATAATTTTGTCCAATGTCATTTGAAATACCCTTTTACTTAGATTTGTAAAACAAGAACAAGGGCAGGAGAAGTTTATTTTGAGTGAATTCTAACCAACTTACATGACCCCAAAATTGTTCATAAAAATTGTTTGGTACCCCAGCATATCCCAGATTTGGTTTGGAGTCATGCAGTACAAAAGCTAATTCACTCACTCTCTTTGCAAAGAGAAGTATTGCTCACAACCAAGAGATTTTTCAGCTGCTCTAATTAGTTGTGGTACCTCCTGGCTAGAAACTGGCTAACAAATACTGGTTGCAGTTGTGTACTTTCTGACCCACACAGTGTCTAGCATCAAGATATGCCTAAAGTCTGGCAGGATTCAGGCAAATGTAAACTGGCTTGGCTGTACTCAGCATCCACAGTGCCACTTGTGGTCTTTGAATGTCTGAGCAGGAAAATGGTGGTGATGGTGGCTCTGGTGCTTCCTCTCAAAGATATTCAGAAACAGATCCAAACAAAGTTGTCACACTTTAGGAAAAGTTACACATAATCAAGCCCCCGAGAAATCAGTGGGAAGTAAGTATGCTCAGTTGGGTGCTCAGATGTCAATGGGGCTTAACAATGCTTACTTGGCTTTCTCTAGACTGCACTCAAGTGTCCACAGCTGCGTCATGGCAAGAGGCCTGTATTTTTAATGCTGTGCCAAACTCAAAAGTTTGGATATAATAGGCTTTACAGGAAAATAGATAGCAGTCATTCTTAGATATGATATCATCCGTACAAGTTATGTGAAGCATCCAGAGTTGTTTAACTGGTTTTCTTCTTTTAAAATGTATTTGGCTAAACCCTTTATTAATCCTACCAAGCAAAAAACAATTGAAGTCGGTGGGACTGAAGTTATGTTTTCACTAATCTGTGCCATTCATTTCACATTTCTGGATAGGACGAATGTTGAATTTCAACCTTTCTATTTTAAATTCCTCCCCCCCCCCCCCCCGCCAAGGTATGCTGGGGATTCTGCGAGTAGTAGTCCAAAATAACGTCAAAGCTTTGATAAATCATATGGCATCAACTGTATGCAGAAAATAGACATTTTACCTAGCACTTTTTTAAAAATCCCTTATTTTCGAATAGTAGTGTTTTGAATGTTTATTATAAAATATGGCGTATTTGAAAAAAAAAAGCTGAAATTAGTTCTTGCATAATTAGTTTCTGAAAACTACTGATATAGCTGAATTGCTGTAGTGGCATGAATAAGAAAGCATTATTCCTTTTTTTTTCTTCAATATTATAGGAAAAATGTTTTCAGTATTGGCCATCAGAGGGCTCTGTTACTTATGGAGAGATTACTATTGAAATAAAGAGTGACTTACTTGCTGATGCCATAAGTGTACGGGACTTTTTGATTACACACAATCAGGTATGATGGATCACTTTTAAAACATGTCTTATGTATACAAAATTTTTTAAATGATATTTTGCTTCACATTGACTTATGTGTTGTAATTCAGTAAATTAGAAGCTTTGATAAAATAAGATGTCCTATCAACTGGCAATCATTTTGATTTAATTTTGGCTTAAATGGCATAATTGAACAATGTGACCCATGAGAAATAACACATTAAATTATAGGCTGTATGTTTAGATTCCAGTTTTAAAATGTTTCATTTTATTCTAACAACATATTTTATATGTGTGCCTTTCTTGCTTTGAATGATCAGGAGAAGCCAGGCAGGCTTGTCCGACAGTTTCATTTTCATGGATGGCCTGAAATTGGAATTCCTGTTGAAGGGAAAGGAATGATCGACCTCATTGCAGCTGTCCAAAAACAGCAACAGCAGACAGGAAATCATCCCATTACAGTTCACTGCAGGTAAATGTTTGTATTTTATTTTATCAGCTGCTCCTCTCCTGATGATTTGGTTTATTAATTTTATGTTATTAATGGGGACTACCATCCTGTTAGGTGTTGATGTTATCAGAAGCTGATTTACAGTAATGGGGAAATGAATGATGATGTTGCACTTATATTGTCAGAATGGAAGCAAAAACATACTGCATATACTCATGTATAAGTCTATAAATTTTTACTAAAAAAAATCAACCCCACAAAAATTGGGTCAACTTATCCATGGGTCAATGTAAAAGTACACATTTACTGTACCTTAACACTATTTTTATTTTTTTATATTTTATATTTTTATTTTTACCTTTCTGTGAGTAGAGTGGTGCAAAGCAGGAGCTTAATCTATCCCAGAAGAATCTAAAAGAAGCACTGACCTTCTCTACTCTCTTTTCTGCAATGCCACTTCTGGCCTTTTTGAATGCCTAGGCGAGAAAATGGTGACAGCAGCAGCTTTTTGTTGCAGTTCTTCTAGGATGAACTAAGCTCTTGTCTTTTGCCATTCTACACAGAAAAGGTATTCCATCAATGTTATTCCAGCAAAGAGGAACTGGGCTTTGAAGAATTTGAATAAGACATTTGTGTATGTTTGGACTCAAGCAGATGGCAGGTTGGAGCGGCCACTCCAGCTGTGAGCGCACCCTGACTGTGGCAACCAGACACCATGATCCTGAGGTTGGCCACCACCACAGTCTGAAATGGAAAGCTGGCAAAGAGTGCTTTGCACTCCTTTTGTGGCTGGGTTTCAACTGCCTTAGGTGGCCATGATCTGGAGGCAATGCAACAAAAAGCTGCTGCCATCTGAATGCCATGCCCCCGGATTGGCCTGAAGGCAGCACGTTTGGCTTGTCTGTTTTGGACCTTTGTCAGCTGTTTTGGGTTAAAATCAGCCAGTTTTCACATTAAAGTTAAACACTGTAATCACTGCTTACATAGTAACCATTTTCTTTGCTTTGCCTTTAATTAATTAATTAATTTATTTTTGGGTAACGTCTGCCCGTTTTCTTAGCCTCACCCACTCCAGGCAACCTCTCTCACAGACCACATAGCCACTATTTACCATAGTTACCTCCTCATCCATCTAGCTTTTAGGGTGAGCACAGTTATGCCTGTTAGGATTTTGTAAGTTCTTTGGCATCATTTTCCTTTGCTTTGTTCTTTACATTCTTTGTTACAGTCCCCTAAGGTTTACACTTGACGTATCCACAGCTCATATCAAAAGCCATAATTTTGGCCTCAAAACTTGCCTTCAATTGTACATGAGGTTAACTTATACACGAGTACCATATATACTCAACTATAAGTTGAGAAAATTTTCCCCCGAAATGGCCTCCAAAATCCTGGGTAGACTTATCCACGGGACAGGCGGTCCTTCGACCGAGTGTCTCTCCAGCTGGGCTTCCTCTGCAAGGGACACCCAGCTGGGGAGATGCTGGGAAGGGTGACTGATCACCCTGAAACCTCTCCCTGGCTGGATTCCCTCCAAAGGGAAAAGCCCAGCGATGAAGACTCTGAGGAGGGTGATCATGCACCCAAAAGCCTCTACTCACTGGGCCCCTTCTCTAGGGAAAGAGCCTGGCTGAGCAGAGGCTGCAGGGCGATTGTGCACCCTCATCAGCATTTCCTCAGCCGTGCTCTTTCCCCACAGAAGGAGCCTGACTGAGGAGATGCTGAGGAGGGTGATTGCATGCCCAAAAGCCTCTCTTCAGCCAGGCTCTTTCCCTATAGAAGGGCCCCAGCGAGGGAGACACTAAGCAGGGCGATCGCATGTCCCAAAGCCTCTCCTCAGCCGGGCTCTTTCCCTAGAGAAGGAGCCCAGCGAGGGAGACGCTAAGGAGGGCGTTCACATGCCCAAAAGCTTCTCCCTGCCTGGTTGGGCTCCCTCTGAAGGAAAAAGAGGAGAGTGATCACCCTCCTCAGCCAGGGTCCTTCTCTGGGGAAAAAGTGAGACACTGAGGAGGGCGTGCGATCGCCCTGCAGTCTCTCCATAACTGGGCTGCCCCCTCAAGTCTAACCCTCGATGTATCTACGGGTCATATAAAAATCCACATTTTTGGCCCCAAAAGTTGACCACAACTTTTACACGAGGCCGACTTGTACACGAGTATATATGGTATATGCATGTAGCTATCTCTCCAGGACCATTGTGCAAATGGAGCCAACAGTGTGGCTGTTGCCCCGTGGGTCTCATTGCATAATGGTCATTGGAGTGGAATGGACACCAGACCACTATGGTACTTGTTCTGGAGAAGCACACATTATCACAATTCATTAAAAGTGTTGTCAGGGACATTAAAATCATGAATCATAGCTTTTGATGCAGGATCTTGGCCTGAATTTATATCCCACGCCTCAAAATTCCACAGGGCAGTAAACAAAATGTAAAAATAGAAAGTTCAACAGGGAAACAAGAAATACATACCTAGATACAACAGGTCTGGAAAGGAATTGCTTGCCACTAAAATGGCATCAGTTTAGTTACCAGATGATCTCTCCCTGGAAAGACCATTTCACAAGTGAGGATGAGAAGGCTCTTTTTCAAGAAGCTACCTTCTACACCTTGGACGGCAGGGGAAGCTGGAAAGGATCTCTGATAAGAATCTTAGGGCCCATTCCCACTTACAAAATAATGCTGTTCAAAACTGCATTATTATTTTGAAAGCAAATTCTCTCTGGGACCATTTACTCCCCTTTTACTCCCCTTTGTTGTTCACATTAAGGGGAGAAAAGCAGAAAAACAGCCACGGAGAGAATGGATGGAGGAGGAGGAAAGGAAAGGGGGAAAAAACCTTCCCTCTTTCCTCCTCCATCCTCCTCATCCTCCTTCTCTCCCGCCCTCCCTCTGCCGGCCAGCCGGCCTGCCTACCTGGGTACTGCTGGTAGATGGGTCCTGGTGGTGGTGGTGGCGGTGGCAGTGGCCCTCTCCTCGGTGCTCCTCCTCCTCCAGGTCGGACCTTTCTCCACTGCCCAGCCTCCTTCTCTGGGAGTTCCCTGCCCCAGTAGGCCTCCTTAGAAGAACGCCTGGGCAGAAGGAGAGAGGCGGGCAGACATGGAGGACACAGGGCCAGAGGACAGAGGACATGCGTCTGTGCCTCCACGGTGTGTGTGCCTCCGTCCTCCCAAATGAACACACATCCTCCGGCCCTGTGTCCTTCATGCCTGCCTGCCTCTCCTTCTGCCCAGGCCCCCTTCTATGGAGGCCTACTGGGGCAGATAAATCCCGGATAAGGAGGCTGGGAAGCAGAGAAAGGTCCGGCCTGGAGGAGGAGGAGGAGGACCAGAGGAGAGGGCCGCTGCCGCCACCGCTGCCAGACCACCAGCCCCCGCCCAGGTAGGCCAACAGAGGGAGGGAAGGGGTGCGGGGAGGGGAGGAACCCATGGGGTCCCTCTGGGGCCACTGTCACCCTTGGAGCGTGCAAACCAATGGTGGCAGTGGGGAGGGAGACTGAGGGAGGAGGAGGGAGGAGGAAGGAAGGGAGGCCGGTGACCGGGAGATGCCCCGTCTTCTCTCTGTCACCGGTGGTTCCCCCTGACCGGAATCGATTTATTCTCAAATAAATCGATTCAGCCCAAAAAGGAGTGGTAAAACCCCGCTCCTTTTTGACGCGGGTTTAATGGGGGAAAACCCTAACCCCCCTTGCTGAATCGATTCTGAATCGATTCACCAATGGAAACTATGGTGGTTTAAACCAGATCATGCTTCCACATGATCCAATTTAAACCTCAGTGGGAATGGCTGCTCAGTGTACAGATGAACATATAGGGGAGAATTCAGGTAACCATTTCCCAAGCCTTGAAAGGCTTTTGAAAGTCAAAATCACAACTTTTAATTAAGCACAGAAATTGACTGGGAGGTTCTTCAGTTTACAAAACACTGCCATGAAATGCTGTTTAATGCCTGGTCCTCTTTGGCAAGACAGATGGTATGTTCTGAACTACCTGCTGTTAACAAACCAGTTTCATAATCTGTGAAACCAGTTTCACAGTTTAACTAACAACTTGTCTTATACTGACATCAGCTATTTTGATTTTAGGAACAATCTTGTTAGCAAGGTTATGATCTGCTCTTACATGGAGGTTTAGATTCTTCTGCTGGATGAACTATTCATAATACTGAAGCCCTGTTTAATCTCATATTGTTAACTAGAACTATAGTTTCCATATAGCATTGTGTTCATTGGTTAGCAGTAATGAGTAATCCTCAGCAAAATCATATGGTTACTGTATATACCTGTCTTTAAGTCAAAAAACTTAAGCCCAAAAATGGGCTCCAAAATCCTAGGTAGATGTATATATGGGTCAATACAATAATACTTCTTCATGAGTCTTAGGAAAGCTATGGAGAAGGGAGGGAGAAGAGAAAGGAGAGAAATCGGAGGTCTGTGTCCTGCTTTTTGCAAGCCATCAGCCTTAGGGAACGTTGGGGGAAAGGAGAAAAATCGGAGATCTGTGTTCCTCTTTTTGCAAGCTATCAGCTGGGGAAGGTTGTGGGAAAGGGCAGATAATTGGAGGTCTGTGTCCACATTTTTCATGCACAGACTGTGACCCTTGGGAGAGGTCCAGAGAGAGAGAAAGAGGGACTGAAGTGGTGTTTCTCCCCTGCCTCCGTTTAGATCTTTTGTTACATGCTCCTGAGTTTGGCCCTTGACTTACCCATGGGTCAGATAAAAATCCATTATTTTGCCCCCAAAACCTGCCCTCGACTTATACATGAGGTCAACATATACATTGAGTATATATGGTATTTAATTAATTTTTCAAACTGTTGGTGCTGCAGACAAAGTTAGCCAGTAAGACTCCAAGATAATTTTAAAAATTTCCCTAGAGTGACAGGATTAGGTAGATAGAATCAGATCTAGATTTCTGCAGAAATACAAAAATGCTGTTGCATTTGAGCAAGTAATTTATAATAATGCTTAGTTCAGACATAGTGCCAAACTCTAGATGGATTCAGATTCACATTCAGAAGAATTTTCATGGGTGCTGGAGAAGGCAGTTGAAGCAGTGATTTTGCCCAATTCCCTTTCCCTTTGCAGCCAGCGTGACCGCCTACATTGCTGCGAGCATTTGTAAAGTTGTCCAGAGCAGCATGGTACTGGTGCTTGAAGCTGCAGGGCAAAGAGAAGAAAAATGCCCTCACTTCCTTTAGCAAGAAGCCTCTGCTGAATCCCAATCCCCTTTGTGAATGGAAGCAGACCTTCTATTAGTGCAGGGATGAACCTAGAAATGTCAATATTATATATTTATATATCAATAGCAATGTATAAATACTTACACACATAAAATGATCCCAATTTTTAGCTTTGCTGGATGAAAAAAATAAGTAATACTAATATGAGTGCACAGTTTAGTAATGTTTATCTTCATGGGAAAAATAAAAATCTTCCATGACTAATTAAACTAAATTATGAGATGCTTAAATGAAGGAGATCTGCACAGTGTATTTTGTTTCTCCAGTCCTGGGGAGGTACAAAAGAGCTATACAGGGGACTGGTTATTTTTATTAGCAGAGACTTAATTCAGCATATATTTTTATTGCACTGCATATGGGTTTGGCATGTTATCTTGTTAAAGCAAAGAAATCTATTTGTCTTGGTAGTGCTGGAGCTGGAAGAACAGGTACATTCATAGCACTCAGCAATATTCTGGAGCGAGTTAAAGCTGAGGGGCTCTTAGATGTATTTCAAGCTGTGAAGAGTTTACGACTGCAAAGACCACATATGGTGCAAACACTGGTATGTTGTTTTAACCACAAATATAATTGTCAAAGGATAAAAGGGTATTGATACTTTGAATGAACAAAACAGAAGCTTTGCTGTATTTCCTTAATATAATAAGATTCCTTTAAAAATGTCCTGTTTGTTGCTTGCCAGACCGTAGGAAATTTGTTTTTTGTGCTAAATAAACAGAATACATACCCGGATAAACAAATTACACATACAGGAAGAAACAAATTGCAAGTGACCCTACCCAGGTTTACAGAAGTAGGCCTAATTGAGTGTAATGATAAGTGTATAGGAATGCAGCTTCTATTTTAGTCTGGATAGACTATAGAAATCTATCCGCAGTTCTCTTTATTCTGGACAATATATTTTACTTCTGTGAAGTTAAAGGCTTTCATGGCTGGGATCCATAGTTTTTTTAGGTTTTTTCAGGCTATGTGGCCATGTTCTAGAATAATTTATTCCTGATTGCTTATACAAGTTCAAGCCTAGCTTCAGCAACAATTAATTGTTTAGGCTTTCTCTCTCTCTCTCTCTCTCTCTTTCTTTTTTTCTTTCTATAATAAAAGTTGAAGTTATTTGGAATTGAGTTCAGTCCTAAATGCCATATAATGGCTTTTTGGTGGTCTTGCAGAATGCCATCATATATTATAGTCCAGAAGGTTAATGTTTGACAGAGAGAAAATACTTATGTCTGTAAGAAACTGTTGTTTGTTTTCTTGTGTTGAAAAGCAGGTGAGTCAAATTTTATCATAGAAGTAATTATCCACAAATAATTTATGGAAGATGAAAAGCCCATTCATCATTACTGAAGAAAATCAGAACTTTGTTTGGTGTGATCATTATCATACAGGATGTATACTGTCCAAGAACAATTCCCTTGGCCTTATATAATCTATTCATCATGATGGCATGATTTTGCGTTCTACAAATGACTTCTGTCATGTGATTTGAACAGACCTTTCTTTAAAAAACAAAAAATCAGTGCAATTTCTCACTTCCACAGTTTCCTGGATCCTTTCTAATTAGTGTCCAGGTTCTTTCTAATCAGTAGTCAGTCCTGGTTTGGGGAGTAGAAGCCCTGTGGCTTAATGACTCTCAGTAACACATGGTCTTGCTGAAACAATCAGCAGTTTTTTGGTAACATTAGCCTTGATAGAAGGTAGGGTTTTGCAGTGATTTTGGTGGCAAGGGGTGTGCAAAATATGTGGTAGATACTGAGGATGGTCAAGAAGTAGCAAGATCATAGGCCCCTTTGCTGCCCTAACATACTACTAGAGAAGAGGACAACTACACCAGTATGAGAGCTGGATGGGAAGTCCCTTCTCACTGGAGGCAGTGAGAAAATGGATCTTTGCAACTTTTCCTTAGGCCAGCTGAAGCCAGCATGCTTCGGTGGCTCAGCTTTGCTACTTATGGAATTGGCCCCTCGTGCACACAAACACTTTAGGACTACTCAGTTCACTTATCTTTTGAGACAGCTAAAAATGTTACAGGAAATAAATGAACAAATAATTCATAAACAGGAAACTGATCAGACTGGATTCAATAAATCCTGAATTTGTTATTTTTCCTGTTGTGTGTATTCAACTCAATTCTGGCTTGGCACTACTTTAACTGCCATGGATCACTGTTGTGGAATTCTTGGATTTGTACCGTAGTTTGGTGAGACACCAGAGATCTCTGGCAGAGAAGGCTCAATGTCTCACAAACCTGCAAATCCCAAAATTCCATAGTATTGAGCCATGCGGATGCATCCTAGTGACCCTATCTTTATTTTCTTGGTGGGATTTATTTAGAAGAGGTTTGCCGCATTTTCTTTTTTAATCACTATTCACCTATCATTCAAACTCCGTTTCTACAGTAAACCTGAATTGTGTTGTTACATTTGAAAAGTGGTAGTCTTAGTTCAGACAGTGTTACTTGTTCATTGAATGCATTGCAACAAAGAAAGTTTGGAATGTTTTGAATAGAGATTAAAAGGTTACGTATATGACATTTTGTAATGATGCTATAGTTAAATTTTAATGTTAAAGATACTTTACATGACTGATCATTCAAGGAAAAGTATATCAAACCAAGTATAATCCTATTCTTTGTTTTATTTTCAGGAACAATATGAATTCTGCTACAAAGTGGTACAAGATTTCATTGATATATTTTCTGATTATGCTAATTTTAAGTAAAAACTCCTGCCTTATTTTTTTAATTTAATCATTTGTACAGAGACTTGTAAATCCTGTTAATTTATTTCCATTGTTGTTGTTGTTGTTGCCATTGCTGTTTTATTTTTATTTTTATTTTATTTTTTTTAAAAAAACTCTAAATGTACATATGACCATGTTTGTTCTGAATGTCTTCTTTGATGTATATATTCTTCAAGCAGGCTTTCACTCTGATCCAAGAGACTTTCCAAACAATTAAATACCTTTCCAATCAAGTGTTGGATGGCAAATAAGAGACTGATTCCAAACTCTCCCCAACAGCTGAGCAATGGGATTTTAATTGTTCTGAAAGATCTCCATGTGTGCAGCTCCACCTGTTGGATAAAAGAGGAGAGCTGTACGCACCACACTCATTTGCACTTGGGGCTCCATCTTGCATAAAACCTGAATGTGGCAGCTGGATCAAGATGGTCTTTCAAGTTTTGCATATCCAGTGGCCGTGGACTATATACTACAGTGTATACTGTTATGGAAATAGGGCACAATCCAGCCTATGTTAGGCATATTTAAGACTCACTGGTTTCAGTGAGTGTTTTAAGCTTATGCTTAAATTTTTCCCATTGAAATTTATGGGATGTAGAGCCAAGTTCATGCCTTTGAGTACCAGAGACTCTGCAGCATTGCTAAAGCTAAGCTGGTGTGGATCTGATCAGTCCCTTGGATGGGAGTCCACGTGGAGCCCATAGAAGACGAGGATGTGAATATTTTAAAAGCAAATTAATGGGACTTCAAAGTGCTTGATTATTCTAGATCGTCATACCAATATTATGCCTAAATGCCTGTGAAATTATCTTTTTTATTTCTCAATTTTAGCATTCAAACAAGTTATAAAATAGCTCCTAATGTCTATAAAGCAGAGGAACAACAGTATACATGCCAAATTTGCATCATCTTCAACAAGTGATAATAATTTCACTTGGAACAATTTCCACAGTATGATCACATTTGACTAGAATTTCTGTATGTACCCCATTGCAATGAATGTGGCTTATCCAGGTGGGGGCAAGGTATCCTCATACAAGCTGAATTCATTTCTCTTCTGTTTGCACATAACATTATTGGATTTTTTCAGATGTGATGTTTTGATGTTATTATGTTCATAGCACCTTGCTCCACATGCAAACCCATAATGTGGAGGACTACTGACTGGAAAACACACAATTTCAGGTCTGGAAGATTGTCAGCTAACATTACGTAGATATATCGTCATTTCAACTTTCAACCTACAGTATACAGCTAAACTCTTTTACTTTGGAGGGGAGTTACTGTTTGCATCCTTACTGTTAAGCACAACCCTTTTGGTAGATTTTATAAATACAAGAATCCCTCATAGTAACAAAATGAAATCTGAACATTAGTTTAAAAAATAAATTAAAATATTTTTATTGTCAGGCCTCTAACTAATTCTCTTTAAAAGCAAGTGGTCACTTAGCACTGTAATATAAATATGGAGTATGTTATATTCAGCTAATCAGTCTTACAATTTCCTCTTGGGTTATTATTTTATTCTATATTTAAAAAACATAACATGAAAACATTTTAACTTATAAAAGACTTCTCAATATCTGAAGCTATTAAGAGTTTTGTTCCTATTGTCACAAAAGAGACAACAAATATTTTTTTTATAAAAATGTATCCCTGCTAGCTGAAGAAAGTTATGACTTACACACTGTTGAAAGTAATGGAACTAAAGAGAATAGTGGCATATTTGTTTCAGAGATGCCAGTCAGGATTAATTTTATACAGGTGGGGGTAATCTCCAGGTCTTTTGTTACTTCACTAAATACCATAACATTTGTCACAATGGGCCAGATGAGAGTTGTTGGTCACTATATCTAGAGTGCCAAAGGTACTCCACTTCTGTTTTAGCAGAAGCAAGACCACTATGTGAAAATAACATCAATCCAAATGAAAAATATTATGTGAATCTGTGTCAGGATACAGGATGTAAAGTTCTGCCCCAGTGGAATGATGCCCCATCTCCTCTCTCAATCCCACAGAAGCCTACTTTTTATGTGCTGCACCATACTGCATCCCCAACTATAGCCATTTACTGATGGAGAGCAGGGGGATGTGTCAACAGTAGCAAAGTGCCCAGCTATATTCCTGTTGCTGGGCACAAGTGGTGATGGGATCCTCCAGGATCTGTGGAAGTCTCTCAGGAGATCCTGGAGGATGTCCTGTCATTGTGTGTTCCAGTACATGCACAAAACTGGACACTTCTCCACTGCCTCCACTGTCATCCCTTGTTTTCCACTGGCCTGTAAATGGACAACATGTGGGTTGCAGCATGTAAAGTTTAATTTTTTAAAATCTATATGGTCATTGCACAGAGGAAGTAATGAATTGCTCCCTCTGCAACATATGTAATAAACAGGACGCTAACCCATTAATGTTCTTGAAATCATAGCGTTGGTGTTCAGTCAGATAATTGCACTTGAGTCCCTTAACATCAGTGGTTCTTAAGAGAAAATAACGATACATTGGATTTTGTACCGATGAATGACTTGGGAGGTCCTTAGCTCTAGGATGCATGTAGCTCTTCATGTGAGCAAAGATTTTCCTATATATTCTAATGATGCCTATAAGTTAATAAATATATCTTTGTTTGTCAGGAGCTCCATGTACTTCATGGCAACCTGAATTTTTTTTAGTGTGCAACCAGACATGAACTGATATATTAGATGGGATGTGCCTGGTAGATTGTATCCTAGGTTTTAATTATATGGCCATGATAACTTGCCAAATATACTTGACATTCTTAGTTTTTGAAGCATATAAATAGGATAAAATCTTCTTAGTACCAGATCAGCAAAGGAGGAAAAATATCATATGTGTTCACAGACATACTTCAGATCAAGAAGAGGGAGAGAAATGTTTGCCACTTCCCTCTTTCCTCTGCAGCCTCTCTGTGCTTTTTAAAAAGGTTGCTTTGGAAAAAGACTGAAGGGCACTGGGTGTTGAAGGAGGGATCTGTAAAAATTGCCACTTCCTTCATCTTCCATGCAGTAGAACATCCTGAGTGAAATTCCACACCCACAGTATGAACAGAACTAGCATGGGAGACTAACAAAAAACACAGTACATTTCACAACCCTAACCATTTAAAAATATATATACAAAAGAGCACAAACTGCAAATAAATAAATTTATATAGATATCTAATATGCAATAGTTCTGGCTTGTCCATTTGTTTGGTATTTGAAAATAATTATAAAAACCTTATTGAAAACTATCTAACCTAGTAATTTCAGTTTAGCTCTTTCAGTATGTTCTTCAGTTTTCATTTTAATACAGTGTGTAGAAGAAAAGAAAAGTAAATACTTTTAATAATGCAGAGACTAATAAGGTTTTTGCATCAGGCTTACCTATTTTTAATTGAAAACAGTTCAGGTTAGAAGTCTAAAAGCACACTGCTTCTAAAGCACTGCCATTTATTGCTCACGTCTTCCCAATAATGCACTTCTGTAAATCTATATGTGTATGTACAGTTATTATGCACCTAATGAATAGAATTTATTATAAGAGATGATTGACATTAAGCTCTCTAACCCCAAAAGTAAACACCGTTATTTAGTAAGAGTTGAATGTTAAATAAGCTTTCTGTCATGGTATTTTCTGAAATCTAAAATGCCTAAGGAGAATGAAATGTCTGATACGCTGTGGATGGGACCAGTCCACTTAGCACAGTAGAAAAACATAAGAACTTTTCAGTTTATTTTTAAATTGACATTTGCACATACTACTTATACAGCCTAAGAGGGTTGAATACTGCCCAGTTCAAAAGGAGGTGGTGGTGGACGTGGCTAAACAATAGTCATATTATTCCAGGTATTTCTTGTGGTTTTGCAACATAGACACATGTGCTAGTTCTACAGCAGACTCAGATGATACTGACTTCCAGAAATTAGAAATGGCCATAGGCATGAAAGGAGAAATCCTGGCCTTCAGGTGCCATCTGACCCTCAAAGATTCCTTAGTTGTCCTTCACCAGTGGCCAACCACCTCAGAAGGGAAATGGGCCAAAGGAAGAAAAAGCCAAAGTTCACAACCTCCATGGCAAGGGAGCCAGTTTTGCTCTCCGCTTGCCTTTCTGCACAGTGAAGGTGAGGCAGGAGTGAAGCATGTCAGCCAGTGCTTCAGGAAACATTTCAGTTCCAGCCTTAGGACTCAGCTGCTTCCCAAAGAGTTGGCTTAGTGCATCTTCCTCTTCATCCACACAAAGACATCAGAGTTTCCAGTTGTGGAAAGAAAATTCTGCACTATCAGGAAGCAAGAATGATTACAAATACCAACCCCCAAATTCAGAACTCTTATTTCATTGCTTGTTGTATAAAGTTGTATTTATTAAAATGGGCCCAGAAATGTGTTCAAGAAAGATCCATTAATGAAAAGGGATTTTGAAAGGTTTATTACAGTTAGACTGATTTTTGTCACGCTAAGACTCATTTCTTAATATGGCAGATCTGTCTTGACATGGAATGACTTCCATAGCCTTCGGTTTCAGAGACTTTTGTTGGAATTATGTTCTGTGAAGCAATCCAAAACACATAGGACCTTATCACACTAGACAAAACCCACTCAGAAACGGGATTTAAAAGTAGAAAAAAAAACCCACAAATGTGGGAGGTTTTTCAGATGCATTTGCACCAAACAAAAATAACACAAAAATAAAGCAGACGAAAAGTGGACAAAAATGACACTTTTTTACTTTCAGGAAGTTTCTGGAAGTAAAAAAGTGTAGTTTTTGTCCATTTTCCATTCACTTTATTTTAGCGTTATTGCTCTTTGGTGGAAACACTTCTGAAAAACCTCCCGCATTTGCAGGTTTTTTCTACTTTTAAATCCCTGTTTCTGAGCGGGATTCATCTAGTGTGATAAGGCTCAGAGTCTCTTCTCTCTGCTGTTATCTCCTTTAGGTGATCTAGTGCTCCTCTTGTCTCTCATTTGATGATGACAGGATTTTACATATTTGTGGAAAATATTTTGACTCCAATAATACATGTCAATGCAAAACTTTGTTTTCATTTTGAAATCTGAAAGCTTGGGAGGTTTGTTTTTTATCTCAGCAGATTTTAGTCAAGCAAGGCTGCTATACTTCATACAATGTCGTAGTAAATCTCTTTGAGGATTTTCACTTAAATTTTTTACATTGCATGAGATTGCATTAATAAATGCCAAATAGTGATTAGAAATTATAAATTCTGATCTGCATATTTGGTCACTATGTGACTCAACCTATTGTCTTGTGTGACAGTGGACACTGATTTCCAAAGCTCTTAAGTACCTGCTTAACTTTGAACCTGTGCACAAATAGTAATACTAAAACAGATTGTTTCAAACTGTGTTTCTTAGAAACCCTGGTTTCTTTGTCGGTTTATTAAGGATTCATCAGTGAGAAGATTGATAACTATGGGCAAGCTAACCAAAAGAGGATGTATTATTTCTGACTTTCTCCTGCAACATATACCAGTAGGGCAGAGTTGGAGATGTTCGATGCAGAATAAGGATCACAGTCTGGCAGGGGATTTGCCAATGACCAGCCCTTTTATTTTTTATCTGCATGAATTTATTCAAACATGTGGGCACTATTGAATCTATTCTGGAGAAGGAAGATCATGATTCTGGGTTGTCTACTGACTGGCTGGCTGGGTAGCTGGTTGCTTTCAGTCTGGACTGATATACTCCCTTGATCATTAGATTTGTTGAGTTGACCTCAATGTAAAAAGAGTAAGGTCCAAAACACAGGGCATAAATAATCCAGTTTGAGGCCATTTTAACTGCCCTGGCTCAATGCTAGGGTATCCTGGGAACTGTAGTTTTGTGAGACATTTAGCCTTCTTTGTCAAAAAGCTCTGCCACAATAAAGTACAATTCCCAGGTTTCCCTAGCACTGAGCCAGGTCAGGTAAAGTGGTTTCAAACTGGATTATTTCTGCACTTTGTTTTGGACCCCAGTTAACCTGAGCACTGTGGGGGTGGTGCATTGGCTTATGGTCTTGAGCCTGCCTTCCTAATGAATTCTTTAATAGCAGTAACAAATGGGAACAGGTAATAACCAAGCTCCCTTGCTTTTTAGGGCTCATTCACAAGATTTAAAACTAATGGAAATTGTTTTGCTGTCAGGACACAACCAATATGTTTGCATTATGGAAGTAGTTTTGCTGCACTTCCTAATTTTTCCCTTGACATTTTAAAAGTTCTGAAATATTCTGTTCATTCATTAATGGCATGAACATTAATGACATTAATGGCATGAAGCTGGTAGGAGCAGCCTTCCCGACTGCTCTTTTGCTTAGGGCCATTTCTGGTGGATGAAAAAGAATCATCCTGCCAGTGTGTATGTGTTTCTTCTCTGGGTGGCAAGACTGCTGATGCATTTGCTTTCAGCTGTGCCCTTATGCAGTAATGCAATCATAAAGGGAGGGAATGAAGAGGGAAAAGGCAGCAAAACTGGAAGCCCACCATGCATGCCCTTCACTGCAAAGGCCATCTGTGCCACAGGTGGCAAAAGGGTCAGGAAGAAGGTAAAATTGGCAAGTGTGAAAAGAAATACATGGGGAAACATCCATAAATGAGATGGATTCCAAGGAAGAGTTGCAATTAGGCAAATAAAGGAAAAAGAAAAGTGATATTCCACAATATTTATGAAAAAAAAAATGTTAAACGCCATTTCCACCATCCCAAACCCACAAACCCATTTTGCCAGCTGAACTTTTAAATGGAGTTTGAACCAAACAGGTTATCTGAGAAGGAGTACTCTGATACTGGAACAGGGCTCATGTATGTGTGTTTCTGTGGCACTTGCACACACAACAAAAATCTATTCCAACTCTATGATTCTAAGTGAGTGCATTGCGGTTTTCTCTTTTGTGTGCACAAGAAATAAGCCCTGTTCAGGTGTTCAGAATAATAATGCTTGAAAGGGGCCTAGAGTTCCCCACACAAACTTCACCTCCAAATCACTGTCGGCTCCATTCTTGATGACCAAACATTTTAAGCAAAGGGATCTTCCAGCATCTTTGAGATTAACTGAAAGATAGAAACTGGTATCATGAGCCTGTGTAGAGTTGAGCTTACTTCTTCAGATGCATTTGGTGGAATGTAAAGCCCAGGGACAGACCTATATTAAAGTCTGTGTGTGAGAATACCAACTTTAATCTTTCAGTTAGTCTCAAAGGTGCAGCAAAATCCCTTTGCATACTGATTTTCCAGACTAACCTGGCTATATCTTTGAAGTCAAAAATTTTAAGTTTTCAGCATGCTTCTCCCACCCTCATCATCCTCTGCATTGTAAACCTCCCTTTCCATGCGTTAGCATCAAATGTTGAGCACCAAAGCCTGAAGGTTTGTGGAGGATCCTCTCCCACACTTTGTTGAGTCTGAAGAATGATTCAGACTGTGGTGAGCTTTCCTACCACTGTTTGGTTGATCAGGCACCTGAATAGGGTTAATAGAGTGCTTCTCTCCTTTTTTTGTATACACTGTTGGCATGTGCCTATTCGCTTGGATATGTTCGATGTCTCCCTTTTGTGTAGCAGCTTATTTCTTTTCTTTGTATGGGCTTTACAAAATGTTGGGAACAGCTCTGGTTCTATGGCACACATACATTTTATGGGGGCCATTTGATCTGGTGGGTGCCCTGGAAACCTTCAGTGATATGGTTGGATCCTCTGCAATGCACCACAGAAGACAGGGTTTCTTAATGAGAACAAGTTTGAAATCTTTTAAGTATGTACTTAATGGCTTGGATTAATCAGACCTCAAAAGAAGAATGCCTACTTGTATTGATCAGTGTTTTGAAAAGGACTTTGGTTAATTTTTTTTAATTTTAAAAAGCCTGAACATCTTTGCTTCCAACATGTGGAAATGTTTTCATTAGGCATTATCATTTTTAATGTATTGCTATGAACTCTTTTCTCTATATGCAAAACTGTACTTAATTTATGACAAAATCTTTATAATATATGTATGTATTATACAGTGATATTTTCTTTTATTACATTTATAATTTGATCTTGCTGTATTTATAATGCCAGTGAATGTTGCTGAATTATTTGTATATGCAAATTGCAAGATCTAATCATTCTGATGCAAGAACAAGGCTTCATTTTTATTTTCAGACTGTATTTCTTTCCTTAAGTCTCTTAATTTCATTCCTCTACTGTTTGCTCATTTAAACTAAATGCTGCAATTTCACAAAGGATGTAAAATCTTGTACTTAAATTACTTTCCAAAACTTCTGAAACTTTTCTTATTACACAAGCACACTACTCTAACAAAAAAGGGGGGAAAAGGTTTTAAATGAAAGTTCACAGTATTATGCACATAGCATGTGATTTGCTGGGGCAATTGAAAATCTTAGCCAGGACACATTTATTCTAAGTGCTTTGAACAAAAGTAATCATTATTCTTAAGTGTCCCAATGGACTCCTCTACCAAAGTAAATATTATCTTCCTGGGAAACTTTTGTTCCACTGTGAAACAAACACCACACACCCAGTACTGTGGTAGTTCAATACAATTGCAAGTGTCCTATGCCCCGTCTATAAGCAAGAATAATTTATTAGGAGAATTAAACCAGACCACAGTGGTAGCTCAAGAAATATATATTTATCAAGAGAGAAGCCGCAAAGGGAAATAATGCATTTTTTCTGGAGGGAAGTTGAGCTTTGCTCCCATTTTTTACTTTACAAAAACAGAAATAATAGTACAGTGTGTGTCACTCTTCTTCTTCTATTTATTTATATTCCACTCTTTTTCCAAAACTGGGACCCAGAGCAGCTCACAATATTAAAAGAACAGTACAACTGAAAGCATACAAAAGTAATACATTAAAATAGAATTGAATTATTACAGTATTAAAATAGACTACTCATTAAAAGAATAAAATACAGTTTTAAAAGATAAAAGTACACTCATCCCTCCACATTAGGGTTAGTGGCACAGGACCCCTGTGAATATGGGAAAACTACAAATAACAAAAACACTACTTTATTTACCTGAAAGAACACCTTTCTAGGAATCTCTAGGTCCTCCATTGCAACTCTGTAGTCAGCATCTGACAGATATTGATCACAGAATTGTGCTGGAGTTGCTAGAAATACCTAGTGGAGTGTTCTCTCTAGGAATCTCTAGGTCTTTCAGTGTGACATTTGGTTAAAGTTGACCATAGAGTTGTGCTGGTGAACCTAGATATTCCTAGTGAGGGTATATGAATAAAATCCGTGATTAATCAAAGCCGCAAAAGTCAAAGCCGGAAATGTGGAGGGATGACTTTATTTAAAACAAAACATTGGGTCCATTCCCACTTGCAGAAAAATATGCATTGGAATCGGGGTGTGCTCCGATTAGGAAAGCGGTTCCAAAAGGCCCCTCATTCACACTATGAAAAGGGGCCTTGTTTGGAACCACTTTTTATGCTGGGAACGCTTGTTGTTCCCACTGGAGGAGCCAGGGAAGGTGAAAGCCCTTCACAGACACACACCCACACCTTCCCACCAAGGGAATCTTTTTGAAGGGGGGGGGGAAACACATGCACACACACACACACAAATGTCCAGGTCCTTGGGGGTCTTCCTTCCTTCCTTCTTTCCCCCTTCCTTCCTTCCTTCCTTCCTTCCTTCTTTTCTTCCCCCTTCCTTCCCCCCTTACCGGGGGAGGTCTCTCTCTCGACCCGGGGCTGGGGGGGGGGCTTGCAGCATTTCTTCCGTGCTGCTCGCTGCCACTTCTCCTGGGACCCACGGGCCTTCCGACAGGGAATGGAAGGCCCTTGAGTCCCAGGAGCAGCAGCAGTGGCACAGCAAAAAAGGCTGCTACCGCCTCCTCCTCCTCCACTGGTCCTGTCCTGCTCCCGGCCGGGGCTGAGGGGCCTTCCAGTGCTGTGCTGCTGTCGGGGCCCACGCTCCTCCTGGGGCTGATGGAAGCACCGAAAGGTCCCTCAGCCCCAGCCGGGAGCAGGATGGGACCAGCGGAGGCAGTGGTGGCCTTTTTTGCTGTGCCGCTGCTGCTGCTCCTGGGACTCAGGGGCTTTTCACCAGGGAAGGGAAGGCCGCTCTGCTCAGGAGCAGCGGCACAGCGAAAAAGGCCGCTGCCGCCTCTTCCTCCTCCGCTGGTCCTGTCCTGCTACCAGTCCGGAGTGGTGGCAGCGGCAAGACAGGGAGGGAGGGAGGGAAGGAAGGAGGGCAGGAAAAAAGGAAGTAAGGAAAAAAAAGGATAGGGAGGCAGGCAGGTAGGCAGCCCCCCCCAAGGACCCCCCAGAACCAAATGTGTGTGTGTGTTTCCATAAAATTGATCGCAAATGCAATCTTTTGCAAAAGCAAATAGTTGCTTTTGCAAAAGATTGATTTTGTGATCAGTTTTGCTGCCCCCTCCCCCCCAAAAAACACGATTCTGACCGGCATTCCCACTTACTGGGCACACTTCAGAATCGTGTTTTCCCAAAAAGACCACTTTAAAACTAGTGTCAGGAAAGCCTGGGCTATTTGCTTTTAACCCGATCCTTTCCTCCACTAATCGATCAGGACCAGAAGTCGATTCAAGTGTGAAAGAGGGTCATATAGCCCGCATCACACTTTGAATCAAAATGTAGTGGGAATGGGGCCTGATGGTCTCATTCTAACTACAGAAGTTGTACAGATTTTGATGGAGTTAAATTTCAAAGAAGTTTGCCTTAGGATTGTGGCTTTCTTATTTCAAATTTATGATGCAGTTATAATTTGTATCTGTCATATATCATGGATAAAACATTTAGTATCACTCCCTCCCCCTCGGTGACTATGGACTTTAGGATAGATGAGACGGTAAGTGGCATTTTTGGCATGTGTGCCTTTGTGTCCCCACTCTGCTGCTTCTTGCATTTCAATGGACTATAAACTAATGATCACGATCACATTTTGTGACACACAAACACACATTCTCTGATACATAGGTGTTTGGTTTTTTTAATGCCACAACATTCAAAGCTTCTGTCTCCACAGTTTGAAATTGTGGCATCCTCTCCATTTTGCTAAAGGAGTCTCTGGATTACTTTTAATCATTGTTTGGAATTGATTGGAATACTGTCTGATACAATGAAAGAGAGACAGCATGGTGTAATGGTTTGAGCGTTGGACTATGTCTCTGGAGAACAGGAGTCAAACCCCCACATGGCCATGGAAACTCACAGGGTGACCTTCAGCATGTCGCACTTTCTCAGCCTTAGAGTAAGGCAAAGACAAAATCTCCTTTGAACAAATCCTGCCAAGAAAACCCCATGATAGGTGTGCCTTAATGATCACCCTAAGTTAGAAATGACTTGGACAACATAATGAAACAGTCATTACCAGCATAGTAGTCAGTGTATCTCACAAAGATACGGCTTGCTTTGGAACATACAAGCTGGAAAGTTGGATATATTCCTAGTAGCTGCTCTTGTTTCCACTCTGTCTTCCAAAGTTTCTTATTTTTTAAACTGAGGAGTGTTTTTTTCTTTAATAACAGTTTTCAACACCTTACCTTGGAGCCATCTGAAAGTGTAAATCTGTTGAACTAGACCATAATCGTGCCAAATGTGTTCGGATCCTTGCTAAATCCTAAACCCGGCATGCTCACATCCTTGTTCTATGTTCCCACTCCTGAGACTGAACCTGATACCCAGCCATTGGTTTGGAGAGCTCCTTATCACATGCCTCAGTTCTTTCAAGCAAATGCTCTTAACGGCCCTAAAAGTCTAATCCTAATTGTAGGAAACTGTTTAGATCAGTGTATGAATTAACCTGTGAAGATCTTCAGATTGGTCTCTCCTTTTTTTTAAAATAAGGAAACCTGTTTAATAAATGAAACAAATATGCATGAAATTGCAGTCTCTTATCACTGAAATCTCATGGAAGTGTGGTATATACGTTGTCACCAAGGTAATAGAGAGCCTTGTCATACATTAAAAAACCCAAAAGCTTTCTTTGGCTTAATTATAGCACCTATCTCTAAAATCCTAATCTGGTTATTTGACCACCAATTATTTGTCTTGGCCAGATTATGATCTACTTGCATCCCTTTCTATTCTTGGTAACATCTGCTGTTCATATATAATGGAGAATGGCTTGTGAATAGGACTGCAGATTATGCCAGTAATTTGAAAGTAAGGGAGTATCTACATTGTAGAAATAATGCAGTTTGGCACCCCTTTAAATGCTTTGGCTCCATACCAAGGAATCCTGGGATTTGTAATTTTACAGGGTCTTTAGCCTTCTCTATCAAAGTGCTGGTGCCTCACAAAACTACAAATCCCAGGATTCTATAGGATTGATCCATGGCAGTTAAAATGGTGTCAAACTGCATTATTTCTACAGTGTAGATGCATGCTAAGATGCAAATTTTAAAATATCCAAACTATTTTGATTCAGCATTTGAGTAGCCTAATTCAGAATTTTGGACATTTTAAAATAGCAGGTATTTGAATAATTCAGTTTTGTGTGTATGCGATCACTTCTCTAGAACTCACATGGAGGCAAAAACTGCTGCTTTATGGACTTACAAGTGATCTAATCCTCATTAATTCACATTGCACATACAAACAACATTTGGGAGTCTATTTGAACTTGGCTTCCACTAGCCACCTATAGGCAACCAGGTGCTCTCCAGATGTTTTGCACTACATTCTCTTATGCCCTAGTCAACAAAGCCAATGGCAAAGGATTCTGGGAGTTGCAGTCATACATATGGGTTAAAATTATTTTTACTTTTTAGGAGTATTCATATATTAATATGGTAGCTTGCTTTTAATTTTTTTTTTATTTCTAATTTTTATTTCATGTACCTTATTTTACTTTATGGTGCAAGCAGCCTTGGATCTCATTCAGGCGAAATGCAGCATATAAATTAAATAAATTATGTATGTGGAAGACACTAGGCCTATCACTGCATAAATCAAACAATTTGGCCTCAGGACTAATGAAGCATATCCTAACATTTGAGGAGGTAGTACTGAGTGCTTACTCCCTTATGAAGAATTCAGAGAAGGTGGGCTGTTGGAGTTTTTTAGACCTCTCTTTGTGAGAATAACAGGTTTTAAAGAACGTTAAGGACTTGCATTTACTGGTGGATACAGCAAAGGATCTGTACTTTTATCTTTATGGACTGATACCACTCAGCTTGGAAAGTTACCATCCATATCTATTTCTATAGCCTCTCTACTTGGTTGAATTAATGTTCTCCCAAACTGGTGCAAGCAATTTGGGTGTATATGCAAATACAGGTATTCCAAAAACCAATAAAATCTGAAATCCAAAACACTTGTAGTCCCAAGAATTTTGGATATGGGAGACTCAACCCATATTATTTTTATATACTTTGAAGCTATGTCTCAGTAAATATGCTTAGAATATATATTAGTAATTGGAAGTCACATTGGGAGACTTATGACATCTGTAGTTTGCTCTCTAAACATCCCCTGTAACTTTGATAACAATGTCCCTTTAAAATAGATTAGAAGTTGTATTCTAGATTACTTTTCATCTAATACAGTACAACAGAGACCTTATTTTCCCTCAGGTAATTTCCCATACTAGGCACTTTTTATCATGTAAAAAAGGAGACAGATGAATTGCCTGCAAGAACCTTACATCTGAATTTAATACAAACAAACATGTTCTTAATTTTAAATGTATCCATTTTGCATACATTTCTGAGCTAAAATCAGACCTTTTCTACTCCTGTTTTACAGGTACAACCTAAAATTATTTTGTTGCAGTTATATAAAATAGCAATGAATAAAACACATTTTCTCAAAATGGTGGTGTTTAATTGGAAGATTTTCAGAATGATAAATTGTTAAGAACTCGAAATTCTTTGGGGAGAGGGAGTTCTAATGCACAAGCACTACAAAATGTTTTATTGACAACATGAAGATATCATATCAGCAAAAGTGTTTTGTGCACAAGACCAACATTATCCTGGAGTTTATAAGAATGAGCTTAGGTACTCATTTTCTTGTAGTTTTAATGATGTAATCTTTTGTTAGATCACTTTACTAATTCCCCAACCACCACCACAACAAATTTATCTCTTGAATACATCCAAATGAGATAAATTCTGGTAATCTTTCATTCTGGAGGTTACCCTAAACAGACAGTGAAATGTAGGAACAGATTAATATTTCTCATAAAATAAAATCCAGATGGTCTTATTGCCTTCAAACAAGTGATATTTATATATCTTCCAAAACCATGTTGAAAGGATGTAAGGTTCAGGTGGTGTACACATATGCAAGATGATAATGTATTCATTTATATGACAATTATGACCATATATGACAGTTATGACCATATATACATATATCGTTAACAATAGCGAAAAATACATGGAACTAATAATGCGACTACAAACTGTTTGCATTATTAGTTCCATGTATTTTTCACTATTGTTCCTGATACGTGTATTGGATGCTTATGGTCGTAATTGTCATATATATGACTACACTGTGATCTTGTATATGTAACATTACACTTCCTATATTATTTAATATTGTATATCCGTTTGTGTTGAGTATTTTCCTAGGTTATTGGGGGTGCATGGTGGTTTTCTTTTGGTTGGTGTACACATTCGGTCAGGTTGATAAAGTTGGCCATCCTTATCCATGGATTGAGCCCTCCACATCTTGGAATACACACACACACACACACACACACACCAAAAAGCAAAATTTGATTTTGCCATTTTTAATAGGAGACACCATTTTACTATGCCATTGTATTTAATGGCACTTGAATCTCCACAGATTTTAGTATCCCCAGAAAAGGGGGGGGGGTGCTGGAACCAATGGCCCACTGCATTTGCACTATTGCACCCAATGTCCCATCTTGAAAAAAAGTGTGCCAAATGCAGATGAAGGACTAGATTCTCTTATTGCTATAAGCTAGAGCAAGCCTGGAGCAGTGAAAAAACAGCCAAAACTAGGATGAACCAATGAGAGTGAAATTTCAAGTAAACTTTGCCGACCTATTGACATCACAAAAGTGAAAACCTTACCCCTAAATATGTTAATGAAACTTGGCACAGGGTGTCGCATGCATAGTGGAAGATACAGTTGCACTATTATTTTCTTGTAATCACTTTGGAAACTTTCTGCAGAAAGAAATATAAAAATATTCTTAAATAAAAACCTGAATATTGGACTCTGGATCAAGCTCTTTCAGTGTCTGGAACAGGACAAGGACAACAGGTGTTTCACGTGTTATTCATGAAGAAGAGAGAATAAAGTGAGATTGTTTCATTTGGTTCAGTTGTTTGGAAACTTGCTTGTGTGTCTTTGTGCATGCTGGGCTGTGTGTGCTCTGGTTGAACGCATAGTCTAAAGGGACGGTATTTTTGCTGAGAGGATGTGAGTTAGTAACGCCGTTGGGGGGTGGAGGTAGCAGCTAGTAGCCCAGCTTGTACATGATTGTACAGAGAATGAGCTCATTCAGTCTCTGGATGGAGTTCAGCAAACAGGACGAGGACAACGGGTTTTGCATGCATATTCTATAGAGTGTTTGAGGGAAGGCCCAGAGAGCTCTGACACTGCCAGATTAAGAATGGTGAGGGAGCTTCTGCAGTGACCTGAAACATCTGGGCTATGTTGATGTTCTTGCCTGAGGATATGAGGAGCAATACCTGCAGCAACTGCAAGCTGTCTGCCCTGCTGAAAGAGAAGGTGCAACAGCTTCAGACCTGCATATCTACATTCAGATTTATCCGGGAGGATGAAACCTTTTTGTACATAGCAAACCAGACTCTCCTGAAACGGAAACATACAGGATATGCCTTTGGGGAATAAGACAGTTCCAAACTACTAGATGCAAATACTTGAAAGAATGTGATGCATAGTAGCAGAACGATCAGGAAAAATGCTAGCCGTGTTTTCTGTAGAATCAGTATGTAGAGAGATCTTGTAGCACCTTTGAGACTCACTGGGAAAAAAAGTTGGCAGCATGAGCTTTCATAGACTACAGTGTACTTTCTCAGATGCATAAGGAAAAATGCTGTGATTTTGGATCTACACAGTTGATTCCAAGCAAGAGGGACAAGAGCCTTAGTCCACAGAGAGCACATAGGTAGCCTTGGAGTATTCTGCAGATCGAAGGATTCCCGGCATTTCGCAGAGTTAGGAGAAATGTGTGGTGGTGGAGGTGGTGGTGGTAGTAGATGATACACTGCTGAGAGGAATAGAGGCAGTTATGTGAGGGCCTGGCCGGATGTCTGTAGAGGAGTTCTGTCATCCAGGAGTGAAAATTCATGGCATAAGTAAACCCTTCTAATTCATGTGAGAACAAATATACTTCAAAACACAGTCTACAACATACTACTGTATGTGGTTCTAGGTTGGGAATCTGAAGGACCTTGGTTCACATTACTTCAACACTTAATTTAACAGGCTAGATCAGACTTTGAACTGAAGAAGAATTTGGGGCTTTCAGATCGTGCTTCCTGAGCTGGCCTTTGAAACTGGATTTGATGACTTGCTCTGGAGAAGATGGAGAGCATTTTTATATACCTCCTTTGTTTCTTGTTTCAGCCAGTAAATATCTCTTCCTAACACACTCCCAAAATGGCTCACCATACAGAAAACAAGAAGTCTATTTGAACATCATCAATGCCACTAATAAGTAATCACAGCCACCATCACAGTAATCATAATTTTATAAAAAATACTAATCATGGGTACTGCTAGCCAAGGTAAAAGACGTCCTGCTTGAAGAGTAAGATAATCAATACGACTTACTGGTATCATAGCAAGATATTATGGTTATACATCTATTATTTCTGCTGTAGAACAATTACATTCCAGATTTATCTCAAACGTATCAAAGTGGAATCAGAACATTGTGTCCCATTAAATTTATCATATGTTAATTGCCCATAATTTTCCTATTTTATTATTATTTATTATTATTAAACTTTATTTCTAAAGCGCTGTAAATATACTCAGCGCTGTACAAAATTGGTAAAACTTAAGAAATATATAAAAAGCCTGCCAAAGGCGTACACTCTAAAATAATAGCAGATAGATAAAATTACAAAGGGGGAAGAGAAGTTAAAACATCGGACATAAAAGCAAATCACAACAAGCAATATCAGACAGCCAGATGGTAATCACAAGTTCCCTGAGAACACTTCCCTAAACAATAAGGTTTTCAGCTCAACCTTAAAGCTAGTTAGGGAAGTGATGAGCCGAGCATGCAGAGGGAGAAGGTTCCAGGAATGAGGGGCAGCAAGAGAAAAGGGACGGATCCGGGAGGGGGCAGAAGACAACCTGGGTTGAGAGAGGAGACCTTGGTCACCAGAGCGGAGGGTACGGGTAGGAACATAGGGGGAGAGAAGATCAGCTAGGTAAGGAGGGGCCAGTCCATGCAGGGCTTTGAAGGTGAGTAACAAAAGTTTGTACCTGATGCGAAAGGGAAGAGGGAGCCAGTGAAGGGAGGACAACAGAGGGGAGACATGATCATAACGGCGAGCAAGTGAAATAATGCGTGCAGCTGAATGCTGAACAGAAATTAATGGGTGGAGGTGAGAGAGAGGAAGCCCAGCCAAGAGGAGGTTACAGTAGTCTAGTCGTGAGACCACTAGGGCGTGGACCAGTGTTTTTGCGGTAGAAAATGAGAGATATGGACGGATTTTGGCAATGTTATAGAGAAAGAATCTGCAGACCTTGGCTGTGGTCTGGATCTGGGGGATAAATGACAAGGAGGAATCGAAGATGAAACCAAGACTGCGGGCTTCCTGGACCAGCTGAATAGAGATGTTGTTGACAGAAATGGAAAAGGAGTAGTGAAGGGTGGGCTTGGGCGGGAAAACCAGAAGCTCGGTCTTGGACATATTGAGCTTCAGACGCCGATGGTGCATCCAGTGGGAGACAGCTGTTAAACAGGATGACATTTGCTGTTCTAAATCCGGTGAAAGATTGGGAGTAGAAAGGTACAGCTGGGTGTCATCAGCGTACAGATGGTAGGAGAAACCAAAGGAACTAATTAATTTGCCAAGGGAGAGTGTGTACAGAGAAAACAATAGGGGACCCAAAACAGAGCCCTGAGGAACTCCAACAGTTAAGGGGACAGAGGACGAGGTCTGACCACCCGAGACTACTGAGAAAAATCTATTTGATAAGTAAGATGTGAACCAATCAAGAACCAGGCCC
Organism: Urosaurus nigricauda; assembly: GCA_034509955.1. Classification (NCBI taxonomy): domain Eukaryota; kingdom Metazoa; phylum Chordata; class Lepidosauria; order Squamata; family Phrynosomatidae; genus Urosaurus; species Urosaurus nigricauda. The sequence goes on along the minus strand of JAOEGL010000003.1, from coordinate 198,407,774 downwards.
GAGAAACCAATGTCAGAGAGTAAGTCTATCAGGAGACAGTGGTCTACGGTGTCGAAGGCCGCGGACAAATCAAGAAGAATGAGGATAGAATAATGGCCATTCGCCTTGGCCCGCAAAAGATCGTTCGAGATCTTAGTGAGGGCTGTCTCTGTGGAGTGCCGTGGGCGAAAACCAGATTGGAAAGGATCCAGAATGGAGTTGGTTTCGAGAAACTCAAGACAGCGCGAGTAAACAACTCGTTCCAACACCTTAGAAAGGAAAGGAAGAAGAGAGATTGGACGATAGCTAGCCAGGGAAGAAGGGTCAAGAGAGGGTTTTTTTAGAATAGGGGAGACTAAGGCGTGTTTAAAGACGGAAGGGAAGGAACCCGAAGAGAGGGAAAGATTAAAGATATGGAGGAGGGAGGGTAGCAAAGAGGGGGCAATAGAGATTAGAAGACGAGAAGGGATTGGGTCAAGAGGACAGGTGGTAGGTTTGGATGAGTTCAGAAGGGAAGAGAGTTCTTCCAGGGAAACTGGAGAAAAGACAGAGAATTTGTTGATAGAAGGAGTGAGAAGATTGACGGTAGGAGCCAAATCGGGAGGAGTTAGCTCAGAACGAATAGAGGTGATTTTTGTAATGAAAAAATTAGCAAAGTCGGAGGGTGAAAATAATGGAGAGACAGAGGGAAGAGAGGGTTTTAATAGTGTGTTGAAACAGGAGAAGAGGCGCTGCGGGCGCCTCTCGTTAGCACAGATTAATGATTTAAAGTAATATTCTTTTGCCATCGATAGAGCGCGTGAAAAAGATAAAAGAATGAACTTATAATGGATAAAGTCGGCCCACTCCCTGGAACTTCTCCAAAGACATTCGGCTGCACGAGAGCAGGACCGGAGAAATCTAACAGTAGGAGTGATCCAGGGCTGAGGCCTAGTCGTTGAGGAAGACACGCGCGTAGAAATAGGGGCAAGGCTGTCAAGAGTTGAGGAGAGGGTGGAGTTCAATAAGGACATAGCTGAGTCAGCGGAGTCCCCAAGATTAAGAGAAGCAAGGGATGAATCGAGGGTCTGAGTGAGATGGTTGAGGTTGAGAGAATGAAGATTGCGGAACTGGCGGGAGACGGTGTGACGGGGAGGAGGGATATAGGTAAGAGTAAAGGAAAGTAGGTGATGGTCAGATAGAGGAAAGTCGGAGGCCAAGTAGTCGGACACGACACACTTGGAAGGGAGAACTAGGTCGAGGCAGTGACCGAGGGAATGGGTTGGAGCGTTGGAGTGTGGCTGGAGGCCAAAAGAATCTAAAAGAGAGATGAAGCGAGAGGTTGAGGTATTCTTGGGATCGTCAAGGTGGATGTTAAAGTCGCCTAAGATCAGGGAGGGGACTGTGTCTGAGAGAAAGAATGTTAACCAAGATTCAAAATCTGTAAAAAACTGAGAAGCTGAACCAGGAGGACGGTAGATGATGGCGACCCGGAGTTGCAGAGGAAAAAAGAGTCTAATGGAGTGTAATTCAAATGAGGAGAACGAATAGCTGGGAGGAGAGGGGAGAACCTGAAACTGGCAAAACTTAGATAATAAGATGCCGACCCCTCCTCCACGACCCTCAAGGCAGCCAGTATGGGTGAAAGAAAGACCACCAAAAGAAAGGGCAGCAGAGGTAACAGTATCATGGGTCGGAAGCCAGGTTTCTGTGAGAGCGAGGAGGTTAAAAGAATGTGACAGAAAAAGATCATGGATTGCTGCAGCTTTTGGGGCAGCGGAGCGGCAGTTCCATAAAGCGCAAGAGAATGGGAGTTGGGAGATAGGGAGGGGGCGAATAGGGATGAGATAGGGAGAAAGAGAGGTCCGAGGAGCCATGGGGGAGGGAGGGTTGGGTGAAAGACAGATAGCAGAAGGAAATGTGGAAAGAAGAAAAATGGAAAAATAAAAATATAGTTCGACAGTGCTGGATGGAATAGACTGATGATCCCAAGACATAAGGGGGTTAAGAGGGGGGGCCTCAGATGTCCCAGGTTCAAAGATGGCAGAGGGAGGGAAGGCTGAGGGGACGCTGTCTGGTGTCCCAAGAATTGCTCCAGCTCCACCCTTCTCCCTGCTGGGCTGAAGGTGCTGCTGCTGCTTCCAAAGAGTCCCAGAGTAGTGGGAAGAGGGAGGGAAGGTCAGCGTCCAGGAGAGGTTCCTCTCAGGTGGCAAGCTGGCTGTTGTTCACAAGGGAAGGGAGGCTGGAGCAGTGCCCTTTTAAGGGAAAGGCAGGCCCTCCTCTCTCCCTGCCAAGCTGAGGGTGCTACTGCTGCTTCCAAGGAGTCCCAGAGCAGTGGGAAGAGGGAAGGTCAGCGTCCAGGAGAGGTTCCTCTCAGGTGGCAAGCTGGCTGTTGTTCACCATTTTGTGTATTTTGTTTTGTAAAGAGGAAGGTTTTACAGCAATGACTATCCAAACACTGTGTAATTGGCTTATAATTTTAATATGACAGTCTGTGTTGGATTGTGCCAACACTTTGTCAATTCAGAGTAATTTAAATCCAAAGTGAAGCTAAGTGGTCTGCATTTAAATGCCTTAATATAAAACCCACATGAAAAGAGCAAAAGAAGCAACTTCTATCCGCGCAAAATACAAATCAAAGCACAAATATCAAGGTTTTTTCTTTTGAAAAGATCTAAATATTATGATTTTATGCCCTACAGCAAAAAAGAATGTATGACCTTGCTGAGGTTTGCTCCTTTTGTGTGTATAGTTTACACACACACACACACACTAAAGTTTTATTAACTTGATGCTAGACTATATCAAGGCAAAAACCAGAATTGCAGAAGTTTGCAGATCATATAAACACGCCTCATGTACTCTATTAATTTTCAGCATCAACCATTACAGCCATACTGAATCTAATTCATATTTATCCACCAACCTTCTAAATAACCAATATACAAACAATTCCAGTAATCAATCAATACGGAAACAAATCCATCATTCCGACTCCCAAACTACTAATTTCCATAATGATCCCTCTAGCTTCATGTTGTATATTAATAGCTGCAGTTGATTTCCTTGTTTGTGTTTACATTTTTGTTTCTGTATTAATAATGAGTGTGGAAGTTAACGGTACTTTTGAGAATAAAAATAACAGCAGCATGGATGCCAAAGCCTGCTATAACTGAGCAGAGGCAGGATGATGCTCTGTCTGGGTCCTAGTGAATACATCATCCTACCGCTGTGACAATTATGGCACAGTTCATTGCCGCTGCCCTGCTACTACTGTATGCTATTATTCAGAAGGATCCTGATCTTCCAGTCCTAATATAGTGATTGGTTATTATTATGTCTATCCCCTTGGAGAAGACAAAGGAATGGCAGACAATGGTCCTGGATACTGATCCGGTCAAGGAGGAAGAGCTATTGTTAAAGAACTGGAATCCTTTCCTGCAGGCTTAGAAAATAGAAATTCATATTAAGAATTTATTTAACTTTCTTGCGATTGCCAGATATTAACATTTAAGCCCTGCTTATTCATTCTCTGCATTCTCACTGGAAGGAACCGTGGTTGCAAAAAAGAGTGTTCAATGACAATGTAAAAAGTGTGAATACTATGGTCAGACATGGGCTGTGTCCACAGTGGAGAAATAGCCCGGTTTGGCACCGCTTTAACTTCCCTGGCTCAAGGCTATGGGATTCTGGGAGTTGGAGATTGTTGTGGGGCCCCACAACAAACTCCAACTCCCAGAATCCCATAGCCTTGAGCCAGGGACGTTAAAATGGTGCCAAACCGGGTTATTTCTCTAGTGTGGATGCAGCCATGGAATACTTTACAACACTATTGTTGAGATTATCACACTAGGGTCAATTCCAGAACCATCCCACAATCATCCCATTATTGGCAATAAATATCCCATTATTGGCAACGGGATGATTGTGGGATGGTTCTGAAATTGACCCTAGTGTGATAATGATCAAACATGGAATACTTTACCACAGTCATGGCGCATTGTGTTGATATCACAGTGAAAGCTGAAGCAGTCCTTGATGCAAACTGTACCCCCCACCACCAAAAAAAAAAAAAGACTTGGCGACCCTATTACGCGGTGGTTTTGACAATAATTTTTGAAAATATTCTTCAGAAGGGGTTTGCCCCCATTGCCATCCTCTGAAGCTGAGAGAGTACGACTGGCCTAGAGTCACCCATATGGTTTCCACGGCCGAGCCAGGATTCGAACCCAGATCCTCAAAACCCTATGAAATTCACACAGTTGACAGGTGACTCCAAGGTGAGTGCTTTTCTGAAGAGTGGGGCATAAATATAACAAATAAATAAAATAAATATAGGTGTGAAAGGACTGGGGCTGAATCCCCACTGCAGATATAATCCAGTTTGACACCGCTTTAACTGCCATGTCTCATTGCTATGGAATTCTGGGAACTTGTAGTCTTGTTATGAGACATTTAGCCTTCTCTGTCAGAATAAGCTCTGGTGCCACAACAAACTACAGTTCCCAGGATTCCACAGCATTGAGGCAGGTGGCAGTTAAACTTGTATGAAAGTGGATTATTTCTGCAGTGTGTGGAGGCAGCCTGGGTTGCTCTTCTTCCTGCAACAGAGCTACCTCTTTCAAATAATAATAATAATAATATATTATTATTATAATAAATCATAATAATATAATTATAACAATTATTTATTATAATATTTATTATTATCATCATCATCATTATATTAATAATAAATAACATTACTACTAATATTTATTTTATTATCACATCCAAAGCCCACTTTACTAAATGCACCAAAAAAAGAACACAGGTCTGTTTCCTCCCGCCCGCGGCAGTTGCAGGCGCAAAACAACAACAACAAACATATTTTTTTTTTACTATGGTTCTCCCGCCCGCGCGAACGAAAAAAAAATGAACCCACCCACAGAGACAGACAGAGCGCGCTTTCTTTGAGCGTCCGTTAAAAAAAAATCGAACGTTCCTGAGCGCGCTCGCTATTGGCTCATTTCTCTGACGACGTCAGCACCCCCTCCACCAACCAGAACGGCCCGCGCCTCATTTTAAAAAAAGGGAACGCGCTTTAAAGTAGGCGTTCCAATCACTCAGCGCCGGGTTTTTTTTTGTTTCTACATCCGCGACGACGGAAGTAGTTCCGTTAATAAAGAAGTGCCTTTCATTAGTCGTCGTAGAAGGCCTTCACAAGTGGCGGAGGGATACCAAAAAGGAAGGAGTGTTATATGGCAGACCTCCAAGGCGGGGATTTGAACAACAGTTGAGGACGGAGGAGAGAGAGAGTAAGAGAGAGCGCGCTGTTGACAACAGCCAGGTTAAAAAAGACCCGGATGAGAAGCAGCTCGTCGTCGTCTGTTTCGTGGGCAGGTAAAAGGGGGCCGTTATTATATGTGTATATCGTATATGTGTATATTCCTGTGTATTAAATTAGAAATAATAGTTTCTGTTAATTTTTTTTAAAATATTATTTTTTTAATTTAATATTTAATTTTTTTTAAAAAAATTGTTTAATATTTTAAATATCATTTAACGTTCGATTTAACATTTAATGATTTATTTAATATTTAAAAAAATAATAATATTGATTTTAATATTATTTATTTATTAAGTGAATCAATAATTATAATTTGTTTGTAACTTGTAATTATAATTTATTCATGAATCAATAATTATAATTTATTTATAAGTTATAATTATGATTTATTTGTAAATTATAATTTATTTATAACTTATAATTATGATTTATTTATAAATCAATAATTATAATTTATTTGTAACTTTTAATTATAATTTATTCGTAAGTCAATACTTATAATTTATTTATAAGTTATAATTATGATTTTTTTATAAATTATATTTTATTTATATCTTATTATAATTTATTTATAAATTGTAATTATCAATTATTATCTACTTACTATTTATTTACTTATTAATAACTTATTCAAATAATGGTGCTAGCTAGGGAATCCTGGGAATTGTAGTTTTATTGTGGCACCAGAGCTTTTCTCTCTGACAGAAGAGAAGGGTAAATGTCTCACAAAACTACAATTCCCAGGATTCCCTAGCATTGAGCCAAGGCCTTTCAAGCAGTCTCAAAATGGGTTATTTCTGCACAGTGTTGTTTTTGGACCCAACTGAAAGAAAAGTTGGCAGTTATTAGCCTTTTGTGCACTAAATTCTACTTCCTCAGATGCATTTGGACACCATGAGTTGAGGTCGGTTAATAGCCAACAGGTTTTTTAAATTAAATTGTATTAAATTATTTATATCCCACCTTATGTCCTATTATTTACACCTTGTATCCAAATATCTATTATTATCTCTAATATCTCAAAAGTAAGCTTAGCTTACCAATTGCAGTTACAGTTCCAAAAGTAACTTTGTTTCCTTCCTTGTTTCTCATTAACTAAAGTAGCTATTTTGACAACATACAAATCTAGGATTGGAAATCAAGGCTGTGTTCACACTGGAGAAATAAACCGGTTTAAGTGCCATGGCTCAATGCTGTGAAATTCTGGGAATTGTAGTTTGTTGTGGGGTCCAGAGCGGAGCTCCGCTCCGCTCTGGGCCCCACAACAAACTACAATTCCCAGAATTTCACAGCATTGAGCCATGGCACTTAAACCGGTTTATTTCTCCAGTGTGAACACAGTACAAGGAAAGCTTATCCTGCTCAGTTCATCCTTTCAGTTAGCTCTCAAAAGTCCCTAAAGGATCCCTTTCCATAGTTATTTTTACTGTTGTTTTTTTTTTAAAAACCTGACTGCAAAAAACTCAAGGGCAGTTGACAACAAAATTAAGAGATATTTAAATATGTTGCTGGGCTTGTTTTGCCTGACATAAATTTTGGGAGGATATTTTTCATAGACACAAATTGTATCATGGTTCTTGCCTAATAATAATAAAGGATTTATTTATAGCCTGTAGAATCCATAACAAAAATCCATAACAAATAACAGTTTCAACAAAAAAGTGACAGTACAAATGTATATCAAATACATAGCAAATGACATAACAAATCAATTAAAAAACAAAAATTAATTCCTTCCTCCTAATCCTGAAATAAACAATAATTAGATAATTTACGATTTTAAAGTAAAACATAAGCCAAGAGGGTAGACATAGCAATACGAAATACATTGTATTTTAATTAATATTATATTATTGTATTTTGGATTCTGTAACATATCAATCTAACTAACTCTTACAACTCTCTCCTGACAGCAAAAATCATGATACGGTATAAAACAATGATAATAGATAACAACTAAAAACCAATTTAGCCCTATACAGTACTTCCACTAGCATTAACAAACAATAAACTTTGGCTCCTGGGATACAGTATTTCTATGGGTTATGGATAGATGACTCAAGTCAGTGAGAATGAAAATTATGTTCATCTTCTGTTTGTGGGGGATACCTGCAAATACAATTTGGAAAGCCTTGAGCATTTGACTCCTGAAATGTTCTGTTTCGTCCCTTGGTTTTGCTTCATGTATTTCTGCAGAACCATTTTAACCAAAATGAATTTTCTAGACAAAGTGTACTTACTTTTATGAAAACTGTTCCTAAACTGGTGTAGGATTTCTGAATCCTTGCCTCTGTGTCCTTGCAGCAGTAATAATGCAGGTGAAGTTATTGTGAAGTTTGTCTTGAAACATGGCTTATTCCTCATGCAATAGCACAATTCCTGCAGTAAATGTGAAGTGTTTGAAGTGGCCTTGCAGTTAAACTTTATACGTAATCTTGAGGCTGCGGATAAAAACGAAGCTGCTTCAGAAAGCATCAGCAAGTAAAAAAAAAGACGTACATATATTTTTGTTCACTGTCTTTAAAAAAATTATGACTACAGTGTATGTAAGATACTGTACTAAAACTAATGTTCAAGGAACACCTGAGCATTTAGGTCTTAAGTTGAAAGCCATGTGGGTTTAAATACTTGAAATATGGATATTCTCAAAGATTTCTTGTTTGTGTGTGTTGGGTTTTGTTTTTACAGCATAGTGAAATTCATTAAGGTGGCTTGAATAGTTTCAGTTCTTTTAACACAAGACTTCACATCACTGCAACAAAATTAAAGAAAATGCTTGAAAATGCTATTGCCAAGAGGAGAAAAGAAGGAAAGTTGTCCAAAATGACCTTACAAATGATCATAATTCAGTTAATACTTTGCACTTTATTCCTGGCTCTATTCTTGATTAAATGGTTAATCTTGGTTAAATGGACAATGATTTACTGAAATACATTCTTGTTCTTGTTGTACTGCAGTTTCAAAAACAGTTTCCTGGGTATATTATCTTAACAGAAGAATTTTGGTCACTCATGATAATTAAAATTTTGAGATCTTAACATTTTATATTTTTACAGGTAAATTATGCAAATGAGAAAATGCCACTATATGGAAAAATTGTTGTTATTAAAAGGAATGGGACTGATGGCACTCATTTTCCATTAACTGCAAGTTCTTGCTTATTTGGAAGGTAAAGCCGACTGTTTTTAGGAAATCTTTTACAATATTATATTGCATATGCCTTATTATTGCAGAACTGTTTTATGTGTTACAGTATCTTCCTGTAGCAAAACTCCAATTGGTGATGTGTCAATTAAATTCTCAACTTAGACCAGTCTACCTTGTGTTGCCATAACAGTTCCAGATTTGCATGTTGATGGAAACTTGAGCTTTATGAGAGTTGGCAGAAAAATGAAATCTATATTTCAGTTTGAAATTCTCTCAAATTGATCAGCAAAAACCAAAATTTAAGAAGTCATTAATATAATGCTTTTGGTGGTTGAGATAGGACGGCTGAAAGAGGTGCAGACCATGTAGTGACACATCATGGCTACAGTGCAGAACAACCATTGGAATTTGGGGACCCAATTTGATTTAGGCCCAAGAGAATTTTTTCCCCTTTGAAAACAGGAAGTGAACAGGCATCACTTCTGGTTTTTCAGAACAGCCCCCCCCCCCCCCGCCGCAATGAATGCAAAGAGACTTTAGTGATCTCTAGGGATATGCAACAAAATATGCAATGGTCACTTGAAATTAAAAATACATTGCAATCTTGTTAGTGCAAGCCATTGTGTTTTCTCCACTTGTGCCAGGGAATGGAAGAGTTGTTCGGTCTTACCAAATGTCAGGGGTTAGGTGGGTTTGGAACTAAAGGGGTTTTAAGAGGGACGGATTGGTCATCTCCTGTACTGAAAGGTATTTTTCAGGATGCATTGACAGGAAGCATAGTTGGCTCTGTAACCTGTGGTCCCTGCACATCAGTTTAGGAGTGCTAACATGGGACGGCCTAGGGAAAACCAGCACTCGAACATCAATGATTTTTATGTATTAAAACAAGTATGGATTTTATAATTCTGGGTGGGTGTTTTTCCTCAAATGTGCTGCACAGTTGTGTGATCAATATATCAATTTATATAAAATATAAAGCTGAAAATCATGTCTTTTTTTTAAGGAAAAAAGAATGCGACATCCGAATTCAGATTCCGCTGGTCTCTAAAGAACACTGTAAAATTGAAGTCAATGAAAATAAGGAGGTGTGTATTGATGCTGCTGTAATCATTGGAACTGACTTGATGTACTGTATATCTTTTTTTATTGGATATTTATTTATTTATTTTAGGCTACTTTGTTTAACTTAAGTTCTGCAACTCCAACACAGCTCAATGGAATTAATGTTCAAGATCCCACATACTTGAAGCATGGAGATGTACTGACTATTATTGATCGTTCTTTCAGGTTGGTACCAGTCATATACACAAACATCTGTGGATCTATTATTGTCATGGTTTGCTTACACTATCAGCTCCAGCAGAAAGCTGAAGGTAGTGTTATAGCTGTCATAACAGATACGCCTTAACCAAGCAAAAGCATAGTAGAGGTAACAATATTAAATTACAGAGAATGAGGGAACTATGGTGTGATTAAAGCACTTTGGGAAAACATGAGGATAAATTCATGTGAATAAAGAATGAAAAGCTGAATAGTTTTATGATGGTAGTAGAGATTTGATCAAGAGACAGCATGGTATAGTGGTTTGAGTGTTGCCCAATAGGTCACCTTAGGCAATACTAATAATAATAATATTTATTTCTAACCTGCTCCTCTGAGCGAGCAATCAGGGCAGGGTACAACATTTAAAAACATATACAGTTAAAATATTGCAGTCTATACAATCCATACCCACCTCCCACCCCTTAAAACAAGATCAAATGAAGTCATAATTAAAACAGTAACAAATATAAAAACAACACAACATTTTGAGGTCCAAGTATAGGTGGCCTTGGCTGTCAAATGGGAGATGGAAGGAAGTGGGGAGTCATCAGGCGACAGGAGAATTAACTACTATCTGGAAAGGCCTGCTGGAAGAGATGCGTCTTGGTCACTTTTTGAAAGCCATCCAAGGTTGTACCAAGACGCATCTCATCCAGCAGGCCATTCCACAGCCTGGGAGCAACAGTAGAAAAGGCCCTCTGGGAGGTCTGCGACAGCCTAGTCTTCATGGGCTGTAGCAGGTTCCTCCCAGAGGATCGAAGTGTGTGTGTGGGGGGGGGGGGTTTCAAACGGGAAGAGGTGGTCCCTAAGATAGGATGGACCCAAGCCATGTAGGACTTTAAAGGTCAAAGCCAACACCTTGTACTGTGTCTGGAAACTAATTGGCAGCCAGTGGAGAGATTTAAGCATGGGTGTTATATGCTCTCTCCTCAAAAGTACCAGTGAGTAACCTGGCTGCCATATTTTGGACCAATTGAAGTTTCTGGGTTAGGCACAAGGGTAGCTCCATGTAGAGTGTGTTACAGTAATCCAGATGTGAGGTAACCAGCGCATGTACCAAAGTCTCCAGGTCCCTCATCTCCAGGAAAGGGCGCAGCTGGCGTATCAGCCGAAGCTGATAACAGGCACTTCTGACTGTCCCATTCAACTCACATTCTCTCAGTCTCAGAGGATGGCAATTGCAAACAACCTGTGAACAAATCTTGCCAAGAAAGCCCCATGATAGGATCACCTTAGGGTTGTCGGAAACAACTTGAAGGCACATAACAACGAGGGAGACATTTTCTGAATCATACATTTGGGTGTGAATGATATTTACATGGTGGTTTGAAGAGGCTTTCAAAGTTTTAATTTAAATTTATGCCTGTTGAGTAAATTATACAAATACAACATTGTGATTACTAATGAGCAAAGAAAGCATTCTAATCTCAGAAAACTGCTGGAATCCCTGATAAGATATAGCAAGTAGTGAAACTTAAGGGTGAAACATATGACCCAAAAATGGTGAATTGGGGCTGCTGCAGCAGCTGCACACCGTGGCCCCAATCCACCACAGAGCCAGTCAAAATAGGAGCAGAAAAGATCCACACTTGTATGGGTCTGCAAAAAGCCGGCTTTTCTAGCCCTGCTGCAGGGTGCTCTAGCAGCGTGTAGACACTGCTCCCAGAGTGTCATGAAGTCGTCAGCATCTGGTTGGCAAGGATGGCTTGGGGTCATGTGGCATGTAAACACCACACCCCCAAGCCACCTGGAAGCTGGATATACTAGGCCATCTGTTTCAGCTCTAAGTGTAGTCTTAGAATTGGAAACTGCATTAGAATTGGAATCAATAGCAAGTTAAAATTTTGAGCACTTGCTATCTTCAGACTGCAGTCCTTGTACTTAGCTATTATGAATAAGCTATTATTAAATATTCCAGTACTAAATCATCAACCTACCTATGCTTGGAACAGGTTTGAATATCCACCTTTGTCACCTCCACGGAAGAGAATTTCCAGATCTCAAGAGAAGGAAACATTACAGGTAATTTCTTGAGAATAATAATCTATGCCTTCACAGTTTGCTGGGTTAAATTAAATGTCCAGGAGTGATAGGCTGAAATGAGGTTGCTGGTCTTCACATTTTTTGTAGGCTTCATAAGCAGTTGTGTATGGTTGCAGTGACATCGCTATCCCAATGTGGAGGAAGTACACAGCAAATTACATACATGTGCTCCCTTTTTCCAGTTGGGTTATTCTCCCAGTAGCCTGTTCAGTGGGCTGTTGGCAGTACAGTGTGTTAAATCATGCACCTGTGCACATCTATCCAGCTGATGAGGGGAGGTGCAAAATGTTCTCAACATGCTTAAGCCTTTCAGTTCCTGTGCATATAGAATGAGAGTGTATGCATTCAATTGATTACAAGTGAGCGGTGTCCATGAGTGGGCTAGCATCTGATCTCACCATTTGGTGGATTGTGATCCTCATGGTTGACAAAGATTGCCCATTCTTTCTGTGGGAGATAAAATTGAGGCATAAATTGAAAATGAGAAAGAGTGACTTAACAGCATAGGTTTCAATATCAATTTCTTTAAATATTGTTTTTAACTGCTGAAATGTTGTATGTTACTGCAGTGTTTCATTTCTTGTGGTATACCTATAAATGTGTGATAGGCATTTATGAAATGCTTACATCATCACTTCCCCTTCAGAAGAAATACATTACTGAAGAGTAAAAGACTGCAGATAATTTTTAAGATCAGAATAGCATTGGAGAAGTTAGATACACCTTAGATACTAATTGAATTTGGCTTGAAAGTGGTGGAAGTGAAATCTTGCTGTGAGGAAAAAACTGAATTCATTTTCACATCTTTATGCCAGTACATAAGCATAATGCTGTAAACTTACAAGTACAGTAGTAATGCATTCATTGTTCTTATACTTTTATATAACTGCACAGGTTCTCCATGTTCAGCAGGAAGAACAGGAGTTGCTGCACCCTCAGGATTCAGAAAACAGAAATTCTCAGATTTCTGGTTGGTATTCTTGACCTTTTAAATAGATGAATTAGCTGACAAAAAGTAAAGCTAAATAAGCACATTAGTAAATTGGCTCAAATCCGTAATAGCTATGGGATTTTAGGATGGGGTGAGTGGAGGGAGAGTGGTTTTGTCATTAAATTGTAGGTGATTTTAGCCTGCAATTGTCATGATTTAGACCTGCCACATCTGAATTCTTACTAACAATGACTACAGTTCACAAGCAGGCATATGTTAGCTTATTTTATTAGTGGGTACAAACATTTATTAATATATTTGTTCATGTAAGACTAGATAATTACATAGTCAGCATTTTATAACATTTGGCTGAGAATAGACATTCACATATATTTTAAAGCTTATTGTTGTCTCAGATGAGCTCACATAATGTGCTCAAAAACATGTGCCTTTAGTTTATCATAGAACATCACCCCAAGCTCCTCTGCATAATGCATGATTAAAATTTTAAAAATGCAGAATGCCCACCAGTTTGTGATTACCCAGTGTAAATAAAATATGGCAACGAATTGGTGAATGAAATCAAAAATCCAGAACAAGTCCTGTGTTGAGGACTTTCCTTTCTGATTTGTCTGTGTTTGATGCTGGGTAAAATTGTTTCAAAGAAATTGTTTAAAATTGTTTTAAAGAAAGAATTCTGTGACTATGAGAAATTATCTGGTTTTGAACATATATGTGTTGTATTTCTTTTTCATAGAGAAAAAACATGAGTGGAGGAGTGAGACGCCTGTTAGTGAGAAGAAAAGGACTAAAGAACATACTGGGCAGTATGGCACATACAAATTTCCAGATAAAATATGCCAGCCAGAAAGAAAAAATGAGATGTCTCCATTCAGCAAACTGTATGAATTAATGAAATATGAAAGCAGTGCAAAAAACACAGAAGAAAATGCAATATCCACACAACAAAAAGGGGGTTCACCCCCAGAATATGGTAATCCCATATCTCAAGATGCATCTCAAGTCCCAGCTAGGAACTCTGTGGTTAATCAAACTAAGACTGAAGCAGAAATTTGGAATGGGGTTTCACATTCTGGTAATATTAAAAGTCAAGAAGTAAACAGTGTGGTGTCAAAACTTGTATGTTTTGATGAGAACAGCTCTAGAAAATCATCTGGAAGAAGATTGTCTACAAATCTTCAAAGCTATGCCACAAAACAGAAAGAAGGTGGTGAAGATGCAAATCAGTTAAATATCTGTAACACAGAAGAGAATGAACTAGAAAAAACTAAAGTTATAAACAGTGCTAATAAAGTTTTCAGAGCAACTAGAAGAAGTACAAAATATTTTCCTCAGTCATGTTGCATAACTACTTTGGACTCTGCTGATGGAACAAAATACATTAAAACAGTAGGGCAGACACCAGAAAAAGTTGATATTGATATGGAAGCTAAGGTCACAGACATAGCTGAATTTGATGAAAGTGCTTCGCTGACACCAAAATCTAAGAGAGAGATTTTTCAACCACATCCTAGCTTATATACTAGAAATGTCAGAAGTCCTTCAAAGTTTAGCATGCAACAGGTAGAACTAGATTCATTGATTGAAATGAAGAGCTATCCAGAAACTTCATCTAAAACTGAAGAATACTCAGTACATGCTTGTATGGAGAGGCATGAATCTGACAACATTGTTGAAAATGGGTGTATTAAAATAGTGGAGAGTAACATAGGGATGACTACAGAACAAATAAATGCTCAGAAAGAAACAAAAATGGAGACCATTGCAAGTCATATCTCCAAAGATGGGAATTCCAGAAGGGTTGCCTCTCCACATCACAGTAATAAAAGTAGAAGCCCCAGAATGAATACTGAACAAAATAAAGAGTCTCCAAATAGAAGTGCTTTTATAAAACTTCTAACTACAGAGGATTTGTTAGTAATCCCTGCAGATTCTTGTACAGGTAGAGTAACACCTGTTAAGATGGATGGTGCTAGTGTGGGCAGATATTGGCTTCAGGAGGAGAAAGATAAGACAAAACAACAAACCACAAACCTGTCTGAAACTGATCATGACAATGGCGTTGAAGTATCATCTGAAGCTGTTTCAGAATCAGATATGCCAAGCCCATTAATTACAAAGTCAGGTAAATACTTTCATTACCAGCCAAAGATTTTAGAAACTGTTTTGGAAGTCTGTGTTTTAATTTTTCTCCATACAGCCCTTTGTAGAGAAGTTATACTTTTGCCTTAAAATTATGTTGTTTATAGGACCCTGTATTATGTGAGGGATGCAATCTGGGACCATTCACTTACAATGTTATGTATAATCTGGAATGCTATTTCTCTTACCTGGAATGAAGAACAAAGTGTTTTCTAGACATTTTCTACGTCCTCCAACATGAGTCTGTGGTATGCCTCTGCTGGAAGTTGATTGGAACAGTGTGCAAACACAACTAACAAGAGACCTACAGATCATCACATTTAACTGAACCCACATAGTATGGGATCCTACTGTACTGAATTCCAATCTGTGAGGGCAAAAGATCCCAATGGTATTTGCTAATCAACCAGTCCCTACTCAAACATAAACATTTGGTTTACTTAATGTGATTCAATCATAGCCAGTCATTTGAAGCAGTTCATCATTCTTGTGCTTTGATACAAACTGTCCATGGAACATAAAATGCCACCTTTTTAAAAAGTTAGTCAGAAAGCATTTAGTCTTTTACAGGATTCTTCACATTAAGATAACCAACATAGAGATGGATTGCTTTCTTTAGTTTTGTAATATGGTATGGTAAATTTATTTTACTCTTCTCTTGTAGAGATTAAAAAACCGCCTCAGAAGCGTAAAAGTAGAGAGCTATCAACTCAACTACTTGGGAAAAGAAAGAGAGTGTCTTTTGGTGGCCACCTCAGTCCTGAACTATTTGATAAGCGTTTACCTCCAAACTCACCACTGAAAAAGGGTGCAATTCCTGCAAGACTGAGCTTACCATTTGGAAACTCGCCTCGAGCAGTTCTGAAGAAGGTTTCAGGATTAAGACAGTTTGTAACCAAGGTAAATTAGTTCCTGGTTCTGAAATATCTAAAACATTCTGATCAGTGCTGTTCTAGTAATAGTATCTGTGTAACTACACATTTGACCCTTTTTATTGTCAGGCTGGAGATCTGTGGATTTGACACACCCCATATTATTCAGTGGTGGTGTGCATGGGGCACATACCACCACCTTTGAATAATATGGGGCACAGCTCTCCAGATTTTTTATCATCAGAGGATCTGGAATTGAACACCTGTGGAGAGGAATGGTCCATTACATAAAATTTCTTCCTCCTCATATTGTAGCTGTTGGATTTTAGGCTATTTTTCACTTCACAAGTACACTATATAAATGCATCTATGGTCACATACATTCATGCACTTGTCAGACTAAAGGAAGTGTCTTTTAACAAGATTAGAGGTGTAAACCTCCCCCAAATTTCAGATATTAAATATCTGCAATCTATCAGCTCTAGATCTTTAGTAGCATGTTATTCTCTTTATTTCAGGTAGTCTCAAAGGTCCTACAAGATTTCTCTATAATGTTGTTCTTATGCTAAAAATATTAACAGAATACTTATCCAAATACAGTAGATAAATGAATGATGGGGAATTTGATATGTCTGTAACTTAGGTACATTCTGTTGGTTTATTTCAATTGGGACTAAATTGTGTGGCCCTCCAGGTGATGATGGACTATATACCAGCCCTAGTCAGCACAAGCAATGGTGAGGAGTGCTGGGAGCTGCAGTCTGGAAATCACCAGAGGTTGATAATTGCCAGCTATGACATGGGCTATAAAGTGCATTTTGTGCCCCATAAAGTGTAGGTGCTAATTTGTTTAATGCATAAAATTGTACTGTTGGTTTGTAAAATGCGTAAGTATGAGCATCACAGTACTAGCAGATATACCCGTTGTTAGATTGTGATAAAGCATCAGGCTTCTTCAAATGCAGATGCATAAGCAAATCTTAATTTTTATCAGTTTTATGAGGGGCATAGAATTAGAATGTTTTTATTTTAAAAAGGTGCAGCTGGAACAGTTTCCCTTCACATTGGCTGCATCTGCATTGCAGAAATAATCCAGTTTTTTACTATTTTAACTGCCATGGCTCCATGCTATGAAGTTCTAATGATTATAGTTTTGTGAGCCATTTAGTTTTCTCTCAGAGGTCTGATGGCATAACAAACGACAAATCCCAGGATTCCATAGCATTGACCTATGACAATTAAAGTGGTGTCAGACTGCTGTGGTGAGGATGCACTGTCAGCATTTAGATTGCTAGAAGCTAACAAAGCAATGCAAAAAGAAGTGTTACCACATGCAGCAGTATACAAACATGACACAGTGCATTCCTATTTCTAGATAGTACTATAGTACTCAGAAATTAGCAAATCTGGATATTGTGTTAAACTGACTTATTCTCTGACTTTTTAACAGGAGCAGCAGAAAACTAGTTTGAGGAAAATGTCTGCCTCCCCTCCGGCCCGCAAGTCCCCAGCTGCCTCCCCTCTGGTCCCCAGGTCCCCTGCTGCCTCCCCTATGGCCCGCAAGTCCCCAGCCACCTCCCCTTTGGCTCGCAGGTCCCAAGCTGCCTCCCCTACGGCCCACAAGTCCCCAGCCTCCTCTCCTACAGCCCGCAAGTCCCCAGTCACCTCTCCTGTGGCCCGCAGGTCCCCTGCCGCCTCTCCTGTGGCCCGCAGGTCCCCTGCCGCCTCTCCTGTGGCCCACAGGTCCCCAGTCGCCTCCCCTCCATCGCGCAGGTCCCCTGCTGCCTCCCCTACAGCCCGCAGGTCCCCAGCCGCCTCCCCTACGTCCCGCAAGTCCCCAGCCGCCTCCCCTACGGCCCGCAGGTCCCCAGCCGCCTCCCCTACAGCCCGCAGGTCCCCTGCCACCTCTCCTGTGGCCCGCAGGTCCCCTGCCGCCTCCCCTCCGTCCCGCAAATCCCCTGCTGCCTCCCCATCAGCTGTCTTATCTTCTAACATAGTCCAAAGAAAAGGGCGCTTCTCTGTTACTCATGTTACCTGTCCAGCATCAGAGGAACAGGATCCCATTGCCACACATTGCCACCTGAATGAAGAATTTGCTGAAGTAAAGACACCTGAATCTACTGATCCAGTATCTAAAGCTGCTTCCTCAGTAAGGAGAAGCAAAAAATTTACTTCAAGAAGTTCCTTGCGCAGGAGTGGCATGATAAATCCTATTCAGTCTAAAAGACGAAGTGGTGCTTCTGAAGCCAATTTGATGGGTTGGTTACAATTCTTTTTATTAGAGTTTTCCTCCATACTTTTTTTAAACAAAATAATAGAATGTAGTAATTTGCTTTGTAAAATGTCCCTGATTATCTGCAAATGCATAGTATTTGATACAAAACTTGAAACCTGGAAAAATAGTGTTCTACCAAAATGTTGTACAAATCAGATGATATCTGACTACAAAGCAATATTTTTATTATGTTATTTCAGTTGCAAAGTCTTGGGCTGAAGTAGTGAAACAGGGTGTTCCAAAATCACAGATAAAGACTAACAAAACATGTGGCATTAAAAGAAAATCACCGAAGAAGATACCTACAAAACCATCACAGGTATACTTAAACTTTCACCAGGTTTACTGACATACTTATTAAATAGCACCAAATAACTTACTAGCAGTCTGTTGTAACTAGCAGTGGGATTACATGTGGTGTGTTCAGGCAGATTGCAGGTTCAATCCCTAGCAGTTCTAGTTGGTTCTAATTTTCCTTGATTTTACAACTAGAGTAGACAGTAATAGAATGATTAACTGCAACTATGTGTAAGGCATTTTCATAAATTAAGAAGAGAATGCCCCTATCTGAAGTCTACCACAGATTGCGTTTGGGATGGAATTCCAAAACCTGAGCTCCAGTCACCTCTTCACATTTCTGTGTATGTGTTCATAGTGCTGTATTTGGTTTTATACTCTTGAAACTGAAGCCAGCCTGAATTGCTATTTTAAAATACATTGGAGATAGAAATTAGAAGCATGTCCATTTGCAAAATCTGTTTGCAACATCAGTTCAACAAATAATCAACTGTGCCAGGTTTTGAGAGAGGAAAGGATGGAATGAATGGCAATCACTTCTGTAAGCATGATGAAATGAACTTGAACAACTAGTGGCCAGATGTGGAGCACGTTGGGGTGTGTGTGTGTAATTTTACTAATTTTGTACATATCAGGAAACGTAGAAATAACTTAGAAGAGTCAGGATTGCTTCCTGAAAGCTTATATGGTCAAAATATGCTAAATCATGTTTCTAAATGTGCTGCTAAAAAGTTACTTAGTGACTGATGTCCTGGATATAATCAGATAGGAACTTCTGAATTCTAGCCTTGAATTCCATCCCCTTCTTCCCTACTGGAGGTTTTCAGCGAACAAAATCTATATTTAAATATCACAGGTCTTTGATTATTCATATTTTTAAACTGTGAATTAATACTAGAAACAACACATTTTCTATATTCAAGTTTTGGCAATTGAAATCTTTGATTATCTTAATTAGATAATATATCATATCTTAATAATAAAGTAATGAATTTCATTCTGTAAGAAAACATGGTAGCCACAATTCTTCTCATATTTTTCATGTCTTCTGTCATAGTCCTTAAATTATTCTTAGCTTATCTTGATAGATATTAGAGTTTGGGTAGATGATAAGACAGAAGCAGCAGCGAACACTCTTCCCCTTAAACTGCAGCTCTTCAGTTGTTATAGCTTCTAACAATGAAAAATCATTGGAAAAGAAGATGGTGGCATGAGATCCACTGAGATGCAGATCACAGCTGCCAAGGTGCAAATCTTTAAAAGGGTGGGGTGGCTAGGAGAAATGTGGCCTGGGCTTTGGAAAAGTTTTGTTGCTGCTTTCTTACAGTAAAGTCCCGCCATTACATTTAAAATGAAATATTTGCTTGAAGGAAACAGTACAAGGGCAACCAATAACAATAGGGTTCCAAACAAAGGGTGTGGTGAACACATCAGTCCAATGACAACTTTTTATCAGATTGCAAAGGTTTTATTGTTGTTGTTTGTATTACATTCTTTTCCAGAACAATATTTCCATGTTAAAAACACCAATAAAAAAAATCAAGGGTCACTTTTCTACAGGCCATGCAAATTCTCCAGCTCCAATTTTGATTGGAAAAGCTCATTCCAACACCATGAATTTAGGTGCACAAGTTCCTAAAGTGATGTTCAACTATACTTTGAAGCAACAGCATAACTTTAATGAAAGTTTTACAGGTGAGCTATTTTTAATTAAAAGGTTTTAGCATGTAAACTAGTTGGCCATAAAAACTTGCAGGTACTAAAGAATTGCAAGATTTGGAGCTGTTCTTTTTAAAAGCACTTGAGAAAATAATTTTATTAAGCTAATCAAGTTGTTTAAATGATACAATTTAGATTTTTGAAAGGTGTTTGCATTCTTGATTCTAACTTATTTACTGAATCCTTTATCATTCTTATTGCTGATATTTCTGATTATTAGATCTTTGGATCCAAGCCACTAACTTGAATAACTTATTAAGCAAATACATACAGATACAATCAATATTAAACATACTTTTAATAGTGTGTCTTTGTGTGTTTAATCATTACATTATTGACTGTGTACATCAAATCTTTAAGAAATAAAAGCTGATCAGCCTCACCCTGAATGTTGCAAAAATTTTGACCATGATTATGTGTGAGGAGAGTGAGGCATGCAGTGGATTTATATCGTGGCCAGTTTATCAGCTTTCATTGCCAACAGATGGCACTCTGATATTATTTAAAAGGTCACTGCCTAAATCGAGTGTACTGTAATATGGTTGTGTGTTGTCCTACTATACTTGACCATGATTAGACCATACTAGACAGCCAGATGGTCACTCTCATATTAGTTTAGTTTCCCAAACTTGCATTGTGTTAAATTATCATTTACCTCATTTTGGAAGCTTCATTTTCCCAACCCACTGACTGTTTTTCTCATTTTTCACAATAGCTTTCTAATTATGTGCAGGTGTTTAGTATACTGAAAAATGAATACTCTGTACAAAAAGGAAGATTTTTTTTTAACCTCTGATCTAGTTAAAACTTGGTATTATTAGGAGACAGAAATGTAAATATTTCCATGAAATCATTGTTTGGGGTATAGTGACGGGGGGGGGGGGGATATGGTATATATTTGTATATGTATTTTATCTTTGTAAGCCGCTTTGATTGTTCCCACAAAAAGCGGGGTATAAATTAAAGCTTTATTTTATTTATTATGTATGCAGGGTCCAATCTGTCACTTTACTCAGCTGTTAATTTCAGAACTCCAGAAAGTAACTGTACTTTCATATGCCTTTTATTAACTTTGAACCCACTCCTACCCCAAAAATTACAGCCAGTAAGTAAATATAAGTGCTGGCAAGCTCATTAATATAACAGAAAGACAAAAAGGGTGGAAGGAAGAAAATTAATATATTAGTTTATATACAGTCAGCCCTCCACATTTTACTTTTGTGGATTTCATTATTCACTGATTTTATTAATGTGTTCTCTCAAGGAATCTCTAGATCCTCCACCTTGAGTCTGTGGTCAACATCCTCCAGATGTTACACTGGAGGATCTAGAGGTTCCTAGAAAAAGCACTTGTCTATATTTGTAAGTCTTCCAGTGCAATTCTATGGTCAACTTCTGGCAGATGTTGGCCAAAGACTTGCACTGGAGTACTAGATTCCTAGAGAGATGTTCTCTCAGATTAAAAAACAACAACAGTTTTTTGTTTATTTATGACTTTTCCCCATTCACGGGGGGTCCAGTTCCTCTAGCCCTAGCTAATGTGGATGGCTCACCATATGATTCTGAGATAGAATGGTCAGTTCCATGAAACAATGCTGGAAGAGGAGTGGCCAAGTGCCTGTTGTTCTTATTCCAGGTAATGAAGAAGGGCCTTATTTTCTCATCTCTTTCTTAGGCAACCAAGATGGAATTGCTGTTGAGGGATGAAGTTTACTCTTACATTCCTACAGCCAGAATGCTAACTTTCTGTTCGGAGAGTTTCAGTTTTATAACTGGCATGGGGGTAACCTAGCTTAGACAAGAGGTTTTGAACATCCATTTATGGCTGAATCCTTTCATTCCTTCACCACCAGACTGCAGTCTAAATGTAAAGGCAATAGCATGTGGATGCCTAGTGTTGATGCAGTTAGTATTTTTAATCTGTATAATGAAACTTGATTTTTAATTGTTAAAAACTATAATTGAGTACCTTATTACAAGGCTGCCTGACTTAAAACAAATTTTCTACCTGTAAAATAGGAATTCTACAGGTTTTTCCTCAAATATTTGTTAAAAAGTAAAAATAGACTTCAATTTTCTGCTGCCCACTGGAAAGTCCCAACAGAAACACACACCCTCCAACAGTTTTTTTTGGAGAGAAGTTGTTTCTTTCTGTTTGGACCTTTCAGGGGACAGAAGCATGAAGTTTACTTGTACTTGCTGCTAAAACATAATCTTCCATCTTCATTATTTTCCACCGAAGAAAAAAATGGGTTTTGAAAAAGTACCAGCCATGTCACTTACCTTTTAGTGAAAGGGGTAGGAGGATTAGAATATCTTGCATCCACTTAGGAAAGGCAATAAAAATGATGAAATAGCTTTATCCCTTTCTCTTCCTGTTCAGTTTTAGCAAGAGGCAAGAGACAAGGTATATAACTAGAAATTTCTACAAAATGTCAACTCAGCAAAATGACATATCCTTTCCCATTCTGGCAGAAAGAATGCCCCTCTTGTCCCAAAGAACACAGTGAGTTGGGCTTTTTAATAACTATCATGCCCTAAAAAAACCTTGAAAGAGGATGGTAAGGCAGTTTTCAGCATTGAGTGGAAGTGAGGAATTATGTGGATTTATTGAACTATAGTTGTGTGGGGTATTTCTTGCTTTCTTGCCCACTCATCTCTTGGCATATAGTAAATTAGTGATCACTGAGGGAAGGTTTTGATATATCATCATGATAAAGAGCTCTTGCATTTTTTTTTCTACACAATTTATGGCCTATTAGAGCTTGTGGGTATAAACTGTAATGGACATGAAATTAGGAAACATGAAGGAGTTATTAATAAACATATTTTCTGTTGCATTGAATTGCATATAAACACATGAACATCAACTGAATTTTTAAATGTTTTTGCAGGGATGGCTGAGATGTTCAAGACTCCAATGAAAGGAGAGGAGAGGAATTCTCTTTCTTTTGGTCAAAAGATTATACCAGATGTCATCTCAGAAATGCATTCTTCAGGAGAATCTGGTACATATCCTTAGTGTAGTAACTGTAGTAGTAATCATGTAGAGATTTGATTGCAGTGATTTCCTTTGATGAATCCAAATATTTAATGTATAGCTGACTATCTGAAAAGCAACACATATAGATGTGGTCTATTCCTTCTTTCTAAAAATCTGCTGGCACTGCAGAGATCACTATTTGTTCATTATAGGTCAGAAGAGCTTAGCTGTGAACAATTTTTGTGACTTCTGCAGTATATTTGAGAGCCGTAGTTACCAGTACTCCGCTATACTAGTTTAGTGTGGTCCTCTTAACAACCCAGTGCTTCTAAAATAAAATCTATGAAGGATGGATTAAGGAAAGTATATTTGATTCTAGCTCTTGGCTTTGAAAACTTGATCATTTCTCATGTAAGCAATGGATCCTTTCCTATCCTATATTCCCCTTAAACTTTCCGATATAAAACCCTGTTCTGCATTTTTATACATTAGAAAGAATGGTTTGTCATAGGTATCATTTCCACATTTGTCATAGGTATCATTTTCACATGAAAATTGAAGGAAAGAACCCCTTTAAATAAGTGTGCGACCAAACAATTTTAAGGCAACTGCTTGCTTTTAAAAGATGCATGAAATGTCAGATAGAAACCTTAAAATAAGGTATTGTAGGGAATGAAGCAAATATAAATACCATTGAAACAGTGAAACAAAGGTTGCAGGCAAATTCTTCCCTTTCACTTCTTTGGATAACCCTGAAAAATACCAACTCTTATTTGAGCCATTTCAACCATGAAGTGCACTAATACACAACCACAAGTTCATTTGTATGGTCTCAATGAGTCAATGAATTAGAAAGAAATGATCTCTAGGTCTGCCTCCTAAACTTTATAATTGGGCAAAAGTATTCATCTACATTTGGGGTATAGTGTAGTAAATAAACAAAAAGGCTTATGACAGTAACTTGAGGCAAGCTATATCAGTAATAGAAGCCCTATGATGCCTATTTTATTTATTTATTTTTATACACTGCTCTTCAGCCACAAAGGCTCAGAGCAGTTATTCATTGCTGGATAGTCCACCACTTATGCCATTATGGCTCAAAACATTGCAGTATGTGATAAACAGGGGGAAAAGTGCATATAACACTTCTTTTATAAGTATCTAGAGAGATCTTGTACAGTAGCACCTTTGAGACTAACTGAAGTAAAGAAAGAAATTGGCAGCATGAGCTTTTGTAAAGTTTAGTCTACTTTCTCAAATGCATCTGAGGAAGTAGACTGAAGTCTAAGAAAGATCATGCTGCCAATTTCAGTTAGTCTCAAAGGTGCTACAAGATCTCTCTATGTACAGATTCTGCAGACTAACAGGGCTATATCTTTGACGTCTTTTATAAAATATGGATAAGGGGAAGAGTATGTAATAGGCATCTAGGAAGCTTTTAGATATTAAGTCAGACTATTAGTCCACTTTGTCTATAATAAGCAGTGGCAGTTCAGAACAGAGGAAGACGCCTCAAATAGATTACATTCCAAGATCAGCTATTCCTAAAGCCTTTTGCTTTTACTCACCTGCAAAACTGGTTCCTCAGAAGCTTAATCTAGGAATGTCTTTAAATTGGTGCCTTAAGTTTTGATTCCCTTGAAGTGTAAACTTGAGTATCATGTAGAAGAGAAGATTTGCCTGTTTGCTAGTAAGGAGTTAAATGTATTGTAGATGTAGTCAGGATGACATCTGCTGTGACTGTGCTGTGGTTATTGGACAGGAAGAAAAGATTGTGCAGCACAGCAGTCAGTGTCTAGAAATTTTCACCAGTCAGCTGAATTCTTGTACATATAAGATCTTTTCAGAGATTCATTTAACAGGATAAAACCCAAAGAAAGACACTATCTTTTCTACTTAGTCTAATGATACCTAATACTGAGTAAGACTGAAGGGAACACATAAGTATTTTTCTCTTGTGGTGAAACCTAGTGCCTTGTTCGACTGGATGAGGACTCAATCTGGATAGTGGACCAATAGGCCAGTTGATTCAAAACCTTATTTGTTTTATGTGGCACAAAGCAAGTTGATGTTCCCTAAGAAGAGCAGTAAATAACAAAATCCTTCTTTTTCACTTGTAATTTGTCAAATCTCTACATATTAAAACTTTTTTTGTATACATATTTCTCATAGGTGAGGCATCTACAACACCTTCCAACATATCAAATCAACTAAGACTTTGTAGTCAGGATATTGTATCTCCCCCTTTAAATGAAATGTCTGAAGTTTCCAATCTTGGCCAAGATGACTTACAGATGACTCCAAGAGAAATAAGTAGTAGTTTGAAAGTAGCTGTAAGGACGAATAGTTCACCAGTAACTATAGATGAAACAGCAGGAGTGGAAGATAAAAATCCAGCAGTGGAAGACAAAAAGTTAGAAGCCATTGAGGGGCTCTCAGCAGTCAAGAGGATCTTGAGGACACCTAAGCAAAAACCAGAGCCTGTTGAGGCACTCTCGGGGGTGAAGAGGATCTTGAGGACACCCAAGCAAAAAATGGAGCCTGTTGAGGCACTCTCGGGGATCAAGAGGATCTTGAGGACACCTAAGCAAAAAGCAGGGCCTGTTGATGCACTCTCAGGGGTGAAGAGGATCTTGAGGACACCTAAGCAAAAAACAGAGCCTGTTGATGCACTCTCGGGGGTGAAGAGGATCTTGAGGACACCCAAGCAAAAAGTGGAGCCTGATGAGGCACTCTCTGGAATCGAGAGGATCTTCAGAACACCCAAGCAAGAAACAGAACCTTCTGAAGTGTTTTCAGACATCAATGGGCTCTTGAGAACGCCCAAGGAAAACCTGGATCCTGTGGCCGATGATATTGTAAGTTCCAAACTGAAAAAAACTCCAGAAGCATTAATGGGAAGTTTCAAGAAAAAACAAATATTTCAGCCTCCAAAAGATCATGCTGATGAAATACTCAAGGAAAAAGTGATACCACTAGAAGATATGGAAGGAGTGCAAAGACAGTTGAGGACACCAGTGCAAAGCTCTGAACCGACAGAAGATCTGTTTGGCATTAGCCAACTGTTTAAGACTCCAAGGCAGAAGTTTTTGCCAGTGGATGACTACTTTGGTTTACAGAAGCTTATGGCTGAGCCTAAACAGACCTGTTTAAGTCCTGAAATAGATTACACAGGTCTCAAAGAAATGTTAAGCCCTACTGATGAAAATGAGGTATGTGCTTTGTGGCCAAACATAGGAATGTATGGCTTTAAACTGCAAATGGTCATGAATGCTTAAATATCTTTTTGAGCCATTGGCAATAATCTTTGAGAACAGAAGTCTCAGCAGAGTGGAGGAGAGCAAATGTTCTCACCTTCAAAAAGGCTAAAAAAGAATAACAATTATCACCTAGTTAGAGCAGGCCATTAATCAGAGCCTGTGAACATTGAGAAGGGAATACCATAATCACAAAAAGTCAGCATGGGTTTCTGAGAGACAACTCATGTCAGACTAATCAGATCCTTTTTTGTTAAAATTACCATCTTGGTAGATGAAGGGAATGCTGTAAGCATAGCATATCTTGATTTCAGTAAGGCCTTTCACAAGGTCCCCCATGATACTCTTGCAAAAACAAACTAGTAAAATGTGGGCTAGACAATAAAACTTAGGTGGATTTGTAATTGGTTGACCAGCTGAACCCAAAGGGTGCTCAGCAATGACTTATCTTCATCTTGGAGAGAAGTGACCAGGGGGTGCCACAGGGTTCAGTCCAGGGCCCAGTGATATTCAACATCTTTATCAATGACTTGGATTAAAGAGTAGGGGGCATGCTTATCAAATTTGCAGATGGCACCAAATTAGGAGTAGCTAATACCCAAGAGGACAACATCTAAATTCAGATTAGAAAGCTGGGCCAAAGCTAACAAAATGATCAATGTAAGGTACTGTATTTTGGCAGAAAAAATGAAATGCATCGACACAGGATGGGGACATAGGCATAGGATGGGGAAAGGGATCTAGAAATCCTAGTAGACCACAAGTTGAACATGAGTCAACAGTTTGATGTGGTAGCTAAAAGGGCCAATTCTAGGCTGCATCAATAGGAGAATAGTGCCTAGATCAAGGGAAATAATAGTGCCACTCTATTCTGCTTTAATTAGGCCTCACCTGGAATACTGTGTCCATTTCTGGGCACCACAATTCAAAAAGAATGTTGACAAGCTGGAGCACGTCCAGAGGAGGGTGCCCAAAATGGTGAAGAGTCTGGAAACCATGCCTTATGAGGAGAGACTTAGGGAACTGGGTATGTTTAGCCTGGAGAAGAGAAGGTTAAGAGGAAAAAATGATAGCCCTGTTTAAGTAGTGGAGGGAGTGCCATATTGAGGATGAAGCAAGCTTGTTTTCTCCTGCTCCATCAAATAGGATCCAGAGCACTGGGTTCAAACTACAGGAAAAGAGGTTTTACCTCAACATTAGGAGGGACTTCCTTGAGAGTAAGAGCTGTTCAGACAGTGGCACACACACCCTCAGAAAGTGGTGGAATCTCCTTTGGAGGTCTTTAAACAGGCTGCATGGCCATCAGTCAGGGTGCTTTGGTTGTGTGTTCCTGCATGGCAGTGGGTTGGTCTAGATGGCCCTTGTGGCCTCTTCTGACTGGTTCTTTGTTCTAGGGTGAAACTACAATGATATTTTAGGCAGTTGTCTAAAATTAAATAAAGAGAATGAATTTATAGAAATGGTTTTCCTTGATTTGAATTCCATAAAAACATTTGTTATAATATCTGAGAGAGAGATTTTTTTTTCCTGAAAGATGTTTTTATTTAGCATATGGTCTTTTCATATAAGCTACCCTTAACTTTGTAATACTTTTAGGATGAAATACTACAGTCTGCAAATATTATGGAAGAAGATAATGGACCTTGTATTAATTCCAGAAATAAACTTGGTATGTATCAATACTATTTGAGTAAAATCTTTCTAATATGCTTTCAAGAAGAGAATAATCAACTAAAACTGTAAGTGGTAGTATTCATAACAGCTTTAGACCAACTTAAAATACTCCTTCAATAGACCTAATAACCGCCCATCTGTCTAGATCTGATTCCCCTGCAGTGGAGCAAGGACATAATGGCATGCCTTACTCCTTCCACCTGCACTGATGGATAGGAATGACAGAGATTTGTGGGAGCATCTTGTGAGGAGTAATTGAAGAAAGCCTGCCTTCCTGACTTTGCTCTGATAGGATGTATTTAAATTGCAATATCTATATCTGAAAACAGATTGTTTTCAGAGAGACCTAGATGTATATGGATAGCAGGCATGACTTCCTCGTTTTTGTGGTCTATAGTTTGATTATTTATATTGAGGAATAAGCGTAAGGTTTCTGTGTAAATGTTAATTTGAACACACAGGGCCTGGTGTTAATGTCAGCATAAAGCAAGAAGAGTCCACCAGTTGTTTAGTAATCACTGTTTAGTATGGTTTGAATACTTGTTTTTTCTCATGAAATAGAAAACATTCTACACTAAACAATGATATCAAGGAATAAAGAGCAGGTACATTGTAACTATAATTGAGGCCTATTTATTTCACTGGGAATAAAAGCCTTTGGCTGGATTATAACACATAACATGATGAGTTACGAGTTTATAGCTTTTTCATCTACAAGATAAATTCTAGAATACTGTTATTTTTATTATTATTTTTCTTTTGGTACAACTTTAGTTTGTCACACACACTGTTTCCATCTGTATTAAGTAGGTTTAAAAATTTTTAAAAAAAAATTGCAATGCAATTCTGACCTTTTAGGTATGAGATACTAGAATATGATTTTGGAAAGTACTATAAAATGGAATTGTTTGCCATCACTAATTGTTGTAGCCTATTGTGATAATTACAAATGGAAATGTTTCTTAAGTTAAAAAAATTATGACATGACCAAATAAAGCCTTTCAAACCTTTAGATAATAAAAGTACCATCATTATGCTGGTCAATGACTGAATAAAATTTAATAATTTAATATGTGTCTTTCCATGATGGCCATATTATAAAAATAATCTTGAACATGCTTTATTTTAGAATCTCTGGAAAATGAATCTGAAAGCAAAGAAGCAAAGCTGGAAGCTTCATCTGAAATAAAAATTCCTTTTACAATTCTCACAAAAGATAATAAATGTGATGCAAAATTAGAAAACTACCCACTGAAGGAATTAAAAATAAAGGCTACTGAAACAGAGTATGTAACAGAAAGCTGCCAGCCAGACGATACTGAGTCTCAGAATGCAGGCAAAACTGATTTTGTGAAAGAACCAGCAGCAAATCTTAGTCCCAAAGATAAGGAAATGGCTGGACCATTGGCTTCAAGTAGAACTAGGAAACAAAATGTTGATGAGTCCACTACTTCAACAGAACAAACAAAGAAAGTACAGAAGCATATGAGGAATTTGCACAGAGCAGAATCAGATAAAAGCAATGATGATTTTGAGCAGAGCAATACTGAATCAAGTGCTCATGAAAGCCCTATGCCAGTAATTGAATGTGTGACTACAATATCTTCTAGAGAAGAATCTAGTGAACTTTCCATTGAGACAAGCAGCAACATGCAAAATAAAGATTTTGAAACTACAGAGGTAGAAATAATTGGAAACAGCATAAGTAAAAGGAAAACAAGAGGAAAGGCTATTCCAGTAAAAACAGAAATTAAAACTTCAGAGATAGCAAGCACTGGAAACGGCATAAGTAAAAGAAATAGAAAAGGAAAGGCTATCCCAGTAAAAATAGAAAACAAAACTTCAGCGATAGAAAACATTGGAAACAGCATAAGTAGAAGAAATACAAGAAGAAATCCTATCCCAGTAAAAATAGAAAATAAAACTTCAGAGATAGAAAGCATTGGAAACAACATATATAAAAGAAATACAAGAGGAAAGGCTATCCCAGTGAAAACAGAAATTGAAATACTGAACACAGCTACTAATGAATATGAAAGTGGAAGTAAAAAATTCACTGCATCTAAAATATGTAAAATTGAAGCTTTGGAAAGCAATATAGTAGAAGTCCAAGAAAATGCAGTGATGAGGGAAAAGGGGAAAAAAGTACATTTCCTACTTGAGAAAAATAATTCTGTGTCTCTTGAAGACAAATGTGTTCTTGGAGATAACAGTATTATTCCTGAAGAAGAAAGGAGTTCATTTTCTGAAAGATCTACTTCCTCTTTCTCTGCTAAAGAGAATACATCACGAAGGAGCAAGAAGAAAGCATCTCTTGTATCACAACAACTTTGCTTTTCTCTGTCAGAAAAGAAACACACACAGATTTGTGGAGACAAAGACAAGAAGGACATAAAATCTTCTTTTGAAAACATTGCTCTTACAAATGACCCCTTAGTAGTTAGTTCTAGTTTTTTCCAAGGAAAAGCTGTGCATGAAATTCAAGTTGAAGAGAGTCCTAATGAAACTCAGAATGTCTCCCTGGAAAACAGTCAAACTCCTGCAGTTCTCAGTCCACTAAAAAAACAAGATGTTGCAAAAGAAAATCTACCCAGGAGAGGACGAAATAGACAATTCCTTTCTCATGAAATATGTACAGTATATGACAATAAACAATCAGCTGACATGAAAAAACAGAATGTGGTTGTTACCAGTGAAGAGAAACAGCCAAAAAGGGGTAGAGGAAGAAGGACTGTCACTGCATTCCAAATACCTTTGCCTCAAGAAAGTGCCAAAGCAGACCACATTAGCTCTTCCCAAACACAATGTTCCTTGCAACAAATTCAAAAAGAAGAGAATCCTAATGAAACTCCAAAGGACCCTGTGGAAAGCATACAAACTACAGAACACCATCCAGCAAGAAGTGGAAAGGCAGCAAAAAAGAATCCACTCAGAACAGGTAGAAGTAAAGGCGTTGCTCATGAAACTTCCACAGAATGTGACAATAAAAAGGCAAGTGAAGTAATAAACTGCAATGTGGTTGTTGCAATAAATGAGAATCAACAAAAAAGGGTCAGAAGGAAAAGGGGGTTGCCTTTACTCCAGGAAGGAACTCTTCCAAAGGAAAGCCCAACACCATTCAGCTTCAGTTCTGCCAATGGAGATGAATCTTTGCAACAAATTCAAAAAGAAGGATTGCCCAGTGAAAGCCAAAAAGTATCCAGGGAAGTTGTACAGAGTCCTGCAGAGCACAGGCCACCAAAACAGCAAAAAGAAGCAAAAGAGTATCGTCCCAGGAGAGGCAGAGGAAAAGAAGTAATGTCTCATGAAACTTCCACAGAATTTAGCAGTAAACAAGCAGTCGAAATAATAGACCATGGTATAGTTCTGCCCAAAGAAGGGAATCAATCAAAACGGGGCAGAGGTAAAAGAGTTGTGCCTGTATTCCAAACAAGGGAGGATACTGCTTTTGCAAAAGAAGGTCCCAAAACAGACAGCTTCAATTCTACCCAAGGAGAATGTTCATTGCAACAAAATCCAAATGAAGCAAATGTTAGTGAAACCCAAGAGATGTTCAAGGAGAGTGCAGAGCATAGCCCACCAAAAAGACTTAAAATAGCACAAGATGTTCCACCCAGAAGAAGCAGAAGAAAAGCAGCTTATCAAGAAACATTGACAGAATGTGAGAAGAAACAGGCAGCTGATTTAAAAGATGAAAATACAGTTGTCAAAAATGCTGATTCTACAAAAAGGAGTGAACCAAAGAGAGACAGAAAAAAGATTGTCCCTGCATCCGAAGCACTTTTTTCTCCCCTCAAAAATAATAGCTTAATTTTGGTTCCAACAATCAAAAGTAAAAGTGAAGTGGAACAACCAAGCAGTGTTTGGGAAACTGCAGCTACTGCGAGTGAGAGTCTACCACGTAAAAGCAGTAGAAAAAAAGTTGGCACAACTGCAACAGGCTCAGTTCCTGCCAATAAAAAATCTAAATTGCTTGATAAAGGCAAGGAGGAAAAAATGCCTGAAAATGTTCAAGATTTGACAGAAGAGAATGTACCCAAGAGAGGAAGGAAAAGAAAATTAGTTCATGAAATTTCAAGTAATAACCAGCTAGGAAACAATGAAAATACTGTAATAAATGATAAAACTGTGCATTTTGAAAGACATTTTGAAAAAAAGACTCGGCCAAAGAGGAAAAAGGAGAAAGAGAATGTTCTTGTATCTGAGCTACTGCCTTCTCTCAAAGTAAGCATTACTCTACCATCATCGTCTTCAGACAAAAGTAAAACTGCTAATGAAAATCAAAACACACTTGTTGAAAACGTTGGGAAAGGGAAACGAGCAAAATATAGTAGAAATAATGAAAAAATAATGGAATGTGCCACATCTGTCAGAAGAAACAACAAACATACTGAAGAGGTTTTTCAGGAAAAGGATTTAGAAAAGAAAACTTTGAAAAGTAAGTTTCAGGTGCTTTTCAAAATTGCTAAACACCTTAATGTTTTTGTTATACTTGAAATTCAAAGACCACAAACCTAGTTCTAAAATGTCTTTGTTCGAACTTTCAGTGTTAAATATGCTGCTGGATATAGTGTGGTACTGATTGTGATTTAAGTGACAGGTAGGGAGGTTCTAGTCTGAGATTTTTTTTACATGGAGGGAGAAAATGTGCCATGGAAGGCATATAAGCAAGCAAGATGTTTACCCATTGATGTAGGCATGCTTTACAGTTACACTAACTTAGAATTAACAATAGGATCAATAATCTTTAGCATGTGTAATGTTTATATTATGAGGACTTTAAAAATAATGCAGATAGTTGCATGCACTTTTATAGAGAGGGATCTTTAGTGGTCTCTGCGAATCATACAAATGGGTTCTTCTGCGCCTGCGCAGTTGAATTTGGAACTCTGGAATCACTGGGGCTTGCAACTTTTTGCAACTCTTTGGCGGTAGCTCTGCCCCTCCTCTAAGCCCTGTTCCCGCTCTTTTCCCCAGTTCCCTTTTTTCCACTGCATAGGCTAGTCGAAAGGAACAGTGTTGGAATCACTCAGTTTGTCTCTCTTCGGTATTTGGATCTTCGGCTTGTTTTTTGACTACTCTCCCTTGTCTGTGACTCGGCTCCTGTTTGACCTCTAGGTTTGCTAGACCTCGATTTTGGACTGTGTTTTGGACTTGATTTCTGCGGCTCCATTCAAGCACTGCGCTGTTTGTGGGGCCAAGGTCCCTCCCATGGACCTCCACAACAAGTGCCTGATCTGCCTGGGAGAAGCTCACGACATCGAGCTGTGCCCTTTGCAGATCCCTGACTCTGCAGGTGAGGAAGAACCGGGCTTCTTCTTCGTGGTCTCTGTGCCTCACACAATAGGGTTTGCGCCTGCGCAGAAGCTCCATTCGGAATGCTGAAAAGCTGAGCAGATTGGCGGGAGCCCCGCCCCTCCCATTCCCTGAGCATGCCCAATCCCGCCAATCTAGCTCCTCCTTCAGTTCTCTTTCGTCCGCCGCAAGAGTAACATCTCCTTCGGAGTGCTCTTCATCGCGACGAAAGCTGAGTAGCTAGACTCTGTCTATTTCTTTTTATTTTACTTTATTTTACTTTATTTTTGTTCTTTTTCGTTTTCTCCCGTTTTTTCCTTGAGCTGCCCCTTTTTTGTCGGAACTCGAGGGTTTTGGCCCGGACGGGCCCCTCGCGATCGGACCGGCCTCTTATGGCCGCCCCGTTCAAGAAATGTTCCGACTGTGGCGGTAAAATCCCGGTTGTGGATGGACACTCGAAGTGCAT
This sequence comes from Urosaurus nigricauda, assembly GCA_034509955.1. Lineage (NCBI taxonomy): Eukaryota > Metazoa > Chordata > Lepidosauria > Squamata > Phrynosomatidae > Urosaurus > Urosaurus nigricauda. The sequence continues at coordinate 198,374,042 of JAOEGL010000003.1, read as the reverse complement.
TTTCTGCCTAGGCAGTTCCCACATTCCGGAGAAATGCAGGCATTGCAAGGCTTTTAATCCCGCCACACTCCGCCAACGAGCAGACCGGCTCAAGGCCCACTTGTGGGAGAAGGCCCTCTCAGTCTCCCACTCCTCGGACCCGTCCACGGACCCCTTAGGACGTCTTCCAATCTCTAAGTTCCCGAGGATTCCGAAAATCAAAAAACCGACCTCGACCCCGACGGAACCCTCCTCGACGCCGGCCTCGGCCACGACTACTATGCCTCACCCTGAAGGGCAACACAGGGAGCACAAGAAGCGGCCTCCTCCCATCGAGCTGGAGAAGCCGAAAGCAAAAAAGCATAAGGAGGTCCTCACTTCGGTTGCCTCGGCGGCTGCCCAAACAGACCTGGCCATGTCTTTCCTTAGACAGCCTTCGGCCATTGACCTCTCAGTCCCGGCCCCGGTCACTGTACTAGACTCGGCGCCGGAGACTCTGGAACCCGCATTTCAGCCTGCATCCACCCAGGTCCTCGCCCCTACGGGGACGGTCTCGACCTCGGCCTCTACTGTTTCGCTGATTTCGGCTCCGACCTCTGTACCACCGAAGGAAATCCTAGCCTCTTCGGAGTGTATTTACAGGCTGCGGTTCCCATCTCCTCCACCCCCGGAAGTCTCCGGAACCATTTGAGGAGCACTACTTCGACTCGCCCCACTCGTCGGCCTCCTTTTTGGCGCGACATCGGGCCGAATCATATTGGAGAGAGCGCCATCCGTCCTACCGCTCCTACTCTCCTTCGTACCGGGATCGGTACCATGTTCGTGACCTCCACGTCGGAGACTTCTCACAATCTCGATCTCGCTCTCCCTCTCGGTCCCGGACCGAATACAGAGCCATATCTCCTCCACCGGCCTTGACAGCTACGGTGTCGAAACCTCCGGAATCGAGTGCCATTATGACCGTCTCGGCCTCAGCTACCGCTACTACTTCGACGTCGATAGTCTCTGCTCCGATCAGCTACGCGGACGCCTCGACGTCGACCTTCCGTACGGCGCCGACACAGCCCTATGTGGATCTGCAGTTGCCACCCTCCCAGTCTACGGAGGAGTCTACGGGAGAGACGGACAACCGTCCTGACTCCCCACAGCCTGCCATCTCCTCTCCCAATGAGGAAGTTGAGGACCAAACACCGGGTTCGCCTGTCGAAGACCTCCATCTCTTTACTGGAATTGTCGACAGGATGGCTAGGGCAGTAGGCCTCCAGACGGCGCAGACAGCCCAGCCCCCTAGGGACCCCATCGATAGCCTCGTGGTACGTCCCCAGCAACCAGCGGTCATTCCATTCTTGCCTTCCTTCTCGGACATCATGGTGGCCTCTTGGACCAAGCCGGCCTCGACGCCACCCGCTTCTAAGAAGCTTGACTCGTTGTATAGGGTGCAGATGGATACGGCGCCATTCTTGTTCACTCACCCAGCTCCCAACTCTCTGGTAGTGGAATCTACTTGTAAGTCTACAGGCAAGTCCCATTCTGCCCCCGTGGACAAAGACGGCAGAAGGATGGACATCTTTGGCTGACGTTTCTACTCATCCGCGGTGTTGGCAGCAAAGGTCGCCAATATGCAAGGTTGCATGGCCGGCTATCAGAAGTTTTTGTGGGACCGTGTGGCTGCTTTCATTCCTTATCTGCCTCAGGCTCAACAAGAGGCAGCTCAGGAATTCTATGCTGAGGCACTCTCCCTCATTGCTCAGGAAGTGCACTCAGCTAGACATGTCGTGGACTGTTCTGCGAAAGTGATGGTAGGTGCAGTAGCGCTCCGCCGTTTCGCCTGGTTGAGGTCTACTTCTCTCTCCGAGGAGGCTAAGTCCAAAATTGAAGATCTTCCCTTCTATGGTGAAGGTCTATTCGCCGCTAAGACTGACGAATCCCTTGACACCATGGCCAAGGCTCGTCTGAACGGAAAGAGACTTGGGCTGACACCTAACAAGCCCTCATCCAGTCGTGTCTGGCGCCAAAGGCCCTACGACCCTGGCTTTACCCGTTCTCGCTCGGCTCCGTCCTCCACCTGTAGGACCCAGCCTTACAATAGGAGGCCTTACAGACAACCTCAACAACAGCAGCAACAGCAGCAACAACAAAGGCAAGGCCAGCAACGTCAGCAGCAACAGCCTTCCAGAAAACCTTCCTCCAAGTCGCACTTTTGACGGGCTCTTGGAGGCGACACCCCATTTTTATTTGCCAGTCTCCCTTTCCTCAGTCCCCAGACTTCGCCATTTCTACGAGAACTGGTCCAAGATCACCACGGACTCCTGGGTGCTTACCATCATCCGCCTGGGATACGCCATAGAGTTCTCAAATATTCCACCAAATGGCGTTTTCTGTTCCACTCCCTCCTCTCCTCCTCTTCTGGAGGAGATTTCCTCCCTTCTCGACAAAGGAGCCATACAACGTGTTCCACCGTGCTACAAACACCAAGGCTTCTACTCCAGGTACTTCACAGTTCCGAAGAGAGGAGGAGGCCTCCGCCCCATCTTGGACCTGAGAGGCGTCAACTCATACATCACGATTCGCAAGTTCAAGATGGTGACTCTCCAATCCATCTTGCCGTTCCTGCACCAAGGGGACTGGTTTGCATCCATAGACCTAAAGGATGCTTACTTTCACATCAGCATCAGGCCTCAACATTGGAAGTATCTCCGTTTCACCATAGATGGAGATCTCTATCAATATACCGTTCTTCCTTTCGGCCTCTCCACCGCTCCTCGAGTGTTCACAAAGTGCATGGCGGTGGTCATCTCTCACCTTCGTCTTCAAGGAGTAAAGATTTTCCCTTACCTCGACGACTGGCTTCTGGTGTCGTCCTCCAAGACACAACTGTACAAAGATGTCCAGTACACTCTGGATCTGCTAGCAGACTTGGGACTCAAAGTCAACCTGCCAAAATCTATTCTCCACCCGGTGAGGGTGATAGACTATATAGGCACGTCCCTGGACTCTGTGATGGGTCGAGCCTACCTTCCCACCAGACGGGCGGAGGCCCTCTGGGAACAGCTGCGGTCTGTCCTTCACTCTCACCGTCCGTCGGCAAAGGACATTCAGAGACTGCTAGGCCACCTGGCCTCAACTACAGCGGTGACCTACCTGGCTCGTCTCAGGCTCAGGCCTCTCCAAGCTTGGTTCCTGGCTGCCTTCGATCACTTGAGGGACAATCCGTCCAAGAGACTCTTGTTGCCACCTCATGTCAGAGACTCTCTCAGGTGGTGGATGTCTCCCTCCAACATCCTCAAGGGGATGCCCTTCCAAACGCCAGAACCGTCCAGGATGGTCACTACAGACGCGCCCATGTCAGGATGGGGCGCACATCTCAACGGCTTGTGTGTACAGGGACAGTGGTCTGCACAGGAGGCAGAACTGCACATAAATGCCTTGGAACTCTTGGCAGTCATCAAAGCCTTCAGGGCATTCGAAAATCATCTCCTCCACAGAGTTGTGCAGGTAGTATCAAACAACACAACCACTGTCTGGTACATCAACAAGCAAGGAGGAACTCACTCTCCAGTCCTCTTGCGTCTCTCCCAGCAGCTGTGGACGTGGTGCCACCACCGATCCATTCATCCAGTGGCTATTCACCTGGCAGGAAAGGACAATGTGCTGGCAGACTCCCTCAGCAGGGACAAGGTGCTGCAGCACGAATGGACTCTGTCGAGTTCGGCCTTCAATCTCCTGACGTCTCGTTGGGGATTTCCCTCAGTGGACCTATTTGCCACTCCAGAGAACGCCCAATGCCAGGCATTCTACACCAGAGCGGGCAAAGGACGAGGATCCATGGGGGACGCCTTCCTTTGCAGTTGGAGTCGAGATCTCCTGTATGCGTTTCCCCCCTTTCCTCTGATCTCCAGGACGGTGGCCAAGATGGCCAGGGACCGGTCCAACGCTATACTGTTGACTCCGTTCTGGCCCAGACAACCCTGGTTCATTCCTCTTCTTCATTTGGCCAGGGGCCAATACTTCCACCTGCCGAAGTGGCCAGACCTGTTGTCCCACTCCAATGGAGTGGTCCTGCACCCGGACTTGGTCAATCTACGGATGACGGCGTGGAGGATCCAGCCATAGAGTCTCCTGACTTGCTCAGGGTCCTGTCTGCTTCGAGGAAGGACTCCACCAAGAGATCCTATGCATATAAGTGGAAGCGTTTCTGTGCCTTCGCGGAGGCTAGGTCTGAACCTTCCTCACCTGTGAGCCTTAGTACTGTTTTGCATTTTCTGTTGCACCTCAGGGATCAAGGCCTGGCCTTCTCCTCCCTCAAGGTCTACTTGTCGGCTATTGTAGCCAGCCAGCCACCCGGCTCACGATCAGCTCGCCTCTTCACGTCACCCACGTTAAAGAGGTTTTTCAAAGGACTGCATCACCTTTATCCACCGTTGCCACCACTGGCTCCAGCCTGGTCTCTCTCTCTAGTGCTTACACAGCTTACGAGACCTCCATTTGAGCCTTTGGGCTCTGCTTCCTTGAGACTGCTGACACTGAAAGTGTCCTTTCTTGTGGCCATAACTTCAGCCAGACGTGCTTCTGAACTGACAGCCCTGCGCTCAGATGAGCCTTACTTGACCTTTCACAGGGACAAGGTGGTCCTCAGACCGGACATTTCCTTCCTCCCTAAAGTGGTTTCTCAGTTTCACCTCTCCCAGGAGATTGTGCTTCCTAATTTTTATCCAGATCCTTCTTCGCCTCTGGAAAAGACTATGCACACCCTGGATGTTCGCCGTGCTTTGGCTTTTTATGTTCAGCGTTCTCAAGAGTTCAGATTATCCAATAAATTGTTTATTTGTTATGGTGGTGCCAGGAAAGGCAACCCAGTTTCATCACAACGGTTTGCAAAGTGGATTGCTCAAACCATTTCTTTGGCTTATGAACTGGCCAAACGCCTTCTCCCGGTTGGTGTTCGTGCCCATTCCACCAGGGCTACAGCTTCATCTGCTGCCTTCCTCAGAGGTGTTCCCCTGCCAGAGGTTTGCAAGGCGGCCACGTGGTCTCAACCATCCACGTTTGTGAAGCATTACCGGCTGGACTGCAGGTCCCGGAGAGATGCCAGTTTTGGTCATGCTGTTCTTTCATCGATCTTGCAGTGACCTTCCCACCTCCATAGGTAAGCTTTTCAGTCACCCTATTGTGTGAGGCACAGAGACCACGAAGAAGAAGTACAGGTTGCTTACCTGTAACTGTGTTTCTTCGAGTGGTCATCTGTGCCCTCACACAAATCCCGCCCTACCTCCCCTCGGTCAGGTCCCTGCCTTTTTGCGGCGGACTTGAACTGAAGGAGGAGCTAGATTGGCGGGATTGGGCATGCTCAGGGAATGGGAGGGGCGGGGCTCCCGCCAATCTGCTCAGCTTTTCAGCATTCCGAATGGAGCTTCTGCGCAGGCGCAAACCCTATTGTGTGAGGGCACAGATGACCACTCGAAGAAACACAGTTACAGGTAAGCAACCTGTACTTCCCGGCTGAAGTTTTATCTCCTGGATCAAGCTTTGGCTCCACAGGAGATCCTTCCTTCGACCTCCATTCCGGCTTCGACCTCCAAGGCGTCCATTCCAACCTCCAAGATGTCTCATGAGTCCCAGGAGAAGGTGACTTCTGATTCTCCTGTTGGTCCCTCCAAGTCCCCCCAGGAGATGGAGGCTCACCCCGCCGAGAAATTGGCCAAGAAGGCGGATGAGAAGTCCAATACCCCAAAAAGGATGTAAAGGACAAGCCCAGACTGGGCAAAGACCACAGGGATGAGAGTTGGCGAAAGAAGGTGAAAATCTTCTTAGGGTGAAGCACATGGCTCTTCCTCCGTTAAGGAGTCCAGCTGAAAGGCCTCTGCTAAGAGGAAGCATTCCACTGAGGGTGAGTCCCTCCGTAAAAAAGCCCTCTCCAACTCTGACGTGGGAACTGAACTGCCACATGCTTTGACACCAAAGCAGACTCCTGCCATTGAGAGATCGGCCTCCGTACCGACCACCTCCATTCCGGGAAGCATCTGTTCCTCGCAGCCTGACTCCTGCCCAGCGCTCCCCCCAGCAGAGCCAGAGTTCCCTGACCCCAATGGCGAAATCCGAGGATGAGCTGGAATACTATTACGATAGTGAGTCCGGCAGGTATTTCGTGGCAGTGGATCCATCTACCCTCGACAGACCTTGGGGTAAGCATTAGTGTCTGCTAGATGTGTCTGATGATTGGCGTGGAAGCCTCGGCGACCGTCTCTGCCAGGCAAGAAGAGGCCCATCGAGGTGAGGCAGCCACCCAGATGGCCTACTGTCCATCAAGCTCCGTTCTGTGTGGAGGCCAGCTCGAGTTCAGAGGAGGACTTGGAGGCCAAAGGCTCAGTCCCATCGCCCCTCGATACCGGTATCGAGGAGCAGAGGCTGGTTCGCTCAAGGGATCCCAGAAGTCCTTCACCCCGAAGACTTCTCCCTCTCCATCCGACCGTGAGGCCAAGAAGATCAACGGGCTGGCCAAGAAGATCTTCGAGGCCTCTGCTCTTGGACTGAGTCTCCAATTACAATGCCTGCATGGGGGCCTACATCCAGTATTTGATGGAGAGGATGTCTCCCTTGCTGGCTGACCTCCTGCAGGAGAATGCCCCAGCTGCTAACCAGCACAGGGAGGGAGGAAGCTCACTCCGTTGCAGGCCTGTTGATTACCTCGGCCAGACACATGGCGGACTGCTCGACCAAGTCTATGGCCTTGAGTGTCACCCTCCAGAGACATGCCTGGCTGTGCTCTTCAGACCTCACATCGCAGGCGAAGGCGGCCATTGAGGACATGCCCTTTGATGACGAAGGGCTCTTTGCAAAGGACATTGACGAGCGGCTGAACTTCAAGTACCGGATGAAGTCAGCAGCTAAGAAGCACGGGATGTCCACCTCCCAGGTGGCCTTCTCCCGGAGGCGCTTCGGGGCCCAGAGGTCATTCTTTGGCCAGGCTCAGAGGCCTTTCAGGCAGGAGAGGCAGTACCGGCGCCAGGACACCAGGCAAAGGTTCTCTCCGTCTTCGTTGGGCAGATGACTGCAGTCCTGGTGCCGGAGGCCGCTTTCAAGGAAGTATGACTCTGATCCAGGTAAGAAGGGGCAATGAAGTCCACTGGCGTACTCTGTTGTCTCCCCAGCTTGCCCTTTCTTTTTGGATTTGCTAAAGCCCTTCCATAACAACTGAACCCAAATCACCACCCACTCTTGGGCTTTGACCATCATATCCAGAGGATATGCCCTCAAGTTCGAAAAGCTCCCACCTACTGGAGCTGTACTCTCCACTACCCCCTCGTCCACCCTTCTCGACAAAGTACCACTCTATTACACAAGGGGGCTATCTCCCCATTGGACTCTGCCCAGGTTCCCTGGGCTTTCTTTTCACGGTACCGAAGCTGGATGGAGGCCTCTGTCCCATATTAGACCTTCGGGACCTCAACAGCTTTCTTGTGTACAAGACGTTCCAGATGGTAAGTCTCTCTTCCATCTTGCCTTTGTTATCCCAGTGACTCTGGTTTGCCACGATAGACCTCAAGGATGCCTACTTCCAAGTGGCCATTCAGGACAGACACAGAAGGTTCCTCTCCTTCGCCATCGGGACGGAGATGTACCACGACAACATCCTGTCTTTCGGCCTGGCCACGGCACCAAGGGTCTTACCAAGTGTATGGCTCCGGTGGTCGCCTACCTTCACCAGCGATGATCAAGAGTCTTCCTCTACCTAGACGACTGGCTCTTCGCGGCAGACTCTAAAGAGGGCCTTTGCCAGGACATCTCCTTTGCTGTCTCCCTCCTGCAATCTCTCGGGCTGGTGCTAAACCTCGGGAAGCCCCACTTGACCCCAGTCACCAGGATCAAGTTCATTGGGGCAATCCTCGATTCTGACACTTGTGTCGCATACCCATATGCTTCCAGTCCCTCTCTGAGGCCGTCTGGCATTGCAGCTCCAACAGATGGGTTCGGGCCCGAGATGTCCAGGTGGCACTTGGATATATGGCCTCGACCACCTTCGTTACCCCGTGGTCCTGACTTTGCTTCCAACCCCTGCAGTCCTGGTTCCTCTCCGTCTTTGACCCGTTCGTCAACCCTCCGACCAAGTGGCTAATGGTACCGAGACCAGTTGCCCAGTCCCTGTCTTGGTGGCTAGACTCCCAGAACGTTTGTGCTGGTATGCCATTCATCTCGCCAGATCCACAAGTGGTCCTCACCATGGATGCATCCATGGATGGTTGGGGAGCCTACACCATAAAGGACAAATGGCAACTGTGTCACCAGGATCTCCACATCAACGCCCTGGAGATGCTGGCTGTGGAGAAGGCCCTGAAGGCCTTCGAATCTGAGATCCTCGACAAGGTAGTACAGCTTCTGACAGACAACACCACCATCATGTAATCAACAAGCAAGGTGGCACCAGGTCCGCAACCTTGCTGGAGATAACCCTTCGCATTTGGCATTGGTGCATCCCGAGGAACATCATCCTCCAGGCAGTTCATCTCCCTGGAGAAGAGAACCTCTTGGCAGACCAGCTCAGCCGGTCAGATTCGCAGTGCCATGTGTGAACTCTGCATCCCGAGACGGTAGTGGACCTTTTCTTGAGGTGGGGCACCCCTCAAATAGACCTGTTCACGTTGGAGACTAACGCACACTTCAGCCAGTTTTGCTCCCAGGACCAGTCCCGACGCTCCCTGGGGAATGCCTTCCTTCACAGCTGGACGGGGGAATTCCTGTATGCCTTCCCTCCGTTCCCACTCATCATGAGGGTTGTCTCCAAGAAGTCAAGAGACCAGACGGACGCCATCCTGATCACCCCTTGGTGGCCCAGGCAGCCGTGGTTTCCGTCCCTTCTTCACCTGTCTCAGAACCAGTTCCTGAGGATCAAGCTGAGGACCGATCTGCTCACTCTTCAGGAGGGTTGAGTTTGGCATCTGGACATCGATGACCTTCCGCTGGTAGCGTGGAGACTCCGGCCTTAGCAGACCTTCCAGCAGCAGCGCGGCATGTGATCCTGGCAGCCCACAAGCCAGCGACCAAGAGGTCCTACTCCTGCAAGTGGCAGAGGTTTCTCCGTTTCCTGGATTCGAGAGGCCTCTCTCCATCCAGGGTGTCGACACTGACGGAGCTGGAGTTCCTGATGATGCTGGTGGAGTCAGGGCTGTGCCTTAACTCCATCAAGTTTTATTTGTCTGCTATTTGTTCCCATTTCCAATTTGATGGGAAACCTTCCTTCTTTAAGGATCCTTTGGTGAAGGGATTCTTGAAGGGCTTTCAACAACTTCCATCCGCCGGCCTTGGTACCGGCACCGGCGTGGAGCCTCGAGGTTTTTTTTATCTTGTCTTGGCACCAAGCCCTTTGAACCTACGACTACTGCTGACCTGAGGCTAGTTACTTGGAAGACAGCCTTTTTGGTAGCCATCACCTGAGCCCGCCGGGCAAGCGAGCTTTGTGCCTTGCGGAGGGACCAGCCTTTCCTTTGGTTTCACAAGGATAAGGTTGTCCTCCGTACCAACATTACCTTCTTGCCTAAGGTAGTGTCTGCTTTCCATATGTGCCAAGAGATTGTGCTCCCGACCCTGGCCCTGAACCCGACCACCGATGCCGAGTGCCATTTACACTCTTGGGACGTTCGCAGGGCTTTGGCCTTCTATTTGGACAGAACTTCAGGTTCAAGCCACTCTGACAGACTCTTCCAGTGCTATTCAGAGCCAAAGAATACCTGTGACTGCTCAGAGGTTTTCGAAATGGGTGGCTAGTAGCATCCACCTCTGCTATGAACGGTCGGGTAGAACTCTTCCTGCCAGGGTCAGGGCACATGCAACTAGGGCGGTAGCTACATCCTCCACTGGAGGTTGTCTGTAAGGCTGCTGTCTGGTCCTAACCAATGACTTTTATTAAGCATTACACGTTGGACACCAGGGCAAGAACTGACACAGCCTTTGGCAGGGCAGTGTTATTGTCTGCTTTACACTGATGTCAGGTTTTGTACCATGCCATGTTTCTGTGACACATTGCATTGTTTGTTGCATATGACACATTGCATTTTTTATGGCACTGTTTGCCTGTTTTACTTGACCTTGCTTTGCATCCAGGATTGGGTGCTCTGGTGGTATAATTCCTGTTGCATTTATGCACTGTGTATATAGTCTACTCTTTGAGTATTTGGGTTATATTTCTTCTCTGTGAGCAGCTGTTTTCACTGCTGTTGTTGTTTTCTATGCTTAAAGCAAAAACCACACAAGGTTGAATTCAAATTGATAGTTTTTATTGTGGACCAATAAACTTTTTTTGGTTCATCTTACAACTGTTGTCATGACACTCATTCCACTGCTTACCTAAGCTCACTAGTCTAACCCATTTGTATGATTCGCAGAGAACATGAAGAAGGAGGACAGGTTGCTTACCCGTAACAGTATTTCTTCGAGTGGTCATCTGCAAATACATACAAATCCGGCCCTTCCTCCCTTCAGTGTACTGCTCAAAATTGGGTCTGCTCCTCCGTCGCTTGCGGCGGAAAAATTTCAGAACTGGGGAAAAGAGTGGGAACAGGGCTTATATAGAGGAGGGGGCGGAGCTACCGCCAAAAAGTTGCAAAAAGTTGCAGGCCACTTTTCTGCCCAGTGATTCCAGAGAGTTCCGAATTTGACTGCGCAGGCGCAGTACAACCCATTTGCATGTATTCGCAGATGACCACTCGAAGAAATACTGTTTCAGGTAAGCAACCTGTCCATCTCTACTGTCTAATATACCTGTTCCAAAAAGAATATAAAAATGTTTCACTTTGTGCAATATTTATTTTTTTAAAAAAACAGAAAAAGCTGAAAGTACAACATTGACAAAAGGAAAGAAAATGAAAGATCATACCACAGCTGTGATTGAACCTACTACAGAGACAGGAAGCAGGACAAGAAGCAGCAGAAGACCAAGAAAATGAATATTGTAATAATTGGTACTTGGCTCTGATTCCTTCCTCCTCTCTTCTCATTAAGGAAATTGTTATGTCTTAAGATTTTGAAATTCAGGGAATGCTGTCTGTGTAAATATTTTGTTTGGATAACTTTCTTCAGCATATTTCTCAGCCGTGATACACAAAAGTTCTGTATATATTTTTTAGAATTTCTTCCTTAATGATGCAGGGTTTTGGGATTTTTGCTTTGTAACTCCTTTGATCTGTATTGTTTGAAGAGATTTTAGTACTGATGTTACTGTATTTGTACATTTTGACATTAAACCATATATTCATCTTTTATCTCTTGCTATGTTTCAATTCAAACCTAAGATGCTGCCACTGTAGGATGTTGATCTGCACTTGGCAATCAACAGTTTCAATGCACTAAAACAGGCACCATATTACATAGCACATAGGTAGCATATCAGTCGATATACAGTAATGTTAAATAAAGTAGACTGGTCATTTCATTCTGTTCATTTCAATACAGTATCAGTCATTGAGGGTTGCCAGGATAAGGACCTATTGATATTTCTCTTTCCTAGGGCACTCAAATTCTTATGTGAAGAACTTTCAATGGTCATAATTTCCTGTTACTGTTTTGGGACAACCATTCCCAGTCTTGGTCCTCCTGATTTTTTAGTACCTATTATCTCCAGACTTTTCTTATCATGGCTGGGAGTGATGGAAGGCTGTCCTAGGTAACAGCTGGTGGGACAATCTGTTTTGAGATGTAATAGGGTCACTGCCGAGTGCTGTAGTTGCCACAGTTGGAATAAATAAGCAGTATTCTAAAGCTACTGGAAATGTGCATGGCCCCAAAATAAATATTAAGTTGCCTGGATTATATAGTCAGTAGTTGGTGGCTTCTCTTGCCTTAATTATTCAAGAAGAGGACCTGAGTGTGGATGATATATGGAATTGGGATTTATGTTTTTATTTTGCTTGGTTTAACTAAAAGTTTCTTAGGAAAACTATAAGACATTTAATAAAGTTTATATATATATATATATATGTAATATAGCTCATGTTTGCTTCTTGGCATCTAAGTATTTTATGTGCTAGGATTGAGGGTCAGAGATCAAGACATGAAATAAAAATTGGGAAAAGTGTATACAAAGAGGCTGAACTCTACATAAGATGCAAATGAGCAGTGAATATCTAAACGTTCAGCAACCTCTTCAATAATAGTTGCATTTCTGTACAAGTTGCATTGTGGTATCTCCCCACCCCGCTTTAATGAAATGAAGTGTTTAACCAGGCCACCCTTCATGGTACAGTTAGAAATCTTCATGTTTACTGACATTCTGGATAACAGTACCTCTCCAAGGACACTGACCATAGGTCTTCACACCCACCTAGGTTTGGCTGCCAGTTCTCAAGTGCACAGCAATTATCACCTTGCACTCAGTGGATGCCTCCCCTATCCCATACCCTTCGCCCCTCTGAGAGACCATGGATAATCAAGGGAATTTTAAATGTAACACACATCCCTCTTGCCCCAGTGAAAGATTTCCAACTGATCGGGTTCTCCCCCATCTGGTCATGTAATAAAATTTAATAAAATAAATACTCAGACAAATGCACCACACATTCCCCAGCTGGAAATGAATATTATTGGGGGGGGGGGGGGACAAGATAATGATTGCAATTCTAAGTAAGTACTTACCCCACTGTTCCACCCTCAACTATTGATTCCACCCCAATCCCAATATGGGTGCAAGCCAGTGTTTTCTACACTTGCAGAGTAAAATAATAATAATGAGGTTTTCTAAACACATTAAAGCCATTAATTGTACCCTGCCACATGTTGCTGTGGTTCAGTCTGGTTAAATGGAAAAGAAAGAAAAAAGAAAATGCACATTTCTACAATATTTAATTTCACAATGCCTGTGGGTATGCAGTATTATTTGTTGTTCCATTGAAGATGTAGTGTTCCCCAATTATTCCCTCTGCACAAGTGTTCCCCAATAATTCCCTATGGGCAACTGTTCCCCAATGGTTCCCTACAGGTATGTGTGTATTCGAATGCAACATTGTATCAAAATTTCAACCAGTGAAGAACTTGCAGAGATTTAAGCTTTTGAACAAATGAACATTTACATTTTTATTTATAATATGGATCCAGCCTGAGATAAAGGGTTTTTTATGCAGGGGGAAGGCATCAGGATTGTTTATGCTCCAGAGCTTAAGCTAAGAAGCTTCCAGGGAGACTGGCTTCACTTTTACGTTACCCCATCCTCCTGGATGAAGATTACTGCACATCAAATATACATTGTTGAGGAATTTGGAGTCAAGTCTCCAGCTCTTCAAACTGGAGACTGAGTACGTAAAATGTGAGTACCTTGTATTAGAACCAGAGTAGCAAAATAATGTGTTCCAACCTGATACAGTGGTCCCCCGGGTTACGAATCCCCTGGGGAACGAAAATCCCGGGATACAAAAGAGACAGGGCCGGAAAAATGGCCCCAGCTTACGAACGTATCCCCGGGTTACGAAGGCCTCCGCCGGCTGAGAGGAAGGGACGGCCCGATCCAGCGGATCGGGCCCTCCCTTTCTCTCTGAGGAGGCCTCCTCTCCGCCGGCTGAGAGGAAGGGACGGCCCGATCCGGCGAATCGGGCCGTCCCTTTCTCTCCAAGGAGGCCTCCTCTCTGCCGGCTGAGAGGAAGGGACGGCCCGATCCGGCAGATCGGGCCGTCCCTTTCTCTCTGAGGAGGCCTCCTCTCCGCCGGCTGAGAGGAAAGGATGGCCCGATCCAGCGGATCGGGCCGTCCCTTTCTCTCTGAGGAGGCCTCCTCTCCGCCGGCTGAGAGGAAGGGATGGCCCGATCCGCTGGATCGGGCCATCCCTTTCTCTCCGAGGAAGCCTCCGCTCTCTTTCCCCCGGGTTACGAAAATTTTCAGGTTACGAAAGGTAATCCGGAACGGATTACTTTCGTAACCCGGGGGACCACTGTACTTGATTTTGGCTAAAGGGATCTAGCTGGCATGGACAAAGCAAAAAAATAAGAGAATGGAAGCCACATATTTATGCAATTTAACAAGCCCATCCACTTTGGGTTTTTTCCACTAAGGGTAAAAGTTGAAAGTTTCTCATTGGGAGACTACTATAAGCTGAAGCAAGATAACAAAGTCCTCCCCCTGCCCCAACTGTAGCAGGTGACTGAAGTCATATTTCTGCCCATTGGCTACAATTGTTTCTTGGAAACCCCAGAGACCAGCAGCCAATGCATCATGGACTAGCATCAGTCCACTGCTTTGAGTGGCACTGCACTAGACTAACCTATCCCATGTACTGATTTTGTTCGAGGAACTTTTTGAATTGGAAGTCGAGACATCCCAGCCCAAGTCAGTGCACAAGTCCTCATCTACGCCTAGTGACAAGGAGGGCTGGAAATTCAACTTGATGGCAAAGAGATTCTATTCCTCTTATGCCATCAGTCTGAAATTTTCAAATTACATTCTGTGTATGGGGGTCTATTAGAATTTGTGGGAATGTATTCTGCCCCTTTGAGGAAGAGAAATGACTGGCGAACACCATCCAAGCAGAAACTCATTCTTGTTCGGCCAGTAAATTAACTCTTCATGCCATGTGGTGGATTGCTCAGCAAAAGTGATAGCTGGAGCTACAGCACTTCATTGATATGAATGGCTTTGCTCCTCTGGTCCCCATTATTGAAGATCTTCCCTTGGATGGGCTGGATTGTTCAGCAAGGACACTGATGAAAAAAGTTTATTCAGAAAGTGCCTTCCCATAGCCAGAGTTCCAGCAATGGTTTGGATGGGAGAGGTCTTCCTTGGGACTAAGGAGATCCTACAACCCATCCACCTCTAGATGTTATTGGTTTCCATTTCAGTCTTCTGCATTCTTCAGTAAACTGCAGTCTTCAACAAAGTACCAGCTCTCATTCAAAAAAAGAACAAGGACCAAGGAAAGTATTGCTGCACACTTTGTTGTTAGCTCGAGTAGGTCACTTAGGGTGACCCTATGGATATTTCTAAGACTCCCTATCCTCCACTGCTCTGCTTAGTTCCTGCAAATTCATACCAATGATCTCCTTAATAGAGCCTATCCATCTAGCATGAGGCCTTCCTCTCTTTCTGCTTCCCTCCACCTTTCCTAGCATTATTTTTTTTCCAATGGCGCACACTATAGCTGAAGAAATATTTTTGCAGTTTTAACAAGTTTATAACTTCCCATTACATGGATTGGTTGAAATGTGTTGGAATTAGCACAGTTGGGGCATGAGCTTCTGTTTTTCTATTTTTGCTTTGGGAGCTTTCCAACGTTTCTCTTTCATATCGTCATCTCTTCTGTTTTTTTTTTTTTCCTTATTAAAATTTAATTTCTTTTGTCTTTTTTTATTTCTACTAGAGGAAAAGAATAAAATATGCTGGGGAAACAGCAGTGCACTTCACAAGAGTGGGTCCCTTTGCCAGATTTACCAGTTTCTCAGTTCCTTCAGTTTGTATTTGCAAAGAGCCTACTCTTTCTTTAAGCCAGGGAACCATGTATCCCCCTGGCTTGGAATGGACTGCCCCACACTTCAAGCTCAAATTTTGAGCATGAATTTTGGTCTATTACTGAGAGCAAAGGAGAGGGAATGGCTAAGAATGGACTTCCAGAGCTGTCATGGCAGTAGCCCTCAATTATAGCCGAGCTATTTCCATGTCAGATCACCAGAGGTGTTCCTGTATGTTTTGTGATTAATAAACATGAAGGAGGGAACAGAAAAAGGGGCAGGGGGGTGAAGACCCCAAAGAGGAAGTTTTTTAAAAAGTGTGATTATGATAATAAATAACACAACCAAAGCCTATAGGCGATGCTATATAACTGACATCAAGCCATAAATCCAGAATAATACAAAACAACATATATGTATATATGAGACAAGGGTGGCTAACACAAATGCAGAAACCAACTGAAGCTTAGAGGCAATGAGATGTATCTAAATATCATAGTACAGTGCAATCTTGCTTGTTTTAAGATCTCTGTTTCCTGTTACATGAATGGAAGTGGCCAAGTCACACAGATCATCACCAATGTCCTACCCTTGCTGCAGTTGCCGTTTTGGATATCGCAGGAGCCCTTAAACCATTTGGGGTGAGCCCACTCCTCCTTATGGCACAGCACTCTAAATAATGGCAAACCCAGGGCACTGAGACAGCAGTTTGGATCCACAGAGCAGTGGCAGTCTTTTTTTTTTTTTTACAATTATTTGCAATGGCAGTAGAATTTGATCTGGCTAATTAGCCCTGTTTCAAGATTAATTCCTGTTTTCCTGGTGAAATATAGTAGTAGTCAAAAATGCTGATTGTATATGTTGACTATGACATGGCCAACCAAAGGGGTTTGCTACTATTAAAGAACAGCCTATTTATTCCTTAGCTGACATATGCAGAATGCATTGGGTTGTGTGATTCTGGGTTTTCCTTTAATCACGATGAGTCCCTATTAAACACTAAACCTTCATTGCAGAAAAAAATGGGTTAATAGAAGAAGTGCATTCTCAGAAGGTGCCAATCTACCAAGGTATGAAGGAATCTAGAAGAGGTCTGCACTCTTATACCTTGAATGGCAAATATAGGTTTCCCTACTAATCTTTTTACTATATATGGAAGGTATATGGCTATCCATCTGAATGTTGAATTATTCTCAGAGTGACGATTGTTTTGCAAGTTCTTTGCTTGGATGTTGTCATGCCTGTGTCAAATACCTCTTCCTCGAAAATGCTGGGTTCCAAGGTATGAAAGGCATGGTGACATTTTTGCCATGTATTAATTTCCTCAACCTGGTTCAGGCAGGTTGGGGACACTTCTGGTTTTAATTTAAAAAAAAACTTTAAATGTTTGGAAAGGGACAAATTTTGGAAAAATTGTTCTCTGTGTCCACTATAAAGTTCAACAAATCATGTTAAGTCCAAAATTTTGGAGAAGATGGAGGTGCTCTTCTCAGCCATGATGGACAATGGGTCAATCAATCAAATGATTGGCCTGACTTCTCCAAGTAACTTGTGCCATTTATCCATCAAAATCTATGCAGATGTCTGGTTCAGTTACCTCTCCAGAATGTACCCTCCATCTTTAGCACAGATCTGAAAGAATAGCAGCAATTTTACCAGTGAAGTGTATTGCAAATCAATCACGTTGGAGGTATCCCAGATGTGATGTAACTGAGCATCTGCTGCTTGACCAGATCTACAATCTTGAGGAATGATTATAGTTGATGTAACAGCCTCAATACGCCTATCCGAAGCAGGGACCAGATCAAAACTGTCAAATGAGCAAACAGATTTTGGTAATATTCATATATGTTAATTTGCAAGCATATATTCAAATTTAGAAATGATTACTGTATCTTAAGTAGAAATACAGTACTTCATTATAGAGATTACTTTGATCAGGAAACGTATGCCTGCTTGGCCTGCTGTCCAATATTGGATAAGCAACTTCAAGGCCTCTCCTCCCCTTTTTTAGGATACTTCTCTTTAAATGGACTTGCACTATACAGCTCTCCAATAGGGACTTGTCCTTAATAAAATAGGATACGTGAACACTACTTCTGTTCCTCTTTATACTAGAAATTGTGCTCTATGTTTGCTCATATCTAGATTTATTTTAGATACTTGTTTTTGTGTCCCTTCATTTCAGACTTACGGTGACCCTAAGGCAAACCTATCATGAGATTTTCTTGGCAAGATTAGTTCAGAGGATGTTTACCTTTCTCTGAAGCTCAAAGAGTGTTACTTGTCAAAGGTCACCCAATTGATTTCCATGGCTGAATGAGGATTCGAATCCTGGTCTCCAGAGCCATAGGCCAACACTCAAGCCACCCATTCTAGCTCTTCACATTTTAGATATAACATCAGTTAAATGAAGTTGAACTTATCAAACCAAATCACAGTTTGTTTGTTTTTTGAATGTCACTAATTTAGGCATGAAATCTAGTTCATAAATTGCAATTCCTTTCTGTCTTCCTTTGCAGCTAGCATGGTCTTGAGATGTTGTTTTTGTGATGCAATTTAAGCTGGTGTTGCTTTATATTGATTCTATTGTTGTGTTGTATTAAGTTGGTAAGTGCCCTGGGGCTTCATGTGATCATATTTGGAGGGGCACAAATCTTCACATAAACACATTAATACACCCACCCAGACATTGTAGCCATCTATCCTCTCTGCCTCACTGCACTTTAAAGACCCTCCTGTGAGCTAGTGTTACCTCCACTAAATCTGTCTGTGATAAGGGTTTTACATGGTCATTTACTCCAAGGTGAATGCAGAGGGACAGAACGAGCCACTGATTATCCAACTTGGGAATTTACTCCTTGATTATGTTAATAACCAGGAGGCTGAAATAAGCTAGGTATCTTTGTTGTATTAGAAGATAAGAGATCATGTAAATAAGCTCTAGGATTATCCGTTATGTTATCTGCATAATATGTAATTTTTTTCTCCATGTCTTGTTAAAGCTGTTCAGCAGCTTTGGCTCAAGACAAGATTTAAAAAAAAACACACAAACCCTTTGCAACAGTTAAATTGGCAAAGTCAGGAAACTGAGCACACTCCTCAAATGTTAACAGGATGCAACCTTCTATTTATCTTTCCAATCAAGAATATTTTGCCAAAAAAAAGGGGGGGAGTATACAAATGAAAGTATTGTCTAATTATCTGCCCAAGAATGCAGCAGTGAGGGGGGAAAATACAAAAATGATCTCATTGGTAAGTCAGCTTAATACCTACCTTTTCATATTTAAAATTGCCTTGTCATTTGAGTAATGAATTTCCTCTATGCT
Source organism: Urosaurus nigricauda (assembly GCA_034509955.1). Taxonomy (NCBI): domain Eukaryota; kingdom Metazoa; phylum Chordata; class Lepidosauria; order Squamata; family Phrynosomatidae; genus Urosaurus; species Urosaurus nigricauda. The sequence continues at coordinate 198,355,319 of JAOEGL010000003.1, read as the reverse complement.
TTTTGCACAGGATTACAGCTAAATTTTATTGTAGGTGGTGCAGCCACCGACAAAGCTGCTAAACCACATTTACAGCACAGGTGTGTCACTAAGTGAACCAAAACTATTAACCTTAATACAATTTTTAAACAATTATTAAGCTAATCAGATGCAAATTAAACAAAATGAACCTATAAATATATGTGTTTTTCAAATTAGTAATTGGATTTTTTGATGATCTTTGGCTTGACATTGATAAGCTGCTTCTCATAACAGTCTAATTAGGCAATATGTAAACTTTGGCATTCGGTTCTGTCCTAGTGGCTTTTTCAAATGATGTTTGTAAAATTTGCAATTTCATATTACAGATTAAAAATTAAAAACTGCAGGAGGCTAACATTAAAATGAGAATTCATTTCAGGGAAAGCCCTGTAGACAAAATTCACCCTAATAGAATTGTGCATAAGGGGCTGCAAATCATGATCTATTGTTACACAGGGGAAGGCTTGTCAAAACCAGTATTGTTGGCCTGTAGTTCTATTCACTGTATTAAACCCATCCGTGAAGTCACTTTGGGGAAAATGTGAACATTATCAAAGAACAGTAAATTAGCAAGAAATTAAAGCATATACCCTTGCATTTCCAAAACAAAAGATCCCTTCATTAAAAACCTTTCATCAGTGGTTTAATATTCATAGCAGTAATTTGCATAACTAAATCAGTTTTCACTGATGAGAGACGACCAAAGTTTTTTCACTAATTTCTTTTCTGAATGAGCTCGCTAGGTTCTTTTTTTATTATTAAAATTTTAAGCCAGTAGTTGAGTAAACCTGCTACACTCTGTGTATATGTGTGTGTGTTTAACCATATTTTCAGGTTGTCATGGCTGGTGGACATAGGGAGAGATTCCAGCTGAAATGTTGCAACTGTAAAGATAAAATTGTTTTGTACACTATAATTTTGCTTATATATTTTTTTCTTTACTTGCAATTCAGATTTCACAAGGAAGAGTAAAGATGCTGGAAACTGCCAAATTATCCCTTTTTTGCTTCCTTGTTTTTAGAGAAGGAAGAAGTATGGTGTTGACAATGTGTGTGTGTCCCTTCATTGTATGTATATATGCATGTGTGTATGTGTAATTGTATGTACATGTGAACCTTCAAGTTGCCTTTGGAGTTATGGGACCCCATGGATTTCATAGGCTTTTCTTAGGCAAGGAGTCCCCAGAAGTGGCTTTTTTAGTTTTTTTCTCTGAAATATAGCCTACAGTATCTAATGTTCATTGGCGGTCTCCAATGCAAGTATTACTAAAGGCTGAACCTGCTTAGCCTCCAGGATCAGAAAGGATTGGGGACCTTTAGGATATTTATACCCAATGTAGTAATTAAAGCCCTCATATAGTAGGAATTTTCCAAGATCTCTGAAGGAGATATCACTTCCCCTGTTAATTGTGATGACAGAGAGAGAGAGGGTGAGAGATCAAAGATCAAATATTATATCCTTCATAGTAGAGTTTCTTTAAAAGGCTTCTGTTTTTATTTATTTTTAGTGTGGGGGGAGGACATAATGGAGTTTTTTAAAAAGGGTCCTGTATTTTTTTTTCCAAATTTTTCCCTATTCTGTTGGATCAAGAATGCACAAGAGATGCTATAACTTTCTATTTGAAGGAGTCTTTGGAGATGTTTGCAGCCAGCTAATGACTTATTATCAGTTTTATCACATTTAGTACCAGTCTTTAGTACATTTAAGAGCAACTATGCAGCTCTAGCAGGAATTTAGAGTAAAACTTTATCTCAGTGATGTTATTTCAAGTGAATATATCCAATGCTAGTGAAGGTGCACCATTGTTTTATGTCTGAAACTTAACCCAAGGAGATATAATATATATTGAGAGAGACTGAGAGAGACTAAAGGAAACAAAGAAGAAAACTGGCTTACAAGAAGAAAGTTTGAAATGAAAACTGATAACATCTTTTCCTTCCTTGTAAATGCAGCATCTAGCTATGTATAAACTTCATGTCATCTCAATTAGCACCACAATGAATATCATTACGAGAGCTGTCTCATTTTAAAGAATGAGTAGATAAACATGTTTCAAAAGCAACTAAAATTGATCAAGTCAATAAGCTCCATGTGACTCAGATATGAAAAGATTGAAGTCTTGTTACCTTTTGTAATCACTGCTTCCCCTCCACCTTCCACTATCTTCTTTAGTGTCAGGCTTATTGGCTGATGTGCACTGCTGACACCTGGCTATATCACAAAGTTCGTCTCTCTCCAGTTATGGCATTTACAGTGTGTCTCTGTGTCTCTTTCAGCGCTGTGTAAATTTACAGTGCTATCTACGAGGGGGTATCCAAAAGTTTTAATGATCACCTTTTTAAAAAAATTGACAGAAAGTTTGTTTTGATTTGTAGTTGTTAACTTATCTCTATGTAGTCACTATCTAGATTTACACATCTTTCCCAGCGTATCTTGACCCTCCGAATACCTGATATTATAGAAGGCTGCAGATTGTGCCTGACAAGGATTTTACACTGCAGAGCCAGTCACAAAAGTAAAGGACACAATGAGTTGATTTTCTCAGCAACATGCACTTGGGGGACCAATGATGACACTGACAAAATTTCATCAATATGCCATAATAACTTCCAGGTGATAATTATTACTTTATGATACCCCCTCGTAAGGCGCAGTCTGCAGACTTTTACAATATCAGGTATTCAGAGGGTCAAGATACACTGGGAAAAATGTGTAAATCTAGACAGTGACTACATAGAGATAAGTTAACACCTACAAATCAAAATAAACTTTCTGTCAATTTTTAAAAAAAGGTGATCATTATAACATTTGGATACCCTCATAATTAATAATAATTAATTATTAATAATAAATAATAATAATAATAACAATTTTTACTCAGAACTAAGCCCCATTATGTTCAAAGAGACCTACTCTTAGCTAAAGAGATCTTGCAGCACCTTTGAGACTAACCGAAAGAAAGAAATTGGCTGCATGAGTTTTCGTAGACTGCAGTCTACTTCCTAAAATGCATCTGAGGAAGTAGATTGAGGTCTAAAAGCTTACATTCCCAACTTTTTTTCTTCAGTTAGGGCCCATTCACACTGAAAACTGAACTGGTTTACAAACCAATATAAATTGGGGAAGTTCACACTTGTGACGGTTTTTCCTGGGGGAAGTTCACATTCGCACCGGGTTTACCTGACCTGAATTCACACACTTCTTTCATCCTCTTCCTCCCTGCAACCCCACATCGCATCCTTCCTTCCTCCTCTTCCTCCCTGCAACCACAGATCACATCCTTCCTCCTGTTCATCCCTGCAACTCCACATCACAACATTCCTTCCTCCTTTTCCTCCCTGCAACCCCAGATCACATCCTTCCTTCCTCCTCTTCCTCCCTCCCTCCCTGCCATCTCCAATGGGGTCTTCCTTTCTCTTCCTCCCTCCCTGCAAGCTCCAATCAGGGGATCAGCCTTCTTCCACTTGCACTCTTCCTCCTCCTCCTCCTCCTCTGCCCCCACTGCCATGGCTGAATCTCTCCATGGCATTTTCAGTGTGAAGGAAAATCTGGCATAAAATGCCATGGAGAGATTTGATCGTGGCAAATCAAATGCCACGGAGAGATTCAATTGTGGCAAATCCATGAAATAACATGGGTTATTCCTTTAGTGTGAATGGGGCCTTAGACTCAAAGGTACTAAAAGATCTCTTTACATACTGATTTTATAGACAAACATAGCTATATCTTTTAATTCTACTTCTAGCTAAGAGAGTGCATGATTTCATCCTCAAAGGTAGATGTTAGCATTCCTGCTTTACCTAAGAACATCTGTCTTGCAGTCTTCTCCACTGCAAGATTGTCCATGCTATCTTTACTGGCTATATGACAAAGAGAATTGAGAAGAAGCAGAATGTAGGAAGAACTCAAGTCAAACCTGAACCCCAGATATAGGGACTGTGTTGCTGTGCAAAGCAGATCTTATGGTTTGATACAAAGTAAGGAAATCAGCTCACTGTAAAGATTATGAGGAGATAACACAATTATTATAAATGCATACAAAAAGAATAGAGTTTTCTTAGTATTTGTTAGTCCAATCCTAGGAAGTTATCAATGCGGTCAGACTTTTCCTACTAACAGAGGTGGTGGTGGGTTTAAAAAGAGGCAGGGAGATAATGGTTTGCTAAATAATGAGTGGGAAGGTTCTAAGGCAATAGTGAGATATGAGACCCAGGTTGATCAGGAATTCCTTCAGGTTTTGCTGGTGATGGGAAAGCCATGTTAGGAGAACAATGGATAAACCTGGAGTAATTTCAGGAAACGGAGGAAGAAATAGTGTAGTACTTTAACGTGCTGATTTGTTTTCAAATGAGGACGCTTCAGGATTGAATTGTACTTCTTGCTTAAGCAATAGATTGGGCATTTCCAGCTGGAGTGACAATTGGAAGTCAAGAAGATACCATTTTTAGTAACCAGAGAGTCCAAGCTTTGCACGCTCTGTTAGTCAAAAACACAAGTCAATAAGAATGAACATAATTTACAGTAATGACACATCTCCCTATTGTTGTTGTTGTTTTTGTGAGCCTTCAAGTCATTTCTGACTTATAGCAACCCTAAGGCAAACCAATCACAGGGTTTCTTGGCAGAATTTGTTCAGAGGTTGTTCAGAGGAGGTTTGCCCTTGCCTTACTTACTTACATTGTGAGATCCTCATTAACATCCCTAAACAAAGAAAAATCCTTTATAGGCCTTTACTAAGTCTACGATTACTATAGTGTATCATGTATTAATTGCCATACCTTATATACTAACAGCAAGTTCAAGCATTGATCCTTATTTCATGCAAAATAGGACCTTCCACATAGGACACAGAGAGAGATCGCATACTTTGGCAAAAAACAAACAAGTTGTGTGTATGCCTTTGAGTCACCTGTCAACTTATGGTAACCCGGTGAATTTCATAGGCTTTTCTTAGATAAGGAATACTCAAGAGATGGTTTTGCCCATTCCTTCCTCTGAAATATGGCCTATAGCACCTGGTATTCATTGGCATCTTCCATCCAAGTACTAACTAGAGCTGACCCTGCTTAGCTTCTAAGATCAGATGGGATCTGGTGCTTTTAGGGTATTTAGGATCTATCAGTTATTAAAGAGAAGTACAACATTTCATTTTTTCTGCTGTTTACTCACAGTGGCAGCAGCCTTACAAAAGAGCTTTTAAAACCAAGAAAAATGGAAGCACTCTTGCTGCCGCACCAGTTAAAACAACCCTAAAATCTGGAGGAAAGGTGAGTAAAGTTAATTTTACTCACCTTTCCTCCAGATCACACAGTTTTGCCCTTCTTCTCATTTCACCTCCAAACTTCAACTAAGTAAAACATGTGCCTTCAAGTTCATTGTTGACTTATGGTGACCTCACAAATTACAGGATTTTCAGAGGTAGGAAATACACAGAGGTGGTCTGTCATTGACTTCCCCTAACTATAGCCACAACAAGTATTACCTGGTGGTCTCCTTTGCAAGTACTAACTAGGCCTGACCCTACTTAGCTTCCAAGATCAAATGGGATCTGGTGTTTTCAGGGCAAGTGCAACTGTTCTGAATCCATGTCTCTGCAACAGGTATAGGCAACAACAGAAGTGATGGAATGGAGCAGTCTCTCCCTCACATCCAGGGGACTGACCATGGGTTGCACCATACCATCCACTACCTCATTTTGTACTACTCAGTAAGTTTTAAGATTTCACGTCAACCTAAATTGTAAGCTGCTTCAAGTCCCAATTTTAGGGGGAAAGCAAGATAACGACAACAAGATCAACAACAACAGTAACATAAAGCTTGCTTATTCTGTGACTTTTTAGTTGTAGGATATTATGTTACTGCTGCTTTTGGATCCCCCGTCCCATGAACCAATGTAGTTTCCTGCATTAATTAAAGCATGTAATACTTGTCATCTGTAACTTCCAAAATTGAAAACTGTACAGTGCATTACACTGATAGGTACTACATAAAGAAACAATCATGAATATGTTGTTGATTCATTTATCCACATTGTGTGCTTGCTGCTAGTTTCAACCCCGATTCTACTTTTCCAGTGTAAATTTGACCTCTCTTGTCTTTGTGTCCTTGTCTTAGTTTCAGCTGAAATCCTTAAGCTATAAACTCTACCCAAGCATACATCAAGTGTCATGCCCCTATGGCCCTGTCCTATTTATAGAAATTTCTAACAACTTCCATTCAAATGGCAGCTCTGATCAACATGGAAAATGAGCTTCAGGTCTCATTTGAATACTGTGTTCTTCACATTGAAAACCACAACACAATTTTGCATGACTCTTGTCTTCAGCAGTTACTGCCAAGGGGCAGACGCTCAGAGGGCACAAATGCAGAAAGAGCAGGGCTCCAGGAAAATTAACAAAACTGGGCAATAACATTCAAATAGCATTGTACTGTTGGCTGGTTCCCGTTTTGCTCTCCTTTTATCAGCATGCAAATATGTCCTTATTTAAACAGACCTTCAGCTAACTGGTTTGGAATGGAAAGGTATGCAATGGGTATACTTTCCCCCCCTCATCTGAAACATTTTATGTGCTTGTTTTAATTATCAATTTAATTGTTTGAAATTAATGTTTTCAATAATGTTTTAATTGGATGAGTTGTTTAATCCTTTAAAAAACTTTTCTACCACATATTGTTTTACCTGTTCTGTTTTATCTTAAATCACCTAGAGTTTAAGTGTCCCATATTGAGAGGAGGAGGGATATAAATCAAATGCGTCAACTCAAATCAAATAATACACTGTAGCCCAGCAGTTTCATTTGTTACCCAAATTTAAAAGTTCAGTAATTAAAAAGAGGGCAAGAGGCAACAAATGTTTTCTTTGGGGCTGAACTGACCACCCCTAAGGGGTGGCCTTCAGCCACCACTTTCTTTACCGGATCAGGACAGCAGCAACTACCTGCCACAGCCCTCATCTGGCCTTTCCATGGTTCAAAAAGCTGCAAAAAGTGGCTCCTTTTTGTGACACGGAAAGGGCGGTATAGCTGCCGGTGCCATGGATTTTCGGCACTCCTTTGGTGCTGCGTCATCTGGATGCAGCACCAGAGGAGGTGCATGGCATCATGGCATGGGGAAGGGGTGCATGGCATCATGCCCCCACTCCGTGCCCCCACTCAGCCCCGATGCCGGCCTTTGGTGTCGGTCTGTCGAGGCTCTTTATCATCCACTCTGAACTGAAAATTATGTTACTGTATTTAAAATAATCTAAAATCATACAACAAATTTATATAGCCAGCCCATAATATACATTCTTAGGCTGCCTTACAAAGCCAAGAAAGCAGGTCATAGGGAAAGGGCTTTTGACAGCAGCCACAGCACAAAGGTTTGTTCAAAGTATCTTCCAAAGATGTTTTCCATGCTTCCTTAAACCTGTGAGAAACAAAAACTTAATGTCTAGCTGCATTGACAGAAAACAATACACCAGGTTTCTTCAGAATCATGGCTTATCGTTCACATGCACATATGATCATACATGCTGCCTCATCACTGCTACATACCATCTCTTGTAAGTAGATGTGGCTAAGCTAACCAGAAACTTAACAAGCTGGAAAGAACCCATGTTGTTACATTCATACCATGACTCTTGCTTTGTTGCTCCCGCAACAAGTTAGAGTTGAAAATGGGGCCTCAAGGTGGCTCCTGGATCTGTGTTTGTTAGAAGAGTGACGAGCCAATGTCTGTGTTCAGATGTAATACTCAGCTTAATTCACCCCAGTATGCTCCAGGGTAGTCTAGTACAGGGACTTGGGATATGGATTCATCCAGATGTTTTTGGACTTCAGCTCCCATTTGCCCTAGCCAGCATAGATAGTGGTGAGTGATAATGGGAGTCAACTTTAATCATCCCTAGTTGCTGCTGGTAAAGGAGCCAAGGAAGAACACTTGGGCAGAGTGCACTAGCATACTTTTTCTGGAATGATAAGCCCGGATTCTGAGGAATTGTGTGAAAATGCCCTCTGCTTCCAGAAAGTTCTTTCAATAGTCAGTGAAACAGTGAATGACATTTTCTCTGTAGGGTCAGGATGGGCAAAGTGTGGCCTGTGAGTTACTTGAAGCCCCCGCAATCCATTTCTGTAGCCCCCAGGGTTCCACAGAGGTTGAAAAATTGACTCCAAAATATATTTTGTTTTGTTCTGAAATGACTCAAAATGACCTCATTTTTGCCACATTCTGACCACTCAAAAATGTATATATGCCCAGGAGAGGCCTTTTGTTCACTTTCAGTAGTTAAAAAGAGCCTCTCTTGGGCATAAAATGGCCCAGAAAGCCTGAAAAACATAGCGAGAATGCCTCCCATCTTTCCCTGGAGGGCATTTGGATGCATTTGTGTGTGTGTGTGTGTGGGGGGGATTATTCTGGAGGAGGAGGTGCAGTGGGGGTAACAAGGACCCTCCACAGTGTCCTGGGAGGCTAACACAGCTCCCTAGACTTCCATAGTTGCCTACAAAAACTATGGTTGCTATAACTAAAATGCATCCAACTCAAAGCTTGGTGGCTGGGAAACAAGGCAAGTGAAACCAAGGAATCTTTTCTCAGACATACATAATAGAACACTTTTCCATAAGAAAGATCTTTGTATCTGCCTGCTCAGTGGTGGATTAAAAGCATATTAAAGCTAACTTTGAAAGGTATCCTTGCAAAATAACTTGAGGTGAGCCATTTCAGGATAGAACAGACAAGATTTGATGGTATTTACCATTTTTTTCTGATCATGATTATGATGTATGGTCAACTTTGACTTTTCCAATTTGATAATTCACATATTAACATGTTCTCACTAAAAAATATCTAAGTCAGTGGTTCTCAACCTTCCTACTGCTTCGACTCTTTAATACAATTCCTCATGTTGTGGTGTTCCCCGACCATAAAATTGAGGTGTCTCAGTTCCTAAGACCACCAGAAATATGTGTTTTCTGATGGTCTTAGGGGACCCCTATGAAAGGGTCATTCGACCCCCAAAGGGATCATGAACCACTGCTTTAGGCCCTCCAGCGCAACTCTGCTGGAAGTTGACCATAGAGTCATACTGGAGGACCTAGAGATTCCTAGAGAGAACATTTATCTAAGCATTTGTAGGTCCTCTAGCATGATCCTATGGTCAACTTCTGGCAGATGTTGACTTTAGAGTTGCACTGGATCTGTCATTGTTGTGTGTCTTCAAGTCATTTCTGAGTTGTGGCAATCCTAAAACTAGGTTTTCTTAGCAAGATTTATTCAGAGGGGTTTTGCCTTTGTCTTCCTCTGAGACTGAATCTAGATTCCCAAGTACTATTGTGATTTAAGACCTTAACTTATCAGCAAAGGAAACTTGATCTTAGCATAAAATTGATGTGAAAGGTAATATTTTACAAGTTTATTTGGAAAATGAATAAATATACAAATGTATACACATTTAACTGGAAAGGAAAATAGGGAATGTATTTTCTTATATCAAAGGATTTTCAATGCTTTGTAGAGTATGAGAAGATCTTTTGTACAGGGGGATGTTGCAAACAGTTCCAGGCTGTGATGCAGCTTAGGTCCTTGATGTATTCCTAAAAATATTTTTGAATGTTCAAATCACAACTCTGTGGCTTGGGTGCAGAGGGAGTTCTATTATCAAAAATGTAATGAGTTTAATGTGCAGAGTTTATACATCATTGAAGTGTCTCCACAGATTAAAGCAACTCCATAATATATTTTAATATATTATGAAGTTATGCCAAACTTGTCTGTTAAAACAGAAGCCTATGAGCTTCTTCCAAGTACATACTGTATATAAACCAATTTAATGTGGTGCTTATTCCAAAATATGAACACTAAAAATAAATAAATAAATAAATAAATAAATAAAAAATGGGGGAGGATGATACAGCCAGCTTTAACTGCCTTCTGAAACATTAGGGCGCTTGCAAACTAAATTTCTTGAAATATCAACAGTGCTCGTATTCACAGAGGATTACATTGATGAAAAACATCAAGCTAAAAAACGCATGTTTTAGTGAGCCTGAGCTCTGAAAATCATTTTCATTGTGCATATTTGATATCTGAATATTTGCAAATCAGGCCAAATGATGTTGCTAAAAGTTTCTTCATACATTAGGCTGAAACTCAGAATGAGATACTGGGGTCCAAATTGACATTTGTTTAGCAAAATCCTGAGCCTACAAGCAAATGTGTCCACTTAATACTATCTTGCATGGCAGCTGCAAACATTAGATGGTGAATGAAAATATAGATTTTTTAAAAAAGCAAAAAAGCAAAGAAGATACGATAATATTAAACCAGAATGTTCCAAGCTCCAGGCTGCCAACTCTTACAATTTTACTGTTTGATTGTGCCATTTAATTGCTTTTCCTAAAGTCTTTAACAGTCTGATCCTCTTGGATCACAGTCTGATTTCCAGAATCCTAGCATAAATAGAAAGGGACATTTGTCAAAGGGGAAATCTTTATCTTTACCTTTGCCTTTACCTTCATAGGGCAGGCTTGGTGCTCAACTGGCCAGACGTCATCAAGACAGTTCACATTAGAACCAGGAATTGGGCCCTGTGTCATTTGGATTGCTTGCTGGGAGGATGGAAGGAGGACATTTTATTTGTCCCATGTGGTCACATCCTTAGTTTATTTATTTAAGATTGTAGATAATGCAGATGACTGTAGAAGAGCAACATTTTATCAGCACTAGAGGGCATTACTAGTCCAAGATATTCCATTTCTAATAACTAAAGAGTAAATATATGCCATTACAGCCTAAACATAATGATGGAACAGCACTCCTTTTGGGGGGCAACTAACTGGCTGGTTACTTTATAGTCATTTTAAAAATTACTCTGTATGGTTTCACTACATGTTAGGGGAACTATATTATAAGGTTTGAGGGCTTGCTTGCTGTTTCTATTGCTGGCATTTTGTTGTGGATGCTGACACAATGACAAGAGGGATGGAAGTAAATTATGTTCCATAGTAAAGGTTTACAGGATTCAGAATTTTTTTAAGTAACTGAAAAAAGTGGGGTTTTTTTTGAAATAAAGAACTGTGGAAATGGGGAGAAATGTTTTAAACATTGCAACCATGACACTAATTAACTATGTTGGAGGCCTTAACAATAACTGTAACTTTGGGACTAAATAGACCATCAATTTGAGCCAGCTTCCTGGTGGTGTGGAGGTATAGCGACTGCATGCTGCATGTCCTGACCACCTCCAACCCAGTGTCATGCCACCTGCTCAATGGTGGACAGCATTGGGGCATTCCAGTGATGCAGTGACCAGATGCCACACATCACCGTAGCTCTTCTTCGCTCCCACAGCTCTATAGGAGCGCAGATGAACTGTAGTGCTGGTGAAAAGAGAACCTCTTTTCTGGCCCCAAAAGGAGTGGCATTTTGCAGTAGCCATGACCCTGATCTGACGATCAAAGGGGCAGAGTAGAGCCACTCCTTCAGGGTGGTCTGTTTCGACCCTTTGTTTAAAAAGTAATTTTCCATGCTCTGTATCAGTGATATCACTTGGGAGGGGGGGGGGAGGACCACAATAGGTGACACCCAGAAAAATGATGACACCCAAAAGGGTGCACACACACATTTATTGGCTACCCCAGCTCCAGATTTCCTCTCCAGGGACAATGCTTGGGACTGGAAGGGTGCACACCTGCCCTTGCTGGCTGCTCCAGCCCAGGGCTTTCTTGCAGAAGAGAAAGCCCAGGGTAGGAGAGCAGGAGCAGTGCATGCTGCAGCAAAGCCTGGAGGGCCAGTGTGCCATTTTGGCTGCCCTCCCATCCCCTCAGCAGCCTAACCCCTCTCAATGGCATTGGGATGCCATTGCTCTGTATCTCCTACAGTTGGTCAGCATTCTCTGCCCATTGAGCATACCCAGTCATTTCAAGGTCATTTGCTAGTTTGTCCCTCTTTAGGGCTTTCCCCCCAAAGTTGGTTGTAATTCCGCAAACTATGGTGTCCATCCAAGGCTTTCCTCTTGTGTATAGACAATGTCTACTGGGCTATAGAAGGGTTAGAATTTTGTGAACTAAAACTGGAATTCACAAATATGGTTATAACCACATTAGTTCTATAGCTGTGTAGTGCCTCCCAGCCTGACTCCTCCCTCCACTCCACACTTACCAGGCTGCAGCTGCTGTGACTGAGTGGTGTCAGTCAAGAAGCAGCTAACTGATGTTTCCACCCTTTTCTATGAATGATCTCCAGTCTCACAGCCACAAGCTGGCTCCCTGTCGCAATTTCCCCTTGCACCAGTGATTGCTTGAACAAGAGGAGATGGGAATATCAATCAATTGCTTCCCGATCAACAGAGAACAGACCTCTGTTGATTGCAGCAGCTGCTGCCCAGTGAGTGGGATTTGAAGAACTTTCAGTCTTTGCATTTCCCTTAAACTAGGGAATATATGGACATTGTGAATATGAACCAGTTTCATACTTCATATAAATGCATAATTCTAGTTTATGCATTTATAACTGTGGTAGGTTGCATCTGCATTGCAGAAATAATCCAGGTTGATGCCACTTCAACTGCAATGGCTTGATGCTATGGAATTCTGGGAATTGTAGTTTTCTGAGACATTTAGCCTTCTCTGTCAGAGTTCTGGTGCCACAACAAACTAAGTTCACAGGATTCCATACAATTGAGCCATGGCGGTTAAAGTTGTGTCAACCTGGATTATTTCTGCAGTGCAGACACAGTCTTAGTGGATTTTGGCATGGAATCCTGATGGTTAGTCCCAACTAGAATAGACCCATTTAGTGAATTGTTTAATGGCAAGTCAACATGTAAATCTCATTGATTCAGTGGGTCTAGATTAGGTAGAACTAGCAACAGAATTCAGACTACTATTTTTTTTTATTTATTCAATGATATTTTAAGAGCAGATTTATCACATTTAGCCTAAGGTGCCATAAAGCAAGGAAACTGCAAGCTCATATTAAAGCCTCAACAGTGATGTCCAATGTGCAGGAACAATGAGATACAATATCAAAAATAGTTCTTGTTTCCAACTCAGCTGCCACATCTGCATTCTTTGCATGTCTTTCAGACTCATAGCCCAGCATAGGTGGATGAAGCACTCAGAGCTAGCAAAGATGCTTCCTAATCTCTTGGTCTTCTAATTTTCAAACCACAGACCATCTTTCTTAGAGAAGTCCTGAAGTGAACTGACCTATATCTGTTTTTTACTTAAATTAGTAGCTGACAAAATGACAGAAGTTGGAGCTCATTACATCACAGACTGGGACAGGCTGAAGTAGAGGGAAGGGAAGAAGAGGCAGTAAGACTGGATCTTGATTTATATGCATACAAGACGGCTACCATAAATAAAGTTCCTGCCAATCCTTCCTCTCCATTGTAGCTTCTCAACCCCTCAAGGAAGTGGGAGACCTTCTAAATGCCTAAGGAGGTCCACAAGAATATATAATACATTTTAAAATAAAAACTCCTGAGCCACTGCTGAAAATTACACTTTTCAGATCAACTGTGTCATAGAGACACTCTCTGTCCCATGCACATTATTGATTAAAATCAAACTTCCCTGTAATAGAGGGAATTCACATGTAGTAGCATTAGCCATTTTAATGTCTATCAGACTAGGGATTTTGTAGCACCTTTCACACTAACTGAAAGGAAGAAGTTGGAGGCACATGCTTTCATAGACTCTGCTTACTTCTTCAGATGCATCTGATGAAGGGACTGGTGAGTCCATTCTTTCCTCCCCCAAAAAACAAGCTGCCTCCTGCTGAGTTGAGTGCAAAGTTTTACTCTTTGTACTCAGTTTGCAACAACTGAAGCAAGTCCAGGATGGGAGGAGATAGAAACTGGAAAGAATATAGAGAAAGAGGGATGTTTTAAAATCAGATGAGAAACCAGAAAGGGAGATGGAGTAAATGTGGCTGTTCTGACTAACTTCTCATCCTTCCTTTTACATTTTTGAAGTCCCCAAAGAGTCCTGAATCCAAGTGTTCTAGGTGCAGTTTAAAAGCATGAATTCTTTGGAGACAAAAGAGAAATTTAAGTTACGTGTTTCCTTTATCTGTAACATCAGCATGGTGTAGTGCTTAGAGTGTTGGGTTACAACTCTGGAAAACAAGGTTTGAATCCCCAGCTTGGCCATGAAACCCACTGACTGATCCTGGGCAAATCACACTCTCTCAGAGGATGGCAATGGCAAACGCCCTCTTGCCAAGAAAACCCCAATATAGGTTCACTTAGGGTCATCCTAAGTCAGTACCAACATGAAGGCCCACAACAACAACAATAAGGTGGGGGAATTATAAAATAATTAAAACTGGATTTGCTTCAAAGTGCTTTGCATATTCCTACATGGCAGGGGGGTTGGATTGGATGGCCCTTGTGGCCAGGGTCTAACATTATCCAGGAGTAAAGCCATTCTTTCCATCCCAACAGAAGGTAACTTGCAAATGCAATGGCTTTCTTTAAAACAGGTTTGGTAGTGATACTAAAACTGGAACTGGTTTATTGTGGAGGACAGTTCTTAATCTAAAATAAACAATTTATTGCTAGAAGGATTCTTCAAAAATTGGGATTTGACCTGTTTGCTTCTTGTTATTAAATCCACATCAAGGGAAGTCATTCAGCTGTGAATTCAGTCACAGTGGGAAAGACTGCTGTGAAATGAGGGTTAATGTTTCTTTTCTTACCTAATGATTATGTTTTCCCTGAATTTCTTCCCCATTCACACATTAGATCTCTTTTCTGTTTGTGTACATTCAATGTTTGTCCTGCCCAAATGACATGTGCTAATGAAGCCCATCATCGCTGCTTAATGTTGCTGTAGCAGCTTTGTATCCTATACCAAAGCAGCCTGTACATTAATCAAACTGTTCATTATATAGCGGCTTTATTATTGTAAGGAGAGCAACAGCATAGGTTGCTGGCAGCATCCTGTCCTAGGCTGTTTTTTTCTATTTCTTTTTGGCAGTGTAATTATAGAATTGGGGTGAATTTCCATATTGCCAGGATGCTGCCTGTAAATATTAATAGACGACTTTTTATTCATTTAGCTAATGTTTCTGAAAGATGCCGAAAAACAAAAAGATCATATCTGTATGTTGTTTTTTAATTTATTTTCACCTTTTTGTCTCCTTTGGAGCCCCCCTGTGTATCAAATCACTTTGTTTACCACAAATTAAACCTTCACTGATTGTTTACCAGGCTGGAGACCCATGTGCATTCCTGCAGCTCTCTCTCCCCATTTTTTTTTTTAATAATCACAACCTGGGATTCGTTTGCAAGAGGCCCTAATCTGCATGAGAATTATACAATTAACTTTTGATTAACCACCTAGTTCTTTTGGAAACCGCAGTGTATAGGATGCTCTGCATTTAAATAATTTTCCTTAAATTGGGAGCAGGCCTTTCATTAAGCTGGTGAGTTTGACTAAACAACAACATTTGGAGATAATCAGGGTCAAAACAATAGGCGAGGCAGCAAGGCTAGAATGTCATCTTTAAATATAACAGCTGAGATAAAGGCACCCAGATTGTGCCTTATCAAAACACAAAAAATCAAAGCTGTCTCTTGTCTGTGGCAAAATACCAGGCCCTGATGTTCAGGGCTACCATTGTTTGGGTCTATAAGTGTTGCCGGATTTGCATTCAGAGAGCCCGTTCTGACACACATTACATCACGTAGGGTACTTATCTAGGATTCTGACAATAATTATCAGGAAGAATATACTCAGAATGACTTTTTTGTGATTTTTATGCATCCCCAACACAAGGAAGGGGAGATAACGGTATTATGAAAAAGGGGAGAGTCTCAAAAGACTCTCCCTGGAGCTGCGTTCTTCGATTAAATTTGCTATGCCACTCTGGTGTGCTGAACAAGTGGAAAGAAAGACGATGAGGCTTTTATATAGGGCAATAATAGTCCTGAACACAGCCCTTACCAAAAGATAAGATCCATTGTCAAAACAAACAAAAGGAGCGGTATTAAACACCACTCCAAGAATATATATTAGGAAAGTTCTGAAGGCTTTGCTTCCCTCTTTTTTTAAACCTTGAACCTGATTCTCTTCAGCAAGTCATTTTTTTTCCAAACAGACATTCCTAGAAGTGGCTCATTTAAAAGTAGAGCTCATTGCAAAGCATCTCCCTTTCTCATCGTGATCCTCTGATAAGACATGGTTAACTGAAAAGAAACAGAAAAGAGGAAAGAAAGATAATATGACCATTATGCAAGTGGGGAGAGCAAAGGCAGAATTTATATTCATATTCCTAAGAAATGGTGAGACCTAACTTGACATTTTTCCAACGGCATGTCCTGATTGTGAGTATTACATAGAAAGCTTGTGGTTTACGGTGTCTGGAGAGAATACTGGATTAGGTAGTTTGGTTTCATCCAGGCTTCTCTTTTGTTCCTATGTTGCTCAAAAGCAGCAGTGTAAGACTGATGGCCCTTCAGGCTCCAGTTTTACCTGGTAAACTATAACTTGCTGCTCTTCAATAGGCTCCGTGCCCCAGACTGGTCTTCAGTGGTTTAAAACAAGTCACTAGGTGGATTCCAAGAAGCTCTTCTGGCCACATGAAGGATTTAAGTAACATTTTAATTTATTAATTTTTTTTGAACTGCTGAGCCTCATGGCATATTATTTAGGAAAATCAGTTTGCAATGAATTTGTGGCCATCCAGTTCTTGCAGAATACCAGCTTCCAGAAGCTCTATCCAACAAGAGCAATGTCAGGGATTATATTTATGGAACATTTTTCTATAATAAGAAATAATAGGGAATTCTTAGATTGGAATATGCCAGCAAATCTAAATTCATGCTTGGGACGATACTACATACAGACATGCTCCAGAAAAGTGCTACTCAAAGTGATGGTCCCTGGATCAGTGCCAGTCTCCAAGCCATTGTCCACCAGGCCCAAGTTTCCAGAAAAGAAAGAAACAATAGCATTCAATGGGTACACATATGGTGCTAGTCCCTGGCACAATGGATTTTTTTTTTTTTTTGGCCAGGATTCATATGTACCAATACTCCACATCAGACAGTCTGAGAAGCACTGCTCTAGAATACCAGTCTTCAGCTGATCAAAAGCTGGGACACACTTCAGACTTCAATGTTCAGCGTGGGACTCATCTCCAAAGGAAACCAGAAGTAAAGGGCTTGAGTCTATGTACCTGGGGTGCACCCAAAGAGTGAAAGATCACTATTGATTCCTACTTTTGGGTTTAACCCATGGAAAACTAGTGTACCAAGCACAGCTACACATTCTTATGTCACAATCGAAGATATGCAGATGACACCATAATACTAGCAGAAAACCTCACAGACTTGGAACAAGTACTAAGAAAGATCATGGAAGAAAGTGCAAAGGCAGGGTTACAGTTGAAGGTAAAAAAACCTAAAAACAATGACCATGGAGAATCTACACAAATTTAACCTAGACAACAAAGAAATAAAAGAGATAAGAGTTCTCATACCTGGGATCAAACACTGGAGTTTATTGCACAGACCAATGAACTGTTTAGAAGTATTCCTGAAAATCACCTCCTCTGGGACGCATCCGGAATGCTACGAGAACTTCTGGTAGTGGCGGCAGTGTTCTCCTGCTCGGTAAACTGAGTTCTATGCCACCTTCCATTCCCATCACACCCCCTTTTGTAACACAACGGGCCTGTTCCAGGCCTGTGCGAAAAACTCCATTGATAGAAATGGGGACTGCAGCCAGGAAATCAGAAGAAGATTAAGAATAGGGAGAGCGGCTATGAAAGAACTAGAAAAGATCCTAAAATGCAAAGATATACAACTGAGCACAAAAGATAGAATCATACAAGCCATTGTATTCCCTAATTACCATGTATGGATGTGAGAGCTGGACAGTTAAGAAAGAAGATAGGAAGAAAATCAATTCATTTGGTGGTGGAGAAGAGTGCTAAGGATCCCATGGACAGCCAAAAAGACAAACAAATGGGTCCTAGAGCAGATCTAGCCAGAAATCTCCATGGAAGGCAAGATAACAAAATTGAGACAGTTGTACTTCAGATGCATCATGAGAAAGCATGATTCATTGGAAGAAACAATAATGCTGGGAAAGGTGGAAGGAAGTAGAAAGAGACGAAGGCCCCATAGATGGATGGACTCTATTAAGGAGGTCCAAGCAGGAACCAAGCAGAGCAGTGAAGGATGGGGAGTTTTGGACATGTCTCACCCACAGGGTCAAGTTTGACTTGAAGGCAGTTGACAACAACAATAAGGTATATTAATGCACAATGTGGCATTTTGTTATGGAAGACTACCTTGGCTTAGTCTTGCTTGATAAATGGTCAGCTACTAGGCTGCCCTCTGTCTGATAATGTACCTTTGGGCCAGAACACAGATGCAGCATAGAAGATCTATGCCTACATCTTTCTTTCTTTCTTTCTTTCTTTCTTTCTTTCTTTCTTTCTTGCAAAACACTTGGAGGGATTTCAGATTTTAATTAGAACTGAGTGTGTGTCTGTGTGTGTGAGTTTGGAAGCTTTTTGGACTACTACCTCCCAAAATCTCTACTCAGCATAGCCAGTGGCATGTTGGCTTGGGTATTCTGGGGCCCATAGTACAAGCGAGTAATTTTCCCAAGCTCTCTCTGGGAACTGCTGGCAAACTGCCAAGTGATTCCTCAGGGGGGAAATGCAGTTTTCTCTGATGCTGATACTTTTGGGACAATATGATTATGAATCTTGATTGTTCATTCTGTCCAGTCTTTAGATCAGTGAATTACCAGGCACTTATAAAAAATACTATTAAGTCTCCTGTGTGCCATCTTATTTTTTTAGCATGAAAGTGACCTACTAAAGATTGCCCTGGATTTCCATTGCTTACAGATGGGAGAATACAAAAAGGAAACAGAAAAAAGAATGCCAAGATCTGCAGCTCTTCCTCAAATAAAACAGCTTGACACCACTTGAACTGTCATGGCTCCATCCTGTGGAGTCCTGGGTATTCAGTCTGGTCTGTGAGAGTGGTCTTGTGCCTCACCAAACTACAAATTCCAGGATTCTGTAGAATAGAGCCATGGCAATTAAAGTGGTGCTTTGTTTCTACAGTGTGGATATTCCCTTGGAGACCTTGTAGCACTCGATGGAGCCAAATGAATTTTGATAAGCCAAGTGAATTTTTTAAATATTTATTATGTTAATTTCCTGAAAATTTTCAGCTCTTCCTGCTGAAATCAGCTAATTCTGATTTCTTGCTGAGTGGTTCTTGTTGACAAGAATTTCAGTGCCAGGTCACATCTCATTTGGTTCATATTCCACTAAGCCCCTTTGCCTGGAGTCTGCACTTACAGCACATAGCGATTGTCTGTAGAGAGTACATTTGTTTTCTCTCCAATTTCCAAGAAGCAGTTCTTCTTTCTGTCTGGTCTCTGCAGGCCTTCTAGGTTTGGTCTGCACTTCTCTCCTTCTCTTTTGCCATGCATCAGATACCCGCCAGCCAGCCAGCCAGCCAACATCCAGAAAATATTCTTCTGTCTTTCTCTGTCTGAATCACCACTGTCAACATTATGGGTTTACTGCTGTCCTTAACAGCACACAAGCGGCTCCTTTTGGAAGTGATGAGAGGAAAACTCCATGGATCAGCTAGTGGGGATGCTGAAACAGCAACATTGGCAGCAACCTTGCTGGAATTCAAAATGAATCACCTATGAAATACACTAAGTAAGTGCCCACTGGCCTGGGGCTGAGGATCCCATGTCTACTCTCAATTTCCTCTTTATCTGTATATGTGAGAAGCTGCCAAATCTCAATTAGATTGTCAGTGACACAGTTGGCTCTGGTTAACATGTTGGAAAACCAAATCACAGGATGCTCTTGAATAAGTGCTCCTGATGAATATGTTCAGGCAACCATGGTTACTTTACTACATGTTAGGGGCTAATAGCAAGACAGTAACAGGCCTCAAAGGACATTACCAAATGTCTAACACAAAGCATAATGTATCACATATATTAGGAAATGATGTGGGCACCAGAGCTGGTTTTGGGAGCCAATGTTCTGACCCTGAGACCTTCCAGAGGCTGCAACAACTCCTAAAAATGTCAAAAAGCAACCAACCAATGACAACAACAACAAAACCTTGCAGTTAACTGAATGTCAGTTTATGATTTTGAAAAGCTATTGTTTTTTAAATGTCTTAAATGTTAAATCAATTTAAATGTTCCTGCTCCAGGAGACTTTCTGGAGATGCAATTCCTCTCCTTTCTGTCCAAAAAGGTGATCTGTTTGAAAGAATCTGGAGGGATTATGGCATCCAAATCAGTTCTGGGCTCCTGCAACTACAGGACCACACTTTGCTAACTCCTAGTCAAGGAAATCGAGATTAAATATCATGAAGGGAGCATGGCGGAAGAAACAGAGACAATGGATGTAGATGAAGATGTACATTTACCTGGTTTGTATTGCAAAGTTCTGGAACAGAAAAACAAACAAACAAACAAACAAACAACAACTCAAAACTGAAGTTTATTTAAGAATATGCTACTAATACTGTATCTTCACAAGAAAAATACAGTTGGTCCCCTTATCCATAGATTTTTTTTATCCATGGATTCAAACATCCACGGCTTGAAAATATTCCAAAAAAGTATACCGTAAATTCCAAATAGCAAAACTTGATTTTCTGTTTTATATAAGGAACACCATTTTACTATGCCATTGTATTTAATGGGACTTGAACGTCCACGGATTTTGTTATCCACGGTGGGTGGGTGGGGGCTGGAACCAAACCCTAGCAGATAATAAGGGCCCACTATACTGGGTAAAGAAGACCATAAAATGGATAGCAATACCCCCTTTCATGAATAACAACAGCCACAACTACCACATGTCAAGTAGTTTGACCAGTTAAAGGAGCCCTTAGACCTCACCTGCACCGCAGAAATAATGCAGTTTGACACTGTCTTAACTGCCATAGCTCAATGATATGGAATTCTATGATGTGTACTTTTGTGGGATATTTAGCCTTTTCTGTCAGAGAGCTCTGGTGCCACAACAAACTACAAATCTCAGAATTCTATAGCTTTGAGCCATGGCAGTGAAAGTGGTGTCAAACTGCATTATTTCTGTAGCGCTACTGGATTCCTTTATGTCTTTTCAAATAAAACATGTTCATCCTGCTAGATGATGCTGCTAGACTCTTTTTTTACCCTTTTGCTGCAACAGACTGATGTGGCTGCCTTTCTGGGAAAATCTATTCACTGTAATACACACTAATTTGTTTGATTTAATCCAACCTTTCTCCAATGAATGAGATTAAGAAATAAAATAAATACAATTAAAACATGACATGAATAAAAATATAAAACAGAATTTTAAAAAACACACCAATAAAAGAAAAGACATCACCCACTGGGTTAAAAACTCATGCCACAACAAGCATGATTAGTTGCCGAAGGCTTCCCTGACTAAAAGGGCCTTTGCCTACTGATGGAAAGACAACAGGGAAGGAATCAATTTAGCTTCCCTCTGCAGGAATTCTAAAGCCTCAGTGCAGCCACTGAGGCTTCGTCTGCACTGCAGAAATAAAGCAATTTGATACCATCTTAATTTCTACGTCTCAATGCTATGGAATTCTGGGATTTGTAGTTTGTCGTGGCACCAGAGCATCTCTGGTGCCACAATAAATTACAAATCCCAGAATTTGTAGTTTGTGGGCTATTTTGCTTTCCCTTTCAGAGATCTATGAATGGGAAGGTGAAATATTTCACAGAATTACAAATCTCAGAATTCCATTTAGTCGGCAGTTAAAGTTGTGTCAAACTGATTTATTTCTGTTGTGGGGCAGCAGCCTAAGACAGCTCTTCTTTCATCCCTAGATGTGACTCAAAAGTTGATGGGACTAACTGAGAGAAGGGTCTTTCCCCAAAATCCCAAATCCCTGGCAATATATAACCCTTCAGATGGTCTGGAGCCAGGTCATTATGACAACTTTGAAAATCTAATACAGTATATTTGAAGCCTGCCAAATGCCACAAATGGCTGCTGCTACATTGCAGAAATAAAGCAGTTTGACACCACTCAATGCTACGCTATTCTGGGCTTCGTAGTTTTGTGAGATATTTAGCCTTCCCTGTCAGCTCTGGTATCCCAGCAAACTATAAACTTCAGAATTCAATAGCATTGAGCCATGGCAGTTAAAGTGGTGTCAAACTGCTTTATTTCTGCAGTGTGGTAGCAGCCACATCCAGTCTGAATGCTGCCCAAGCCATTTGCATGAACTCATTTCCCTTACTCAGGGATATGGTTTCCTTGGGTGAGTTATCTAGTAGCAATTGTAAACTCATCTTGAAAAATTACTTTCAAAAAGAAAGAAAGGCTCTAAATGTAGGTAGTCTGGGAAGACAACCATGCAGTTCTCTAGAAGTTGTTGGACTGCAACTGCTGTTATAACTCACTCTCCGAAGATGGACAATTCAGACTCAGAGGAGTAAGATGTCCAGGAGTTTACAACCCCTGCTCCACAGCAGGAGATGGAGGATGATGAGGAGATCCTTTGTAGATTGTCAAAGAAATAAGGAGAGGTTATGATGATCCCAGTACCAGATAAATAGAAAATGCTGACTCTCAAGACTCCTGGTGTCTTGAGACAGCTGCCTATAAATCTCCCAGCAGCTCCTTGGCATATTTGCTGCTTGCAACAGTCTTATCTAGGTGACTGGCATTACTCTTACTGACATTCATGCTCTTGACCTTGAACTGGCTACAATTTGACAACTGTGTTTACTCCTTGATGGCTTAATGTATCAGGACTACCAACTTGCTGTAACAACTACTAGACCGGCTGACAAACATTCTCTTGCTTTTCCCTTCACTTTGTTTGGATAACTTGTGACTTACCTGGATTGGATTAACTACCCAATAGCTTTTGCACTCCAACCACTTGCTTCCTGGGCCACTTGCTGACAACTACTAGCAGTCCTAGCCAGTGTTGCTGATGGTGTGGAGTGCTGGGAATTACAGTCCAACATCATTTGGAGGCCCATCCTATTCCTACCCCACTCTGAACTATTCTTCTTTTGCCATCCATTTCACCATCCAGAGAAGGAGGCTTCACCACATTCCAAGGGAGTGTGTTCCACTGTCAAACAGCTCACACTGTCAGGAAGTTCATTTTAATGGAAGAGAGAAAGAGACAGACAAACATATATCCCCCCCTTTTTTTCCAACACCAATAACAAAGTGTAAGGTCCAAAATACTGTAGTTTTGTGAGACAGGGCAGTCAAAGTGGTCTCAAACTAAATTATTTCTGCAGTGTTCTTTGGACCAATGTTGTGGATTTTGTTCAGCATGGAAAAAGAATGTTTTGTGATTCAACACTCTGCTATGACTACCCAATTCATTTTCTATATTGTACATCTAAGTTCACGAATAATCCATGTATAAAATTTTTCATAGATCCAATGAAATGTATAGAGCCTTGTTTAGTAGACAGTAATTTATCATTATTTTGATAACTAATGGAAAGGCAAATAATCCAGTAGCAGGGCCCTCTTCATAAACAGCACAGAGAGGAAAACCTTTCAAACAGCCCTCATTATTTTCATTGGGGAATCTTATTTTATACACAGTGGTACCCACTGGCTTCCATTTCACAGGTGTGATAACCTGCTCATACCTCTGACATGGTATCCCCCAGTTGCCACCACACTTGAAGGTCTTCACAGCAAGGTTGGACATACTTCAACCCTGTGGGATTTATTTTGGATTTACTTCCCTAGAACCACCAAATTTGCCAAGTGAACCTTGATATAAAAGACACATGCTCAGAATTAAAGCATTAGAAAGACATGGATTGGTTTGGAGTAATAAACTAAACCAAGTCCATTTAGTCTACAGACTACCTTGATGGAGTGTGGTTAAGGAAGAAAGAGCAGAAGGTGGATTGGGCCTATACTGAGAGATCTCTGAACTATCTGAAGAAGATCAGTGAGGGTTTTTGATAATAGCAGCAAAAAAATTGCCCCTCTCAAAAATATACTACTGAAAAAAAAACTAACATTGGTATAACCAAGATATAGCATATATTCCATGTTGTTTGGTTTTATTTTCTAATGTTGTTCCAGCTTAGCTGCTGGCCTCTTTCTCTGTGCAGTTTATGGCTTCTTTTCTCTGCTGTATCTTTGAAATGAGTGTCAGTCTCACTCCAATGACAAGTGGCTTGATGTGCTCTTTTTCATAAGAGGGTAGCCTCTAATACAGCTGTTCCTCCAAGATGTACTTCTATTTCTATTGCTGTAGAAAACACTCAGGTAGCTGTAACAATTGAGAGCACTTTGCTGTGGGCTAAAATGGAGGGCTATACACTACATGTGAAAAATAATGTTACAACCATCCCTCTATATCCATGGATTCAACCATCCATTGACTGAATATATATATATATATATATATATATGCCAAAAAGCAAAGCTTCATTTTTATATATAAGAGACACCATTTTACTATGCTGTTGTATTAAATGGATTTTGGTATCCAAACCCCAGCAGATAACAAGGGCACACTGTATATCACTTTATGTGATCTTAAAAAATAATGACGTATGGATTTTTTTTTTTAAAAAATAGACATATATAAATTATAAGATGATAGCTAGCTAGCTAGCTAGATGATAGATAGATAGATAGATAGTGCTGAAGATAAAGGAAATAAGGAACAAACAAGAATAAACCAAAATCCTTGTTGTAATCCGCCCCGATTGCTTGTTCAGAGGGGCGGACTAGAAATAAATATTATTATTATTATTATTATTATTATTATTATTGGTTAATATCTGATACCAATATAAACATTTCTGTCCGTCATACTCAGGTAATTTGTATAGAAGTGATTTTAATTAAATATTAATATAGATGTGATTCATATTCTTTATCGAAAGCAGGGTGGGTGTTGTGAAAGGGAAGAAGGCTGCATTAAGACCCTCAAAAGACCTTGGACAGCTACACCTCCTTGCTGGATCCATTATCTCTCACACACAATTTTTGGTGTGATCTAGATTGGCAAAAAGAAGTGTGTTCATGGCTGCATGAAAGTCTAGCCTTTAGATGAGAAAAAGGGAAAGTGTGTCATGAAAACGCTTTTTTTTTTGCGTTTTAGGGGAGAAGAAACGCCTTTAAAAAGGTGCTGGTTTTCCCAGCTTCTTTTTTAAAAACTGTGGAACAGCGCAGCTCCATCTAAAGGCTGCGGTGCAGCTGCTAAGCATTAAGGAAAAGGCAACTTCATGTCACACTTTCCTGCCAATCTAGTAAGCCCTTTTGTTGTCCCTACATGCTTTCTAGGGGACATATAACACATTTTCACCAGGCTTTAGGGCCATTTTAGGCCTAGGAGAGGCCTTTTCAAAAAACCCTACAGAACAAGAAGTTACTTCTTGTTTAAAAAACTTCCTGTTTCAAAAAAGACTGCTCCTAGAGGGACTTTTGTGGCAAACCAAAGACTTAAAAAACAAACAAAAAAACCATAACAAAACAAACAAACAAACAAACAAAAACCCAACAGACATATTCTTTGAGGCTTGGGTATCCCACCACACTTAGAGAGCATTTGGGTGCAAAAAATCTTTTTGGATTTTTAAAACGACATTTACCCTGAGGAACTCTGGTGGCCAGAAAATGGTTCTAGGCATTACCTGTGGCCAGCAGGCCACATGGGACCCACTTTGACCTAAAACTAAAGATGACCTGGTTACAGTACTTCATTCACTGGTAATTTCTTCTGTTGCTGCTGCTGCTGTTGTTATGTTCCTTTAGGTTGTTTCTGACTTATTGCATCCCTAAAGCGAACCTATCATGGAGGTTTCTTGGCAAGATTTGGCCAGAGGAGGTTAAACATAGCCATCTTCTGAGGCTGAGAGAGTGTGACTTGCCCAAGGTCCCTCAGTGGGTTGCATGGCTGAGTTGGGAGTCGAACTCTGATCTCCAGAGTCATACTCCAGTGCTCAAACCACTATGCAATGTTGTCTCTCAATTTCCTGTTTAGGTTACTACAATGCATCCTTGAAGGTCACATGGAGGGCTACAGCTAACTGAAATGCAGCAGCTAGATTGCAGTCAGGAACACTATGTAGAAACCATATGATACTGGTTTTAAAGGAACTGCACTGGCTGCCAAAATGCTTCCAGTATGGTGACCAAAGCAAAATCCCCAAACACACTGGGCTCTTGGTATCTGAGTGAAGACCTCTCCCTTAATCTACCCATCCAGTCTAAGATCTGATAGGGAAAGCCTCCTCTACGTTTCAAAACTGAGAGCAGTATAGCATATGGGCAGAACCAATGTGGAGTAGTTTGAGTGTTAGACTAAGACTCTTGAGACCAGGGTTCAAATCCCAGCTTGGCCATGAAACCCACTGGTTGACCTTGGGCAAATCACATGCTCTCAGCCTGAGGGGGAGGCAATGGCAAATTCCTCTGAACAAATCTTGCCAAGAAAACCCCATGATAGGTTCACCTTAGGGTCACCATAAAGTCAGAAACAACTTGAAGTCACACAACAGCAACAACAAACAGCACGTGCAGGATGCTGGTGAGGACCATTTCTGCTGTGATAGGCCACTTGTAGAATGCTTTTCCCTTGGAGCCCCAATTAACATTGACTTTGGTCTCATTTTGGGGCCATGTTAAAGCTTGACTCTTCACCTTAACTTTTGCAACCTAATGACTATGGCTAGACATTGACCTATAGTATTGTGGATTTAGTTTTAAAATGTTTTCTGATTGTTTCATATTATTGTATCATTTCTATCTCACTCTGAAATCTCTAGCTGTAGAGTGGGATATAAATATTTAAACAAACAAACAAACGAATAAATATTCCAGTCCCTTTGCACCTGGGACACCTAAGCTAAGGCACATGTCTATTGTTACACCTCTATAGCACTAGAAGTGATGTTATACATCATTTCATTTTAGGGATGCAGTCTTGGCATGTCACGTTGATCTGATGTCACAAATGTTTAAGGTTGAAGTGTTGCATTTATTCAGATCCTAAATTTGAAAAAAAAAAGATGTGAGAAAAATACCATCTTGTACAGAAGCAGGATGCTCACGTATTTTCTAACAGAATGGGAAAAGTCTTTAGGGGATCTTGAAAGCATCTACTGCCAGAAGGCATGTGTGAGATGCAGCAGGAGGACAATAACTTGTAGCTTCTCCACCTGACAGACTCTGGCAGTGTAAGTCAATAATTATTATGTTTAAAAAACTGTCGTAGCGAAGTGTGATGTAGCCAGCCTACTCCCAGAAATGAGATAGGAGTGAATGTGTGAAATGCCTGTGAAAATACTGTCTAGATTTTGCTAGCTGAGCTTGGAGAAATGAATTACAGATTGTCTTTTAAAAGTGTTAAAGTTGCTGGGACCAGAGGAATTAATTTCTAAACTCTAGTTTGTCTTCTGCCAGTTCCCTTTGAAGGCAACTCATCCCTTGTTTTCATTGATTTTTGTTGGAGACACTGAAATGCTTCTCTCTTGAGTTTGCTGTCACTTTCTTTGGAATATTCTGTTTCTGACAGGCATACAGGACATGCATCCATAAACAAATATAGACCACTGGGATGCTAAGTAAAGCGAATGAATATTTTGTTTTATGAGGTGTGTTCAAGGCTTTTC
This sequence comes from Urosaurus nigricauda, assembly GCA_034509955.1. Lineage (NCBI taxonomy): Eukaryota > Metazoa > Chordata > Lepidosauria > Squamata > Phrynosomatidae > Urosaurus > Urosaurus nigricauda. The sequence continues at coordinate 198,327,666 of JAOEGL010000003.1, read as the reverse complement.
AGTGCCCCTTTCCTGGCAGCGAGAGTTTCCTTCCATAACCTATGATTTGCAGTCATACTCAGTGGGGCTGCAAATCTGGCACCTGAGTCCCATAAACAAGTTGGTGATATACTGGATATTTGATCAAACCTATCTGTCTTATCTGACTATTTATACCTTAGTGATCATTGTTGTATACGAAAACCTTGGCCATATGCTTGAGGAGGGGGAAATAGTCCAGTATTGAATATTGTTAAAATATGATCTTGAGAAAGAAAGGGAAAAAATACAGATGTTTTGTGTCAAGCAATTTAAGACATGGCTCTGGGCTGTAACTGATCCTTGCTAAAATTTATGTGTTCAGATAGCAGCAAAGTGGTGGTGCGTCTAATTTTCTGGAATTTATGGCTTCAGGCCTCATTTTTTAAAGGTGGAAACAGACAATAAGTATGCTTTTTTCTTCCAGAGTGCTGAAGGTGTTGGAAAGAGGTATCATTGCCTGTGGTGAACATTCTCATTATTTTTGTTTTCTGTTGATATTCTTTATAAACTATTTAAATAATAATTTTGTACACACACACACACACACACACACACAATATTAAAATATTTCTATATAATCCTTGTCAATATACTGCCCCAAAATGAACCTATATCATCGGAGATAAAAGTGGAACAAAAAAGGAAATTGGCATATTTATCGGAGGCAATGATGGCTTAATCATATCTTCATCAACTTTCTGAAGAAAACAACATTATTGTATTTTTTTTAAAAAAACTGGATACTGGACCATGGTAAATTCAGTAAATACTGAATATGTGGTATAATCTAGAAATAGAATATATTATATAATTGAGATACATTTGATACATGTTTTCATCTATTTTAAATACCTATTTTTAGAGAAGAACATGGTATATTGGTTTGGGTGTTGGACTAAGGAATTGGAAAACCAGGATCTGAATTCCCACTCAGCCATGAAAAGCCACTGGGTGACATTGGGCAAGTCACATTCTCTCAACCTCAGAGGACAGCAAAGGTAAACTTCTACTGAAGAAATTTTGCCAAGGAAACCATGCAATAGTTCACCTTAGGGTTGTCATACAACTTGAAGGCACACAACAACAAATTAGGGTTCAGATTTATATATTCAGCCACCACAACAAAACATGCTCTGGATCCCCTGAGGGGGAGTGGTAGACCAGTATTGCCTTCAGTTAACCAGCATGTAACCTTGAAGTCAACCTCCAATTTATTTTCTGGTTAAAAAACATTTAACCAGAGGGCAGGCTAAAATGTGCCAAAACTGCTGACTAACCCCCAAACAAAAATGTTTTTGAGGAAAAATTAATTTGGGGAAATGTGGCACCTTCAGCACCTTAAAAACCTTCTTAGTGGTTGACATGCAATGCGAAGTGTTTTCTCACCACCTGTGCATTTGACCATAATCAAAGGATGCATTTTCATGTCTAATTGCATGATGATAGTTCCATCATGTTGGCAGCATTCCTATAAAAATGAATCAGATCATATTATATGGATTATATTTAAAAGCACAAAAAGGCCAAACTAACTCCTTGGCCTGTTCCATGCCTAGATAGCACATCATCTGGAAACCATGCTTAAGAATTGCTTAGAGAATGAGAAACACAAGGTCCCTTCTTGTTGCAGTGTACTTTCTGTATTTTCTTTCTCTTCTATCTATTATATGCTCCTTTACTCCTTTCACTCAGATCTCTATGTTCTCCATCAGCTTCTTCCTCAGGTCACTGCCTTTTCTGCTCTTCTGCCCTTTCTCTTTCCAGTGGTGGCTGATGGCTTCCATGTCTTCAGAACATTTTAGGAATAGGATTCAATGTCATGGATATAGCAATAATCTGCTCTGGATTCCATTTTAGATATTAAAGGATATATCCATGATGTTGAACTCTATTCCTAAAATTGGTTCAAGACCCTGGACAATACCTTAAAGTTCAAATAAAAACCCAGAGAAGATCCAGGAAGCGTCTACATTGCAAAAATAAACCAGTTTGACACCACGTTAACTGACATGGTTCCATGCTGTGGAACCCTGGGATGTGTAGTTTGGCAAGGTATACAGCCTGGTTTGTTAGAGAGGTCTGATGTTGCACCAAACTGCAAACCCAGGATCATGTAGGATAGAGTCATGGCAGTAAAAGTGGTGCCAAACTGCTTTATTTCTACTGTGTAGTTACACCCCAAGTGTTCGTCTGGCATGGAAATCACTAATCTTCATTGCTTTTTTGTTCTTTAGCTTCATTGCCTGATAGCATCACTTCCATTCATCTATATATGTGCCCACTGTCCATTTTACCATTTTTCCAGTCTACAATACTTAGCTCCTCCTTTCCCGAGCCATTGCGTGAACATTTCTTCACATCAGAACTGCTTGTTGGTTGTTTTTCAGTATTCTGTAGCAGTCACAAACACTTTTGTCCTCAGAAGTTTCAATTCTTTTATGAAATCACAGCAATTCTACCAATATTTACAAGGGCTAAAATCAGTGAACAGGTTGCTTTTATCCCATTTGATACAATTGTTCTCTCTCTCTCTTGAGATACGTGGCATAGAACTCTGGCTATAAACCATGTTTTAAAAAATAGAAATTGCTCTTCTTTTGGGCATACTGGGTCCCACCATATTTGTGGCAGGTTATATATATCCACGGTTATAATAACCTACTGGCAGGTTTGCCTTCCCCTCTCTCTTATTCCTCTGGTGTTAATCCAGAAACAGTGCTGTTTTGATTGTTTTAAATCTCCCTAAATACTCACATGTCTCTTTTTGTAGATCCTTCCACTAGCTACCAATGAGGGCTCATTACAAGCTTTAGATTCTGGTATTTAAGGCCTTGCCCTTGAACCTTCTCCAGTACCTGGCAGCCTGGCTAGCATGGTATGTATCATCTAGAAATTTAAGATTTACAGGCAAAGGATTGTTGGTGGTTCCACCAACATGTATGGTGTCAAGGCTGTGAGCCTTTTAGGATCTGGCTCTACAATGTGGAACAGTCTTCCCTTTTACCTCTGGCTAGATCTTATCCATTTTTGTATAACGCTATTTTGTAGAAATTTAAATAATAGAGGATTAAACACATTCTCAAAATTCGTTTGATAAGAATAAATAATGTGTCATCTTAAAGCCAAAACAGAACCAAGGCTATTGTCTTTTGCATTCTTTGAGAAATAAAACCATGAACTCAATGAGATCCCTAAGCAGGCATAAATTCTAGGGGCAGGGTACTTTCGGTTTGCAGAGGGATTATGATTAAATGGTAGGATTGCTAGATTGGATCCAAGATGGGGCTCCTTTAACTGTAATCCTGATTTATCTTGGAGCAAGATGAGATACTGGGGTCATGCAGACAGGGCAAAAGGAGTGGCCAGAGGCGTCCGCATGGACCCAGTCCCAATCTGGGCTGCTGCAATGGTCTTCAGCTCGGCCACTGTATGAAGTGGCTTTTCATTGCTCCTTTTTGTGCTGGATCCTCTGGGTTGGGGCTGGTTCAGCATGGCTTCCAGCTGCATTTGGGGTATGTGTTGTGTAAATGCCACACCCCCACTGTAGCTCAAAGCTGGTACTTTTGGCCCAACTGCTTCTGGACACTGTAAAGCTCTGTTCAGCAGAATGAAAGCTTCCAGTGGCAAAAACAAAGCTAGGTGTTCCTCTGTGCCCACCCCCGGCTCTCCATTGGCAAGGCAATAGCCATGTTGGGAGGGGATATCTATGTTTGGAAGTTTGGAAGGGGTTTTGGCAGGTGTGGGAGCCCAGATGCCTTTGTCCCGCTTGATAGAACTTTACAATACTTTGTTCTCCTCCAAGATCTATTAAAGATCAAAGTTGCAATTCAGTCTAGTAGGACTAATGGACTCCACTCTTGGAAGAATAACTGTGGAGTTGTTTTTTGTTGATTTCTGCTTTCCTCTACAGCCTTCTGCATGACCCCCTGTGCTGTTCTTTAGGGTCCTCCAATCTCCAGAGGACCCTAAAGGGATATTGTAAGTGAAAGGCAGAAATCACCAGTAGACATATGAACATCTCACATATCCAGCCCATGGAATGCTATGAACCTTTGTTAAGCACAGTGTGAGTACCCCTTATCTGAAATTCTCAGGCCCAGAAGTGTGTTTTTTTGAATTTCAGATCCCACTGATCCACCCAAGATTTTGGAATACACAATACACAACACAAGTAGCATAGTATGTATTTTATTTGCAAGACTGGAGAGGGATGTGAAAGACATGAGGCTGGAGAGAGACATGACTGAAGAGACTGAGAATCCAAGCATAGTACTTGGTGTAAATTCACATCTCCTGCCATTTTACAGATACTTACATCTCTCTCCAGCCTTGCATCTCAGTCATTCACTACTTGTGTTGCATATAAGATATGAGGCTGGAGAGAGACTGAGGATCTGAGAAATGAACAAGCAGGAGCACTTCAGCCACCACCTTGAAGGTAGAAGTAGGTGGCTGGCGGCAAAAAGTTTCCATTTTTAGAAGTTTTTGGATTTTAGACTTGGGATACTCAGCCTTTAACTGTGTATATTTTAGATTCAAAATGCCACAATTCAAACTATATTTGCCATGGGAAATCTATGGTTGTATTAAATGAACACTTAAGGGATTTATTTCTTTCAGCTTCAGTGGTAATTACTTTTATGTCTTAAAAGGCCTTCTGCCTAGCTGTTTTGGGCTTGTTGTTGTTTTCTTGGTCCTTCTGCAAGCCTCTTTATCTGAAAAGGTTTAGCATGTCTTCATGTGAGTAGTTGTCATGCCTTGGAAAAAATCACAAGCAACAAAAAGTCAGAATTGTCAGTTCAGAAGACACTGCCTGCTCCACTGGGTAAAAACTGAGAAAGCACTACTGGCAAATGATCTTTAGAAAGGTGGTGGAAGAGGGAGGGTGCTAAAAGAGGGAATCTGCAACAGAATGAAGATAAAAAGGGTTGTAGGCTTTATTCTCATTGACGGTTGGCAACAGGAAATCTGTTGGCAGGGAAGTAGAATATCTGATAGGTCATCTGTTGTGTAATGAAGAATAGAAGACAGAAGACAAGCTCGGAGAAGGAAGGTGATTCCAAACCTCTGAGGGGTTTAAGTTCTTATGAGAGAAAAACATGAAAGCACCACCCTTATAAACTGAGCAAATTTAATTTCATATCAGTGAGACTGACAAAACATATTTCTAACATTATCAGTGGAACTGGGAAGAAAACAAAGAAACACCCAATTGTTTCATTTGAATTGAATCATTGTATTTCATATACCTGCAGTCTTCTGACTGAAGATTTCCAATTTAAAATGTTGACTAATATATGAAATATTTTCTAGTACATAAAAATAGTTCTCTTATGTTTCATTTCAGTTTTTTTTAATTTGCCAAAACCAAATATTTAAAGAGCAAAGACAACATTGACTAAATTAAAATTTTAAATTGTACACCCAGGCAAGTGTGCATTAATTCTGCAATCCAAATAGTTAAAACTCAAAAGTTAAAGTACTTGACCTCTCAGCTGGAATCAACATGGAGGTGGTTTGTAAGAAGAAGTTGTTTTGTGCTGGCATGTCCAAGTGTCATACAGATTTGATGTTTTGTCTCCCATAACAGTAAAGGCATTTGATTCACATTGATTATTATCGGAATTTTGCTATTGGACAGTATATCCACTTTGAACTGAAAGCCAACAGAACACAGCCCCTGCCTATGATTTATTGTACAATTTTATACCAACCTACCTAGGAATAAGCCTCACTGGGAGAGCCAGCATAGTGTAGTAGTTTGAGCACTGAACTATGACTCTTGGAGACCAGGGTTCAAATCTCTTCTTGGACATGGAAACCCATTGGGTGATATTCTCTCAGGCTCAAAGGGAGGCAAAGGCAACACCTCCCCAAACCAATCCTGCCAAGAAAACCCCATGATAGGTCCACCTTAGGGTTGCCATAAGTCAGAAATGACTTGAAAGCAAACAACGCCAAAAGACTCACTGAAATCAGTACGACTTTTTTCTGGGTGGTCACATGGCATGCAATATTTTTAAGACTGCATCTGTATGTGTGCCTTCAGCTCCGTAAAGCACCAGTCAGCTTGACCACCTGTCAGGAATTCTGGGAGCTGAACTCCAAAACATCTGGAGGACCAAAGTTTGGGAACCAGTGCTCTAGAACCTGAGCCTCTTTCCAACAATTGCACAGTTAAGAAGTTTTTTGGCATGCCAAAGTATCAATTCATTTTGAGAATAACTTTCCAACCTAGCATCATTTTCCATTCTCTTCCAGATGGTCTCCCAATAGGGCTGGTGCCATCAGCAGTAGCTCAGTGCTATCAACTGCCTGGGGGCAGACATCAGAGAGGTGCAGTACTGACCTTTTTTGGGGGGGGGGGGGGAGAGGGGAAGGCACAGTTTTATACAGATTAGTTTTTTAAAGCCTTGTAAAAATGCAATGGGCAATTTAGGGTTTTTTTAATTTTAAGATAAACACCACAACAATGTTATGGAATATAATTAATAATAAAGTCAAAGATTGTTGTGGTACTAATTCTTGGAGTTTAAAACAAATTTAGCAGTTTTAAATTTTGTGCTTTTCATTTTTTTCCTACAATGTACCTTTTTTTTTTTTTTTTAAATTGAAGTTCACAATTTTTCTGGGTGGATGCAAACCTCACCTAGGGCACAAAATATCCTGACACCATCACTGTTTCCCATCCTTTTGAAGGGAGCACAAAGACCAGTAATGGAAAGCAGTTTGTGAAAATTGTTCTTCATTCCACTACTGGGGATCCTATGAATGGAGATTCCATGCAGGAATCTAGGAGGCAAAGTAAATAATCTCACCTGGTACAAAGTGGCTTTCGGTGTTCTTAAAGGAAGGGATTATAGCTCAGTGGCAGAGCACATTCTTTGCAAGGTCACAGATCCCATCTTTGGCATTTTCCAGGCAGGGCTTGGAAAAACTCCTGTCATTGACCCAGAAGGCCACTAACATCCAGTATGCTGTAGACATTACTGAGACAGCGTCTCAGGATATTATTGGATTGCATTTCCCACTCTGTGCAAATTGAGATTATAGTTTCTCTTTCTAATTTTGAAAGCAGCAAAATATACATACTCATTGATCATACTATGCATGTTAAAAAGCTGGTAGAATCAAAGTATAGGAACCTAGAAACCTGGAACTTTGCATTGCTACTCCACCACTCAGCTATGTTCCCTATAACATAAAATATATACCATTTCCTATTTAGAATGTTTTTTTAAGTGATTTAAAATATTTTAAAAAGTAAAAATATCAAGAATGCAAGGATAAACAGACAGATACAAATGTCCCACTCAAACAAGAAGCAGAACTTTTATCAAACTGCTTGCATAGTTTCTGCTGTGAAAGCACACACCCTCCTCCATAATGACTGTAGGTTATTCACCTAGCTGTAGTGTGTTTTGCATTGAGTCTAGGTCATGTTGATTATTTCCTAGGTGCGTGTATAACAGCCAGAGAAGTTCACCTGTGGGGTACCACTCATCAGCCTCCCATATTATTCCTTGAAAAGCTCATGACCAAGTTCTCCCCCTCTCTATTTATATATGGAAAAAAAATTCCACCGGGCAATGAATTAAAAATGACAACTCAATAGCGGGTGAAAACAAGCAAATAAAATATACAAAATATTCCTAATCAGGTCTTGAAAAATTTACTAGATGGCTAGTTCTCAGGGCGCTAAACTCATTAATAGAAACTCTTGCAGAAGATGGTGGTCTTCTCGTGGGTCTTCCCCAAATTAGCATTAAAAAACACAATAATTCCTAATGCCATATTACTTTTGGAGCAGTTGTTAACAAGCTTCTCTTCCAAACGTATGTTATGGAGAATCTGATCACAGTGTTAACCAACCATCTTGATGCCTGAGGTGCCTGGGGAATGATCATCTCCAGGGCTGGGAGAGCTTGATGAGTTGCTAATGATGGGGATGTGCTCTCACCCAGTCCTTTGTTGTAAGGCTGCCTTAAATGCTCCTGTCTTCTTACAGCTGCATGGCTCTGCACGGAGTCCTTTCTTTCCCAATGGAGTTGCTGAATTGTTATAAAACTAGGACTTGCTGTAAATTGATACAGGACGTCATGACAGTGCCGAGCACCCTGTCATCACTCAATAAATTGTAATAATTAATCGTGTCTGGATGACCTCATTGGGTGACTGAATGACACAGGTTACACTGGATGACAGCATCTCTCCAATCCGCTAAATTAACCGAGCTGGGTATACACTAGGTATGGCGCATGAATAGTGACACCTTGTAGAAACAGAGAATTGTTTCACACTTCATTTGCAAACTAGGAGACAGGAAATGAATTAAACTTCATGCAAACACTCAGGAGGTTTAGAAAGAGTCCTATCTCTAAGTCGTCTGTATTATTCATCCGAAGGAATTCAGTATCAAAGTAATTATTAATGATAATTCCAAAGTAGTTGTGCCGCTTCAGGATTTTTATGATTAAGAATGAAATGAATTAGTAATAAAAATCCTAATGCATAGTTATCCTTAAATATAATTTCCTATCTAGTTTTGAATCTCCTTGTGTTTTGATTCTGGCTGGGTTTTTTTTTTTTTCCTAGTAAGAACATTACTTTTAAAGAGATATGATTTCAGCAAAGTGTATCTCCTAACTTTTCTCAACCCTAGCGTGCTTTTTCATTAAATTTTAAGATGCTTTTGCTTATGCCACACTGGTCCCTTCATAAGTTGAGATTGCTTTTAAATGGACCAAGAATCACAATAGAGAATGCTAGGGTATTCAATTTTAAAGTTGAAGAGCATGCAAAGAATGCCTCATAACAATCCCTGCAACTGGTATGAGTTCATCCTACATTGTTTAGAGATGATGGTTGCCTTTCACAATATCATCCTCCACCCTTATTGCAAAGTGTTCTTAAGAGGAGTAAGTTGAAGGGAAAATGGCCAAATAAATAAATAAATAAATATTAATGGAACACATGATCAGGAGTAGAAAGCTGCAAAGAATGTCAGAATCAATTTTCACCAATGCATCCTTGCAGCATGGTACACACCTTGTCCACATCACTTGAAAACTGGCCAAATATGAAAGTGGAAGTAATAATAATAATAATAATAATAATAATATTTATTTGTATGTCCCGCCTTTCCTTCAGATCAAGGCGGGATTACAACAAATGAAATATACACAATACATCAATAGAATAAAAAATAAAAAACCTAATACTTTAACATATAGACATAATAACGTATCAATAAAATTTCATGATATCACCTATGCATGGCATCAATTTAAACTCATACAATACAATACAATATCAATAAAGCAATTCACAATATGAACATAATCAATCAATTATGGTTACAATACAATTACAATAAGCATAGGTCAATCGGTTACAATCTTCAAATCCTCCACGGGTGGAAAAAGATCTTTTGGCGCTGGTGCTGTTGGTGGGGGAAGCCGGCAGGTGTTGCTGGTGCAGGCGCTGGCCTCAGAAGGGTCCGGCAGGCCAGCATTTCAAAGAGGGCGTCACTTCCACTAACGTCCCTCCTTTTAAAGTCCTCCGCGGGTGGCCCATGTGTTGCTGGCGCAGGCGCTGGCCTCAGGAGGGTCCTGCAGGCCGACATTTCAAAGAGGGTGTCACTCCCACCAGCGTCCCTCCTTTTAAAGTCCTCCGCAGGCAGCCCAGGTGTTGCTGGCGCAGGCGCTGGCCTCAGGAGGGTCCGGCAGGCTGGCATTTCAAAAAGGGTGTCGCTCCCACCGGCGTCCCTCCTTTTAAAGTCCTCCGCGGGCGGCCCAGGTGTTGCTGGCATGGGCGCTGGCCTCAGGAGGGTCTGGCAGGCCGGCATTTCAAAGAGGGCGTGTACAATGTACATGTACAATGAAAAAGTAACATCTGGATTTCATTTTTAACTATCTTTAGCTGATTTTGGTTTGGGCAGCGGGATGATTTGTCCAATCTTTTTAAAAAAAGATTTGTTCCATGGTGATGGTCTCAACCTTTTGGGTGATTTCCCCAGTCATTTTGTGGAAGTACCAAGGAATGAGGGGTTTCATGTAATCTGTGGATCAATTTTCTTACCCCTTGTACTAGACCACAAAGGTTGAACCAGTCACATGGTAAGACAAATACATGACTTGTCTTAGGGCCTCTTCTCATAGTAATTATGGACTTTATGACATGGGAAAATAGAGGGTTTAAACAGTAAAAATTGTGTGAAAATTAGGCAATCACAATTACCATTTTCACATGACATCATAATTAAAGTACTATTATCCCAGGAATAAACAGGCAATAAACAGCAACAAATCATTCATGGGAATATCCCGTGAATGATTTGTTGCTGTTTATTTTCTGTTTATTGCCTGATTATTCCTGGGATAATAGCTCTTTAATCGTGATGTATGTGAAAATGTTAATCATGATATTCATGTGATTTTCACTGTTTGACTCCCCAATTTTCCCCCTGTGATAAAGTCCATTGGTGTGTGGAGACTACTGCAAAGCAGCTTCGTCTTGAATCTTAAAGCTCCAAGCCAGGTGAAAGACATTGGACCCACATTGGATTTTCTTTCCAAAAATCTAATTGCAGGGTCCAAGACCAGCCATGTGTGATGGAGAGAACTTGTAGCTTTGATTCTTCCTACTCAGTGTGGTCTGGATACATGTACAATGAAATGAGACCCATACTTCACATGTCACGAATGCCATGGAATCATTAGTACAATATTTGGACATATTACAAAAAGAAAGGAAGAAGCAAGCAACATTTTGCCTATCATATGTAGGCAGAACCAATGTAACAATTTCATTAGTAATGTATGTGTCACATTTTGAAATTGTGAGCATTTTAGCATTGTGAATGTAGAAGGCTGGAGAAGAACAAAAATGCAGTATTGTATGATATGTGAAAAAAAAAACTTTACCAATTGTAGAATCATGTATGTAAAATAGTGTATGTTCAGTGCTGTGTAAATTTACAGCACTATATAAATAAAGGATAATAATAATAATAATAATAGATAGGAAAAAAAATAGCACAAAAATAGTCCAAGGCTATGTAAGTTTGGTCTGTGATGTACCTAATCATCCCACAAGTGCATGTGTGCACAGGCACAGAGCTGCCTCTCATTCTTGACTTTATGCATGACTTTATGGAAGCTAATGGACTGTAGTAGCATAGGTATGCTTAAAGCCATGATGTCCATGCCATTATCAGTAACCCAGCTATAGGATCCAGGATGACTATGCTGGAATACATTTACACTTTACTAAGAAAGTATATGGTCTTCAAAATGTCTTGGGCAGGGCACAAGTCATAAACAGAAAGATCCTTGATTTGCTTGTGCATTCATTACATGCCTTCAAGTCAACTCTGACAAATGGTGACCCTAGCCTAGGGATTTCTTGGCAAGATTTACTTAAGGGAGGCTTGCCATTGCCTTACTCTGAAGCTGAGAGAGCACATGATTTGTACAAAGTCACCCAGTGTGCTTCCATGGCTGAGGAGGGATTCGAACCCTGGGCTCTGACTTGCTTGATACTATACTATAAATTCCTTGTCACTTAATACCAACCAAGTGTATCTGTGTGTTTTCTTCTGTCAAGCATTGGAGGTATAGAGGGTTGTTTGCTCTTGATTGCCTCTCTTTATTGGCTTCCCCTACACTCCCAAAGTACTCTTCCATCTTTTGAACCATGCACTCCAACCTCGGTCCCCTCAGTATGTACCTTTTTATTCGCTTCCTTTGTATCCCATTAAGTCTGTGTGGCACCATACATCTGTGTCTCAGCAGGCATTTTCTGCAGACCAGTGAGTCATTAGAAAAGATGAGATGAGTCCCAGATGTTAAAGAAACATGGTAGCACTCCATGGTGTACAACTGGGACAAATAAAAGCCAAAGGGTTTAAGTTTATTAGGCACCACAAAGTAAAACAAGTTCATTTTTTCTATAAAGAAGGGAGTGACATTGACAATTTTAAACACACACACACACACACACACACACACACACTTTAGCCTGTGGTGGAAGAAAAGTGGTCTCCAGATAAACCAACTCAAACCTCATCTCTTTACTTTTAAAGATTTGAACACTGTACTACATCAAAACTGTTCATTCTATTCACATGTTTTTCTAATAAACAGAGGTTTACACACTGTTAAAGCTACTCTGAGCTTTACCATGACTGATTCCAGAGCAGCCATCATACTTTGGAAGTTGTAAAGGTAGGTAGTGGCAACCTCATGAGAATTGTTTCCAGTTAATGAAGATTGGAGCACATGGTCTTTCTAAGGGTTTACTTGTGATATGAAATAACATATGAAAGGACCAGAACCCACCCTACTCTATAGAGCAATGCATAAACACAGGGAAGAAATATGTTGGGGTCCAGTAGTATGACCTGTTCCTCTTGTTTACAGCACAATGAAGCATATGTAGTTCAAGAGAAATGTATGGCTATGCCATACAGAAAGGTCTAGATGGTCTTTGGCTGTGGTTTCCAAAAGAAAAGGGCTACCAAGGTTGCATCCATATTGCAGAAATAATCCAGTTTGACACCACTTTAACTGCCATGGCTCAGTGCTATGGGATTCTGAGAAGTGTAGTTTATGTGGTACCAGAACTCTGTGACAGAGAAGGCTAAACATCTTACAAAGCTACAATTCCCCAGTATTCCATAGCACTGCGCTATGGCAGTTAAAGTCATGCCAAACTGGATTATTTCTGTACTGTGGATACATTCAAAGAGGCTTATATATGTATAGACCTTGGAAATCGACTGACAGCCTCACTCAGGTAGTTGTCTTGTTTATACCCAGTCATTTCTTCCGCATCAATCATACCTTTTCCCTAACCCTGTGTTCATTACAATGACTGCCAGCTTCTGCTGGTTAATGCTCTTGCTGCCTTCAGTGCTCTTCAGTGCCATTCTGTGCATATTTATTTGGAAATCCTTTTCAGTGGGTTGGTCGTGTCATTCTGTTGAAGCAAAAATAACCAAGAGTTTTGTGCTAAATTAAAACTTTCATGCACTGCAGCCCATCAGATGCATGACCTTGGAAATATCTGAATACAAATCCCACTGCTTTCAATAGTTAGAGCCAGACAGCTGAAATTAGATTCCACTGAAACTGATCATGGCTTGGCTGTAATTGATTTCAATGGGTTGGGGGAATTGTTAGCAGTGAACACAGTATGGTCTTACTCCAACAAAATGTGTGTAATACTCTAGCCCTTGTGTTGTAAAAAATTTGCTCTCATCAGTTTCAATGGGAGGAAAAGTTAGCAGTACGCCTTACTAAATGGTCACAGATCTCTAGCCCCTGTTATCAGTCTTGTATAACTATTGGGTGCATTTACTGAGTAAAAAGACTGGGAAGTCCCAGGTTTTGTTCCAGTTCTTTCCCATTTTTTAGTTTGTTTGGTTTTCTGAGTCCATATGATGTTTGGCTTTTCTCAGGATATTTTTTAAAAATAAACTTTGAGTATATTCAGACACAAAATGAACCAGATACTAAAGACGGGTGATTTTAATCCTGTATTTTCTAGAATGGAATAGATCTCTTTACTGGCCATTTGTTTCTGCTGTCTTGCCTTCAGCTCCTGATGTAACCTCTCACGTGGCAAGATTTTCAGTGATGTCAGAGGTGTGTGTCTTCGCCAAAGGATAAATGGACATAAATTAGACATTAGGAATGGGAATGCACAAAAACCAGTGGCAGAACATTTCAATCTCCCTGGGCATTTCATCTCAGACCTCAGAAAGAGGAACAGCAGAACTGGGATTCATCCACAAACTAAAGTTCCTCAGAAATGGATTGAACAAAGACAATGGTTTCCTGACACACTAAAAACACTATCTGACCACATCCCCATATAAGCTAGTCCCATTGCAAAACTGGATCTGCCAGTTTATCTCCGTGCACAAAGACAAACTGGACGTGCAACTTCATTCCCATACACAAAGAATTTGTAATTTTAATTGACATCCTCACATACCAATGGCATATATATGTCTGTGCTTGGCTTCCACTCCACCAAATGTGTCTGAGGTAGTAGACTGAAGTCTATGAAAAGCTCATGCTGCCAATTTATTTCTTTCAGTTAGGAGTTTATCACATGGGAGGAATTTCTCTCAATTGCGAATGGAGCCAATTTGCAATTACATGAATTCACTAGTTTAGTGAAATCTGATTTCATTCCGAATGCATTCAGAATGACTTCCCATTTCCCGAAAATGACCCTCCCCCCATTGCCCGAAATTACATGAGATACTCTAATATGCAATTACATGAAACCCCACGATTGCGTTCAGAATGACTTCCCATTGCTCGAAATTGTGTGAGATACAGTCATTCGCAATAATGTGAAACCCCATGATTGCGTTCAGATTGCCATTCCTTAGTCTCAAAGGATATGTAGAATTGTCTCCCAGAGAGTTCTAGTGCCTTATCAAACCACAATCCCCACAGTTGTATAGGATGATGCCATGGTTGGTAAAGTGGAATCATAGCATTATAACTATGCAGCATGAAAGGAATCTTAGACTTGGACTGGACAGACCTTCTAATGCAGAATATCTTCAAACAGAAGGTTATCCGCTGTAAATTAACAACCTTTCAAATAGAGGCAATCCTCTGTAAATTAGGACACACAGCTTAAAATGAGCCTGCTAGACAGGGGCCTATCACTTTTGTGTTCTATATAGTGCGAAGTCCCAATACCAAATGAATGCTTACTCTTCAATGTTATCATCAACAACAATTGGTGAAGTAATGTTATCATAGATTTTTTTTTAAAAAAAGATATGCTTTAAAATTTTATCTTAGTTGGAAAACATATAAACAGCTCTTTAAACTATTTATGTAATAACAGCCTCATAGAGCAACAACACCAAGAGAGAAAATTAAGGAAACAATTATGAGAGTATTTTTCATAGTGCCCATTTAATGATTTACTACAGCAATTTAAACTACTGTCCTGCTAAGAGGTAGCATTTAGCGTTTACCCTCAAATGCCCATTTTGTCCAAAAAATCTCTTGTTTATTAAAGTTTTTTAATAAGGCCCCCACACTTTTATAATATTTAAGATACCAGAGTGGCTAAAGTAGAAAAATTAAATATTCTGTCTTCATAAATTTACAGGTTCATGGGGAGAAAGGTCTTTGCCATTCTGGAATATTCTGGAATGGCTGGTAGAAGGAAATTTGTTGGCTGGTTTAATGAAGCCCCGATCCAGCATGTGCTACTTTGTCAACAAAGCAACTTCCCACTTAAAAAGAAAAAAAACTAATTAAAAAAAAACAATTTTCAGTATCTATGCAGAGGTAGAATTAGAAATCTGAGCAAAGTCTACTAAACAGGTATCTAACAGGAATCAGTGAGCATGTGAGTAATGAAAATTGCACATTGTGCTCTAGAAAAAACCCACTGTGAATTGGATACTTGTTCTTGTGGAGAGTGTATTTGAATTATTAAAAATAAATGTATATATGGCTACGATGTACGTCTAGGTATATTATTCAAGCATGGCAGTGTCTAAATATGTAAGTTGGAGCAACACTCCCCATGTAGAGTTGGATCACATATTTTCCATTCCAAAATTGCTGCATGGAAGTTGACAGTGTGTGTGCCCCACCATAATACCCCTGAAGCCAGATCAAGAAGAAGTGTATTAGTGTTTAAAGGTTTTAGAAAGAGATTGAAGAAGGCAAAACATATGGAGCTGAATAATATTTTTTGTATAATAATGGTCAGTTTCATCCTCTATTTGATCCCACAAAAGAAGGCCATGTGGAAATATTGCTTGTGTCACTTTTTGATGCTATTCTCAGGGCACAATAAACAAAGGAGCCATGAGAAACCTCATGTACACCTCATATAAACAGTATGCTAGTGCATGCTGCCTTATCACTTCTGCTAATAACAGGAGTAGCTTTGCTCTGTGGTTTGTTTAATGTGTTGGCCAACAAACCAAGACAACAAATTAAAATGAACCCTAGATTCCTCTTCTGACTTGTTGGGAAACCAAAATGCATTTATTTTAACTCACTTATTTAAATTCATTCTGTTGTACTCTTTCCCAGCATGCAGCCCCCCCCCCATTTTTCCCTTCAGTCCCCAATTTTTTAGAATTGCAGTAGCTTAAAACCTCACTTCAGCATTTAGAAATAGAGTCTAGGCATCCAAAGAAAAAGTGCAGGCAAAATTACCAAGGGAATATGAAAACAACAAATAGAAGATCTTTAGGTGGGAACATTTTTCAGTGTCTTGCTCTCTGTGATGCTACAAATTTGGCCACTGGGGAAAAAAATCATTGGTAGGCACAACTATTATGGGGGGGGGGGCAATTCCCTCATAGTGCACCACATCCTGCCATTGTGTCCCCTTCCTTTCCCCCCTTTTCTTTAGTCTACAATATACCCTATACACATTCCTCTCATTCCTCTTTTCAATCCAATCTCCGTCCTTCCCTCTTTTTCTCTTTCTGTACCATCACAGACTTGTAAGTGGCACTTTCCTCTTTCTGCCTTAGGTATTTCTCCACTCTCACTTGGGTTATACCAGTGGTTCTCAAACTGTGAGGTGGGACCCCCCCGGGGGGGATATGAGAGTTGCTGAAGGAGTGCATGAGATTTGAAGGTCGTGATCCCCCCTCCTCCTCTGCTTCGTCAACTTTTTCTTTCCTGGAGGGGGAAGAGAAAGGCAAGGAGGGCAGTTGGAGAAGTCGCTTCTGCCTGAAGGAGGAGGAGGAGGAGATGGATTGTGGGGAAGGCCACCGGATCATGGTCTCTGGCAGGACCCATCCTGAGCTGCCCCACATCTTCTTTTGCTACTCCTCCCGTCACTGCTCAGGTTCTTGGGATGAGACATTGCTGCAGCCTCAACCAGTGCACCTGCTTAGTCTGGTGTGCCCTAAGGTGCATGGCAAGCCAAAGGAGAGCCAGCATCTACAATGGTCCCCAACCTCTTGCTTGGGGCTGCTTCTGGCCAGCCCCTTTAGAGGAAAAGTGGCCCCAGTGGCTTCATTCCTGAATGAATGACCAAGGATTCAGCCAGCCAAGGAGCAGCAGTGGAAGTGCACCACATCCTGCAAACTACTGGAGCAGATTGTGTGTTTGGGCTCACTACTGCCATATGCCACAAACTTCACGCCAACACTAGCTGTATACTATGCTGAGGGGTGGGCAGCATCCACATGTAGCTGTTCATAAGGGTAAAATGTTTGAGAAACACCGAGTTATACCATTGTTTTCCATCTCCCCCCACTATTCCTCTGCTCACCTTCTTTCCACATGTTGCAGGATCCTTTTCTTGTCCATCTTCTCGAGTTCTTTTTGAACTCCCATCTTGGTTACTCAGTGAATTTTCTATTTTCTCATCTTAAACTGTGTAGATATAGTCTAATCTGATCTACTCTAATCTACTGTTACATGGATTCAATGAGCCAAGGCTTGAAAATTAAAAAAAAAAAAATCCAAACAGCAAACCTTGATTTTGTCATTTTATATAAAGGACACAATTGTTGTATCCATTATATTTAATGTGACTTGAACATCCATGGATTTTGGTATCCAGGGGGGAGGGGGGAGGGGTCCTGGAACCAAACCCCAGTCAATTCCAAGAACTGACTTATTATAATCTAGGTTTAAAAAGTAAACAAAACCAAAAAAGCAAACTTCAATGTTAACTCAGGATATTAAAGCAGAGTTTTAAGTACGGCATGTCGCTTTCTGAAACGGTACTTTCAAAGTCACTTTTTCTTGACTTTCAGATGGGGCACACTGATATATTTCCATTAAACTTAAAACACACACATACAACTAAAGATTTCTGACAACTGCGTAGGCAATTGTTGCCACATTCTGTGTCCCAGCAGCCTACCTGATGACACCAAAATGAAAGTTAAGAAAGCTGAAAGTAAGGACATCACCAGGAGATAATAATCAGTGGGAAAATTACCTTGAACTTTGCCATGGATGAATAAATTACTATTTTGATACTCTGGAAAGGCTCAGTTAAATGGGTGAGGCACTGCTAAAATATTGATTACTTGGCAACACAATGCCCCCTCCCCCCCCAAAGGAGATTGTCCTTTTGTCTTGGAAGAGTCCCTCAAAATGTTCCACTGACAGGGCTGCTTAATAGTATTACCATAAAAAGAATTGATGTTTGCTGAAAATGAAGATCCTCTTTCATTCCTTTCTTAACTTGGGCCTCCAGAGAACTAATTTACCAAGACAGACTTTTTTCCCCTTGCATTTAAGGACACTGCAGTTCACTCTTTATATTAGACATTGTGATGTGTATTAACGATGACTGTAGTAAAAATTTCATAGATGAATTTATTTCTCCTAGTGATCCTCTTTTCAGTCCCTATTAAATACATTTAATATGAATCAAACTACTCCCTACTTTCCCTACATGGTACATTAAAGGCCATCCATAACAGAATTCTTTCAACAAGTGCATGGATAGTTTTGCCTCCATATGGTGATTAATCCATAACAACAAACATTAGGGGGCATATAGTTACTTTGGATGGACACAAGAAAACATTTCTGCCTGGTGGATAAATTGTTTTGTTTATCATAGAATTATAGCGCAAGCCTGCACTGAAAGCAGCAGGAGCATTCTTATTTGGAACTTGCTTTGGGTTTTCAATCTCTTCAAGCGTATCATGGTTCTATCTCAGTTTTTACATTAGATTTCCTCTCGCTTGCCCAGGTTTGACAATGCCTATTATTTTCATTGCCTCCAGTGCCCAATCAGTCTAAACCACAAAGTCCTTCCCACTGGCATTCTTTCCTTTCTAATCTCATCAGTGTTTTTACTACAACCACAACACAACAATAAGCATCACATTACAGATAACCATGTGACTTATAACATCACTTTTGGAGGTAACGAGAGGCAATGGTGCTACTCTGGAATATAACACAAAGACCAGGCTTTGTTGCTTTTGGAGCAATTAATACAATTTACTTGGTCTTGTTACTTCTCTTAAAGTCATTTCTGATTTATGGTGATCCAAAGGCTAACTTATCATGGGGTTTTCTTCACAAGATTTATTCAGGAGAGGTTTTCCATTGTCTTCCCTTGAGGCTGAGAGCATGTGACCTCCCTAAGGTTACCCAGTGAGTTTCATGGCCATCCTAGGATTTGACTTTTGGACTCCAGATTCACAGCCCAACACTCAAACCATTGCACCACTTTACTTATTAGTATTAAATGAATCATTTTGATTCTTTTTGTATTTTAAGCCTTTTAAAAAAATAAATACAGTAGCAATACATTACTAAAGAATATTGTTACTCATTAGACTACCAGGCAATGAGCAACAAATTACTTTTATGAATAGGATTTCCAATGTGTTAACTTCTGAAATAGTACAGTATTCCCAAGCTCTGTGACCAGTCAGCTAATATCAGAATTATGGTGTTCTGCTCTTTCCAGCACCAGCAGTAGGAGGCTATGCCTTCTCACTGGAATTTCAGGTTCTTATCACAAATTCAATTGCAAGTGGATTTGTTACTATTTATATTAGTGGAGAGAAATTCCCCTATTAAATGATGATTCTTCTACTTAACAAGTCAAGATCAGCTTGTCAGCACCCACTAAACTATATTTGGGTTTCTGTTTGGCTTTTCAGTTCTTACAAATGTCTGGGTGGCCATGTGATTATCATATAAATCATGCCAGACTAATGTTATGTCTTTTTTCATAGAGGTACAATCTTGGTAGATGAAGAGAATGCTGTGGAATGCTATCAGGTCCTCCCTGATATTCTTGGAAAAAAGCTAGTAAACTGAGGGCTAGAGAGATTGTTGTTTGTAATTGGTTGACCAAGCAAACCCAAAGGGTGTTCACCAATGGCTTATCTTCATCCTGGAGAGAAGTAACTAGCAGAATGCTGCAGGTTTCTGTTCTTGGTCCAGTACTAGTCAATATCTTTATCAATGATGTGGATGATGGAACAGAAGGCATGTATATCAAATTTGCAGATGACATCAAATTGGGAGGGGTAGCTAATAGTCTACCAGACAGGATCAGAATTCAAAATGACTGTAACAGATTAGAAAGATGGGCCACAACTAACAAAATCAATTTCAACAGGGAGAAGTGAAATGCACAGATATAGATGGAAGACATCTGGCTTGACAACAGTACAGCAATGGAGATCACTCAGATAAGGGAATGGAAACATAAGTCAGCTGCTTGCTGAGTGACAGGGGAACAGCCCCTCATCTATTGCAGTGGCTACTGACCAGTAAGTGGGGATTAATGGGGTTGGGTGGCATTCACTACATAGCTAAGAAACTTCTGCACAGCAGCATAATGTTTAGAGGATTCTGGCCTATATTTTTTGCATACTTTTCTGTGTAAAAGATTCTGTATAAGTAGAAACTGCCATAGTAAGAAGGTTGCAACTTTTCTTCTTAATGCACCATGTAAAAAACTGCAGGAAATTTGTAAGTGTAGTGAAGCCAATGTTCAACTGAAGCCCAAAGCAGTGTAGGCCACTCTACATCTTTGAATTCTACCAGCTCATTCTGCTGCATGTGCAGACTAAGATCTCTGTTTCTGTATAATTATAGCATTTTGATACCAATTTCTCTGCCACGGCTTCATCCTATGGAATTCTGGAATCTGTAGTTTCATAAAGTATTCAGAATTCTTTGGCAGAGAGCTCTAGTGCCTCACCAAACAATACATGCCAAAATTCCATAGGTTGCACCCATGGCAGTTACAGTGGTAGCAAACGGTGTACAGTGGAAGAGGTCCACATCACAGAGGTCTGTTCTAGAATATAAACTGAAGATTAAGTACTTTACTACATGAGTTTAAAAAGCAGAATTTTAACAGGATAAAAGCATCTTTGGCTGGTACTTTTTGCATGATGGCATGTTCATCCAGCTGCTACCCTGCATTCCATTTGTTACTGTAGTATGCCTTTTTATTGATGGGCAAAACCTATCCTGGGTAGGCAGCCAGGAAGGCTTGAACCCCCCCCCCCCTCATTTCCTCTCAAAGCACTGAGCTGTTGTGTGCTTGTGCATGCAGCAGCCTCGTGCTTTGGAAGAGGGGAGAAACTGAAGTTTCTTGCACACATTTTTTTGCCCGTTCTGGGCATTGGAAGAGGATGCTCAGGGCTGCGTGCAACCAAGGGAAAACACACAGGGAAATGTCTTCAAAATGGCCCAGCACCCAGCCATTCCCATTCAGTACTGAGTGGTGTCTTTTGACTCTGAAGGAAAAAAATGGTGCATCTCAGCACTGAATGGGAATGGCCTGGCGCCAGGCACTGGAATGGGGCTGTTTTGAGGACATTTCTGTGTGTGATAAAATCCATTTTTCTTGGTCACGCACCCCCCCCCGAGTGTCCCCTTCCAGTGCGCAAATGGGTAAAAAAATGTGTGCGATAAACTTCACAGTATCTACAGTGCTAATAGCTTCTTGAAGCCAGGAAGCATCACTTTGGGGGAGGAAAGGAGCATCACATTGACACAAGCTGCATTTGGTATTGTGGAAAAGAGATCACATGGCCATGGAACACCAAAGTGTTGTTATGAGGAAAAGTGTGATAAGAAATGATGCTGAACTGGTATGCTTCCATTCTTAAACTACCATGATTGTGGCAAGACAGCAAGTTGGTGTGATGAAGTCCTATGGCCACAGTCCTATACACATTTATTCTTAAGTCCCACTGGAGAGCCAACCTGGCATAGTGGTTTGAGTATTGGATTGGAACTCAGGAGACAAAAGTTTGATTTCTAGCTTGGCCAGGAAACCCACTGGGTGACCATGAGTAAGTCACACTCTCTCAGCCTCAGAGGAAGGCAATGGCAAACCTCCTCTGAACAAATATTGCCAAGAAAACCCCACAAGAAGGTTGCCATAAGTCAGAAATGACTTGAAGGCACACAAATTCCACTGACTACTGACTAGAGTTTATTGTAAATTGTACGCAGCAGGAAAGTTATGTGTTATAAAAGCTTTTTGTTCATTGCAACATCTGCATTATGTATCCCATCAACCCATTCCTGTTCATTGCAGTGCAGCACAAACTGCTCGACTAGTTACAGCAGTGATTTAATAGGACAGTTACTAAGGTTTGCTGTTGCACCCATAACGGCTTCAGTCCTATGCAGGAGATTCTTATGCCATGAATTACTTTACAGTACTTATGAAGTGGCTCATAAGGTGGAGCAGTTATTCTATTAAGATTTTTGGTATTTATTCATTAAAAAAAGCCATGTATGCTAAATGACTCACTTGAAGGTTCCTGTGTAAATACTTATTCAATTTGCCTATGTTTAACTGATGAGATCATTGCAAGATTGCCAAGCTTGGCCAACTATACATTAATTTTTTTTCCAGAGCTATTTGCTTAATTTTAATTCCTGAGCCTGTTTAGTATTGAATTCATCTAGTGCCTTGCAAAACCCAGGTTTTTCCTCCCCCCTCCTGCTTTTCCTAAAGCAAATGGTACTTTGCAGGTGTTCGGTTCCCCATGGGACTGGCCCATTTTCCTCATTGTCTCTTTGTCCATTTAGAAATCAATCATGACCCTACAAATATTTAAGCTGACATAATCTGTAAGTGTGATGTAAAACACAAAACCTAGACTTGCTCTTCATTATTTGCAGATGCTATGGTTCTCCCAAAGAAACAGCCCTGTGTCTTGACTCATCTTGAAAAATGTTCAGCATCTGCAAGAGTATGTTAAAATGTGATATATCTAGGGTAACTAGAAACACATGTGATATACATTTATTGCCTTATTTTTTTTCACATATTGACTGGTTTCAGTTTGGCTTTTCTCTTAAAGAAAATCCAGGAAGCGTTTGGTAACTTGAAACTATTCAACTCAACTGTGCTTTCTGACTCTTGTTCAGTCATGAGATCTCTGTGTCATTTCACCTTTTTGTTCCATGCTGTCATTCAACTCACAAAATAGCTGCATCATCTGTGTGTTTTTCCAGTAGCCATAATGAAGACAACTGGACTTGTAATAGTCCATTAAATGGTCTATTAAATAATGCAGTTGCCGGAGGGTCCCTGGTAATATTGTATGGAGTGGCAGGATAATAATTCTGTGATTCAGATGTTTCACGTATTTCCTTTCTATTATAGCTGTTCGAAACAGCTTTTGAAGAGTTTTCATAAATCTTTCTACTTCTCAGTTTGCCTCAGGCCAGCGTAGAGTCATTTTTTAATATATTAGAACCCTAGATATTCTAAAGGTAAGGAACAGTCCTTACTTTTAAATATCTTTGACCATTACTGAATAGCTATGTAGCAACTACATATGATGGATAATAGGTTCTGCCTAAATTAGGCATCCACAAGAAGGATATCTTTCTTTCAAAAGCTGTGCAAATATGGAAGGGGAGGAATCTACAGAAATAAACTAAACTGTTTCACTGTTTGCACCACTGTTGCCTCTGGACCACTTCTAACAAGGTTGTGTTGCCTCTAGCCTTAGTCACCTGTAAAGTAAGCTTATTGAAAAGTATGCAACTTGAGACTGTTATGGCTAACTTAAGAGTTTTATTTCTTCCAATGGTTCTACTCTGTGACAGAGTTTTTATCCAAACCAATCTGGTTAACTTCACTACCTTTGATACCATGGGCACATCTACAATGGCTACTTACTCTAGTGCCAGTATGGAGCTTTATGCCCCAGCCTGGCCCCAGACCGACCATGATGGTGACCACATACAGTAGGCTGAATTCAGTGTGATACCACATTTTTGTGCACATGGGTCAGCTGGGCTGACACTGCATAGACCCCACTAACCCACCCCCCTCGGTGCCACTGCCACCAACACCACTGTCTAGCTAACCAAACAGCTCCCTGCATGAGTCTGGCCATCACCATCATCATTGTTCTGCTGAGGTCAGATTGAGGTAATCAGAATATGATCAACAAAGAAAGGGTTGGTCTACTCCTACAGGGAACTGCTTGGCTGGTAAGTCAGCAGCTTAGAAGAAGATCAGTTTTCTTTCCCACACTGCTTAGTGAAGGGTAAGGGAGAAGGTGCCACATTTACTGTCTTGACAACTGGATTGGGCAGAATCCAATTGTCCAAGCAGCCAAGGGAACTGGGGGCACCCTGGAATTTCCTGGGTTCTCCTTAGATTCTTTTCAATTTGATTAATAGCTTACCATATGGAAAAAAAAATATTGAGCTCATCCCATGGCATTTTAATTCATCTTATCTCTATCCAGACTAAATCTTAATTCGGGTGGCATCTTGATTTTATCAGATGGTTTTTTCCACCTAATTTGCCATCCGAATACTTCATGGGTCCATCCCCACTTCCAGAGCCTCTCTTCCCAGCTCTTTTCAGATCCAGGAGTTTTCCAGCTTGAGAAAATGGCCCACGGAGCACTCCTGGAAGCAGTGATGGGCCTGTGCTGTATTCAGGTGGCAAATTAGGTGGCAAAAACCATCTGATAATATCAGGATGCTGCCTGAATTAAGGCTTAAACTGGATAGAGGGAAGCTAAATTAAAACACTATGGGATAAGCTCCTATGTTTCTCACACATATGTAACTTGGGCCCCATACAGAATCAAACTTGCATTTGGAACTGTAGTAACAGGAACCAATTGATTACTTTGCCTTTTCAATATGTATTTAATATATATAAGTT
This sequence comes from Urosaurus nigricauda, assembly GCA_034509955.1. NCBI lineage: Eukaryota > Metazoa > Chordata > Lepidosauria > Squamata > Phrynosomatidae > Urosaurus > Urosaurus nigricauda. The sequence continues at coordinate 198,302,979 of JAOEGL010000003.1, read as the reverse complement.
ATATAATTGTGTTTGATGTTATTCTAAGCAAGCTTTCTATATAGATAAAAAATATGCAAGAAGGCTTTTTAAAGCAAGTTTTCTTGATCTCACTAATAAGCAAAATAAAAAGGTTGTAGTTGAAGGTACTGGTTAAGGTATCAGGAGGGGAAGAAAGGCTAAAAGGAGTGCAATATTGCCCTCCCTGAGAACAAACATTTATACTTGACAATGGAGAGTGTATTTAAAAAGGTAAGGCACACGGAAAGATCCTATTGTGTTATACCAAACAAATTTTGTTTATTATTGTGTGTACAGTACAAATCATAAAGGATGGTGACTTTATCACCATCCCAAACAATTGCTAAATCCCAAACAATTGCTGCACAAACATTGGCCTTCCTTTGAATTTATTCACAAAAGTCTAATTTTTATATGTTGTTTTTAAAAACCATCTTCCATCTCAAAATCTCTCATTTTGTCCAGTCATGGGATCATATTCCACATGTCTTCAACATCTCTTTCTGTAATGGGGAGGAAAAGTTCATAGAAAACATTCTAGGCTGACTTGGATTCTACTAATGAATTTTTCATCTGTGATTGACTATATGGTTATAAGAACTACCTGAAAGAGGAAATTCATTTCCAGTTGTGATCAAATAAGAAGGCAAAAACAAAATGTAATCTCTATTTTATAGTTCAAGGTTTCTTTCCAGGTTCTTTGTGGAGGAAACAAAGGAGCCTCCCAATTATTTTTGTTTGTGTGGCTTTCCAGTTGGCCAGAAGCACCTATTGTCCTCTCACTTAAACCTCTAGAGTTGCTTTTAAGACTTCTTTGAGTGTTAGCAGTCTAGTTCCTTAATCAGGAAGGCACATGAGTGCCTCTTTGTTGACATCAATTATAGATCAGGAATGTGAATCATGCAGTCCTCCAGATGTTGTTGAAGTACAACACCTAACAGGCCTAGGCAGTATTCCCAAAGCTGTTGAATGCTGAGAGGTAAAAGTCTAACAACATCTGGAGGACCACATGGGTCCTGTAGCTGCTCAGTGGAGCAACTATCAGGGATTGAAGGCTGCATTGGAACCCCATCTCTCTCCCTCATGTGGGCATGGGAGGATTCTGACACATTTTTGGCCCTCTCTGGTCCATTTTAGGCACACAAAAGGCCTTTTGTCCAAAGGGAACTGACCCAGAAGGCAACTTCAGGAAATTTTGGAAAGACTTGAGGGAATTTTAGGGAATTGGGGGAGCAACCCTCACCCTTAGCCCTGGAGATCATTCATAGCCCATGGGCACACTTCATCCATTCCTGAAATACATAAATGTAAACATGTCATTTTGATTAATGCTGTAAGGACTATGGATATGCATTCATAAGTTTTATTGAGGCTGCCAGGTCTCAATGTCACCCACAAGATGCTTCATCTTATGCCCATTTTGCATCCATATAATTGATATATTGATTGCTGAATTAGCATGTGGCATGTTATATGCCTTTTCTACTAAAGCCACTGAGTGGATAGTGATTTGCCCTTTGCCACACCTTCTCTCCACTTAAAGAATATTTCAGGAGCCAGAAGCCTTTGGCTCACCAGATGTTATTGGACCACAGCTGCCATCATTCCCAAACACCGGTGATAAGGGGTGATGAGCATTGGGAGTCTCAAGTCTCAGCATCTGCAGGGGGCATGTGTTCACTGCATGCACTCTCTATGTGCTTCATCCCGAGGTTCTGCCAATTGAAGTCCCTCCTAGCATAAGTTTGCCATTGTTTCTGAAAAACTGGGAAAATCCCAGATTGAAGGCTCTAAAACATGTCCTGGCCAGTTCAAATATCAGATCCTGGATTCCTGAAGGCAGGAGTGAAAAGCTGCCCTTCCCTTCAGCTGCCCCCATAGAAGTGTGTGTGTGTGTGTGTGTGTATGAGTGAATGAGAGTGAGTGAGTGAGGGAGTGAGGGAGTGAAAAGGGGGGCCATATGGGCTCTGGAAGACAAACAGTGAAGTCCAGGAAATAAAATTTGCAAATAAGTCCATTTGCAACACAATGAAAACTCTCCTTTCTTTTTCTCTCTCCTGTGTGAAGCTATCTGTCCCCTCCTTTGGCAGAGAAATGGGGCCCCCTGACTCACCAGGTTAGCCTTGTTGCTGTGTCTGGGAAAAAAGGGGGCCTGGTAAGGTGGGGTCACCTCCATTCCAGCGGAGGGGGCCCACATCGCTGGAGGACTCTTCTTCTTCCCAGGCTCCTTGGCAAGGAGTGCTGGAAGGGGCCACTCTTGGACTCCAACTCCCAGAGTCCTGTGGGAGCAGGGCGGAAGTGGCCCTCATTGGGTGAATTAGGAGGTGGCACTTCTTGTCACAACTTTGTAAAGGTGGTTGCATAGGTCTCAGATCTGATGGGCGTGGCTTACTGAGTGGCGGAGCACTGGTTCGGGAGTCCATGGGGGACCCAGGGATCCTGAGCAGAAACGATGTCGCCAATGTGGGGGTGACATTGACCAACATCAAATGAGCTGGATCCCCTCTGTCATCCTGAGACATAGCCACGACAGGCAAGATGGGCTCATCAACCAACAGGGGGTTGGCGGATGACAGATCCAGACCTTATGCATTTTGGGCCAACCCTCTTTTTGATGCTGTGCTCAATAAAGTTGTGGCCTTATATTGCCAAATGGTTGTCAGTGTGGTTTTTGCTTCCCCCCCTTTGCAGTTCCACAACAATATTGAATCTCTCAAGAAGTCTCGGTGTTGTCATATCTGAACACCCTTCAGATGCTGCTTAAAACACATAAAATGCAATCTCATTTTTTTTTTTAAAAAAAAGGTTTACCATTGTTGGGGGTAAAGACCTCAAATAGTTAGGTCCCAGTCTTTTGTTTCCCCTTGTTTAGGATCTGTTTTGTGACCAAAATGCAGTATCCTCAAATCTAGAAAGCAGATTCAGGAGTAGCTGGGCTGACCATACAGCAAAGTACAATATCATTCAAAATCCACAAAATGGTGATACTTTTCTCCTGTTTTATTTTTAACACCTTTGCCTGATGAAGATGTCAGTTGAGCTTCAAAAGCTTGCATAATCTATCTTGTGTATTTTGTGCAAATAACATCTGGTGAACCAAAAAAGGTATTACTATTTTATGGATTTTGGATGTTATTGTACTTTGCTATATGGCCAACACGGCTAACCCTGGATAAGTTTTCTAGAGTAGAAAACTCTACTTACCTTTGCTAAGTTCTCTTCCAAAAAGCTAGAATTCAGAGGCACAGGTTTCATTTGCATTACAGAAATTATGCAGTTTGATACTCAATGCTATAGAAATCTGTGATTTATAGTTTTGTGAGCTATGTAGCCTCTGTGAGGGAGCTCTGGTGTGACAACAAACTAGAAATCCAAGAATTCCATAGCATTTAGCTATGTAAATTGATGGCAACAAACAAACAAACAAACAAACAACTGAACTATGTAATAAAATATGAAAATGTGATGTGTGTGTTTTGGTTCTTTGTGTGTGTGTTGCGGGGGGGGGGGATTGTTGTTGAAAAGATGCCCAATCCAGTCCTGCATGTTTTTGTCCAAGTTTTCTGGAAGGGAATTACGGCAACCTTATCCTAGTAGCCACTATTGCACTGAAAGATCTCTTGTGTTCACAGTTAATTTTCATCTGAATGCCACATGAAACCCTGAATAGATTTCAAAAACTGCAAAGTTTTAAAAGATTTTTCAGCAGTGGGAAGAACATTGCTAAAATCACTTATTGCTACCTCCAAGAAGTAAATTAGTAAAGAATTACATTCCCAGTCCAGAAAGAAATCAACAAACAACAGTGTGCCCAAAACAGGGTTATGAATATGGTGAGGAGCCTGGAGGAAATCCCATGAGGAAAAGTTGAACAAATTGGTTAATTTCTAGCATGGAGAAGGGATTATTACGATAGTTGTCTTCAATTGTTTGAAGGGCTGTTTGACCAAATTGTTTTCTGATGATCTAAATGTAGAATTTAAACCAGAATATTCATGTCATAAAAGGGGGGGGGGATTTCAAAGAAATATTAAGAGGCACTTGATGATAGTAGATGGATGGGTAAGGTGGTGGGGTCTCCTTCATTAGAAGTTTTTAAGTAAAGGGTGGATGGTCAGCTATCACCGCTGTCATAGTAATAGTTTTTCCTGCAACAAAGGACTGGAGATTTGGAGCTTGGAAAATTTACTTTTGTAGTAATTATCGTAGTACTGCAATTGCCAGAAAATCCCAGCCATCCTGGTCAATTGGAGCCAATCATCTTTGCTGTCCCTTCCAAGCCTATGTTTATTGTATTATTGATTCTGAGATTCCATAAGTACTGTAACAATTTACATTTCAGTACAAGTGAAGGTAGAGAAGAACTTTGGATGTTTATCCACCAACTATAATGATCATGGCAGGAGATATCAGAGAAGGCCACCTGGTGGCAGTACAGTTACATGTTTCTCTTTGCATCTTTTCACCTTACAGTATTATACTCGATATTGCCTTGTCTCCACTGTGTGTGAGGGTAAAATAGCAAGAGAAATAATGCAGTAGTATTTCTTCGATATTAATAACCAATGATTTTTCTTATCTTATCTTTAAATACAACTTTAGAAAATAATCCACATACTGAAGGCTTATGAGAAATTAATAGCTGCCTAGTTCATGTTACAGCAAAGTATGTGTATGCATGTGTATATATGTATATATAAGAAGGCTCAGCGTGTGGTCAGAATATCTATTTTCTGAGTGGATGAAATGGGGTTTGCAACTTATGACTGGGGCTTGTGGAGCTAAATTAAGTCATGAAAGAAGATAACACAATGTACCATCATTTTAAAGCAATTTAATCACGAAAACTAAAAAATTTGGAAGCAAATAGATATTTTACTTAATAGAAACCATCTGCACTATACAGTAGGCAAATTGTATAAAAATGAATAAAACTGTCTCTGGAGGGACATGACTCAGGCACCAGCTTATATAATGAAGATGTATATGTGCCTTTTAGCATTTGCATTGTCTATTAGGCTAGGTAAATCGCACCACTAGTGTAGGCAAAACAGTTACAAATTTTATTACCATCGTATGACTGATGACAAATGCAGTAATAGAAGTAATGTGTATTAAGACCGGGCTAGTTCCAGGCCCTAAATGGCTTTGTGTTTCAGGTCGGCTGGATGTAGCCAAATCTTTATTGAGTGATGGGTGACGGAACAGAGAGGCTTGTTGCTATTGCTTTAGAGGCTAAAGCCCACGAGGGCAGTCTTTTAAACTGGTTTAGGCTCCAAGCCGACTGTTTGATTCAGGACCGCAAGGGAAGAGTCTAATTTAAACACATCTAAATTGACTTTCATGCTGGACTTTGAGCTTCAAGGATCCAGGCAGATGATCTTTAAGCCACTCCTTTTGTCTTGTCAGAAAGGAACAACATGTATCTATTTGATACTTTAATGCTTTTCTCTTTTGACAGTCACTGCTGTTGTCTATTTTTAATGTATCACCATTGTTAAAGGACAGATTTTTGTACTTTCTAAAAATCTCCCCCCTGCCCCCATTTCTGTGATCTGAAAATACAAATGCTGAAAAATTGCATAAATGGTACAAGACTGCAGGTATGGTGGACCAAATATAACCAGCTCCTCCCTGTAAAGTTGATCATCTGCACTGTTTTATGGCTGTGGTATTAATATTTTATTTTATTCCATGTTTCTGCTCCTGCCAGATTTTTGATACTTGCAACAAAAGGTTTAAATGAAATGCAAGGCATTTCCCCATGCTGTCCTATTTTAACAATATATTTAAAACAGACCCTACAGGCTTAAATGATCTATGAAGAAATGAACTTGTTTACCCATGGATTAGTTGTACTTTTGTGATTATTGCTCCTGGTGATTGTGCTTTGAAAGTAGGTAAAAATGTATGAAAGGATAAAAATGTTCTTCTTTTGTCCTAGAAAAGGAGGAAACTAAAACTCACCTGGTTGGCACATGAAGAAAATTTAGCAAAAAAAATTTTCACATTATGTAAACAAAATAATAATTAATAGTCCCAAACCTCTTCTTCATGGATGACGACTTCTAATTGACTGAAAGTCACACAAGCAATTTTTGGTTGCAGTAATGTTATTTCTATTTTGTTCAGTGTTTTCCTGATATAATGTGAGCATCTAACCTGGACTAATAACGCAGGAGAACTCCTGCATCCTGTTTGAACTCTAGAGAATAAGCTCCTTCGAAGACAGAATAGACTTTATTTTGAAGACTCTCTGACATTTTCCATCTGCAGTCCCTATCAGTGGTTTGTGATCAAGAGCATACTGAAAATTGTGCAGCGAGATGCCAACTCCTAAGAAAAGTTCTGACGCTACAAGCAAATGGAACAGCATTTAGATGACTCAAGTTTTCGCTCATCTGTTTAGCATCTTCATACAGGGAGACCAGAAAGAAGGAGAGAGAAAAAAGTGAAAGATATTAAGCAAGACCACGGATAAAGATTTCTTTAAAATTCCATGAAATTCTCCAAGGTGCTATTTGTGGGAGGAAAAGGCAATGTTAAAACGGTCTGCTTATAATATTATTTTATCTCATTTGCTTTCATATTATTTGCAGAATGGAATTATTTTGATTGTGGTAAAACTGGTTGAAGGGAAACAAAGTTGCCATTTAATGTGGATTTAGTAAATAGTGTTTTGTCTCTTTTTGCAAGATCCTCAGCATATTTATATCTAAAAAAGAGCAAATGATTAATGCACAAAATAAAATTTCCACAATACATTATATGCAGTCTAAGAAACCTCAAAATTTGGGCTTATGATTTCAGTGCTACATATCTATTAATTAATTACTGTTAAATTTATTATAAATACACATGTTTTAATGAACATTATTTTTTTTCAAAAAAAAAACTTATTTGGAGGGATAAAGAAATAGAGTAGTAATCTAACCCGATTCATTATTAAAATAGCTTTTGTTCTACCTGCTCCAAACACTCTTATTAAATAAAAGTTCTAATTTAAACCATATTGGCTACCAGTAGTGATCAATATACAATTTTATTTTTAAACCAGGTAGCTAGGGTCTCCTTCTAGAAAAGAAATACGCACTTTAAAAAAGAAGAAGGTGGAGGGAGGGGGAAAGCAACAAGATGAGGGACCTGTTTAATATTATTTTTTTAAAGTCTAGAGATCCTGAGAAGCTGTATGGGGTTAGGTTTGTTTTTCTGTAAATAAGTAGATTTTTTTACAAGATATATTTCAAATCCATACATATATGCATACATATTATTTCAGTTTATCATTTCCGAAAAGCTTTGACAGAGAAACAAAACAACAGAGAACTGTAAAATGAAGGGGGGGGGAGAGAATTAAATTTGTATTGAAAATTTTTGGCATGTACAAAATAAAATGTAAGAAATGAAAATGAGTAGAACAAAAGGAAGCAAAAAAGGAAAAGGTAGACATTTTGCTTTGGGAAGATACCGTTAGTAAGGAATGCCTCCATTTTGAAATTAGGAGGAACTCCACAGTTTATTGAAGAGATTTACTGGCTGATTCTGATGGGATAGAGTAAGGGTTTTAGGGGTTTTATATTTTGGTTTGTCAGATGATCACATTTCTGCTCATTGTCTTGTTTTGAAATTGCTCCATCTAGGCATATATTTAAAAGCCATGCCAAGGGCACAATTAAAACAGAAATCCACTGCCAATTTTAAACTGAAACACCTCAAGCCTGAATGTTCCGTATTACTCAGCACTCACGGTTTCTAAAAATCTGGCTTCCTAAAGAGATAATAGGGCCCAACACCATTTGGAAAATCCCAAGCGGAGAATGCTCACTAATGACCACTCTCATTAAACAAGGCTAAGTAAACAAGCAAACAAAATCAGAACAGAAGAGAATCCTTTCCAAATTTCAGCGACACCCTAAAAGAAATAAATAAAGAAAGAAGCAATTTAAAAAGCATCCTCCTTCTCCTTATTGCTTTGCCCCACAAGATGGCACTCTTAAGCTTTCTAAGCATTTTCTCTTCCGAGCAAGCCAAGGAGAAAGCAGAGAGGGAGAGCAAGGGAGGGGGAAAGGGTGAAGAAAGAAAAGTTGGAATCCCTCATGAAAGGTAGCTAGACTTTGCGAGTTGTTCCTAGCCCTGGAAGATTGTCTCTTCCTCACATGCCTTTTTGCTCAAAATCTTTGGTTGTCCTTGGAGCCTGTCTCAAATTTACGGCATCTTAGTAGCCGCATCTAATGGATCAGAACCGAGGCTGAACTCCTTTTGGGCCTTGTTATAATCTGCCTCATTCCACAAAGGGCTGCCCATTTGACTTCTCTGGGCGCCGAGGTTTTCTCAGCACCTTGTATAGTTTTCTTCGAACCTTTTGGGTTCAGGCCAAGCATTTCTTTTTTGAACACATTTATTGAATGACATTCAACTAAAACAACAGTGAACAAATTGTCAACAATTAACAGATACCACACCAATGACATATTAACAAAATCCATAAGTGACAAAATGAAACCAAACTTCCTATCGTTTAGTTTCTAGATCATCCATGCAAAGTATTAGGTGCTTTTAGTCATTCAAAAAAAAGAGATATGTCCACTTTCCTCTATTTCATCTAAATTTTCTGATCCTGTATAGAAGCATAAACGTTCAGAAACAAGTCAGATATAATTTGCAAAATCACAATAGGCATTTCTCCCACTTCATTCATCCATATTCTATATATCTTCAACCTGTTTGGAAAAACAAGAAGGGAAATACACATGTTATGTGCCTAGACCTTAAAAGCAAATTAGGGAAGGAAAAATAACACATTTTCCCCTCTGGAATTAACCTATGGTACTGTTGCATATACCTTGGGTGAGTGAATGGCTCTTTTAAAGAATTTTAAGGAGTTACAAAGGTCCCCTACAAGATTTTATCACTTTCCACACTAAGGAGGGAAAAAATCCTAATTCAAATGTTCTCCCAAATTCACCAACAGTTACGGCAATGGCTTTATCTGTCTGTTTGAGAGATATGGGCATGCCAGTCTCCAAAGTCAGCAAATCACTGCACACCAGCCAGGCTATGGAAGCATTCTCCACTCTTTTGTTGCTCCTTGCCAGGTGGCTTTGGCTGTAGTGGCTGTGGCTGTGGAGACATTTTTCCAGGCCTGCAGTCTCCGTACATATGGTTATTGTTCAAGCAGTAGCCAGGCGCATATTTTAGACCGCATTTGTCTGAATGCTGCTGATAGGAGCATGTTCTGTTTCTATTACAGAATGCCAAGCTCACTCACCTATTTCTCCCCTCACCTGACTTGCTAGCCTGTTTGATAAAATGGCTAAATTTAGCATCTGTGTGTGTATGGGTTTTTTTAAAAAAACAAAACAGTAGAGAATTTTTCTCCTAAACAAATCATTTTCTTTGGAATTGCAACAGGTTACTGTGTTTCAGGAACAACGTAACACAGAGGAAAATTCAACAAAGGTATGGGAATTCTTTGCACACACACCCCCCCCCCCCAATATGTGACTGAGTACAAATTGTGTGACCTCGAACAGAAGATGTGATGGATTTCTCTTTTTCCTCCTTCATCTTGGCAAGCTCCAGATATTGAGGCTTTAAATTTCATCATTGGGTAGTTACAAAACCAAACAGAAGCAGCTTAGTATGATATCTGAAAAATATATTGCAAATACACTTAATTCTAGTAGGCATGATTAACCCTGTTTGCTTTCTTTTATATAGCTTTTTATTCAACACCACTGGCTTGGAGAGTTTCTTCTATATTTCTTCGGGCTACTCAAGACCCTGGCTTCTGGATTTTAGCTTTCCTTTCATAGAAGATGATTTCTGAACAAATCACTGTTGGGACTTCAGCTTATGTTCAAGTCACACTCCTTGAACCATAGGCCCTGCCCCTCAAATTCATATGTGTGGCTCTTATCTTTGTTAATTCAGTAATGAAGATATGCTCAGCACTTTGGTATTATTACTTTTTGTGTAATGTGCCAGGGCTTTGATAATAAATACAAGCATGGCTTAGATTAATTTAAATGGATTTAAGTTCATGGAGGATAGGTGTACCAACAGTTTCTTCATGAAAGGTAAACAGAATTTCTTGGTTCATAACCAGTGTGCCACTGAATGCCTTTTGCTGTGTGGCAGTAGTAGAAGATGGCTGTTGTCCCTCTGGTCGTCTCAAAATTACTGGCGTATCTAGCATGGGAAACAAGATGCCAAGCTAAATATTCCTTTAGTCCTGTTCATCAGGGTTGGTCTTATGTTCCAAAGCACTGGTGAGCTTTCATTAAGCCCTACTTTCTCCCCTGATATAACTGCTTTTGTGACAGAGTTCTAGTCTTTTCTAGTATTGCACGAGAGGGCTGGTCTTTAACTTTTACAAGCTCCGTAGAGGGCAAAAATAGAAATGGATGGATTTTAGGTGATCTTACCTTATGTGTTGTTCTAATGGCTTTCTGGACCTTGAATGTAATAGAGCAGACAGACTTTTTAGAAGAGAAATAGTTGGTCCAGCTCTAAATGTTTCTTCTATAAAAGAGATGCTAAAGTTGGATTTAGGTGATGTTTCAGTTCTAGCTCTGTGTCTGAAGATGTGCTGACTCACATTGTCTAGAACAGTTTTTCATGGTATGTCTTCTAAAATTTCATGTCAGGAATGTGGGACATGTATAGCCAAGAAACATCAGATTGTGGTCAGGATGGCAAAAGTTATTAACGAGGAAGATCACATAAGCTAAGAGAAGGCGCAGCAGTTTGCTTTTGCCTGAGCCTACTCAGAAGAGCAAGTTTTTGCCCACTCCTCTCCTCCTCTGTGCTGAGTCAATTGAATGCAAACTACCTTTGTACTTTGAACTCAGTTTGATTCAGCTGAAGAAAGCCAAGGAAAAAGGATGAAAAGGAAGGAGAGATAAATGAGGACTTTTAAAAAGCAGCTGCTGGGGGGGGGGGGAGGTTAACAGAGACTGTCTGTGCCAAATTGGAGTGGTAAGATGGTATTGCATGGTCTTTCAGCCTGATGAATCTCTTCATTTCAAATCCTTTCCCACTGAATTAATCGGGGTGGGTGGGAAACAGCTATGTCAGTTAGCTAAATATGGATGCCACTTTCAGAGGAACAATGCTTTCAAATCAAATGAATGTATATTCTTCCTCTCTCATCCCATACTTGCACTGCCTTATTTTGGAACCCTATGGAGTTTATCACATGGGAGGAATTTCTCTCAATTGCAATTATGTGAATTCACTAGTTTAGCAAATTTACATGAAATCTGATTGTGTTTGGAATGCGTTCAGAATGACTTCCCATTTCCCGAAAATGACCCCCATTGCCTGAAATTGTGTGAGATACTCTAATACGCAATTACACGAAACCCCATGATTGCATTCAGAATGACTTCCCATTGCCCAAAATTGCATGAGATAAACTCATTCGCAATAACGTGAAACCCCATGATTGCATTCGGATTGCCATTGCATTATACCTCCAAATTCCATTGTATGATAAACTCCTATGCTTGCTGCTAATGGGATTATCACTGCTTGTAGTCTTCTGCCTGTAGCTATGGTAGTCTCCTAGTGCAAAGAGAGCAGGATGTAGTAGCAAGGTTTGCAGCTTAAGGGCCAGGTAGTCAGGGGGAATCCAGAAGCAGAGTCAGAAGACAGGGCCAAGGTCAAACTAAAGTTGTACCAGAGAATAACATAGGCTTAGTGAAGTGCATCCAAGGCCACAACCAAGCAACAGTCTAAGATCTAATCTGTCAAATTCCAACAAAGAAGCAAAGGAATTCCAGGACATGAAATCAGATACAGTCCAAGGAGAGAGAGAGGAAGCAGGGACTGGCAGACACTTCAGATAAAGAAGACGCAACTGGTCTCAACTTGGAAGGGGGAAGAAATGAGAGTGTATTCACAGATGGAAATGCACCCTCCTTTGCCTTCCCCTCAAAGCCCAGAGTAGCATCATCTTCATTGGCTGGCTGAATGATTTCCTCTTTTTTTTCTTCCTTACTGATATGCAGCAGGGCTTGACAGCTACTGGGGGTGGGTGGGGATAGTTTTGGATTGGGAGCAAAGGGCTAGAGAATAGCCTCTTGCACTGTGTCCAAAAAGAGACATTTGTGCACATAAATCACCCTTGCATGCATAGGACACTAACAAGATGCAGTTCATTGTTTCTTACAGCCTGGCAGTACTGAGAACGGAACTTACATTGCTACACTACTGTGCCACAGCCAGAGCTTAGTTTCATGCGGTCTGCCTTCCCTGTTCCTGAAGAAGTCCCTAGTCTTGAGGAGTCCTTCTTTGCAGTCAAGTACTTTGCTTGTTCAAACTGTCTGCATCATTCTGTGGACTGGGAGGAGGTCTGACTTCCTCTTCAGACTGATTATTATTTTCTCTCTCCTGGGTTTAGCTTGCTATACTCTTGAGAGTCCTACATCTGCAGGGGCATTAATCCCATTGCAGTTGTCTGGTCCTCTGGGTTCAAATTCCTCCTTGCTGTGACAACCTTATATAGGAATGTTACATGTGGTTGCAAATCCTTCCCCCTCAGTGAACCAAAGGGCATGTCCACCAAATTCTAACTCTTTGAACAGGCAACATGAATGAGTTAAACTGTATCTCTCTCAATGCTTCTAGTGAACTTGACACTTTTGCCTTTCCTACTGTCAAGAAACTGGGAAGACAAGTCCAGAATTTATCAGGCAAGCAGAGAGGGAGGGAGGGAGGGAGGGAGGGAGGGAAGGAGTACAGTATGGCATAATGGTTTGAGCAAACCTTTTGGACTATGACTCTGGAGAAGAGGATTCAAATCCTGGTTTGGCCATGAAACTCACTGGGTGACCTTGGGCAAGTCACACTCTCTCAGCTTCAGAGGATAGCAATGGCAAACTCCCTCTGAAATACTTGCCAAGAAAATCCTGTGGTAAGTTTGGCTTAGGGTTGCCGTAAGTCGGAAATTACTGGAAGGTATACAACAACAATGGCAAGAATAACAACAATGCATACAGACATGAAATCCTATTCTTGCAAAGAATTTCTGGGGCAATGACCAATGCAAGAAGGGAATATGACAGGAAAATATTCATGGCTGCCCTTCCAGGGAGCAGGTCACAGCAGTTGTTTTGCCTGACAGTCTTGGTGCAAGACAAAGCATCGCTCCTAATTCCTTCACAGTTTGCTTCTGTGTGTTACTAATGGCCCAACGATTTTCCAGACTTGGCTGGCAATACTCAGTCAGTTCCATCTGTGTTTCTGGGTGCTCTCCAGCTGAAAAGCAATCCTTTTGTTCCTCTCAGAGTACTTGCATGGGAATGACAATTACCTTCAAGAACAAATTCCAAATGAGACCAGGGAGAAGCTCCTTTTCTGTCTGAGAAGCTGCTGGGTTCAGAGGGCATTTTTAAGTGAGCAGCCCAAAACAGCATGAGGCTTGAGAGCAGGGGATGGACAGCGCGTATGCATGCCCTGAAACAGGGCCATCCAACTGCATGCTGCACTATTGAGACTTCAAAGCACAAGCAGACGGACTTACTGCTCATGTCTCTTCGTTCTGTTTTTATACGTTACAAGATAAGGAAATTTTGTGATCTGTTTTACAGTTTAATCTATAGTCTGGTGATGTGGAACTATTCATATTTAAGGACATTATTCTACTTTATTTATTTTTTTCTCTTTAAAGAAAACTTACATTTTAAGACAAACGATAACAATCCTATATGTGTCTGTTGAGAAGTAAGCCCCACTCAGCGCCTAGGATTTCTGTCTTAGCATTTGCGTATGTTAATATGCATATGTTTGCAATATTCTGGGTGTTAAAACACCTTCCCTTTAGCCTTTATTTTTAGAGATATCATTTGCACAACATTAATGGATTTTACTATGTTTACTATGTTGAACAGAGATTCATCCAGAAAGCACAATAGCACAACACAACTTGGAAAAGGATACTATTGCAGCTTTCTATGAAGCTGCTTCTTAGATGTTGTGGGAAGATGTGATTTTTAAACCTAAGCCTTTGAAATGTACATAGATTTTGTAATATATCATTTTTTAAAACCTGTTCTCAGGGCTTACATGCAAAATAATAATAATAATAATAATAATAATAATAATAAAAAATATTATTTCCTAGAGGTCAGCTGGAAAGCAGGGAAATTGATGCTTGTCCTTAAACATTTTTACAAGCTTAATTGAGGCAGAATTCATGTACAAAACAAAAACAAATATGTTTTTGTGTTAGCTTCCAGAAAGATCAGTGCACGGTCCATTTCTAACAGAAGATATTCCTTTGTTATATCCTCGAGGCATAATAACTGTTGGTATTAGTTTGGTTTTCCTCCGTCCTCTCCCTGTCAGTGTAAAGTTGTAATATATTCAGTCAAATCAACAGTCATATATAGAATGAAAGTCCCACAGAGATAATATTTGAAACACATTGTACTACAGGTGTAAGATATACAGCCCATGTGACTGTTGAAAAGATTTCCAAGTCTCATTGGGTCAGCTTTCTCATGCAAACCTGTTGTTATTTGTCCCTACATGGCGCCCAGCCTCACTGCCCCTTGTTATTGGATTGCATGGAAAGAAATCACACAAACTGGTGACATAATATCACCATGAAGATATGCTCTGCTATGAATTTTATATAAAAAGCAATACCAGAAAGTATCACCACCACCATCTCAGGAACCACAAAAATGCTTTCTTATGATGATACATTTGAATGTCAGTTCATGTTAGTTTTATTTATGAAATACAGTACCAGCAAAAGCAATAGAAATCTGCGATGCTTAAATGGCCAGACGTCTGCATTAAGGTTCATCATCCTCCAATTTAGGTGAATCCATATAACAGAAAGAACTTGGTACAGAATTCTGAATTATTGAATAGCAACAATAGAGGAGGCAGAGCTCAAAGTGCTCAAAGGTATGTGTAAGCCAAAGGATAAACTTAACTGTACACTTTGGAGGGTTTAACAAGTGAGCTACACCAAGCGCCAGTTTAGGAACCTGTCTTATTCGAATCCCTCTGCAGATCATATAATATCAAAAGAGGCATGGTGCTTACCTCTGGTGTATTCAGGTCCCTATTTTGCCAATGGTCCATTCTAAAAGAAATGCAATGGTTCTCTCTTAAAAGGATTCAGATGTTATTAAATTATAGAGTGAAATTACAATGCTTCTAACCTTTCTGCAGATGGAAACCCCTCAGAGAACAACAGCAGGTGGATCCCTGGACACAGAACCTAGAACCTTCTGAAGAACCAGACTATACAGATTCTGACTTATCAAGGATGTTCTGTGATTTATATAGCATAATGCTTCCATTGATCTTACCCAACATAAATGTCTGACTAATTAATCTAACATGATATTATATACAACAGAGATGGTGAAACTCCAGCAGATGTTCCCCATCTGGCTCCTGGAGGCTTCTAGCTAGGCTCCCCCCTTCCCAAGCTACCAAGGAGTGGTCAGCAGTGGTAAATAACAATGGGAATTCTTTTCCACACACAATTCATCATATCAATAGACAGTGAATGGTGTGCAAGTTAGCTGCATGATCCAGTGAGATTTCCAGGAATCAGTTGAATCCCAGCTTCTGCTTGAATGTGTTCTGTACAGCTTTTCCATGAAGATGCAGTATTTAAGGGACTAGTAAGCATGCAGGGCAGGTGGAGGAGAAATGAAGATGCATCCTTGGCTAAAGTGCCATTTTGAAAAATCCTAGTCAGTGTTTTGGCTGGGGAATGTAATGGAAATGTTCATGTTAATTGTGACATTGAAGTTTGTTGCATAGCAAGCAAACAACTCTTGCTCCTGAATCTCTTTTATTTCATCTCTATTCTTTAAGCAATCACTTCTTTTTCTTTTTTGCTATTGCAGTTGGCCCTCCATTTTCACAGGGATCTATTCTGGATCTGCCTGCCAAAAGGGAGGTGTGTGAATATTCAAGCCCCATAGGCTTGTATGGGGTGCGTGCCTGTGTGTGTGTGGATGGGCCCCATTAAAAGTAGCGGAGGTCATCCTTCCACAGATTTTCAAGGTTGTGGATCTGAGATCCATGAGTTAGGACGGGCAACTATATTCTTCAAGAGTTAGCTACTTGTTCAAGATAGTTTTGAGTAGAGTTCCGTGGTTAGTCACAGTGTCTGGAAGAAACATGTACTTATCTGTTTAATCTGTCTGGTGAATACAGGCATTTGACTATGGGAAATGCATGAATTACATTGATGTTGAGTATGATCAATGGAAGCATTATGCTATACAAATCCCAGAACATTCCCGATAAGTCAAATTCTGTATAGTCTCATTCTTCACAAGGTTCTGGGTGCTGGGACCTCCAGGAATCCACTTGTTCTCTGAGGGGTTTCCATGAGCAGAAAAGATAGAAGCATTGTAAGCTCATTCTGTAATTTAATGGCATCTTTATGCCTTCACCCTTAGCGCATCTGAATCATTTAAAGAGAGAACCATTACATTTCTTTTAGAATAGACCACTGGCAAAACAAGTACCTGAATACACTGAAGGTCAACACCATACCCCTCTTGGTGTATTTTCTCAGAGATTCACTGTCTTTTGCTGCCTGATATTTTATTCTTAAAAAGTGAACATTTTTAGGTACAAAGAATCTGGAAACCATGAGTAGTACTAACACAATGCTACATTTTTTGGAATTCAGACAAACTATGCCTTTGTGCTGTGGTGTGACATTAGGGAAGGGAGGTTCATTTGTGAACTGTTCTGAGTGGTGGTGGTCTTTTAATTTCCCACATGGGAAAAAATCTGGCAAACAAATAAACAACCCTCTCTGCATCATCTTATCTTACCTCAGGAAACCCAAATCCCCTCTGAATTCACATGTGACAATACTTTAGCAAAGCCCAAACCACTTGTCTTCCCCAAGGAAAATAATCTTAACTACTTTAGCAACAGCCAACCCTCTCTGATACTCCCACCTCCAGAAGACACCATTTGTGATGAAAAAACAAACAACTTCTGAAAGCTAAGGGGGAAATCTTTTCAGATACTTATAGGCCATTCTTTTGAGGATTAAAACTCATCAATCAGTGATATACCCTAACCTATCTTAGCACCAACAGGGCTTTTGTAATGAGAATTATTACAGTGGGTACATAGGTTGCTCCAGTCACTGCATTCAAGAACAAATTCATCACTGAATGTTGTAATCATTACTATAAACAAAATAAGAATTTGCTTCTGTTTAAATATTAAGCTATTTACAGTGACTTTATTTTTGCTGTTAGCTGAAAGAGCAATGCAATGGGGACCCTGCAATACAATCATTAAGTGCAAATTACGGAATATCTCCTGGGTTCACCTGAATTTTGCAGTTACTTGCCTCTCAAAGGGAGCATAATTTATCCCTGTTAATTTTGGAACAAAAGACATGCAAGTTACTGATATGATGCAAAAAGATAGCTGTTTTAGTCATTTTCGATGCAAGGGGAATCTTGCTCTACTCCTGAAGTGCCAGCTGAGGAGAATAACTCATCAGTAGGTTTTGGGGACAGGACTGATCTTATTTACAATGCAGAATGTTCAATGGAAGGCAAAAGTGCTTTTAAAAGGAGCTTGTGGAACACTTTGAAAATATTAATTAGTGTGTTGAAGCATTCTGCATAGAATATCATAGTAAAACTGCTCCAGGGGTTTGCTTGGGATGAATTATTAATATGAATCTCTTTTTCCCTTATGCTTCACACCCTGATTTTATGGGTGTGGGGTAGTGTGGAGTTGTTGTTTTTTTAAGACTCACTTCCTGCTTACTGGGAATTGTGCTGGGGCTGATACATCAGGTCAGAACTGAATTGGAACTCAAGTGATTTAGGAAAGATATCCAAATATGCATATGTTAAATTTGTTTTCCTACCTCCCCTAGCATAGTACTTATCCAATGGTACACACTGGCACTTAGCTCTTAGTATGACCATCTTAGTATGACCAAATCCTATGACTGCAGCACCTTCTAAACATTCATGATTGTATCAGTCCCTTTGCTGAGTGGAGGACTCTGTGATGCTGGAAATAGCAAGTTTGCAAATGTTGTGGTTACAGTGTCACTGTTGTATATCCCGGGATAGATTTGCATGGTTGCATTTGTCTACTGCAAGCTAGACATTTGCAATCATCTTCAAGTGGACCTCAAAGAGTAATGCAGCTGTGATTAATTCAAGATGCATTTCTTTTCCTTCTCATGATTTCTTGGAAGTAAAGCTTAGTGCATATTAAGCAAAAACACAAAAATTTCTTGTTTTGTAGCCTCAGTGTCTATTATTCAGTGGGAAACAGTGATTGTTTGAAACATTACTTACTAACTGTACCCCAACTGCATAATCTGCAAGCTCTCATTTGCCACTAACATATGTAACACACTTCCAAGGTTTATAAGAACTAGTGTTCCAAAGTTGACTTGACAATATTACTAAAATGAAACAGCATAAAAGCAATGGAACAAAAATGGGTCCATTTTTGTCATCTTTGTTCCATAGCAATGTACATAATTTTATTTTGAAAGTGTATATACTTCAAACATATGTTACTGAATGCTAACTAGAAAATGTAGAACACTTAGGAAGAGATCCGGCTCATGGTATAACTATCAGCAAAAGGATCTCAGCCTAAGCGATCTACATTTTCTACTAACCATTTAGGAATACATGGCTGAATTGCATGCACATTCAAAATAAAATTATATTGGTGTAACTACTGGGAAGGCAGGGGGCAGTAGAAAGAGAAGAAGATCACATACCAGATGGATAGACTCAGTCAGGGAGACCACAGGCTTAAGCCTACAGGACCCGAGCAGAGTAGTGAAAGATGTCTGCTGCTGGAGATGGCTCATTCACAGGATTGCCATGAGTCGAGATCATCTGGAAGACACCTAACAACAATAAACATCAGTGAAGGTTACATTGATGGTGATGGGAAAAGAAAGTAGGAGGTAGCAATGACAGTATGGGAAATGGCATCTGACTGTATGCTTCATGCTTTTTGAATACCTGGGTTCTACAGGGGCTAAATGGCTGAGGAAGTGTGGAAGGACTAGCTTAGACAATCACCTATCCTTTCTCTTCTTGCCACTATTACCACTTCCTTCCTTCTTTCCATGAATGCAAAAAAATGTGAAACCGGTGTATTGCCAAAACAGGATCCTGACATTGTTTTTTTAAAAATTGCTGTTTTAAAAAGTGGTTTTAAAATAACTGCTGATGATATAAAATCTGTACCTATATTTATATCTGGATCTGAGGATAAGAAGGCTTTTTCAGAGTTGACATTCAACATATTACTTTTAAATAAACAAATGTGGTTGATTGAACATTTTCATATCCTCTTCTTTAATGTTGGGGGAGGAGGGAGGAGGAAACTTATGACACTAAAGTGAGTCTCATCCCGTCAGACTTACTTCCAAGTAAGTGGGCAATGGTTAGTAGCTTTGTTCCCCTGTCCTTTTCATGCCATGCTTCCATTGTTTGCTCCCTGAACACTCTGCAGTCAATTCAATTGGGAGTTTTAAACATGCAAAATGCATCCCTTTCCCTACAAAAAGTGGTGTGAATGCCAGCATTTATTTGTACTATTGAAAAAAACAACACATGTGGACACACATACTGCACAGTGCCCTGCTGTGAAAAAGGCTATCTATCATTTGTCTGTCTGTCTGTCTATCTATCTATCTATCTATTATAATAATCTTTTAAATCTCTCTCTCTCCCCCCCACCCCCCAAAGGGAAATGTTCAGTACAAAATGCTGGTCATATGCTTGAAACATAGTGGTTCAAGATGTTACAAAACCACAGCAGTTACATTAATCATCTTAAAAGTTAATCATATAATGGCAAATGCCAAGCTGATTGTTAATAAAAACAGAGACATTTCTTAGACAACAAGCTGCACATAGAAGAATCATCCTAGAGCCACAAAGGGAACTTTAAATAATGATGCCAGTAAGACTACCATTGTTGTCCCAAACCTGGAATTCCATTTCACTTTTCACTGGAAACAACTTGATTTCCACAGTTGATTAGGGATGATGATGATGATGATGATGATAATAATAATAATAATAATAATAATAATAATAAAAAAATTTATTTCTTACCCACCCCTCTTTAAAACAATCGATGATGAGTCTGGCCCTGTCCAACCGTGAAAGGGGAGGTGTTGAAGTGCTGGCAAACAACTTACTGCTTTTCCTTTTCTGACATGAGAAGATCATAAGGAATTAAATAAAATAAATTTTCTATCAGAAACTTAACAAACCTGGTACCCATTGGTTAGGACACTAGTCCCAACACTTCCCTCACTTTTCTGTAAACTCCAGGAAATTTAAAGTCCATTAGCAACACAAAATAAAACCTCCATTGAGATATGTAGTCTTACTATAGGACTCTGTAAAAGTCCAGCCCACCTTAACAGCCAACAGCCACTGGAACACAATGAGGATCATGTTTCCACCCATCTCCCACTAGCAAGCAAGGCTGTGACAATCAGAGGCAGGACACCTATTGAAAATTCTTTTTGTAGAATCAATTGCTGGCAGAAAGAGTTGGTGGAAATGTCATCCTACTTGAACGTGGAAGCTGATTGGGCTTCTTTCACCCAATCTGTCTGCCATGGGGTTGATGCTGGCTGCTTTATTTCTGACTTCACAGGGAGTGACTCATGTCAGTGGCTCTGGCACTGGGTGACAAAGCAAGGATATTTGTGTAGACAGCTTCCCAGTGCCAGCAGCATCCCTGCACTGGGTGTCATCTGGTGCAGGGGGTGGGACTTCCAAGGGAGAGGCTTCCTCACATGTGCTTCCATGGTGGGATCAGAAGTGGGGGCAGTCCAGGGGTGTGTGAGTGTGTGTGTGGGGTGTGTGTGTTTCTTTGGCAGAAACTTAACCAGCAGATCCATCCTTCCCCATCTCTCCAAATCTTTCTTTACAGTACTAGGATTTTTTTTTTTGGGGGGGGGGGCTTGGTTTTGCCTGTCTGCTGATTGTTTAAGTCCCAGGGATGGGGGAGGTTAGATGGATGTTCATGATTTAGTTAATTAATTTCTTGATTCAAAACAATTTCTGATTTCTTTGTAATGGCTGATTTGAGGATGACGATGATGCTCATAATAATAATACAACTGACATATGGAATAAAACAATGTTAAATGTCAAAATGTGTGTGTGTGTGGTATTTTTTGTTGATAATCCAGCCAATCCACTCCCAAATAATTTTGTCCTGGTTTTGTGGGCAACCCTATAATAGAGAGAACCTAGGGCAGCTCTGGGGTAAGAATGGTCTGAGAGCAGCGTGGAGTATTCTGGCCAGTGTGAATAAGCCCTAGGAAAGGGCTTGGAGTCATGGTGGAAAGCTCAAAGGTTATATCTACTCAGCCTACTATGGGTTGGAGCAGACTTCATGCTTTCCTAGCCCTGGTGCTCACCTAGTTTGGTCGCTAGATCAGCGCGGGTATGGGTAGCTGTTCAGACACCTGTCCCTGTGCTGACTCAGGACCCGCATACCACTCCTTGGCACACCAGTGTGGTTATAAACAGTCCACTTTTGCAGCAGAATTTCAAGGAAACTCCATGCAAAACCAATTTTTTAAAATCCTGGGGTAAGGCTATTTATCCTGGGATTGGACTGGATCCTCTGTCCTCTGGATCCATGTTTTAAAAAGCAGGATTGAGCTACATCCTGGCCCAGGTATTTAGGCCTGCATTGTCTAAACTAGATGATGTGAGGCTGCAAAGAAGCTGGGCCATTTGGCCCATGTGGACAACCCCTGTGCCTCTGAATGCTTATTACTGTGGATTATTGAGAGAGGATTACTACCCTTGTTGACTATCCATTGGTATCTGGTAGTGATGCTGGGTGAGACAGGCTTTTGGTCTGAGCCAATGAGCCTCTTATATTTCTTATATAACATTTTTGCAGCTTCTGGGATGGATATTTGTTGCAATTGATTAATATTTCAAATGTCTAGAGAACCTGTAGACCCTATTCACCTAAATAATTTTCTCCTGCCTTTAGTGTCATTCCTAATAATGCATTTCTAGAATTTCTCACACTCGTTTGTGACACGCTATTATATATTAATCTTGGTTCAGAAAAAAAAATTAGCAATATTTTTCAGACAGTTGAAACAAACAGTTAAACTAATAACACCAATGTAATATTTATAGAGCTTGAATAAGCTTTTGGCATTTCTCTTCATGTGCGTTTGAGTTGACCTTATGATATGGCCAGTTGATGAGAAAATGATACATTTCTGAACTTCAGTTCTCTCTCTGGGTAGAGGAAATGCAGGAAAAGTTTAATGTAGTAAATCTAACATGGCAATTTAAGCATTTAATATGTGCACAAGGTAATGTAAAGCAAGTGAACTACAGAATGTTCTTCTGGATAATTTATGAGGACTTATTTTTATTTATTATTCAGTGGAGAATTTAAGCATTCCAGACTCTAATTCAAAGTTTAGACTTTAAAAGAAAATTTAAAGCTTTACTACAACATAGTTTAGCTGAAGACGTTAGAAAAGAGACTTTACAGCCTTGGTGCGTGTTCAAATTACAGCTCCTGCCGGGTTGTGAATTTGGGCATACTGCTAAACCCTGCCAAAGCTGGTTGCGATGTTGGTGCTGAAGAGAGGGATTGCCTTCCACCTCATCTTTACGTATTATAGAATAAATGGTTATTTCAAAAGATCCCACCTAAGATCAAAAGAAATATTTGCTGTTACTGTCTACAGAGTAGGGTTGCCATGTGGGACAGACAGTCTGTAACAGCTACCTCAGATAGTAGATTGTGTGTGTGTGTGTGTGTGTGTGTGAGGGAGAGAAAGAATATGACAGCAGTCCTTCTGCAAGCATTCAACCTGAGTCCAATAAGCTAGATTGCTCACCCTCCCCAAAGCTAGCCTGTTTCATTCAGGCATGGTGAAGGGCATGACCCTCTTTCTAGTACTGAAGTAAGATTTTATTGCCAGTCCAATCAGTTTCTGTAAGAGGGTAGAATGGGCATAGAGAGGTGCTTGTTCTTTGCTTCAGGTAGAAAAATATTTTCATTTTTCCCTCCATTTTTTAACCATCTGTGGATGTCAACTGCTGTTGTCCCCAATGGTGGCATGTGCACGCAGCCCTGTTAATGGGTGTGCACACATTTTGCCACCACTGGGGACAGTGGGACTTCAGGTCCTGCATTTTTTCATATCTGTATGGGGAGGAGGGACAGATCCCCTGTGGATACCAATACTGACAGTATTTTTAAAAAATTACAGAGAAAGACTAACAACCAATAAAATGCTAGTTTCAAAAAAACCAATCAATCCAAAACTAAAATCTAGTTTGTTAATCCAGATTGACCTGGTCACCACACTACTAAAATAAGGTTGTTTCACACTGCTTTAACCATCATGCCTCTATCCTATGAAATCCTGGGATTTCTAGTTTGGTGAGGTATTCAGCCTGGTGTGTCAGAATGCTCTGGTGCCTCACCAAACTATAATCCCCAGGGTTCCACAGGATAGATTCATGGCAGTTAAGGTGGTGTCAAACTGCTTTATTTCTGCTGCATGGCTACACCCTGAGGCAGATCCATTGACTCAACTGCTAAATGGCATGGGAACAAGGGTGTAAATCCTGTGGACATAATGGGTCTACTTAAATTGGGACCAGTAAATGAAAGTAGGCCTAGTAATGACAATGTTAACAATCAAAAAAATAAACAGGAAAGTGCCTGGCAAAGTGAAGAGGTTTTTTGTTCATTGCTGAAACATTCATCCCACCTGGGGGTCCCATCTAAATGTAATGGGGTGATCATTCCACATGGTGGATACCAAAACAGAGAAGGCTCTTTTCTCTTAGCCAATGATGCACACAATAGCTGTCATTTTCATTTGCTGCAAACCTAATAGGAGCTTTGGGGAATGGGGATTTCAGTGGATGGAAATGCTTTGAACTTTTGATCACTCTTTAATCTTTTTTTCTTAAAGGAATGAGGAATGTAGTTCTATCTGATTGCACCTGGATTGCCAAAAATAGAACCAACAATACTATAATTAGAGTTTATAGCACCCCCCCCCAAAAAAAAACCTTAGTAACTAAAAGAGGGATTTGAAATCAGTTTGAAGGCAATAACTACGTAGGTATGTTATGCCTTACATTATAATTCGGAGCCTGACCAATGAACTGCAATGTTTTTTAAAATTATTATTATTATGGAAGAATAACAGTATGAAATGTGTTTCCACAAGGTTCATAATCAGAAATTTATTTCCTCTTTCCATTATCCACAAATTAATTAAAAAGTACAAAAACCCATCTGAAAACAAGTTCACGTATACGCACACAAACATGCACACATCCAAAAATAGCCCACTTATATGTGGACTGAATCAGAGTCAGTCCACTTCAACCCAAATCTGGAACCAAAACTGAGATCAAGAGATATAAGGGATTCATGTCTCCCACTGACCTTTATGAAAAATGAAACATCAGCTATAACATTTGTTTTCTTTGTCACAGGTAGCGTGTGTCTACATGGCACTAGTTGCATACCTCTATAACTGCCTTGGCTCTGGGGTTCTGGGATTCATAGTATAATGAAGAACCCACACACACTCCTTTTGTGACCTGTCTCCCTCCCTTCCCTTCCCTTCCCTTCTAAGTTATATAGGAAGTTAGGAAGGAAAAAAGTTGGATTGTTAAATGACAATGAATTTAAAAGAGGAACTAAAGAGGTATAAGAAAACTAGAGTAATGCTTAATGCTTTATTTGCATAAGAAGACACAGAGGATATTTAATGGGACTTGAGCATACATGGATTTTGTTATCCACGGAGAGTTCTGGAACTAAACCCCAGCAGATAACAAAGGCCCACTGTAGTTTACCAGCAAACTTTATTTGAAGGTTTGCCTCTCCTGACTTTCTCTAAGGCAGTGATTTGCCAAATGATGGCCTTTGAGGTGTTTTGAAATTCAGCTCCCAGAATCCCAGACTATTAGCCAAGATGGCTGAGGTTTCTGGGAGCTAAGTCCAAAACACCTGGAGGACCAGAATTTGGGAATGACTGCTCTAAGGCAAGATTGGCACACATAGGAGCACAACTCTACATTTGGTTCCTCCTAAACTCTGGAGGGCAACAGTCACCTCATTAGATTTTTTGGGGTGGTGGTGGTAGTGGCTTTGTGATGGGGAACCTTCCACAACAGAATGCAATAACCCTGCAAGATGTGTTTTTGGCCACAAACATTTTAAGCAAATTTTTGGCAGGGTTCCCATGATCCCTACTCCTTATTTAAAGCAAGTTATAGAGGGTCAATATTTATTATTATTATTATTATTATTATTATTGCTTTGACATCTTATACAGAGCTTGGAAAATTTACTTTTTTGGATTCCATATCTTAGACTTCTCCCATTTCAGAAAAGTTATGTTTCCAATCTGCGTTTATGCTTTTAAAAAAAACAAAAAACTTTCTTTAGCCTTCCTGTTGGTAATTTTGTACAATGTCTTGCATATCTTTGATATTAAGATCAGCTGTGAGTTGAGCTACATCCCGGTGACCTCGTATCTGATCCTTCTTGAAATATTTGCAGTGAATCAAGCCACATACATTTTATTTAATGGTTAAAATCTGTACCAGAATATATCTATATCTATATATGCAGCAGAAAGCGCATCTGTTGTAAAACCACAGCTGTATCTCTCTACAGATACATATATTTCAGGGTGATATATTATGTTTTATAATTAAATTTTTATTGAATTTTAATATAAAAACAAATACATACATTAAAAATTAAGTAGAGAACAAACATATTTTGTATCAAGAGAATACAAGCTGTGGTATGCTAGGACAACAACATCTGACCCATAAAACCCATCCTGCTTTGGTTATAAAAATACCTTTGTGGCAAGGAGTAAAGTGTGATGTATTACTGAAGCTCTCTCCATAGTTGGGGGCAGGGTGGGGAAATAAAATCACCACACTCCTGCTTCTTCTCTTTAAGGGAAAAAGATCTTGTAGAGTTTATTTTCTAAGGCAAACAAACTGAGGCATAATGAATATGATATGAGTGCAAGAACACCACCATACTGTGTATTCTGCACTTTACTTCAGCAGAAGCGTTTGGGCAAGAGTAGTCTCATAGAAGTGCTCTAAAGTTCCTACTACAGCAGAAATCACTAGTAATATATGCTGTGATCACAATGGAGTACAACTGAAGCACATCCTCCAACATTTCACATGTGGCCAAGTAACATCAGAGTAAGGTCAAGATGGCAAAAGTAATGAACGAGGAGAGGTTGCAGCACTTGGCATTTGACTGAGCATACTGGGAAAAGCAAGATTCCACCCATTCTCTCCTCTCCATCTTGTTGAATTAACTGTGTGCAAACTACCTTTGCAATTTGGACTCACTTTGCAGCAACTGAAGTAAGGTGCCTGTGAACAAAGGAGGGAAGTGGGAGGAGAAAAAAGAAACTGGGATTTTTTTAAAAAAGCATCTGAAAAAGTGGGATGACAAAGAATGAAAGAAAACTGTCTTTGCAAAAAATGGAACAGTATTGCTGAAGATATATTTTAATGATGAAAACATGGGAGGGGATGCTCATGCCCAACTACTTACACATAGCCTCCTCCTTCAACTGATGTGAGGCATGGTTTGCAATGGGCCTTTGGGGCAAAAGTAGATGTGGTGTTGACAATCTATGATTTTTTGGCTTTGGTTAAAAAAGGTAGGGAGAGTTTGCACTGAGGCATGATGCCACCTCTTTCCTAGCTGGATTGGGGCCACAGCAACCGCATGTTGTGACCCTGATCCAGCCTTTCCAGGGCACAAAATGTGACCCCTTTTGCACCCTGGAAAGGGTGAGGTACCTGCGGCACCACAACATGTGAAGCAGCATGTGGCATCATGGCACCATGGGGTGGAGTCAGGGTGTGTGTCATGTGGACTTGATGCCCCGACTCCGCTTCCATGCCCCGACTCCGCTTCCAGGCTGTCCTCAATGACTGGTCTGAAGAGCCCCTGAGATGCAGAAGAGAATTAGCTATGTACTGTTTTAAGGACCACACTCTTTTAAGTAGGAATCATGTCCACCTAATGCCATGTTGCTAAGAAGTGACTATTGTCAACTTCCTCAGCCTATGGACAGAGGGCCAACATCTAGTTAGAAGAAGAGCGAGAGGAAGTAAGAAGAGGAAGGCCATTTCATGTCAGATTGTTTTGTATCTTTGAAGGGCTGCTGGTTGGGATGTGACAAGAAAAGTTACTGTTCCAAATACTATAAGGAAAAGGACACATACCTAGTTTGGTCCTTTGACTAGGGAGAACTCAGTTCATGTTCTTCAGGAAACAGGCTGTGCTGCAGGTTTGGAATGCTACAGCTATTTAGCATGTAATGTAATAATAAATAAATAAATAAATAAAATTTATTTATACCCTGCCCCTTTGAGATCAATCTCAAAGTTAGGAACTTAGAAAAAGTTAGGAACTTAGGAAATCCTATGATATGATTCTTTTTAATGATTGTTTAACCAACAGCAACTTTGGGCTAGTCTACATATATATGTATCATGTGAATTGTTGTGGGTTTTCATGCATTTGAATTGACACTTGTCTTTCCTGTCTTGCACAAATGTGCATCTATTTGCTTTCCCTTGACCAAAAATGTGCAGCCATGCGATTCCATGTGAACAGCCAGCCCAATATTTGATAATGTCCATCATTACAGATACTCGCAGATACCCTGGTAAAAACTGAATCCTTTTTCAGTGGAGTTTATGGAGTTTTTCAATCTTGCCTCCCCCTCCCCCCAAATCTGAATTCTTCTAAATCACATACAGCTGGATCACAGTCTATTTGTTAGGAATAATGGGTATTTTAATCATGTAGACAAATCCCTTACCTAGAGAGGATGGACGCCACCTCACTGGATACATTTAGGCTGGACTATGCTAAGGAACTGTCCTTAAAGAGACTTTGGAAATGACAATTGTTGCAAAATGCAGCTGCCAGGATACAAATAGTAATAATGAACAGTGTCAGTCCTACGTCAGTGAGATTGATGCTGGTTAATTTCTGGTTCAATTCAGAATGAAGATGTTAATCCTCTAAATAGCTGATTGTCTGCAGGAAAAACTCTGCCCCATTCAAGCCCTAAAATCAGCTTTAGAGCCCCTGCTCTCCAGGCGACTATAAGCAAAGATTAGATTAATGGGTATAAGGGACAAAACCATTTTAGTGGAAACTCACTCAAATGTGAATGACCTTCTCAGGAAATTCTGCCACCTCCTTTCTATATCTGCCTTCAAATTGACTTCACCATATTTTCAAATATGATTCTATGATTTCATGAAAAAAGGTATATGATGATATTATTATTATTATTATTACTACTACTATTATTATTTTGCAGTCATCTGAATCAAACAAGGGACAAGACCATTTTAGTTGAAAACATTGCTTCAGTTACCTGTGGAAGGCATTTTAGTCATAAAGTTGGGAGATTATATTATTTAAATAAGTAAAACAAATAATAAATATTTAACTTTTATTAAATAGGAGACCAACATGGTACAGTGGTTTGAATGCTGGACTAGGATTCTGGGAGAACAGGGTTCAAATACCCATTCAGCTATGGAAACCCACTAGGTGAGCATGGGCAAGTCACACTCTCTCAGCTTCAGAGGAAGACATGGCAAACTCCCTTTGAACAAATAATGCTAAGAAAACCCCATGGCAGGTTCACCTTAGAGTTGCCATATGGCAGAAATGACTTGAAGGCACACAAGAATAAGCTTTCATTAGAACACCACAGAATCTTTATCCTGTATTTTCTTTTTCTTGTTTTATTAAACATTTTCATGACCAAAGAAGAAGAGACGCCAATCAAATAATAACTATGTTGATGTCCTGACTCTGATATGTGAAGCAGAGAGGACTTTTAATCCTTTGCCTTCCTCTGTGGCTGCATTTGCACAGTGGAAACAATGCAGTTTGACACCACTTTAATTGCCATGGCTCAGTGCTGTGGAATTCTGGGATTTATAGTTTTGTTTGATATTTAGCCCTGTCTGAAAATCCCAGGATTCCCTTGGATGGAGCCATGGCAGTTAAAGTAGTGTCAAACTGCATTATTTCTGCAGTGCAGATGAAGTCCCTGGGCCTAATCTGGATTCCACCTCCTTCCTCCCACCTGCTATTTGCATTCATTCAAAGAGTACCCATTCACTTTAATGAAGGTTTTTCCCCCCAATGCAAATAGCAAATGCAAAGCAAAGTTTTGGATGTATTTACAAATGAGGAGCCACCAGGAATGAGATATTTTATCGATTAGTAGATAGAAGTGTGTGATCACTCCAAAGTGCACCAGATTTTCATCTTAAAACAACAACACTGTCTTCGTGTCCTTTAATGTGGTCATTGTCCTTTAGCTTTTAACACACTTCCTCAATTAAGCTACTCAGGGTTAGCACTTAAATAGTTTACCCTGCTGCTACAAATTGATTTATCCCCTAGTGTCAGTTAGAGCTGCTGACCAGATTGCTAGAGAAACATTTTTTTTCTTTTCAAAATAGGGATGTGTCTGTCTGCATTAAAGTGATTTTCAGTGGCTTTTGTTTAACTGCTTTAAACACACACGGAAACACTCACCGCTATATGTAGCTAATTAAAAAAATAGAATTTGAAATCTATTGAACTGAACAGAATATAAATTCCAATAATATTGTTTTATCTGGCCTTATGATCGTTCAGTTACTTTTCTAATGTGAATTAGCTTGATAAATGAAGTCAGGCTGTTTCCCCCCACCTCTCAGATTTCTATCCCACCCACAAGTATAAAAATTATCAGACAGGTTTGTAGTGGCTTAAACAATTAAATGCATTAAAGATAATAAGGAGAGTACACAACAGCAATCAATCAGGTAATACGATTTCCCAGATAATAAAAACCTGGGAAATGCAACAGATATTTGCCTAGAAGTGAAAGGACATGCATGGATGCTAGATGAGCTCCCATGAGAAGGCAACACTAAATGTGGGGTGCTGCAAACAAACACTGTTCCCCCCCCCCCCCCCGTACCTAGCTCATTTCAGAAAAAACTCTTAAAGAAGAGCTCACAGTACATAGGCAGTTTGGTGTGGAAGCAGAGGTGCCTTTCCATATCAGTTCCAAAGCAATGTAAAATCATAAGAAGAAGCCTACTGGTTCAGATGAAGACCTATCTAGTCCTATTACCCTGTTTCTTACAGTGGCCAAGCAGATAGAAATGGGAAGCCCACAAACAAAATGTGGGACAATGGCCTTATCCCATTGTTTTTCTCCAGCAAAAGATATTTACTAATATACTGTCTCTGACCTTGGCTAAGTAGCACTTACCCAGCACAATAAGCAACCATTAATAGCCCTATTCTTCATGAATTAGCTTTTAAAATCCATTTAAATAGGTGATAGTTATTACATTGCACAGAGTTTGACTGTGGGCTCTGGGAAAGGAAAACATTTTTCTTGTAAGAGAATGTACAGTTTTAAAGGTAAAACCCAGCACTTTGAAAAGAGCTCAAAAACACCCTGGTTAGTCAGTGGGATTCTTTCAACACAGGTGAGATTTATTCCCAATTTAGCAGCACCCTGTCAGTGTTAGGACTATTTTCAAAGGTAATCCCACATGCGACTCATTGCAGGAATTTTAATTTATAGGTGACCAAGGGCCAAACTATCACTTTTCAGATGGGCTGACTCTCCAGTTTCATTTGGTAGAAAGCACTTTGTACTACTTGGACCCCTCATGGTATGGCATCAATAAGCACTCCTAAGCTGCAAACTTGATCCTTAGGATGGGTATGGGTGGCTGGGTGGAATCCAGTGCAAAACAGACTGAATGTTATATCTCCAGAGAGCAGAACCACTCACTGGTTGTCTCTCCATCTTGCCAAGTCTTATCTTTTGATCCTCAGCTAATCCAGTAACTGTTTCAAGTACTGATTTAATGCTCCCATGGCCTCATCAAACTCACATGAAACAGGGAACCGATAGAACAAAGTATGAAGCAAGGACTGCATTGCTGCAAGGGACAGTTGAGTGTAAAAATGCAAATACAATCTAGGGTTATTAAAAACCTGTTATTCCTATTCATCTGTCACAGTGCTCTTTAAAAGTCATAAGTTTCATAGCTAAACCATTTTTTGGGTGTAGTGTTTCACAACATTTCCCAAAAGTCCAGTTTGATGGGGTCTAAATTAAATCAATTTATATAGAGAGACCTCATAATTTCCTGTATAGAATCGTTGTTCTATAGTACTTTGTGAACTGACGTTCAATAGGTTTTCAGTTTCCACAGACATGTAGAAAGCAATTAAATATCCTGCCTTGTTTACACAGAGTTTGAGTTTTACAATGCTTTGATACAAAATAGGCCTTCTACCAAGAGGAAACATTATGACTTGGGTCTGAGGAGCTGTGTGCACAGAGAACACTCTTGTGTATTTAGGGTATGTCATGTGTTGCTCATTGCATTGCAGTTGTATCTGTGCCATGTTATATATGGCTTTGGATGATCTCTGGACTATAAGGGATGTAGTGGACAAGGGGCCAAGAAGTGCTCATTGGGCTTGAGTATATATGTAACTCCAACCACAAGACATTGAATCCAGCCTTTGAGTCAAAAGGTAGCATTCTCTTAAGCAATCTTTGGTCTACTGCAAAGCTCAGAATCATCTTTGCACTATGCTCAGTCCTTGAGAATCCTTAAATTATGTATTTTTAAAACAACACCTACAGCATGGCTCAAGGATTCAGGGAAGTGTAGTCCAAAAATTAACTTTTCTGAGCTCTGCTTTGTTATCATAAGTGGACTCCAGTAGGTAGCAAATGTCAAGGCAGTTAAGATTCCACCTAAGATGACCAATGTTCAAATATTGGAACTGAAAGATCACTGTGTAGTCTCTAATGTGGCTTACCCAAAGCCACCTAGCAGGGAGTTTTCTGGGCTTTTCAAAAGACTTTAAGACCTTGCAGTTACCTACTCAAGAATCCTCCAGGCACCACCTCACATGGTTGGGAATGTGTGCCTGGGCTCAAAGTGTTAGCACAAGGCCAGTGGTGGGAATTCTAAGTGGTTTGCAATTGCAAAGATGTAGGAAAATAACTGCATCCTCTTAAGCACAGTGAAATAGATTGGGCAACGAGGCAGGTAATGAACAAGAGGGAATATGAGGAGATATAATTAGAAATGACTTTCTACATTTCTTAAGCATGGGAAAGATGTACAAGGGAATGGTTGGGGAGGACCGTACAGAAAGATTAGCTTTGGCTTCTGTAGATGAGGACATTGTGCTTTCATAACTAGGCAGAATTGTGAGGGTGGAGCTAGAATAGAAATTATTTTGGTCCTATTAATTATGTGAATGGTCTTTTGAAGCCAGGCAAAAAAAGAAAAAAAAAAGGGGGGGGGGGAAGAAAAAGAAAAAGCAAGCCAGCTGTGTCAAGCAGAAAGAAAGTAAACAGGAGATTGCTGCACTGATCATTTTTAATCTTGGGGTTAAAATATGGAGAAAAATCTATAAAGTAAAATTTGAAGTCATTAAATGGACCAATGCTTGCTACGATCTTTAAATGGTTATTTCATACAAGCACTGAGTAGGTGGCTATGCATGGAAGACAGAAGGATGCAAACAACAATAAGGTTGTTGCTGTTTTAAACCACTTTTACTTGTTTAATTTTGTTATGCAGAAATGTAACAAATTTTGCCACAAAGACATTTTGCCACAATTTTGCCATGATAGACTGCTACTTAAAGATTGTGCAAAAAGAACCATGAAAAAACAGCATATGTAGATCTATAGATTAAATCTGTTTTAGAAGCATATTTTAGATTTCTCCTTTTAAATAAACGTTCCTATGAATTCAGAACTATTGTTACTATGGATAATCCTTTGAGAATTTTTGTTAGTGCAATCTTATACATGTTTACTCAGATACTAGGCTGTTGCCACACTACAGAATGAATGCAGTTTGTCATCTCTTTAATTGTCATGGTCCCACCCTGTGGAAACTTGGGATTTATAGTTTGTTGTGTTACCAGAGCTCTCTGATAGAAAAGGCTAGATATCTTGCAAAACTACAAATCCCAGAATTCCATAGCAATGAGCCATATCACTTAAAGTGGTGACAAACTGCATTAATTCTTCAGGGTAGATGCAGCCTAAGTCTCATAAAGTTCAGTGAGGCTTACTTCTGGAAAACAGGTATATAACCACACCTTCAGGTGGTAATATAATCTGATATTTTTATTCCCTTAGATTTTGTGAAGGTTGCCACATGGGTGTGATGCACTGTCATTCTGCTGTAGTACCATCTGTACAGTTGTAATTGGGTATTCAAGTATGAGACAATGCAACTTAAGGATTTAAAATGTTTCAGACATTAATGAAAAATCTTTCAGTTTCCCATTTTCTCGTGAGCAGATGAGATAGTCAGCATGGGAGGCAAGGCTTGAGAAACACAAATAAGATATTTATGAATTGAGCTACTTTTGAATCTTAATATGTTCTCCCAGCATTCAGCGGATGTTACAGATGCAGGAAGAGATATCAAAAGGATTGATTTATCCAAATGTATCTATGGCCTGATACAGACCACCAATAGGCATCATACTGGTGCCGATACTAGGGTTAGGGACTGCACAGTAACCACACGCTCCCTAAGCCTAGCACGTATGTGTGTCGCCATGGATGCGTGGCAGTGGCCAACATATCCAAGACTTGTCCTGTGCAACGTGTCCAAACAGCGCATTGCACAGGACATGTCACCATGCCACTGGAGGGCCATTGTCGTGCCTTACCAGTGGCCAGAAAGGAGCTCTGAAACTGTGCTCCTTTTTGGCCTCCACATCATTGGCATGGCAAGCAAATGGCCGCACCAGCGATGCAGAGGAGAAAGGGGCTGGGCTGCCCCTTTCTCCTCCTGGCTCTGGCTCCCGGGATGTCCAGTGGCATGAAGCCCCAAGGGCACCCCTTTTCTGGGCCATGGAGAAGTGGAATTTTGCTGCTTCTCCGTGGTCTGGAAAAGTGCCAGATTGAGGCTGCCGGGCTGCCGGTGAGGCTGCCCAATCCAGCACTAAAAGGGGCAGCACAGAGCTGCTCCTTTTGGGCTGTCTGTATCGGCCCTACTTTTCCTTATATTTTATGGATTCAGGAAACTATGCATATTTTTTGTTATTTGCCGTCATGTCAGCTTCAGCTTATGGTGATCCTTATAATGAGAGACATTACAGAGCCTCAGACACCAACAGCTCTGATCAGGTTTTGTAAATTTACGCTTTAGCTTACTTCATTGAATCAGTATGGAAAGAGATCTTGTAGATCCTTTGAAACTGTGTGAAAGAAGTTGTAGCATAAACTTTTGTAGATTTGGGGTTGAACCAGATAGTTTGGGAGAAGCATCTTCGAGCCACTCTGGCCCCGATTGCACCGGGACCCCAGGACTGCGGGACCACATGGCCTGCTTCCAAAATGGGCCACCACCACAGTTTCAAACAGGCTACCTGCAGGAGCAGATTAAATCTGCTTCTTTTTGGGCCAGCTTTTCCTGGCTTGTTGTGGTGGCTTCCAGCTGCTTTGGGGCTGTGTGTCATATAAATGCCACACCTCCAAAGTGGCTGGAAGCCAACTTATTTGGTCTGTACATTTTGGACCTTGGTTTACTTCCTTAGATGCATGGAAAAAATAAACCAATCAGGGTGCAGCATCCTGATGATGCACACACAACTCTGCCTCCCAAGGGTACCCTGATGCTGCGCATCACTCCAGATGGTGTGTGGCATCATGATGCACCTCTGCATGGTGCTCTCTTGGTGAAGTGTATACATGTGCTGCATGAAAGGAGCACTGAAAAGCCGTGGTGCGTGTGGCTATGGCACCCTTTCCATAGCACAAAAAGAACCCACTTTTTGCAGCTTCTCTTTGTGCCACAGACCTGCCAGGTTGGGGGCGTGGCATGAAGTTGTCATGTCCCCAGTCTGGCAGGGAAAGGGGCAGCATCCTGTAAAACCCCTCAATTCTTTTCATCCTTTCTGACTCCAGAGTCTCATGTGATCTCCCTATCTAATTGGTTATGCCAATAAATAACTAGGGCAGCATTCTTCTGGAGAGGGTGTGAGTATTCTTTGCAGACTGATATTTTCAAGGACTGTTTTATGGTTTAGAATGGGGATCTAGAAAGTTAGTTTGGCCATTGAAACAAGGGGGGAAAGTATGATAGATGTGCTAATCAAAGTTTATATCTATCTGGTATGTATCAGGTCAACACTAAAAGTTCAAAGAAGTGCAGGAAGTCAAAAATTCTAACAAAGGATACAAGTCAGAAGAGAGGCTGTTGGAAAATCATATGGAGGGGAAAAGAGGGAGGGCCCTAAGACACAAAGGATGAAACCAGGTTCCTAAATGCATGATTAGGTGGATAAGGCATCATTTGAACAAGGACAAAGATGAGGGGAAAATGCATGTACCGTGGGTCCTCCACATTTTCTGCGGTTATTATGGATGCAGGATTCCTGTCAAAGTGGAAAACATTCTCTAGGTCTTCCAGTGCAACTTTATGTTCAACATCCACTGGATGCTGACCATATAATTGTAGAGCACTAATGTTTAGTGAAGTAGAAAGAGACATTTCCTTTTGTTATATCTAGTAGCCCTATAAGGAAAACAAACTCCTGAATGTTGAAACAGCATTAGACTCCCTTTTGCTGGATTTTAACCAGGTTCACATGTACCCCAGGTGACCTAATGCTAATAAAGTTAATCCTGTTTAACTCAGTCATAATGACTACATTCTCTTTTTGGTGGTCTGCTTTCAGTTTGTAAAATTGATTTTACAGACTTCGTATACCAGATTAAAAGGCTTTAATTTTACAGATAAATGAAGGCCATCATCCTGCCAAGTTTAAGTATGAATGAAATCCCTGGGAGATGGAAACATGTGCTTCATTCATTAAAATCGATAATACTTGTTGCCTTACTTGGATTGGGTTATACTGTGTTTTACTCATTTTCTGTTGTTTAAGCACCAAGCTCCCAAAATTAGGGAAATATCAGTTGTTGTGATACACCTATCTGCATATTTGATAGAGTTTGATTTTGAATGGTATCTTGAAGAATAAGCTCAGAAATTCTTGAGTCTGAAGCTGAAAATATATGCTCCACCTTATAGCATTGTTTCTTTTCTAGTAAGTGTTATACACAATAAATATCAGGTTTTTCTATGTTGAGTTGAAAGCAGCTCTCAGTGTTTCTTAAGTGTCGCATGGGTATAGCAATCATTTTAATTGTAGGATTAAAAAAATTGTAGGGATGGACATATTGTTCTGCTTCTCATGTATGTCACTTTCACATTTCTTCTTCCATATGTCTGTTCTGTCTTATTTATACATGGGTCTGCAAATATTGGCTGAGATCCTAGAACACGTCTGCAAGTATAATTACATGGATGGAGGGTGGTGGCAATGATAAGGAAAAGATGAAGAAGAAAAATCAGTTATGAAAAATGAAGGTGGATGGAAGAATAGGTAGCTTTGAACTGCCTGGTTGGAAGAGATCCTTGGAGTCAAGACACTATGGAAGAAAAAGATGGCCTAGAGGAATAGTTGGCTCAAAGTCAGCTGCCTCTTTCTGCTATTACTCCTGCTTCCTGGGTAACTAAAGAGCATGTCCACCTGCTGCTGTAATGAACCATTGAACAAGTGATCTACCACCGTATCCAGGTAGAAACTCTTATATGAGTATATATTTTTGAACATAGATTTTTTTTTTTTTTTGTAAACATCTTCAAGTTGGTCTTGACTCATGATGACTCTGTGGATGGGATATCTCTAAAACTCACTAACCTCCACTGCTCTGTTTAGTTCCTACAAATTCATACCTGTGACCTCCCTAATATAGTCCATCCATATAGCATGCAGCCTTCCTCCCTTTGTGTGTCCCTCCACCTTTCCTAGCATTATTGTTTCTTCCAATGACTCATGCTTTCTCACGATGTTACCAAAGTAAAGCAGCCTCAATTTAGTCCCTTTCAGGGAGATTTCAGGCTTGATCTGTCCTTAAACACATTTGTTAGTCCTTTTGATTGTCCATGGAAACCTGAGCACTGTTCTCCAGCACCACATCTCAAATGAATTGATTTTCTTCCTATCTGCTTTCTTAACTGTCCAGTCTCATATCGTTACATGGTAATAGGGAATATAATGGCTTGTATGATTCTTATTTTAGTGCTCAGTAGTACATCTATGCTGTTTAAGATCTTTTCTAGTTCTTTCATAGCTGCCCATCCTATTCTTAGTCTTCTTCCGATTTCTTGACTGGAGTCTCCATTCTGATCCATGTTTGACCCCAGGTATGAGAACCCTTTTACTATTTCTGTTTCCTCATTGACACACCATTGATACACGAGCTGGAATTCTGTTGGTGAACTATACTAGTGGTTTATTATTTCTGTTTCCTCATTGTGTAGGTCAAATTTGTGTGTATTCTCCATGATCATTATTTTTGCTTTCTTTCTGTTAAGCAATAAGCCTACCTTGCACTTTCCTCCTTTCTTTTCCTTTGTAGCTGTTCCCATTCTGTGATGTTTTCTGCTAGTAGTATGGTGTTGTCTGCCTATCATAGACTGTCAATATTCATTCCTCTTATTTTCACTCCTCCTTTTTCTATGTTCAAGCCAACATTTCATATTATATGTTCTGAATATAAGTTGAACAGATAGGGTGAAAGGATGCAGCCTTGCCTGACCCCTTTGTCAATTGGGAACCATTTTGTTTCTCTGTGTTCTGTTCTGACATTAGCCTCTTGTCCTAAGTACAGAAACCTCATCAGGAATATCAGATGTGTTGGCACTCCTGTGTCTTAAGGGTGTTCCATAGCCTTTCATGACCTATGTAGTCAAAGGCTTTGCTATAGCATTGTTATAGAAGAGAAGAAAGCAGATTAAAAAAATCTCATTTGAGATATGGTGCTGGAGAGGAATGCTGAGATTACTGTGGACAACTAAAAAGACAGAATAATCTGGAAGCTAAGATGATTAAAATGAAGCTGTCATACTTTGGCCACATCACGAGAAGGCATGAATATTTGGAAAAGGCAATAATAGAGGAAGGCATGCCAGATGGATAACTCAATCAGGGACTCATGGGCTCTAGATCTACAAGACCTATGCAGAGCAGTGGAGGATAGGGGGGCTTGGAGATGTCTCAGACACTAGGTCACTATGAGTTGAGGTCTACTTGAGGACAGCTAACCAGAACAAATTTTTTCTCAAATGCATTTCCAGATGAGTTTTACCTTCCATTATGTAATTCTTACATGCATTTTGGTACCCTTTTAAGCCAACAACTGGTTTACAAAACTGAGACACTGTGAAATCCAAAAGATAACATTACATACTGGTGGGCTGGAGGCCCCATTATTCTTCAGCATTGACTACTCTGGCTAAGGATGATGAAAGTTGCAATACAGTGACATCTGGAGAGCTCCAAACTGTCTACCATTTCCTTTGAGGCAAGGGTAAACAACTTGTAACTCTCCAGATGTCACTGGACTACAAGTCTAACCCCCACAAGGGATCTTTGCCCAAGAATTCTGAGCCCAATTTTCAGGATCCTTTGGATAATAATGCGATAGGAAATAAATAAATAAATAAATAAATAAATAAACATGGATACACCAGCTGGAATTCTGTTGGTGAAGTATACTAGTGATTACTTATTTTCCAGGACCACACAGCAGCAGTGAGCAGCTCCGAGCAGCTTATTTCTCCAGTGTTTTACTTCCTTCATAGATGCTGTTGCTGGGGCCTTTTTTCTTCTGTCATTTCTGCCGGTACTGGTATAGTTACTCCAGAATAACCCACTAACAAGTTTCTGGTCACTTTCTGTAGTGGATTTGTACTGATCAAAAGTCCTATAATAAACGTGTTGATAAGAGATTTTTATGAAGCAAAAAATTCAGCTAGGAGATAGGGCATTCTAAGTCCTGCAACAAACTTTAAGTAGCTTTTTATTTGTCAATATAGATGTACTGAATCCCCCCCTCCCCACACACATATCAAACAGCCATAATGTAAAGTGTTAAGTTATAACAAGAAAAGAAATATCAGCAGGTGAGACAATGGGGTATCTATGGAGCTGACACTGGCAGTCCTCTAAGATGTGTTTCAGCCACTCCTGTGTCATTCAGACTGCTGCTGCCTTCGTCAAATTCTCCCCCACCGGCCCGTTTCTTCCTAGCAAGTTTTACATCCTTCTGTGCAAAAACCATGTAGGACCTCCACCCTTTCAGCTTCTGTGGAGGGGAATTAGCTGAGCACAACCAGGAACATCAAACGCCTGTACATTTGTTCACTAAGGGAGTTAGAGGTTCAGCTAAGGGATGTTCCATTCTGATATCACTACCTTCCTGACTAGGTTCAGACATTAAGGAGGGACAATGCATTTTTATCAGTTAATTAGAAACCTGAGCCAGTAGGAGCTCACCCTAGTGGGGCTGCTTTCTGCTTTTGAGAGTGCAAAGAAATAGTGGTCCCAGCTGCTGTACACTGGCCCCAATCACTCAAGCTAGCCAGCAGAGTGAAGCCCTCCTCCCTTCAAACTGCCTATCTTTGATCTCATCAATATCAAACTAGTGAAAGCCTCAGTAGGATGGTAAGCAGGCAGCAGGCACCACAGTAGTTAGTGGTGGCGTGTGGCTTAGGGCATGCACCTTATCTCTGTGCAGTAACATCAGCCTCCGATCTGCAGCACGACATCAAGGCAGGTCCGACCGACTGGCGCGTTAATTAGGAGGCTGAAATTATAATATTATGTTAAAGAACAAAGAGTCTCCGAAGGAAAAAAAAATATGTGCGGTGTATCTGACAAAGATAAATTGGATTATTCAAAATATTCCTGATGAAATGTTACATTTTGCAACTAATTATCAATCTGTTTTATCTCCAGACCAGCTGGGCATTTTCTTTTCCATACAGGCAAGACCTGCCTTGCCAATGATCTTAAGATGTCACTGTAGCGTTTACATCTTTTATTTTAAGATTTAAATAACTAGGAAGTAGCTAATATAATTCACTGCTGAGAAGAAAGGCTAGTTAGTTGAATTCTTTCCAAAGTGATCTTCTCCTAATGAACTTCTGTGGACTGTGAGTAATGAGGCTTTATTGAAATAATGCTTTAGAAAAGAGTTTTACCATGTAATTTTTAAAGAACGACCAATATTTAATACATTTAAAGCCATTTTATTCTATGCTGCTTCATGCAGAAACAAAATAAGAGGGAGCACTTTTTTCATCAAAAGGTGGCACTGCACTTGAGCATGGCTTTCAGAATGAAACATAGTAGAAAACATGAAAACTGGTTCATGAAAGGCCATTTACGTATATGAGAATAACTGTATCCCTTTTCCGTATACTTTGGAGGCATTGATGAATTATATTTCATAATATAAAATGGTATATGCAATGTTCTTTATATTCTCTATCACCTACAGCAATGTACAAAAATGAGGTGTTCTACCTTTGTTGTAACCTACGTGATCAAGAGGTTCCACACAAAATTACCAATGTACTTAATTCTGTAGAAGATTTCTGCAAATAGTAAAATGCTAAAATATAAAGCTAACTCAAGTAGAAAGTCTCTTTGAATAAAGGAATGCTTTAGGAGCTAGGCCAGTGTAATAGCCTATTTTAATAAAACTGAAACAGTTTTTAGCCAATATTGATAAGTAGAAACCTGAAACAGGTTATAAGAAGAAACCTGAAAATAATTTACTGCTGGCAAGAGTCAACCCCAAACTCCAGTGATCAGAGATTTAAATTTTAACATAAGCAGCATGGTCTGGATCCTTGGAGGTGTTTGTGTAAGAGAGATTACTGTTTGAGAGGATTTCCATGGTTTTCTTTTTCCACCTGCAGACCCCATGTGGTCTCTTGACCTTTGGAAATGGCTTTGAGAAAAAGAGATGGAAGAACCAATTCTTCAATTAACCAAGCCTGACACATGGCTTTTTAGGGGGTCA
Organism: Urosaurus nigricauda; assembly: GCA_034509955.1. Classification (NCBI taxonomy): domain Eukaryota; kingdom Metazoa; phylum Chordata; class Lepidosauria; order Squamata; family Phrynosomatidae; genus Urosaurus; species Urosaurus nigricauda. The sequence goes on along the minus strand of JAOEGL010000003.1, from coordinate 198,261,908 downwards.
ACACAATGCCTTGTTCTTCAGTTCCTGCAGACTCCCTGAACAACCATCATTAACAACATGTGACACTATTTTTTTTTAAAGGATTAAAAAATATTTATTCAGTGAGAAACTATTTGAAATGTACCATTCAAAATGTTTAGATTATGATGTAGTTTTTAGATCAGAATTACCAAGGTGACAGAGTAGCTGAGTTCTTCTACTTAGGAAGAGAGATCTAGCATACCAAAATCAATTAATGGAGAAAAATGGGAATGTTGGGGTTACTGAACATGGAAACGGCTATGATTGTTTTTATTTTCATCTTCTAGAATGAAAACAAAACATGTTCTGTAACTAGGAATTCATATGCTTCATCTCCCACTTAACATAAAGCTTTATGAGAATTTAATGTATTTCAAAAGCATATCAAGATCAATATATTCCTTAAAGGTTCTAACACAACTAATTACCAGGTTTTATTTAAAACTAATATGATTGGAAAGTGGAAGCCAAATGTTTTCTAGGAAGCTTCAAGTCAGGCTATTTTATATTCTACTTTCCACTGAGCTAAAATCAGTATGTGACTTGAACTGCTTGTTTTATTTACTGTTTAACAAAATGCTGCTTACTTCTATATTATCGATTACATGGATTCAAAAAGAAAGTAGAGAAAGAATGGAATATTTTAAAAGTTGTTGTTGTTGTTGTTGTTGTTGTTGTTGTTATGTGTCTTCAAGTTGTTTCTGACTTCTGGAAACCCTAAGGTTGTCTTGGCAAGATATCTTCAGAAGGGGTTTGCCTCTGCTGTCTTCTATGACTGATAGAGTGTGACTTCCCGAAAGTCACTCAGTGGGTTACTATGGTTCAGCAGGGATTCAAACCCTGGTCTCCCCGTGTCCTAGTTCAATACTCGAACCATTACACCATGTTGGCTCTCTATTTAAAAATGAGATTCCTTTCAAGAACAAAATTAATCTGGAATGAGGACAAAGGTAAGTTGTTCTTCTCTCTAACACAGGACTGGTCATGCATCTTTTCAAGCCTATTTTTGCACATCAAGGGTGTGTGCACCTGTAAGGAGATCCATGATTTGTTTGTTGTTAACTGCCTTCAAGTCATCCCCCACTTATGGAGAACATGGAATGTGGAAACCAGGTTGGGAGCATTTGGGTAAATATTAAAGGGGGGACAAATAACAGTGATATCATTCTGATGGTGTACAATATGGCCCCAAGACAGACTGAAGATTTGGATAATGCTTTCCTAAAACAAATTACCAAACATAATGTCAGACTTGGGCAAATTCAGAACTAATGTGCATCAACCAGTCCAGGATTTTGAAATCAGCAAAGAACATTATTGAATACACATAGTCAGTAATTCACCAGCCAGGGTTTTAAGCCAAAACTACCCCCTCTCCCCATAATCAAGGAGTATATTAAAACCCCAGAAATCCAAACTTCATCTCAACCCTATTTGGCACCAAAACTAGCACCCATTTCCAATTCCTATACAGTCTAGCCCCCCCGCTCCAAGACTTTCTCACCAACACTATCTCTTTCAGACTCAGGCATTTCCACCCCTTCCTACAGTACCAGACACCAACGCAGCCCACTAAACACACATTCCAGTCCTATCATTCCCATAACTATCTTGGCCAGTTGGGCACATCCCATCCCCACTATGCTAGCTAGCTATCTACTTACCCATAACCCACAACAACTATCAATCTACCCATCAGTCCCCCTAGCAATCAAGCATATAATATATTTTAATATTTGAAAACCAACCCTCCTGCTTTCTCAGAAACCTGACAGAAGCAATGCATCCATGGTTCTGACAGTCCACCACCCCAAAATACACCCTATATAATTAATCAACAGCTCCAGGTTTGTTAGGATACTTTGAGTGAAATTCTCCAATCAGTCTAGGAGCTTGGACATTAGCTTCAAAATGATACTAAGCTCCATGGGATGCTGTCAATGAACAATGCTTTTTCCTTGGGGCGGGGAGGGGAAAGCACGTGCATTCTCCAACTTAATAGTGAAGGGAATTTCAGCATGGGGGGAGCTTTATGAGCACACAGGAAGATTAATTGGATAGCAGTTAATGGAGGAGGAGGGGAAGGACAGTAACAGTAGCAAGTTTTCCTAACTATGGTTGGAATTCACTTTTACAGTTATGGATAACTGATCTGCAACTAATTCAAATTCATGGTGTATACACAATCCCAGAGCTATTGCCAGCTACAATCGTCAGAGTCTCCCAATCCTGCTTTATTGGGCAGCTGCTGCTGTGACCAATGGTGGTCTGTTCTCTTGTCAGTTGGGGTACAGCATACTGGCATTTCCATCCTCTTCCCTCCAGCAGTCTTTGATGTGAGGCAGAATTATATCAGGGATCCTCCTTCTGATTGTTGCAGCAGAGATCACTGGAGGGCAGTGGGAATGTCACTCTGCTGTGTCCAGATTGAAAGGAGAACAGATCTCCATTGCTAGCAGAAGGTACTACCTGGTGAAACAGGATGCGGGGCGGGGGGGGGGGGGATGGACTATTAGGCACTACTTAGTTAAGCATACTAAATAATTGAGTATAGGTAACTAAATAGATGTTCTTAAGATATCAGTCCCTAAATTTAAGTTCGACTGTAATTAGGCTACTCCATCTCTTTCCCATTCTCTCTGTCCCTTTCTCTAAGAATATAAACCACTCTTGTTAGAGCAGCCTCTAAATCTGCTAAACTAGTGTAATGTAGTGCTATTGGTCTTGGTCACTGTAAAAAAAAAAGAGTTCATTTATTGTAAAATATAACCAGCTTCACTATCCTTCAGTGTGCTCCTAAATAAATTTGAATTTTTGTGTCCCAGTTAATCACAGTTTAATGACTACAACCACTTACCTCAGTCGTTGTTGTTTTATATAGTCCCATAAATTTACATGGCATTTTGCACAGATTAATTAGTTAATTAGACATTTCCCTGCCCTCGGGCTTACAGTCTAAAAAGATGTAACACAAGAGAAAAGAATGGTAGTGGGAAGGGGATTAAATCCAGTGGATCTTCTCTCCCTCTGAGGCCTGGACCATAGCAGATGGACTGGAGGGAGTGCTCTCCTTTTTACACTGGGCTAGGCCTGATGGAACTCACCTGCCTCTCTCCGAGTTCGGATGATAACAGATGCACAGGAGGAATGGCTCTCCTTCTTACTCTAGGCCAGGCCTGATAGACCTGGGTCTCTCCCTCTGAGGCCAGGTGGTAACAGAAGGACTGGAGGGAGGGCTGACCTTCTTACTCTAGGCCAGACCCAATGGAGCTGGGTCTGCCGCTCTCCCTCTGAGGCCCCCACACCTTCCCGGGCCTTCAGCTGCCTCTCCAGAGAAAGATGAAGGCCCGGGATGGCTGGAAAGAGGAGAAACATGTACATGACTGTTCCTCCTCTTCACCACTCTCTGAGTTCCCAGAAACTTCGCTTGTCATCTCTTACACACGTGCCATAGTTTCACCACCACCATGGAGCTATACTATAGAAATAATGCAGTTTGACACCACTTTAAGTGTTGTAGCTCCATTTTATGGAATCCCTGGGATTATAGTTTTACAAGGTTTTGAGCCTTCTCTGCCAAAGAGTGCTGGTGCCTCACAAAATTACAAATCCCAGGATTCTGTAGAATTCTATACAAGATTCTGTTGTTAAAATGTTGCATTGTTTCTACAGTGTATATGCACCCTAGGTTGCCTCTTTGCTTACTTTCTGTTGAAAGCAAAATCCTCTTTATTTAGAGAGGCTTTTGACCATTACCTGCATATTGTGGAAGGATTTTAAACTAGGGGTTGTGCTGCAATTTTTCTACTTTTCTTCATCTACTATGTTTTAAATTTTTAAAAACTGTTTATAATTCAGGGCCAATTTAATATAATTGGTTATTTTATTCTTCTAAACCATTTCCCCCTTTACTATTATGATTGATTTTACTTTTAATCTGTGTTGTAAACCACCTTCAGGAGAAAGGTACAAAATTAATAGATTAAATGAGAGATGATGGGAGCTATAGTTCAGCAATGGCAGGATGATAAACATTCCATACTCCTGTTTTGAAGTCTCTATCTTTTTCTTTCTTTCTTTTTTTTGTCACATACAAACAAAACAAATCCTTCCAGGCTTATGAGCCTTTTTTTTAAAAATGTGGTCAAGCTGTTCATTAATTTATGTGACATTATGTGTGACATCAGACTTGTAACTTCTAGCTCTGAGAAGTGTTCAGAACCTACTGAAATATACAAAGAAAAGACAGGTGAGCACCATGAGGGATGCAACTCCTTAACTCGCCCATAAGTCTTTTGTTTAAATGTTTCATACTGTGTGTTTAAATAGTAATGGTTAGCAAAGAGCTTTGATGAGGCAAAGGGCTAATTGGATTTTCTTGTTCTATAATTAAAAGGGTATATATTACATCCATATTAATACCAACAGCGCTCATCACGATCAATGTTATTACAATGAATAACAAAGGAATTGGCAGTGATTGGTCACTTAGTTTAAAGGGTAGCTGAAGTCATTAAATTGTTTGCCAGAGGGCTTATGGAAGCTTCTCAGATCGCTGGGACTGAGTTTTCTGCCACTGGCCAGAATACCAAGGTTTGCCCTTACAAAGTGATAACAGGTAGCAATCCTGCTCCTTTATAATTCCTTTGCTGATAACTAGATCATTTTAATAATTGCATGAAATGAATTCTATCATGAGCAGCATCCATTCAATTGCGGAACCAAGCTGGAAGAGAGGAATTGTATTTTGTTCTAATGTATTTTGTTCTACACAGATAAAGGCTGACCATCTGTAGATCTCCAGAGAGTGTTGGGCTATAATTCTCATCATCTGTCATCAGCTAGGGCTGATAGGTATTGCAGTTTGACAGCATCTGATAGACAAGAAGCCATGCAGGCTTGAGACAAAAGCTGGGTCCTTCAGCATCTGAAAATAATTAGAACTCATGTCTGCCTAGATCTTGTACCTTTTGATATGGAAGACATTCCAGTTAATAATACATATGTGATAGGGCTGTCTTTGTAACAGAATGAAGGGAATCTATTCTGCATATGTTGAAGAAGCCCAAGAGTGTATCTACACAGTAGAAATAATGCTGTAGCTCCATCTTATGGAATCCCGGGATTTGTAATTTTACAAGATCTTTTGCCTTCTATGGCAAAGAGTGCTGGTGCCTCACAAAACTACAAATCCTAGGATTCCATGGGATAGAACTACAGCACTTCAAGTGGTGTCAAATTGCATTATTGCCACACTGTTGATGCACCCCAGATGCCTTCAGCATTGCCTCCAGATGGTTTCCCAGTGGGTAATTGAAGTCACAACATTTTAATACAATAGAAGTATGTGTGTGTGCACGCGTGCATAGGGCTGTAACAAGATGGCAGCCTGAGATGGGTGCAGCAGGAAAGCATAATGCCTCTTTCTGAGAAACCCTCCCAAATAGGTTGTCAGGCTGGCCACTCTTTTGCTGTGGCATTTGCTGCATTTTGAAGACTGCCACTGGGACTATCTCTCATGTCTACCTGTCCCTCACTCAGAGTAGTTCTCAGCTTACTGGTAGGCAGCTTCACTGATGGTGTGAAGAAAGGGAAAATAGCATTTCTGGCAATGAAAGGGTGATCCATTACTTTCTGCCTAAGATGACAGTTTCAGTTAATGGTGTCACTAGGGGTGTGCAGAGGTGCGGTCCTTACTGGGTGATACCTCAGAAAAGAGGTGGCACGTAGTTGGGCCCTCCTGCTGCTGCAAAGTGAGAAGGGGTGAACCTCTTGGCTTTAGCATGATGGTGCAGGCTGCTTTTGCAGTGAAGGAGAAGTGCAAGCACACCTTTTGGGCCACCGCTGCCACCAAGGGTGGGGATGCCACTGTCTTCAGTCTTTCCCATGGGAGAGCTGGCACCCACTTAAAGGCTTCTTCACATCAAGCAAGTTTGATGTTTGAAAACCCTGCTTGAAAACCCAGGATGTGCCAACTCCTTGCCTGTGACCAACTAGCCAGGCATACCATATGCCGGACTCAATCCATCTTTTGGCATGCAGTGACTAGTAGTAGCAGATTGCCCTTTGAGCCTGCACATTTAGTAAGCACAATATTTTTTAAAAGCTGCCTGCTTTTCTTATGAGACATTGTCATGTGGGCCATTGTCTTGTGAAGCACCCCTAACTTAGCACAGCAGGGGATATATGAGAAAATATTCCTTCTGCTAGGAGAGAGAGAGAAGAAGAAGAGAGGGGGTAATGAGAAAAAACACAAACGCACAGTTTGATGTGTCTCCTCTTTCTCTATCGGCTACAGATTTTACAATGAAGAACTGCAACATTAATTTTGACCTTTTCTACAATGCAGCCTCTAATTACTTGAGCATATGGTATTCCTGAAATAGTAGTACTATAAACAATTATAATTGAAGATCTCATGGTAGTATATTATACATTCTTCTTTTTTAAAATCAACTCCACAGGATTCACAATACAGTTTGAGAAGAAAGCAAACTCATCTCTTATGTTCTTGTAGCTAGAGCCCCCTTCTTCTCACTTTCTTTTTGATGTCTATTTGGAGCTAATTTATACATTCATAAAATGCAAGTGGTACATCTTTTCTAGGGCTCAATGATTTGAAAAGCAAACAGGGTATCGATTATTGGAGGTGTACCCACAACAAACAGTCCCTGTGTATGGAAGACAACTGCAGGTTTTTCTTTACCATGCTAACTTTCTGTGTGAAGGGACCTTTGGATAGAGGCTGCATCTACACTGCAGAATTAATGCAGTTTGGCACTGCTTGAACTGCCATGGTTCAATGCTTTGGCATTCTGGGGCTTGTAGTTCTGTGAGATATTTAGCATTCTCTGTCAGAGAGCTCTGATGCCACCATGAATTACAAATCCTAGGATTCTCTAGATAAAGCCAAGGTGGTTAAATTTTGTCAAACCGCATTAATTCTGCAGTGTGGCAGTAACCATAGAAGAGCATTCCAAGAGGGCTGTATAACATGAATTCTTTGAAGATGTAGATAGGTCCTTCAGGTCAATATTGTACTGATCACTGTGTGAACATGGATCAGCTTATCACTTGTCACTTCACCATCTTTGAAAGAACTAACTTCATGAGACAGTATTTTTCACTGGTCTTGCTTTGGATTATAGAGACAGCCCAATGGGGCAAGTTGGGAATCTGAAGCACTGGCTAATATATTCATCTTACAGCTCTTTTGTTCCATCATTGCAACTGAGAAAGACAGTCCCTGGGCTTTATGATATTTGCACCACAATGAGAGAAAGCTTGGCTCTCCAGGATGGTAACACATCACTTTGAGAGGGGGTTTACATTGACTTTGCCACAGCAACAGCTACAGCTGTTTCCAGAGCACAAAAACAGCAACAGCTACAGCTGTTTCCAGAGCACAAAAAGCCGCTTTTTGTGGCTCCGTTTTGCACTGCAGAAAGGCCAGATTGGGGCTGTCGCATGAGGCTGCCACATCCCCAATATGGCTCTAAAAGGAGAGGCTGCAGGTCCCCCCTTAGGGGCAGTCTGCACAGTCCCTAAGAGATATCAATGGAAAAGTCTCTGCCTTTCATAGTACAAATTCAAGGTTCCATATTCTATCACCACTAGAATTTTCCCATTGTTTTTAAACAAATAGTAATAGTGAAAGGTAGGCCTTCGTTACATATACAGTGAAAGCACACATTTTTCCTAGTCAGCATTAATACCGCTGGGAATTCTTGTATGCTTGAGCGGAGGAAATGTATACCAAACAATTTATAGTGAATTATTAACTTTAAAGCAATGTCACTTTTCTGAAGTCAAGTCACATATCTTTTTGGAAGACATAACCCTGGAATGCACCCTACTGAGCTGAAAAGAAGAGTTTCATATTATTACACTAGCTCTTCCTCACCAGAAGAATGGTTGTGTACAGATATAGCTACTTTATGTTTTTCTGTGCTAGAGAAGGCAGCCAAAGGGGACTACAAAGGATCCATTAATTAGATGAAGTATCTCTAGGGCAAATTCAGTGCTAAATGAATGGGACACTGCTGAGTTGGAGTCAGAGAAATTGCACCTTCTGAATACCCACATATGTAAAGCTACTTTGCAGTTTTGCAAGGCTGCAACCACCATTTAAAAACTCTGTGCTCCCTTTACAGTTTCTAGGTCTACAGGAATTTTTCTAGTCACTAATTTATTTTATCAGTCTCAAAAAGTTAAGAATATAAAAGAAAGTTACTTCTTTGAACTAATTCTCCTTTTGATTATGTTCTTTTTCTTATTAAAATTGTTGTTGCTATGGACTCTTTCAAACGGGGAGGAATTTCTCCCAACTCCGAATGGAGCCAATGCGGATTTATGTAAATTCGCTTGTTTAGCGAATTTACATGAGCCCCTGCTCTGTTCAGAATTACTTCCCATTACCCGAAATTAACCCCCTCCTGCCCGAATTTGCATGCGAAGCTTTAATTCGCAATAAGGTAAAACCCATGATTGCATTCGAATTGGCTTCCCTCCTGCCCGAATTTGCATGTGAAGAGTTAATTTGCAATAACATAAAACCCATGATTGCATTCGAATTGACCTTAAATTATACTTCCAATTTAGCCTTGTATGAAAGAGTCCTATGTAACACTTTAACCCTTAGCATGTTGTTAGTAAATTTGAAATGATTATGTTACATGACTACAGGTTTTAAAAAGTTTTACCCCTCCCCCCCTTTCTATATTTTTGTTTACCTCTTTGGGCAATTTTTTAAATGTTAAAGGCAAATGCCTTGAACAAATATTGATAACAGTACAGTTAAGAATATACTAAAATATTTATTTGTAGCTTTCAAATATAGTTTTATAAATATTTCTTTACTTTGAACTATTAACAGTCTGTTTTTTTCCACATCGAGAGAATTTGGCTTGAACATTAGTGGTCAATCAAGTGTTTTATTCTCAGAGGGAGGTGGAAAAATCACTTGAAAATGGCTGGAAAAAAATTGTGGTTCCAGAAGGAGTTTTGAAAAGGTGGACTCAAGGTCAGTAAAGTGCTAAATGCTGTTCCTGACTCTTGTCAATCCCTTGGTGATCCAGTTCATGCTGTTTGTTGATTAGACCAAACTGAATTGACTACTTCCAAGATGCCTTGCAAGGGGCAATAATGCATCTGCTGCATATGTGTGTGTGTGCTCATGTGTGTGTGGTAGCAAAAGTATATTCTTTATGACTGTGCAAGGAAGAAAAACCAATATGCTCGTTGCTTAAAATAATAAAGACTATAACATTTTAAAACAAGAGTACAAGCTCCCACAAAGTGTGAGAATACGGTTCGACTTTTATATTTAACTGTACATACAGAGCAGAGAAGGCTTTGACTCAGAGGCAAGAGGAATGAAGATTGGAAGAAGGTACATTAACAACCTAAAATATGCAGCCAACGCAGTACTACTACTAGAAGCCAACAAAGACCTGGAGCAATTACTGAAGAAGGTCAAGGAGGAAAGTGCCAAGGTAGGCTTACTGCTGAACAGCAAGAAAACAAAAATAATGACCATGGAGGATCTACAAGATTTCATCCTAGATAATGAGAGCATTGAAACAGTCAAAGAGTTTCCATACCTTGGATCAAATATTGATTGGAATGGCAACTGCATTCAAGAAATAAGAAGACTAGGATTGGGAGAGGCAGCTGGACAAGATCATAAAATGTAAAGAATACTACGGTGAGGATTGTTCAAGTCATTTATTTATTTATTTATTTATTATATTTATTTGTATCCCGCTCTTTTCCCAGGAGTATGACTCAGAGCGGCTTCACAACATTAAAAACAGTACAATTAAAACATTAAAAAAATGATTCACCATCCCACCTGTCCTCATAATAATTCCTTAAATGCCTGTGTGAACAGGTAGGTCTTAACCTGCCAATGGAAGGCCATAAAGGAGAGGGCCATTCTGACCTCCCTGGGCAGGGTGTTCCAGAGTCTAGGGGCAGCCAACAAGAAGGCTCTCTCTCACGTTCCCACCAACCGTGATGATGTTGGGATGGAGAGAAGGGCTTCTCCAGAGGATCTCAGACTCTGGGATGGCTCATACCAGGAAAAACGGTCTGTCAAATAGTGTGCACCTGAGCCGTGTAAGGCTTTATAGGTGGCAATTAGCACCTTGAATTGTATCCTGAAACAAACTGGCAGCCAATGAAGCTGTTTCAACAGGGGTGTTATATGATCTCTGCCCCTGTTAACCATCTAGCAGCAGCTCTTTGAACCAGCTGAATTTTCTGAACACTTTTCATAGTCAGCCCCATGTACAGCCCATCACCGTTTTGTATTCATTGTATTTCCCATCACCATATATGGATGTGTGAGCTGGACAGTGAAAAAAGCTGATAGGAAGAAAATCACCTCATTAGAGATGTGGTGCTGGAGAAGTGCTAAGGATACTGTAGACGTCCAAGAAGACGAACAAATGGGTTCTAGAACAGATTAAGCCTGAATTATCCCTGGAAGCCAGGATGACTAAAATAAGGCTGCTGTACTTTGGCCACTTCGTGAGGAAGAATGAATCACTGGAAAAGGCAATGATGCTAGGAAAGGTGGAAGGCAGTAGAAAGAGAGGAAGACCACATGCCAGTTAGACTTGATCAGAGATGACATGGGCCTGGGTCTGCAGAACCTGGGCAGAGAATCTGAGGACAGTAGGTCTTAAAGCGAGTTGAAGTCAATTTGAGGCAAATTAACATGCACCACAACATAAATTGCTGAGCTGCTGGCCTGTTGGCTGCACAACATAGCTTGATGACATCTCAACACATCCTCATGGCCAGAAAGTGGTGGGTAGGAAGGTCAGGGAGCTCCTGGGCACCATCTGGCTCCAAAAGGATCACCAGTCATCCTCCTGGATCACTGGCAAGCTGACCTTCACCTAGTATGCACATTACATTTAGAGATCTTGTTTCCTAAAAAGGGTTATTATCACTAAACAAACAGTCATGTGTCCATGAAAAGAAAAATAGTACAAGGGGGATTGATGAGTTGAGATTCAGGCTCTGGGGAATCACATGCACTGATAAAAAGGTCAACAGGACCCCCAGAAAGCTAAGCAAATTGCCCAAGTTTATAAGACTCAGTTTAGGTTAGAGAATAAGTTTACTTAAAAGAAAAAGGTGTACAATTAAACCTCTCATAGAATGCTTGCCCTGGAAGAAAAATTACCAATGCAGCTGTTCAATTCTTCCCAAACACCATTCAGCTACAAGTGTTTTTAAATGTACTTGTCTCAGCAGTCTTTTTATTATTTCGGTACCTGTAAAGTTGCATGCATATTTATGGCATTTCTAATAAATGAACAAGAGCCAGATGATAGAGTTAAAGGGTTCTTCCAGATGTATTGCCTGGATTCATGGTGACATCATCACTGCATTTGGGAGCACTCAAAGTTTGGAGACTTGGCCTTTGAAAATTTATTTGTAAGTTTAGAACAAGAGACATGGTTGTTGCATAGGAGGTGTGATTTTTTTTACATCTTGGAAAATTAAAATGTATTTTTGAACATGAAGGGGGTCTCAAGAAACATAAGGCATCAATAAGAAAAGTATTTGGTTACTTTTACAACTACAGAAAGCTGAAATGTGATTGTTGAAAAATATAAAAAGGAGACAAGTCTAACAGAATAGAAATGTTGAACAGCTCTGCCTTCACAAATATTAATCATCATTGTGTTGGAGGACACTTTTGTTAAACAGGCAACTGCCTATCTAGGTAGGAAAGTGAAAGGAATAGAATATCTTGGGTGAGGGCACTGGTGGCAGGCTAGAACTCTGAACAAGAGGTCCTTCCTTCCTTCCTTTTAAGATGTGAGCTGTTTTCTTTGGCCTAAATCCAGTGTTAAGTTTTGGACTATGACTCTGGTTTGAATCTTTGCTCAGCCATGGAAATCCACTCGGTGAGCTTGGGCAAGTCAGATTCTGTCACCCTCAGAGGAAGGGAAAGGCAAAACCAAAACTCCCTATGAACAAATGTTACCAAGAAAAACCCATGATAATTTCATTTTAGGGTTTCCATAATTTGGAAAAGACATGAAGGCACAGAACAAGAAAAATCCAGCAAAATCTTAATACAAGCAAAGCATAATGGCATAATTCTCTTGGTTTTCCACTTGCACATACAGTATTGCAATTTTAACTGTTTTCTAGATATGCTAATGCTGGTGCAACTAATTGTACAACTATGTCCGTGGGCACAGTCCAGAAATAGGTAACTAAAAGTACAACATCATTTTGTGTTGGTGGAATGACTGGTGGATACTGGACATAGTACAGTAGGTAGATTGTTGATCATAGTCTATGGAGCAAAGCAGATGGGCCAAATGGAGCAGCCAGAGGCTGCTGTGGCCCTGATCATCCCAGGAACACAGTGTCTGGACTGCCCACTTTTGAAGCGGGCTGCTGTGATGGTCCTAAATGGGCTGCCAGCAGGAGCAGCTTTGGGCCACATTGCAAGTGTATGTCATCTAAACACCATGCCCCTGATGTGGCCAGAAGCTGTTTTATTTGGCATGTCTGCTTCAGGCCTAAGTTGTGATTTCAGATGTGCCAATCACTAAATTTCAGGCTGGCTCATCTTATTGTAACGATAAAGGGAGATACTACCACCTATGTGTGCCACCCTGAGCTCATTTGAAGAAGAGTTGATTAGAAATGTGGATATAAATTAATAGTCATTATAGTTCTCCTCAATATCATAGCAACAAAACCTTATGAGATGGACAAAACTATATTTTATGAGATACAGAAACTAAGGTCCAAAACACACTGCAGAAATAAAGCTAGGAAATTCTGGGAACTGTAGTTTGTGAGACATTTATCCTTCTCTGTCAGAGAACTCTGGTGCCACAATAAACTACAATTCCTAGGATTCCCTAGCACTCAGCCAAGGGAGTTAAAGCAGTCTCAAACTGGATTATTTCTGCAGTGTATTTTGGACCTAAGGGGGAAAAAATACATGGATTCTGCATCCACAGATTCAACCATTCATGGAGTGAAAAATATATATATATTTTTAAAAAAATCCAAAAATCAAACCTTGATTTTGCTATTTTATATAAGGGACACCATTTTACTACCTCAGTGGGTATAATGGGACCTGAGCACATGCAAATTTTGATATCCACTGGGGGGGGGGGCATAGAACCAAACTCCAGTGGATACCAAGGAGGTTCACAGTATAATAGTTTTGAAACTATGCTCAGCACAAGAGATACAATTCTTTTTTGAAAGCCTGTGGCTTCCTCCTGATGGTGTGTGTGTGTGTGTGTGTATGCATGCATGAGCACATGCGTTTGAGTTCTGAGCAATGTATAATATCTACAAGAACTAGGAAACTTTTTATCTAATTTCACTCATAATAACTATCAAAGTGGATGTGGATAATGATATCTAAGTTGTAGATATTGTAACATTAAGGCAGAGTGAATCATGTCATTTTCCTGACCTATTTGATTTTTCCATCTCGATCATACCAGACCAAGTACCATTGCTGACTGAACGAACTGCCTCCTGCCTGTCCCTACTGTATGCTAGGATAAGGTATGGGTTAGAGAGCCATTGTACTGTAATGGTTTGCATGTTGGACTAGGACTTTTGGAGATCAGGGTTCAAATTCCTGCTCAGTCATGGAAATCCAATGGGTGACCTTGGGCAAATCATACTCTCTCATCATCAGAGAAAGGCAATGGCAACCTTCCTCAAACAAAATTTGCCAAGAAAACCCCATTATAGCTTTGCTTTGTCTGTTAGTTGTGTGCCTTCAAGTTGTTTCTGACTAATGACAACCCTAAGGTGAGCCTATCATGGACATTTCTTGGCAAGTTTCTTCAGAGGAGGTTGGCTATTGCCTACCTCTGAGGCTGCGAATATGTGACAAGATCGCCCAGTGGGTTTTATGGATGATTGGGGAAAAAACCTCTGGTCTCCAGAGTCAGAGTGCAACATTTAAACCATGGTTGCCATAAATCAGAAATGACTGAAAGACACATAACAACAAGGTATAGATTTGCCCCTACTTCGACCAAAATGAACAGTCTGTGAACCATTAAGGGCTGAAAAGTCTCCTGTAGTATCAGTAAAAAAATAAATCAATAATATACAATTAAGTACATCTAATATTTGCTGAATTTTCCTACAATAGTTCTGAAACTATGCTCAGCAGAAAAAAGATTTACTTGGTTAGTGTTATGCATTTGAAGTTATGATTCTTGTGTAGTTGGAAAAAAAATACTAAATAATTTCTTGGTGCCTTCTCAGATGCATGCAGTTTTGATACTGGATCTAATATTTTCACTGTGTATACTAAATCCCCGTTGAAAGGACCTACATGAAATTATAATTCCCTCCAAACATTCAAAGATTGTGTGCCAAATTAATCAAGGCAAAAAGCTTTGTATTAAATTCAGGGGATGTCTGTGTTATAGTTTACACTCAAAAAACTTTGATAGGCCTTTTATGAACCAGAGTTAATGCCTAAAGGCAGAATGCATGATATAAAATGAGCCTTCTGAAAAAAAAAATACTTGTCCACTCTCCTGTTTACTCATGAGAAATTGTATAACTTTCAGCATTAAAAAGAGACCACAAATTGTATTTCCTTCCACCACCCAATGTATATTTTTTATATTTGGTATTTGGCATGATTTAGTGTTTTCCATGCCAAAATCAATTGCTTGCCCAATTATACAGTAACTCAGTACAGAACTGTATATTTTAAATAGATGTGGGTAAAAAACTACCATAGTAATACTACTCAATTATCTCTGCTCTAGTTACATATCCATGCAATTTATTCCCATTATATGTTAGTGAGAAGAACTCAATAATTGTTTTAAGCCCTAAATAACTTAATAACATGAAAATACAATGTGCAGTCTTGTTTACTGGTTCTGCTTGCTTGAAAGGTTAAACCTCTTTTAGTAAATTCAATCCTATTTCCTTTTTTGGCGGGGTGGTGGTGGTGGTAGTGGTTTAAAAATATTCTCTGCAATACAAAGCAATTGGCTTTTCCATTTTTTGTGTGTTTCTGTAAAAATGAATGTGTACAACAATTCATCCAATATTTAAAAGAAGTATTATGGAGGAAAAGAATTTAGGTTTGGAAGTCTAACTTTGCAAGCTTACATTTGTGAAACATTTTTGGCTTCACTGGCACAATGAATGTATCGGTTGTCTGGTACGTTGCCCAAAGACATCTAAAATGTATGGCTGCCCACTGGGTATCATTTGGACAGTTGTATTGATTGCCTTTGTGAGCACAGGGATTTTCCTACTTTGGAAATACTTCCAACTGTTGAACAGTTCATTTTGTTTCCCTTATTTTGTAAATTAATATGTATTCCTGTGGAAAATATAAAGTTTATGACTGCTAAAAACATGCACCTATACTCTATGGCAGGAGTACGATAGTATGGCCAACCAGATGTCACTCCCAGTAGCCCTAGCCAGCATACATAATGATGAGGAATGCTGGGAATTGCAATCCAGTAACATGTGGAGGTCTGAATAATTCCCATCTACAGGATTCATGTTGCAGGGAGAGAAGCATTACGTAGGCATTTATGAAGATGACATTTATTCCAGTAGCTGTCAAATTATATGAAACAGAAAATGTGGAAAATATTTGACTACTATCAGAAAAGGAATTATAAAAGAATAAAGCATTATGCTGGTGGCAGTCTAACTAAAGTAGTTGTGCTAGCTTGGTGTATGGGTGATTTCCACCTCCTCTGCAGGCCAGATGATTAAGAGCTTCTATTTAGGGCTTAATGAGAAGTTGAGTTAATTCCTGGAGCTCTCAGACATTGGCACATGGCACAGAAGCAGATATCTGGGAAGCAGGACAGCTTCAGTTTAAGCCCCTGGACTTGGCTTGGAGGTGAGTAAATGGCATAGCCAAATTCTGACAATCACAATTTTATCCTGATATATCAATTGTGGATGTTTCATCAGAGCTTTGACACATTTCTTTTTGGGAGTACAAGTCCCCAAATCCCCTACATAAGATCATTAGAGCCTGGAAAAATTATAGTTTAAGACTAGAACCTGGAATAACTAGATGTGCACTAGAAGATTTTGGGACTTTCATGTGTATAATACAGAGGCTGAGAGTCAGACAGAGCCAGGAAGCACAGTTCTTCTTTCAACAATTTGTGGGTTGGAAGCAGGATCACTGTTTGGTATCTCAGTCTGCTATTGAGAGAAGAACAGAGTGTATTTGCAACTATCACTGTGGAAATGTCTCTTAGATCCTGTTTCTTCTCAACACTAAATAAGGAAATTACAGTGAAATTGGGTCACTGTAAATCTAGGATGCTTATGATGGCTTTGGACAGTGGAATAAAAGCTATGTGGAAAGCATTCATAGACTTTCTATGAGGCAGAATAATAATGAGTTCTTTCCATCTCAGATCTTGCACAATACTGAATCTCACCATTTTGCTCATATTTTGCTAATTTTTATATTTGCATGTTTTTTGGTTACCCGAGTTAACCAAGTTAACTCCACTTATAGCAACCTCATGAATGAGAGACTTCCAAGTCCCTATCATCATAATAAAATAACAATAAAACTTTATTTCTACCCCACCTCTCTATCAAAAGACAAACTGTGGTTTCCTTGATTGAGTCTACCCATCTGAAAAGTGGTCTTCCTCTTTTCCTACTTCCTCTTTTCACATTATCTGTAAATTCTAAAGGGATGTTGTTCAGGTTGTATTTTGGCATAATGGTGGGTTTAGTGTTCTTTAGTTTTAATCTAATTTTTGATATTAGAAGTTCATGATATGTGTCACAATTTGTTCCTGGTCTTGTTTTTACAGAGAAAATGGAGCTTATCCATCTTCTGTTTCCAGTTTATTTGATGTAATGACCATCAGGTGATGCCCATGTATACAGTTGCTTCTTGAGTTGCTTCAAGAATGTGTTTGCAATTAAAAAAAATGAGCCTCAGAATATTTAGTTATCCAATCTCCTGCTTCATTTATTGATTCTAGACCAAGTTTTCCTACTGTCTTTGATTCAGCTCTGTTTCATCTGCATTCCAGTCATCAATTATTAAAAATAAGTCCTATTTTGGTGTGTAATCAATTTCTTCCTGGACATCAGCACACAGTTGTTCAGTTCCTTCTTCTTCTGCCTCTGTAGCTGGAGCATAAACTTGAATTAAGGTTATATTGATGGGTTTTCTTTAAAATCTTATTGACATGATTTGGTCAGACTTGCCTTATATTTCTTTTGAATGTTTTTGCTACATCTCTCCTCACTATAAATGCTGAATTATTTCTTCTTAGATTTTCATTTCCTGAGTAAAACATTATGTAAATATCTGACTCAAAATATCCCATTCTTGTTCACATTAGCTTGTAATGCTTATACCAGCGGTCCGCAAACATTTTTGGTCTACCACCAACTTTCCCCTTGGGAAACAACCCTAATCCCCCCTCCCAATGTATTTTTTTATATTAGGGCTACTGTTCTACTGCAAATTCAAAACAACCAGTCTCAGTTGCTGTTCCCTTTCACCCAATCACCTTGGGAGCAGCAACCAAGCAACTGGCTAAGAAGACCCTTGTCTTTGCTGGCCTTGTAGCAAAAGCCAGTGCCCAAGCAAGAGGCCTTTTGGTTACTGATCAGCCAGCTGCTCAGATGCTGGTAACCAGGTGCAAAGAGAGAAACCTCTCCCTGGTAAGGAATGAGTCTCAATCCTCCTTCATTGGGGCAGAGAAGGGCACAGCTGCTGTGTGTACATGTGGTTTTCTGAAGCCACATGCTCTGGACTGGAGACTGGTGTGGACAGAGAAAGTGAGAGATTTTAACTACAGGAGTTACTCCAAGGTGAATGATTGTTTCTAAGAATTGATCCTAGATACTCCTTCTGCTCCTTCTCAAAAGACATGACTTTCCCAAATAGCTTTAAGTGTTCCCTGCCCTCACAAACATTATTTCTTCTTCTATCTCTTCTCATGGCCTGTCTGTCTAAATAAAGCAGGAGCAACAGCACAACTCCAACCTGCCAACCAACTCCCAACAAAACTCACAAAGCTAAAGCAGGGTCCCAGATCTGAAAGCTTCTTTTTGTTGCTGCTTCTCTCACTCTTTGCTTCAGTCAGTCTGTCCCAAAATGTCACTGCTTTGATACACAGAAGCAATGACCTGCACCAAACCTCATGAGAGCTAAGGGAGTGAGCTTGCATGGGTAGGCAAAGAGCGGAGGACACCATCACACAAAGTGATATATGAGGCTGTGCAATCGTTTTAGGGGACCATGAAAAGAAGATTTTCTCAGGGGCCATTCAGACTACCTTTTGCACCGAATTGCAACCTGGTCCCGCTGGCGTTGGTTCTTTCACAAGAGGATCTGGGATTTGCACAACAGAACCGGAGCAAATGCCCCTTGGCGTGGTGTATTTGAAACTGGGGTTTTCCCCATTTTTTGGGGGAAAAACCAGGGCTAGGCCAATATGAACTTGGCCCCGGTCATGTTCAGGTCTTTCAGGGGGAAGGATCAAGGTCAGAAGGTGGGCAGTGGGTGGAACATGCCTCTCCTCTCGGATCGGACACTTTGGCTTTTGACAGCTAATGCGAATTCATTGGGCAGGCTGAGTGAAGGGGATGTGAAAGGGCTTTGTGACTGTGGCAGGCTCCCTTTCCCCCCCCTCCTCCTCCTCCTCCTCCCCCTCCTCCTGCTGGTGCCTTCTCCGGCCCTCCAGGAGTGTGGCGTGGCTGAGCGGGGCTGCCTTACTTCTTCCTACACCTCCTCCCCCCTCCTCTTGCTGAAGGCAGATAGCGGGGAAGGTTTTTCTTGGGTATATCCCTGATTGTGATGCAATTATCTATATATGGACTTGTCTTCCCTGTTTCTGGGAAGGAACGGGGAAGCCAGGACCATATATGGATAATTGGCAAGCCCATATATGGATAATAGCCAGGGATTCCCCCCTTCCCATGGTTATCCATATATGCACTTGCCAATTATCCATATATGGTCTTGGAGAAGGAGGAGGAGGAGGAAGAGGACGAGGACAAGGAGGACGAGGAGGAGGAGGTAAGGCAGCTCCACTCGGCCATGCCACACTCCTGGAGGCCCAGGGAAGGAAGAGGAGGGGGAAGTGGACGAGGAGGGAAAGGAAGCCCACCACAGTCACAAAGGCCTTTCACATTCCCTTAACTCAGCCTGCCCGATGCATTCACATAAGCTGTCAAAAGCCAAAGTGCTCGATCCAAGAGGGGAGAAAAGGGATCCCCGCAAGACAATGCTGGCTCTTATGCTGCTTGATTTTTATTTTAAAAAAAAGAGGGGAAGCACTCACAATGTTGACCAATGGCGGCATGACACATCACCATTGACATCATTTGATTGCCAACAAGGAGGCTCCACCTTAAACCACTACTTTGGTGAGTGTGAACTTCAGCGGGACAAATTACATTGATGAGGGCAAAGGGTAGTGGGAACTTCTTTCTGGGGAGATTTGGTATGGGGGCAACTGGATCTACCTAGTTCTACCAGTTCTACCAGGAGCAAATGGGCTAGTATGAATGGTGCCTCATTCTCCATAGGCTGTTTGCCAGCCAAAAAATGTGCTGCCACGCTTGTAATAGCCTTATTGGCAGAACTGAACCTCTGGTCATTTCCAGTTTTAGAAAGAAAGGGTACATGTAGCCTGTTGACATCCAGTGGTAAAATTGGGCTGGGTATGGTTCCCAGACCATCTGCTGATTTTCATACTGTTCTAAAAGCTAGCCTCTTTTCTAAAATTTCACTTACATAATTAAGGGGTAATTTTTTATTAAACTACTTACTAAAGCTTAGTAAATAAATAATTCGATTAATCAAGATAATATGGATTTAAATCAGAGTATAGTTGAGAGGGCATTCTTTGTTTATTCTTGTACTATCTGTGTAGTTTGCACTTGGGTAATACATGTAGGAGAGTTTTCCAAATAATATTTAAAACTTGTTTCTATGTGAATTAATCTCAATGAATTCAGTGAGGCTTATTGGAAAGTAAGTGCACAAAGCTACAAAGCCATAATTAAGAGGAAATACAAATTTCCTCAAGTATCCTTTCATAATGAGGTATAGTAGAATCCTTTTTTTTCCTTTGAATTAATTAATCTGTTAATCCGTTGATAGAAGGACCAAACAGGTTGTAGTCCTATTGACTGGAAAGCTCTATATTATCATTAGTCCAGATCTGTAACCTTGTTCATGGGATTATTTGGAGAGGTCCTCTGTGTGAGCAGTTCCTTCCTTATAATTGAAACAGGCATGGCTTGAGTGCTTATATCAATTTCTGCCCATCTCTAAGCCTGCAAGGTTGAAGCTTTTCTCCATGTGATTGATGGTTCATGTGGGACAAGGAATGAATGCAGGGCCAGGAAGATCCATACTTCTTCCTTATTTCTTCTCTGAAAAGTTAACACAGCTGTTGCTAAAGGTTAAATTTGGAGGTCAGATTGTTATGCTATTAGGAACACTCCATGTAGGTTTAAACTGTATTAATGCACAACCCTTTCTTTATCCACTGAGTGAGTTAGTCAATGACTACATTGATCCATTGTTGTGTCTTCTTACACAGGTTCCTGCAATGAAGCAATAGAAATCATTAGGGCTTGTGATAAGGAATTCCTCCTGGTCCAAGCAGACACAGAGTTCACATTTCATTTACTGTCACAGCAGCCAGACAGTTACCAAGCCTAGAACTTTATGTTAAAGCAGTTTAGGTTAGCGATGTGCCCAAGTTTGATTGTTCAGTTTTTGAGAATTCAAGAGCTGTCACATCTTCATACCTTTCATTTTGCAATTCAATTCTTTCCAATGCCCTTCTTGTGCCTATGGTATTTTTTATAGGAATGAAAATATTTGTTTCTTTCATTTCCTGTACACAAACACAAAGAATTGTAAAAAACATTGTCTTACTGGGAGAAATTCAGAGAGTTTTTGCACTTTGGGGAAATTATTTTTTTTAATATTTCAGGGGTTTTTTTGCATTGCAAAAAAACAACAACAAACAACTGTTTTGTATAGAAGACTGTGTATTTTGTGCAAAACTCTAGAGTTTTCAGTGCAAAATGTTTTTGCAAAACCCTGAAATGTCAAAAATATCAAGGTGGTTGACATACTCTCAAGGAAAACTGGCATACATTTGGCCAAGCAACATAAGAATGTGATTAAGATGACATGGGTTATTAATGAGGAAAACACACAATAATAGAAGTGGGTGCAGGAGTTTACTTTTGCCCGAATCTATAAGGAAAGGAAAGATTTTGACCCCTCTTTTCCTCTGCCCCCCTGCTGAGTTAAGTGAGTGCAAACTGTTTTTGTACTTTCAACTCACTTTGCAGTAATTGAGGTAGACTGGGGACAAAAGCGTAAAGTGAAAAGAAGGAGAGAGAAACTGGGACATTTTAAAAATAATCTGGAAAGGTGGGACTACAGGAGATTAATCAAGAATTCTTTGCCATAATGGGACAGTCGGAGGGTACTGGTTATCTGATGTCTTCATATTTAAAAATATCCTCTCTCATTAAGGGCAAACATTTTTTAAAAGAGAATTTCAGCCTTTCTCCCAAGGTTTATTTTATTACACATACATATTTATTGCATTTCACTTTGAAAAGTTAATAAATGATTAAAATTAGTTCCTCGGCTTTTTCAACTGGCTTTTTATTGTAGCTGCAGAAGTAGAAATGTGTCATTTTCCTTTGGCCTCCTTTTAATGTGGAACTGACACTTGGGCATCTTCTCAGCGCTTATGGGGGTGTGCAGTACATTCTTATGCATAACAAGTAAGTGACGTAGTGTCCAATGTATGTGTCCAATGGGGTTACTATACCTAGGAATAGCCTTAATTTATTTCTTTCATTTTATATTGTGTTAAACATGGAATGCAATCAGTACCAAGGAGCATCAAGCTGCAAAGACACAGATTAGTTATAAGAAAGTCACTCAGCAACAGGAAATTGCTGGATTTTCTGTGGATGGTGGTTTCCAGTATTAAGAGCTATGTGGCTACAAAATTTGAGAGCAGGGCCAAACTACTGTTTCTCCTTCTTTTCATATCTTTCTCCACCACCAGCCCTCCAGAGCTGACCAACATATCTACCACAGCAGGCAAGGCAATGGAGGCATTAGGCCTGCCAAAGTCCCACTTGAGGGTCTTATTTGGAGACTACTCAGAAAATAATGCTCTCTTTCCTTCCAAATGGATTGTCTGCTTATTTTATGCAGAGGCTCTAATTAGTTTATTATTGTTGATACTTTTAATATGTAATCATGTCAGGGAAGCTTTTATACAGGGTGTGTGCTTTAGTTACGTTTTAAACTTTTGTATGTTTACGTTATTTTATACTGTTTTTAGCTAGTCGATTTTAATTGTCTTTTAAAAATTTCTTGTAAAGTTTTAAAATGGTTTTATTTGTGAGCTACCTTGGGTTCCTTTCCAGCACAGAAATGAATGAATGAATACATAAATATATATGAAAGCCGATGAAGTGTAGTGGCTTGAATGTTGGACTATGACTCTGGAAACCATTGTTTGATTCCCAGTTTGGCCATGAAACCTTGGGCAAGTCACACACTCTTAGCCTCAGGAGAAGGCAATGGCAAACCTCCTTGGTACAAATCTTGCCAAGAAAACCCCATGATAGGTTCACCTTAGGGTTGCATAAATTGGAAACAACTTAAAGGCACACAACAACAAACATTGCATTTTATATTATTTTCTTTCATGTTATAATACTTACACTTTGTTTTGTTTTTTCAAAGAAATATAATGTCGAAGGCATGATTGCATTTTCATTGTATTCATCTGTCTCTATCATACCCCCCCCCCCCTTTCTCAAAAATAACTTCTTATAAGATTTCTCTGTTTATAGACAGAAGAAATTTGGGTTGTGAAATGAATGGCTCTAGGAGATGTTATCTTACAGATGGTGCTTAAAATCAAGGTCCTGACCGTTTGTTGCCATTAACAATCCTCTAACACGTTTTCATGAATAAAGGTGTTAGCTGCGATGTCCTGGACAAATGCCAACTTTGAGTAATTAAATTCTGTCTTCTTAAATTCCTGCCTTCCCTTATGTAGATTTGACTCACTATAGTGTTCATTTCCTGTTCTAAACTGTTGTCTAGAATTGTCTTTGCTGTTAAACAGCTGCCACATCTCACCCCAAAGGAATGACATCTCAGTACATAGTAGATGCTTGCATATTATATATAGGAGTGCGAAGAGAAGGAAGTAAGAGAACTAATTGTACTGTCAGGGCTCATCTGCACTATAGAAATAATACAGTTTGATACTACTTTAACTGCCATGGTTCAGTGCTATGAAATCCTGGGATGTGTAGTTTGTTGTGGCACCAAGAATTCTCTGACAGGGAAGCCTAAATAGCTTGTAAAACTACAAAACCCAGAATTCCATTGTATTGAGGCATGGCAATTAAAGCGATGTAAAAGTGCATTATTTTTTTTAGTGCAGATGAAGCCTCAGATGACTAACAAGAAGTTACCCCTCAATCCTTGATGATGATGATGATGATAATAATAATAATAATAATAATAAGAAGAAGAAGAAGAAGAAGAAGTTTTATTTCTAGCCCATCCCTCTGAACGAGCAATCGGGGCGGGTTACAGAAGAGAGTTAAAACAACAGCAGTTAAAACATCTGATCCCATCCCCGCCTCCCCCAAAAAGGAATAAATCAAACAACAAGTTAAAACATAGCATACAGTAAACAATCAACAGTATCAACTGAGAGTCCTTGAGCTGTGTGGGTGGGCAGAGGCTGGTGCCATCATCATCATCATCATCATCATCATCATCATCATCATCATCATCTCTATATCTCTTGTCTTATGATATAGAGACTCAAGGCATCACACCACCAGTGTGGTGAGGAACGCACAGATTTGAAATGAAGATTGCAGTAGGGTGCAAACTTGTCTCTCCTAGTGTTGGCTCCTATATTTAATAAATACTGGCTTCCATTTCTTTTAATATTTTGCAACCTTACCCCTGAGGTTTCAGAACCTACTGTATATTTAATCCTTTGTATTTCTGTATGATAAACCCTTGCTTTAAACACCACTTGTTCCCCACCCCCACCTTGGCTCCTCTTAAAGAACTAAGGAGGCTGCTGTTGTTGCACTTGATTTTTAGATATTGGTCATGCCAGGTAAATGGTTTCATTTTCTTAGCTGAGGAAGAAATCTCTAGCTCTCTTCTACTGGGGCTTGTTAAGCTGTTGCCTTGGGGGGCAGTTGATCAGTTCTTATGTAGTAAGCAGCCTTAGCAGTCAACAGGCATAGGATCCCCTCCAGCTACTGCAGACTGTCTCTCCTATCATCCTTTATAGTGGGCGAGAAGTGCTGCCTTATTGTAGGAATAATAAAGATAAAGAATAGAAACAAGATAGTATTCATTGAGACAATTTAATGCGAGAGAATTTAATGTGTGCGCATGTGTGCGCAAGAGAGACAGAGAGTGAAAAATTGCAGGAATTGCAATTGGCTATACAAATATAGCAACCAATTATGATCAAATTCATGTAAGTATCAATATGACTGAGAAGCATTCCTTGTAGCATTTCTGGTATGAAAGACATTTTGGAATCAAAGTAGGAGACTTTTTCAATTTTTTAAACAGAGTGGATAACTAAACTATGTAATGCATCTAGGTTAGTGATGGGTGACTTTATCAAGCCCAGTTTTATTAGATGCTTATTTTTTAATTGTTTAGCACTCTCCAAGTACCTATGTATCCTCATGCACATTTTTCACTTTTGTTCATTTTTTCAATGTTTGCATTCTGATACATTTTTTTTTCCAAATTTACCTTTTTCCCCAAGCAATGTTCCCACTAAAAGAAACATTTTTGTATACATTTTCTAATTATGCACTTCCCCCCTTGCTTTTTCAAATAAGTTTATTTTTGTACACTTTTGGCTATATATGAATTGAATCACAAACTTTGGAAAGGTACATATTTTGAGGTCAAAATGCATTCTAATTGTTTAGGTTGAGGAAGTGAGAATTTTTAAAATTCTGGTTGAATTTTGTATAAAATTATTTTTTCATCCTTATCTCTTCTAGAATCACTGGGTGACTTATATGTTGTTAAAAGTTTCACAAACTATAATGAGCTGATTACCAATTTTATGGAGGGAACCCTTCAAAATGGAGTTAGTGGATGGTGATTCAAAAAAAAAAGAAAGAGAGAGAGTAAAAAAAGAAGTGAGCAATGAAAAACTTTTCAAAATGTTTCTGGAATATATGGAAAACTTACTGTCAGGTATAGAAGCCTCATGCATCTCACCTCATGCTATCATAGGTAGAAGAAAAAAAAATAGTAATTTTTAGAATATATTTTTGAAAAAATCAGGAAGGACTGGGCTAGCATTCAAATCATTGAAGATTACCGCGTTAGGTTCTCAGAACGTTCTCAGAATGGTACAAAACGGGAGTGGATGGAACCGGAAGTGGCCGTTCCCGTTTTTTACCATTCTGCAATGTGGTAAATTTATATGTCTAAGATTCCCCCCCCCACAAGAAAAGTATTGGTAGATGTTCAGTTTGTGTGTGTGTGTATCCTACAATTAAGTCTTGGTTAATCCTTTTGGGCCTATGCCTCATTCTTGTGTCCATCCTAACAACAGCCATTGTCCTTTTGTGCATGTTTTTTTCTTGTCTTCTCTCCTATGGTACTTTAAGGGTCAAGTGGAACAGATGTGATCTTTGCAGATTATTGTGGTAGGGATTGGCAACTGTAGAGAAAATTAACAGTAGAGATAATCTTTAAAACTACCAAGAAGAAGATGAATGGATATGGGGAAGCCACACAAAACTCAGCATGTTTTCTATTGCTGTTAGATTACTGCACTATATTCTTATGGTGCTGCTGTTCCACTTTTACTGCTCTAGCTGCCTCCTATTGCATTTTGGTATTTGCAGTTTAGAGAGCTCTCTGTCTACAAACCTCAGAATGCAAAATAAGGCAGCCAGGGCAGTAAAAGTGGAATAACAGAATTATAAGTGTAGTGAACTAATCTCCCTAGATGCTCTTAGAAATGGTTCATGGTCCATACTGCAGGGACTAAACCATACTGCAGAAATAATGCAGATTGACACTGCTTTAACTGTCATGGATTGTAAACCACTAGTGCTGAATTCAATATTAAGTGGTATAGAAATGTAAATGCTATTGCTATAATATAAAGAAGTGCATTTGGGGTTAAACAAATAGCAAATGTTCTTCCTCTTGTCTTGGTGCATTGCATTTATAGTGCTAGTCACAGCCTTATCACGTGAAAAAAGTAAGCTGACAGGCAGTGAGGGAGAAGCTGCTTTCTGCTTACCTCCCCACATATCCTCAAAGCACGTCCATTCTCTTCCTGTGGGAGATGGTAATAAAATTGTGTCTTTTGTCATGCTGGAAAAGTCCATTCGACAAAATGCATGCTTTTATGACTGTCTTCTTCTGGAAGGAGAATAGAAGTGCTATGACATCATGTGGAGAGGTAAGCAGAAAGCTACTTCTCTTTCATTGCCTGTTGGCTTACTTTTGTCAAGCGATAATGCCACCGAATCGCCATCTGCCATCAGCCTGGGTCCAAGCTGCACTCTGCAAGCACTTTTTAGAAGTTGGAAAGCTTTCTTCTAAAAGGTGCTGGTGGAGGGTGGGCTTAACCCAGCTGGAAGCTGGGCTGATGGTGGCCTGCGATTTGGTGGGGATTTAGCATGCAATAATCTCCACCTCCATCCCTCATCCCAGATGCAGCCCAGGAGACTCGAGCTGATTTAAAACTCCAAACAATAAGCTTCTAAGTAGCTGATAGAAGATTCTGGCCTATGTTTATGGCCTGAAACAGATGGACCAAATAAAGTGGCTTCTAGCTGCTTTGTGTGTGGCATTTAGATGTCACATGCCCCCCAAATGGGTGGAAGCTGTGTCAAGGCTACACCAAGCTGGCAAGAGCCAGCCCTTTTAGGAGCAAATTTAATCTGTTCCTGCTGGTTGCTGGTTTGGGACTGCAAAGGCAGCCCGCTTCAGGAGTGGGTTGTGCAGTTGCCATGGTCCCAGTCTGATCAGGGCCAGAGCAGCTAGAGGCCACTCCTTCCATTTCCATGAGTACTGCAGATAGGAGTAATATACTTAGGAGACTGGAGAAATACAGTATTATAGGCACTATTTATTTAACATCCCTGGTACTTCTAAATATGGATTCTGGTTAAGTGTTCTTTAGCTCCTATCTGGGGTGTCTCTTGCAGTTATGCTCAGTCTGGGTAAAAAAAGGCAACATTTGGAAAAGCAGCCCTAGTTGGCACTTGCCCTTGCTTGGGTTAAGGCAATGGTTTTAGTGATAGATAGGCCTAAATACCCTATAGGCACCAGATCCTTTCTGATCCTGTCCGATCCCAAAAGGTCTGTTTCCTCCCTCTTCTGGCGTAATTCTATTATGATAATGCATGATAGCTTTGGTGGGGGCAAGCCAGATAACATTCTACACTAGAACTGGGATATAACTATGTTGTTATTATTGTTGTTGTGTGCCTTCAAATCATTTCCAACATATGGTGACCCTAAGGCAAACCCATCAAAAGTTTTTATTGGCAACTTTCTTCAGAGGGGATTTGCCATGCCATCCTCTGAGGCTGAGAAAAATGTGACTTGTCTAAGGTCTCCCAGTGGGTTTACATGGTTGAGCCAAGGTTCAAACACTGGTCTCCAGTTTCCTGCTTCATCGCTTGAACCACTATGCCACATTGGCTTCTCTAACTAATTCATAACTACATCAACACAGATTTTTTTTTAAAAAAATTGCCTGTCACTCTGGACCTTCTGGGAAGACCCAGAAACCTCCATTTCTGCACCACAGTTGCTTTCTTATGGACACCTCACTAGGCTGCTAGGTGCATCTGCCACCACCTTGGGGTCACTCGTTCAGAACAAGGCACCCACCATGAAGTCATCACTGGGTGCTGACTTCAGAAGTGAGTGACCTGTGGCAGCTGCAACCACACCAACTGGCCAGAAAGCCACCACAGTGTGGAAATGGAGGCCGAGGTAATGGGGTTATGGCAGGGCAGCTGTGGGGCCAGCATACTCTGGGCTACCCCTGGGTTATCCTGGCCAGTGCAGAGAAGGCCCAGGTTGTAAATAAATCTACAAAGAGATTTGTTCATGTGAATTATTTACTTAGAATACTATCTGTGTTTAAGAAGCTGTCTCACCGTGCTCAGAAGTTGAACTGTCCATCCGCCCTACTTTGCTATTCTGAAGACAGCTTGTTTTTCACCTCTGTCTCTAGGGCATACAATGCAACCATTACAGAAGGTTCAAGGCAAAGCAGCTGGGCAACTGAGATAGGTCCTGCGGCCAATTTTCTGGCCCTTGGAGGGTCCACTTGGAGGGTCCACTGCCAAATAACCCACTCAAACAAAAACAAAAACAAAACAACAAAACAAAAACACCCCAAAACAAAACAGAAACAAAAGAAGAAAACACACAAAAAAAATGCACAAAAATAAAAGCAAAACAACATTTTCATTTGATTCAGCACTTAGAATGAAAGTAGCTTTTTCTTGTACCTCCAGACACTTGTTGCAAGGAAAAAAAATACTTTGCCTTGAAAATCCACACAGGATATTTGTAAGGCTTGTAAGACATTTCACTAAAATAAAACTTGTGCAAAAATCATGGAATATTTTATAATGCATTTTTAAAAGGTGCAGAATTGACACAAATGTGCCTTATCAGGAATATGAGAAGATTAGGTCAACATGTAAATAAATACATCCATTAAAGAAAAATGCATTAAAATGTACCTAGATTTACCTGCAACACATGTACATACAGAAATACACATATCTGATACAAAATGAGGCAGGAGAGAAAATATAGCTGCAAAGCAGAGAAAAACCAGAAAATCCAAGACTGAGAGATTTTCACATCCTCACTCAGGTCTAGTTAGCATCCTGCAGATATGGACTGCTCCAGCTCACAAATCCACCTAAACTTTTGTATTTATCAAACTTTTTACATTTTATAAACGTCTCTCCACTATGGATAATGTGTAGAAGAATTTTCAATATTTAAAAGAATCATCTAAAAGAATTTTAAAATAAAATAAAATGAGGTGCTTGTTTGAAGATTGTCTAATATTTTAAATCCAAGACATCTCTCATCTATTGAGAAAGATGTTGTGGTTTATGGAAGAAAACCATTTCAGATTTTAACATTAGAATAAAAACAAGGTTGTCTGGACTGTGGTTTAAGATTAGCCTGTATTGTCATGATCCATTGTCCTGAAAAGCTACATCCTTTGCCTGATGGATCTTCAGCACATCAAATGACAGATCTGGCATTGTTTTTATAGGGTTAACTAAGATTAATGAGGAAAGAAACATGAAGCCATAGAGGATCAACATTACAAATCAATGCCTGAATAAATTTACCATGCACTCCATCTGCAGAATGCATGGCCTGGGATTGTTTCTTCAGAGTGTTATCTTTTATTCTTCCAAATAACCCACCAAGACATGAGCACTGCATCCAGTTTAATAATGCTTTATTTAAGGTTTATACTGTAGTCAATGTATTGATTAGGGAGGAATTTTGTAGAATACAGGAGAATGTTTAATAAGATACAAATAAACTCCCGCAGCGTTTGCAATTCCCCGTCCACAGCATTTGTGAATTGTAACTTCAGCATTTTAATCCACAGAAAGTCATTAGAAAATGGTCAGCTTTAAAGCATACACTTGCTCTCTAGGTTAAACCACTCTTCTGAAAGATCAGCTCTTAACATTTCTATAGTTGTTTGTTTTTTAAAAAATTTGACCAGCTCCATGATCATCCATTGACTCCTGAAAGCATGTTGTCTCTTTTTTTTTTAAGTGGAAGAAAGGAGAGAATGAATATTGTATTTGTTTTTACCTAATTACTGCTTATAGCCAGAAAATGTGACTGGTGTCTTGGAGAATTGCATCCTTTTGTCATTAAACCTTTCAGGGGAGATGGTGCTTCCTCCCTCTTCCTCTCTCTCTCTTCTTTCTCTCTCTCCTTTTAATCAAAACACTATTATCCTTAGATTGCCTCTTAAAATTGCTGTTTGTCTAGCAAATCTGTGGGAGTTACTTACCTCCCCATAATTACAGTGCAAAAGAAAATAACAATACAAAGAGGAGACCCTTTTACATGTCTGAGTGGTTTCAACAGTCCAGTCTCATAATCAGATTCCAGAAATTGAACTTGCAGAAAGTTTGTGCTAGCCTTGTGGATTTTCATTTCAGATGTTGTCAACTCAAGGGCATTTGGACCAATCAATACCTGTCTGTCTTCTTGCACAGAGAAAGTTGGCTATTAGAAAAGAGAGGCTTACAGCAGGCTCAGCCAATACCATTAGCCCTAGCCTTAGGGCAGTTCTATCCATGTGCTGGGGTAGACACCTGCCCCCTCCCCTCCCCCACCATTAAGAAGGCCACTTGGGATGTCATTTGGACATAGCGGGCAAAGAGCACTTCTTTATTCTTTCTCTTTTTTACACCCAGACTTCACCAAAAATCAATAAATCTGTTCTTTGCTTATTTTCAGAACTTTACTTCAATATAAGCAAGGACTTTCCTTCCAGCTACAAACTCCAGCAACACCAAGCCAGTGTGTATCTGTGTCTGTCTCTTTGTGTGTGCTTTATTTGTCTTTCTTTGTTCCAATTTGAGAAATAATTGGAAATAATATCACAATGTTGCTCTCTCTCTTTTCCTCACTAAAGGTTTCTTAGATGAAAGACCTTGATCTGCTGTCTTCTTTCATGATTCAGCAGTCTGCTGGATATTTCCTTTCCCTCGCAATCCCAGGGCCTCTAATGAATTTTATGCAATGACACAACACAATCTTGTCTTTGTTCCCCACTTCTGAAATGTTTTATCTATCTCGTGTTGATCAACTTTAACCATAAAAGCTGCCACTATATTTATTGAGACATATTCCAGAAAAGACCACAGCAAAGAAGACAACAGAACAGGTTAAAGAAACCAGAAGAATGGGACTTTATAGTTACCTTTGCTTTTTATCTAGAATAGAAAGACCCTTTTCATATATTGTGAGCATAAACTAAGGGTGTAGAAAGATTTAATCTGCAAACTTAAATGCACCTAATAGGGAATAAACCTTTCTAGTCGTATCTACTTATATAGTAGCACCTAGTTATATAAAATTTGCTGTTAGTATTTCTAAGAAAGAGCATAACATATTGAGTATGAATAATTGGAGAATAATTGGAGAATAAGTGACTAGCAGGGAAAGTGTAGAGTGGGAAGGACAAAGCAACAACTTACTAACTCCATAGTAGAACAGCAGATCCTTAAAGATATGGGAGAGGGGGCAATGTTACTGTAACAGACCTAGATAACAGTGGAACAGTCAGGGATGGAACTTGTGTTTTAGAACATAAAGTAAAATCCACCTCCTTCTCATATTTAGTTTGATGGCCTTTGTCAACCTACTAACTCAGTTCTCCACTGGAGGAAGAAGTACAACTTTAACTTACATTATTGGGGTGTTAAAAAGGCCAGCACATGACAATCAGTGGGATGGACATAAATTTTGAAACCCAGATGCTCATCATCTTTATACCTATATCCAAAGGTGAGGCCAAAATATAGAGAGTATTTAGATGTATTTTTAAAAAATTAAAAATAAAGCAATTTCATGAATGAACCTTGGATCTTGAGAAATGAATCCAGTGTCAAAGTATATTTCCTTCCTCTGTAAATTTCAAACTGAAAAACACCAATCAGCTTGACTCCACCCAAACTTAATGTCTAATTTTAACAATGTTTCATCTAAATATGAATAAAGTATTATTGGGACAGCTCCTATATGTGAGGTGCCAACATACCCAAAACTTTGCTAGTGGTAGCAGAGGTAATAGTATCAGAGCAAACTGAGCCAGCAATAGCCCAATTAACCCAATTAGGGTCTCCTTTCTTTTAATCCTCCTCCCAATATTTGCATCTCATTGTAAGCAAGGAGAAGGAAATCATTTATTAGATCATTCCTCATGTTAGAGATATCTCTTGGGACTCGATAGGCTTTGGTTCCTTGGCTCCAAAATCTCATCTACAGCCCATACACTTAAAAAGAAAGAAAGAAAATATTTAGATTTTAGATATAACATAAAGTCCTATTGTTGCTGGGTGCCTTATGGTGCCTTTAGGGTCACCATCATCTTATGGTGACCCTAAAGTAATCCTATTCAGAGGAGCTTTGCTATTGCCCTCCTCTGACATGGAGAAAGTGTGACATGTCCTGTGTAAGCCAATGGGGTTCCATGACTGAGTGGTGGTTCAGAACATGGTCTCTCAAGGTTCTGGTCCAAGACTCAAACCACTACACCACACTGGTTCTCATAATGTCTCATAAACACAATGACAAAACTAAAATTTCACTCAAACATCTAACAATATAGAAAGGAGTTATCCAAAGGAATTCAATGCAGTTTCCATTTTTTTGCAGCATCCTATCATATACTACTCCCTCCCCTCTGAAGTCAGCAAAATGAAAGCTGCAGGATTTTCTTCAAGGGTTGGAAGCAGAGGTTGAAAGTCCTCTTCCAAAATTAGATGTCTGATTCTCCATGGTTGAAGGGGGAAGATCTAGTTTAACTGGAGTCCTTGGAGTACATCTGGAGACCATAGGATTGCACCATCAAGAAACATATTTCAAGAAAGCTGAAAGAAGAGCTAAAATATTAGATAAGAACAGCTTCGTTTCATCCATAAATATGCAAATAGCAGACATGTATACAAATTAACAAGGTGTAACCAATTCAGGTCTTTCATACTTAATATATGCTGTCTAAGCTGGCAAATATTACATTAAAATTCTGCCTTGATGGGGAATATTACATCTTTTCTATTTACTCAACCATTTTAAACATCAGCTCAATAGAACAAATTGCAAAGGCTTTACCTGAATAAAATATTTGATCTTAACTATGTGCAGTCTTTTGAAATGAAAGTGTGAATTAAACGTCTCTTTCCATGTTCAGTGGTACAGAGAAGAGAATTAAAATCTAAATTGATATCTCTTCTTAGGAACAAGTATTCCTGGTTGAATTTAAGTGTGAAAATACATGTGAGCAGGTGGGACTGGAAGGAAGATCTACAAGGCAATACTATATTCTGTATTGTGATGAACTATCACTGAATAGCCAGAGTGGATCTATTCACCTTTTTATATTGGTATATGGGGCACAATTTAAAGAGATTTTTTGTGACTTTGGAGCTAACAATTATAATGAATATTCATTAATTATGAAAGGAAAACTACATGCTATATTAAAACCACAGCTTTAATGAGAGATTCCTTTAAAAATTTTAAATGAACATCTCTGTGTTGGGGGACTGATCAGGATTGGGACTCAAGTGTAGGGAGAATCCTTTCAACCCACCCACCCCCTCCCCAATTTATACAATACATTATTTGTTCAAAATCTCACCAATGGCACCAATGGTGGCTACCCCCTTTGTAAAATAAGAATTATGTAGTTGTAATTCTCCTTAGGAATGGGGAGGGCAGTTATGAAAGAACTAGAAAAGGTCCTCAAGAGCAAAGACAAACAGCTAAGCATGAAAGTCAGAATCCTATGAGCAGCTGTGTATGCCATGCGAGAGTTGGACAATTAAGAAATGGATAAAAAGAAAATAAATTCATTTGAGATGTGGTGCTGGAAAAGAGTGCTGATTACAGCCAAAAAGACAAACAAATGGGTCACCGAACAGATTAGGCGTGAGAGCTCCCTGGAAGCCAAGATGACTAAACTGAGAATATTATACTTTAGCCACATCATAAGAAGACATGACTCATTTGAAAATACCATAATGATAGGAAAACTGGAAGGAAAGAGAAAGAGACGAATACTACACAGTAATATAAATAATAATAAAACTTTTATTTATACCCCACTTTTTGCCGGAGCAATCAAAGTGGCTTACAATCTTGAAAAACCATACAACAATATATATAAAGTGACCCCCCTTTTAAAAAAAATTAAACACCTACGATTAAAATTGCATAAAACAATTAAAAGATAAAAATAACAACAATTGCAAACAATAACAGTGGCAGAGTCATTGCACCTACGCGGGGGGATATTTGGCTGAGTGATTTATTCCGGGAAGGCCTGCCAAAAGAGATCCATCTAGGTGGATGAACTCCATCAGGGAGGCCATGAACATGAATCTGCAAGAACTGGGGACAGTAGTGGAGGACAGGGAGTATTGGAGATGTCTCATCCACAGAGCAGCCATGAGTTGAGATCAACCCAAGTGTAGTTAACAATAACAAAACTTCCCCTTAGGTCCGTGGCAAAGAATGACAGTGTTACTCCATCCCTTCATTTACCTGAATCCAATCAACATGCATAGGGTAAGTTATTTTGGTATCTGAGTTTCAAAATCAAAGGGTATACCTGTGCAAGGGAGGCAAAATTAGAGCAGTGCCCCCCAAATAAGAATCCTGTCCCAACAAATGAAATTTCCTTTTGTATCCAGATTTCTAGCACAACGACCAAACACTGAGATACAATTTAGTCATCCAATGAAAAGGGAGCAGGTAGAGCTACTAAGGGAATGAATCCAGAGCAAAGATAAGAGCACCAGCTATAAATAATGTTCAGTGTCTAATTCTCTGCAATGATAGAAATGTAGGTTCTGAAGGAAAATTCCATGGTGTGTGTGGGGAGGAAGTATTCTTATTTGAGTGGAATGCCCTCCTCTTGCCCCCCCCCCCGGCTATTTCCCTGAGTAAAACTCCATAAGTGTACCTTCCACTCAGTGTCAGTAAAAATACAAGAATAATACATTGAACAATTAACATAATAGTTAGCTGGCCTGAACACCACAGCAAGTATTTAGTATACTATTAAAGTTAACATATACTTAACTATACATGTATCCCATCATCCTGATGACTAGTAGAACTTGTCTAGTAGACTAGTAGAACTATGCAAGCCCTAGTTGTGGTGCATGTGGCACAGACTAGGTGCAGTAGAAGAGTAAAAAAAGTCATGGACAATGCAATGATGAGAGCCAGAAATGAACACCATCTCTGCTGCAAGAGAAAGCGGCTTTGCCAGCTCCCAAGGTTGTCAGGAGGACATTTGTTAAGCAGTTTTCACTGGCCAAGGAGACATCTTCTTTGGCATATTATTGTTAACACCATTCCAAAAAACAAGCAAATAAAAACCAAAAAACAAAATGCAAATATATAGCCCTATAAAGGCACCATACCCTGTCTGATCTTGAAAGCTAAGCAAGGTCAGCCTTGGTTAACACTTGGATGGGAGACTGCCAATGAATATCAGATGTTGTAGGCTATATTTCTGAAGCAAGAACTGGCAAAACCACTTTTGAGGGTTCCTTGCCTAAGAAAACCCCATTAAATTCATGGGATCACTCTGAGTTGACCAGTAACTTGAAGATGTGAACATGCATGCACAGACACACATGCACATAGACACACATTGTCTTGTAATAACAATTGTGAAGCCATCAGAGTGAAGCAGTATTACACCCCTTTAAAATTAACAGCAGTAATTAATCTGCAGGACAGCAACAAAATTAAAATGCTCTTCGAGGAACAAATAATGACAAAGTCACACCTATTTCTCAGGGGAGTAAATTCCACAGACTCTGGCATATGCACTTAAAACATCTGCTTCACTTTAAGCAGAAATGGTTAGACAACACCCTCTTACCAAAATGCTATATTACTATAATACAAATTTTCACTCCTGAGTTTAAGTCACCCCAAAGTTTATATTCATAGTTCCAATCCAAGACATTTTGCTGCCCAAGGCATTCCTCCAATTGATGAGCATAGGAGAACTTATTTCTGTATCTGATGTAGAAATTCCCATAAGTGTCTCTTCCATTCAGTGACAGTAAAAATACAAGAATATTACATTAAGTAACTATCAATTAGCTGCCCTTTCATGACACCTAAAACCAGCTGCCTGAGGCAATAGGCTCACTCTGCTAGTGGTAGGGACAGCCCTGCTCAAATAGAATCCAATTTTCAGAGGATCAGATGAGGAATGAGCCTTGAGAGGTCATCAGCAGAGACAACATTGAGGAATCTGGCAATTAACAGATTATAATCACAGATTCAGCTGCTTCTTCTAGCTGTATAGAATTAATATCCTCTTTCCATTTTGCCAGAGATTTCATTTTTTCCATTGCTGGCTTCTCTCAGCTGGACCAGTTCTAGACCTTATATTATCTTAGGCACCAGGAGATCTTTCAGCTAAGAATATGTAGATAGTTTTACCAATGCAGATTACTGTCAAGAATAGGCATCTTGGCCTAGCAAGACTTCAAGGATTTACCAACTCCCTTGACTCAGTGTTAAGACTGAGATACCAAATATATTTTTCTTCCATGAGTGTTTCTTCAATTTGTTAACAATCTGTTTTGCACAAAACTCCTATCTATGTGCAAAACTAGTGTCATTTTCCTTTGTGAAACGAAGCACAGGCCCTCATGCACCCAGCCACAATGTTAACACAACAATCTGAGGAGATTGAACCAAAAGGTAAAAACAATCCTTGTAATGTAACTACTTTTATTACCAGGCATCAGTTACTGCGTTTTCTAGTACAGAAACCTGGAAAAACCACTTGAAAATGAATATAACTTAAAAAGAATCCATCATTTGCAAATGGTTCACATCAAGAGGATCATTTTTTAAAAGTGGTAATGTTTATCATGTGATCACAAAACAATTCAAGATTTATACCTTCACTTATGTGCCATTTCTGCATTTTTAAAAAAATGTCTTGATTAAAAAAGTGTTCTGAGAGTTTATGTCATGACCGATTCATACAGATTACTCCAAAATTGTATCTTCTCATGTGTAGATATAGATACAATTTAGAAATATTATAAAATTACTGTAATTTAAATAGAAATACTGGCTGAGATGTGTTAGAGGTTGTAAAATATAAAAGTATACATAATCTATTCACCTCTTTCCCTAAGTGGGCAGACTAGTCACAATGGCACAGATAATGTATGGGCTACACTTTCAGTGACTTGTACATGCAGGAGGAAAGGATGTGAATCTTACTCTTGTGAACAACTTGGTGAACAACATAATACAAGATGGTTTATAGGCTACTACTCCTTCTATTCTACTTCTGGCCTATAAATCTGAGATTGCATCTACTCTATATAAATAATGTGTTTGACACCATTTTAACTACCATAGCTCCATCCTACAGAATGTGGGATTTGTAGTTTGGTGACACACCAACACTCTTTGGCAGAGAAGGCTAAAGACCTTGTAAAACTACAAATCCCAGGCATTCCATA
Source organism: Urosaurus nigricauda (assembly GCA_034509955.1). Taxonomy (NCBI): domain Eukaryota; kingdom Metazoa; phylum Chordata; class Lepidosauria; order Squamata; family Phrynosomatidae; genus Urosaurus; species Urosaurus nigricauda. Next base: position 198,224,483 of record JAOEGL010000003.1, on the reverse strand, counting down.
AAATACATATACAGCATTTAAAGTGGTGCATATTCCATAAAATACACATACAGCATTTAAAGTGGTGTTGCACTGCAATATTTATACAGTGTAAGTGCTCCCTAAGATTATAATATGATGAGCTCCAAATGTGCGGTGTAACCTGTTGTTTCATGTTTAATTATGAAAAGCAATTAATTCCCTTTAAAAGCATTTCTCTTGACCTATAAATTGACATATTTAAATGATACAGGATAAACGAATTAGCTATTGATTGGTTAGATTAATGGTGTCCACCAATGTCTTTGCTGAATGGAAGAAAACTGACAGCTATGAGCTAGGCATCTATTTGTTGCATGTCATAAATCTGCCTTCATTGTCAAAACAGGACTGGGGATCCTGCAGGAGAAAAGCTTCTTTTCAAGAGTAACTTCACTGGCATCTCTTGTGTAAAAGAGATTATTGTAAGAAGAACCTTCAGTTGGCATATTTTATTTCTGCTCTGGCTCCTAGTGGAATGGACAGGGATAGCCGAAAATAACAAAGCAAATCTTACTTCTGCAAACCTCAGAGAAGTTATAGGTAGGAAGGAAGAATCCAACAAGGAAGCAATGGCATACCTTTCCTTGCAGCTGAACAAAACCAGCTCCTAGGAGCAGACTTAAAATAAAGACAAATGAAACATTTTTTCCTCTTTAAATACTACCCCTTTAAGGGAGCTCTTGAAACACTTAAATTATTTTTTTTCTTTTAAAAAATCAGAACATTTGTTTTTAAATGTGCAACTTTTGTCTGTGTGCGCCAGATTCTCAGAATCAATTTAAACATGACTGCCTTCTAAATATTTCTGTCACTCACATGCTAAGAGCTCTGGAAAACTGACCCTGATGGATTGAGGTGTGGGAGGAGGGAAGCCTTAGTGCCTGGATTTGTTATTTCTGCAAACCTTAGCCTTAAACGTTCATGTTTGCACATGCCTTAGAATCCCCCAGACTGTCTTCTGCAGGGATCAAATAGTGCTTCCTGCCCCACTATTTTTGAGTTAGGCTAGGAAGGCTTCTCTACCCTTGTAAGACTCTGCATTAACCCCATCTTTTCAAAGAGCCACCCAGGGAAATCTGAGCAGCCATCCAGCCGTTATCAGCAGACTGAGACAAAAATGAGAATGAAGAAACGTTTCTTCTTCTACCTGTGACACTGGCTGTGCGATAGACTTAGATTTCCATGAGATCACAGAGGTGGGACTGGATGTTTTGTACAAATGCTATATCAAGGAGGAACATCAAGAGAAGAAAGATAAAAAGTGGATTTAAGCTTCCTGCTTACACAGCTGACGTATAAAAACAATGGAAGAAAAAACACCCCTTCAGAGAAAGGTCTTTTGTCTTGAGGAAGATAGAGCTTAGGGGGTCCTAATTCTGTATCCATACATGTTATTATTCCATTGATTCGAGAAAGAAAGGCATGTCCATTAAAATTGGTGGTTTGGCGATCTTTGTCAGTGGCAGGTCTCGGCTTCCATGTCAGTGGGATCGTGCAACAACAATCTAAAGTCAAACGTTTTTGGGAATAGGGTGAAGCATGTTGGTTAGATCCTTGGAGTAGATTTATCACCAACATAGAAAGCATTGGCTATCTCTGTCCTCTGGGCCTTCCTTATTTGTGTGTACTTTCTGGAGCTACTTTCTGGTTGCTGGATGCAATTGGTAGAGACAGAAAGGCATGGGAAAACAATTTCTTCACATGTTGTGTCTTCTCTCTTTCTCTTTCCTATCTGGCGAGCAGACAATACTCATCCTTTTAAAACCTTAATCTTCAGAAACAGTATGCAACTCATACTTACTAATATAATGTGCCTGTTGTAAACACAGCTGTACTGAATTTCAGAAAAGAGAATTACATTAGGATGTTGTCTACATAGCATTTCTAAGACTGATCATATTAAACATCACTCCTTCATACTATGCATTTCTGAGGCTAATACTGTAATTAATTGTCTTGCACTGTAGATAAGCCATTCTGATGAAATATTGTCCTTTGAACCTACTTATTAGATCATATTGGCAGTCATCCTGAGCATAAGACAGTATACAGGGTGCATCTGCACTGTAGAAATAATGCAATTTGACACCCCCTAAAGTGCTGTAACTTTATCTTTATCTGGGATTTGTAGTTTTACCTGCTGTAGGATGCAACCATGGCAGTTAAAGTGGTGTCAAACTGCTTTATTTCTAGAGGACCCTCCACAAAGTCCAGGGAATGGAATGTCCCACAGACTATCTTTGGGATGTAGTTCATGACAGAATGAGACATTCCCACCTCAGGCTGCACATTTAGGAGGAGCACACTAATTAAAGCTGAAGAATGGAATTGGCAGGGGGATACAGTTTTTCATTTAAAAAATTCAAGGATTCAGAATAAAAATGCCATTTGCAATATCTCCCCACCGAAACATTTTGAAAATGGCATTTTCCATATCTTTCGTCAGTTAGTGGCAATGGATATGTCAACTAGTGTAGTAAATCTTTAACTATCCAAATGTTTTAAACTTAAACACCCACCAGTCCTACACAGAATGGACAATAGTGAGAGATGCGGGAGCTGCAGTCTTTAAATCATTGGTCCCCAAAATTTGATCATCCAGAAGTTCCAGTCAACTTGGCTTACAGCCAGGAATTCTGGGAGCTGAAGTTCAAAACACTTGAAGGACTAATGATTTGGAACTGCTACCTTAAAAAATGAAGGTGGGCCTTGCCTACTATTGAATGCCCTTATTGAGAGTCAGTGTGCCTAGAAAAAATTGTGGGAAAGGATCTAATAAGGAAAAATAGGACTGTTATTAAAGAACCTTATTGGAAACACTTGGTGTTGGTTAACTATAAATATGCCAATTTATAGACTCCCGATCTGCATAGGAGATGGTTAGACTCCAGCATTATTAGTCTCCATATATAAGATGCATCTGTTTATGTGTTTATTCCATGTTTTGTCCAGATATCCTTTTAAATTTAATGAGCTCCACTAAATTTACTTATGTGTGTTTATGCTGTCAACTTTCGGTCATAGGGTTTTCTAAGGCAAAAAATCCTCAGAGGTAGTTTTGCCAGTTCCTTCCTCTGAAATATAACATACAGCCCCTGGTAGTTATTGGTAGGCTCACATCCAATTATGAACCAGGGCTGATCTTGTTCAGTTTCTAAGATCTGATGGAATCTGGTACCTTCGGGTATTTAGACTCTTCCCAAATAAATAAACAGCATTTTCACTTAAACATTGGCCTGTAATTTGCTAGAAAAAAACTCCAGTCAAAACAGAATTGTAGACCTGGAACATGGTTTGAAGACCCATGTTGGAGTCACCTTGTTAAAGTTAAGCAGGTGAATATCGCGACCTTAAATCCCGCCGGAAGAGATGCGGGATCTAAAAGATGAAAACAGGTATTATACTTACCTATGCCTGGGCTGTAGGCAGCCATATCCACTCAGGCAGCCCATCTGCAAACCAGACTTCTGCTGTGGTTTTTTTTTTAAGAACAGGAAAATCCCATTCTTTAAAAAGCCATGGCAGAAGTCCAGGTTACAAATGGGCTGTCCGTCTGGATATGGGCTGTCTATAGCCGGGGCACAGGTAAGTATGATAATACCTGTTTTCATCTTTTAGACCCTGCTTCGCTCCTGGTAGAATTTAAGGGTATTCTCTTTAGACAAGTACAAAAATGAGAGAAAGTCCAGAGCTCTATGGATGTCTGGCTAGAAACAAAACTCAAGGTATTCCTTGAGTTCACACAAGAGGCAAGATATATATGGATAGGATAGGATATTTTTTATTTATGATCATAGACCAATAAAAGAAGATACAATTTACAAAATTTTAAATCACATTCGTGACTTAAACAGTATAAAATTACAGTATAAAAACAGTATATAAAAAAGCATAGAGTATTAATATATATACACACATCATATGGTGTAAAGAAGAGATTCCTCAATTTTTCTAGAGGAAAAGTGGAACATACATGTGACCAATAAATAAAACTGACATACAACACATTGGACTGGTCCAGACATTATAACCTTAGGGCAGTACAGACCGCCCAAAAGGAGTGGTCTGCACTTGCCAAAAGAAGTGGCAAGATGGGGCTGAGGCTGCCTCACTGGCAGCCTCAGAGGCCCCATCCTGCTGCTTCTGCAGGTCACGGAGAAGCTGCGAACTGCTGCTTCTCCGCGGCCTGAAAGCTGGGTGGAGCGGGCACCCTGGGCGCCCTCTGCAACTCAGTCTCCCCGGCGCTGCCGAGGGAAGAAAGGGGCCACCACCGCAGCCTCTTCCCCCTAAGGGTCGTTGGTGCGGCCGTCTAAAGGCCGCGCCAAGGACCAGGTGCAAAAAAGGAGCTCCATTTCGGAGATCCTTTTGGTGCTGCGGAAAGGGTGCCCTAGGTGCCCTCCCACAGTACCATTATGTCAGGCATGTACAGCGTTATGTAAACGTGTGCGCCTGTATGGACGCCGCCAATTTAAAATGGCGGTGTCCATACATGATAGGGTTAGGGAGGGTGCAAACGCTGCGCCCTCTCTAATCCTAATCATGCTGCAATGGCGCCTCAGCAAGCCCATCTGTATCAGGCCATTGTTAGAGCAGAGCTTATGAAATCAGTTGAACTCCAGCGATGACCAGCTTCAGTTCCACTTGTTTTAATGTGTCTACTCTAAGTATGACGTAATCTGAATCCAAGCCATTAAATGGGTCAGGAGGTTATGGAAGAGTATTTATTAGCTGTTAATATCAAATTCTTGGTAAAAGTAGGTCTAAAAGAAACTAGTCATATTAAAATTGCTTGTTCACAACATTCAAGTGACCAAGTTTATGTGTGTTTCATTCTGGCTTTTGTGTTAGCAGATAACTGTGATTTTCCTATCCCAGTCTCAGGGAAAAAAAGGTTTTATTATTATTATTTTGGTTTTGCAGTCTTTGAAAGTCTTACCTGCTGAAATGTATTCCATTATACTATTAAAGAAAAGAACGTGCAACATGCCTTACACCTCAAGGCATCTCTCAGTACATTTTCATCTTTTCTAATACCTGTAGCTTCCTTTCTACACTAACATTTTACTGCAAGCATTTTATACTCTGCCAGCTAAGTCTCCCTTGAACGCCCATGGCCTTCTTGTCTCTTGTGGGTCACTCACGTTGGCCCTTTCAGATCTCTGATGGGGGGAATGGCAAGGACCACAGTGAATGAAATATCAAGCAAGCAGATCAAATGGCAGTCTGCCACATTCCCTCTTCCCCTCCCAGAATAAACAGATCATGTATAAAGTGTTCATAGCTACAACTCGCTCCCCTCCTTGTGCTTTTTATGTAAGGCCCTTTCTCAGATTATATGGAGCACCTGGGTTATTTTTTTTTAATCTTTTTATTTTTTGCTTTGCCCACTTGGGCAACAGAGATGAGCAAAGTGAGAATGAAAAGCAATGTGTTATTCATTGCAGCTTTGTAGCTGTTATTACAATTCTTAATTAGAAATGCAATTCCAAGTAGACAATGGCCTTGTTTGTGCATGGGCGAGAGGCAGTAGCTGGGGGTGGGGTGAGGGAAACAGTACTACATACACTAACAGTTTTGTTGATGCCTTGAGTCTCAGCTAAAATACAGCTCCTGCTGCATTTCTTCCAGCCGCACAAGCTGAATCTTTTCCCTCATTTGATACAGTGACCTCTCAAGTGCATCATTGCCCTGAGGGCTGAGGGCAGTCCAGCTACTGTTAAACCCCTTGGGTTGATAATCTTCTCCCACATTTGCCCTTAACACCAGACATACCACCATTAGCTACAGCTCCACTGGTGCTCATTAGAGCCGATCAATATAGACTAACATAAAGAATGCTACTGCACCTTCTGTTATTTCTCAGTTACTGCAGATTTACAGACTTTCTCCTACAATAAGTGCTGTGTTACACAGTTTTGGATACCTAGCTCTCTGTCTTTTTGTATAATTACAAACAGTTCTTAAATACTGAAGAAATCATTATTTAAGTGTCCTGTGCCAATTACTAATAAATTCAGTCTTGCAAAATTTTTGGTGGCAGTGTTCCCCAAATGTACTCTCTCTCTCTCTCTCTCTCTCTTTGTTTCAAGTTTGAGTTTACAACTAGAAATTGAAAAAGGGGCAAGTGAATTAACGGATTACATTCTTTTTCCTTTGGAATCTGAATGTATCTTCGATTTAATGGGATTTTTAAAAAAACAAATTAAATAAATATGAATCATGAAAACAGAAAAACAGTAACAACAATAATAACAACATGCATTTAGTGTAAAAACTACACTTGTTGGAGTGGTGAGGAGAAACAGAAATTTGCACTAAGGCAAAGCATAGAAAGAATATGCAAACATTAGATCCAAAAATGATTAAGAATCAAAACTGGGAAATAATATTTTTTCAAAGCCTTTTAATATTAAAGGTCATTGTGTTATACATGATCAAGTTTATTTATGCTATTTTGTATCATTTCATTCATAAAATACTAGAAATCATTACAGCAGCTGCAAATTTACTATCAGTTGGGTGGATGGAGATTTATGTAATGAAATTGACTGTATTTCTCCTATTCCATGCATCTTTTCCCATATATGTCTGTACTTGGAGAAATTTCACTATATATAAGGAGACACACCAAAATTGCAGTTGTCAGAAAAAGTGCATCTGAAATCATCAAATATTTGTATGTGTGTATATGGCAAATACTAGTGCATGCTAGTCCATGCAAATGCACTACTGTTTGCCATAAACTGAGTCACAGGAGTCATCAAAACAGTCATTCACAAAGTGGTTTTGCCATATTTTAATTCAGTTAAAACCATGACTACCAGGCCAAAAAAGTGGATTTCCATAGCATTTATTATTATTATTATTATTATTATTATTATTATTATTATTATTTCATACGGGCCCAAACACACAAGCCCTGTGAGGTAAGAGCCCCAAGGAACACAGAGAATCTCGCTTGCTTCTTCTTGAAAATCTTGTTCCACCACAACATTCCTGTGTATGTGTGTTTGGCTCTGTGAAAGCCTAAAACTCTGTTTCTAGAATCATGGGATCTTCAACAGAAGGACTTACTGTCGGTAAGCTGTGAATCAGTACTTGCAAAAAATAGTGAAGAGAATAAATCATATTTTGGGTTTGTTTGTTTTTTTGTTATAGTCACTGTATTAGCACAGACTAATCTCATTGGGGACCAGTGTGGAGTAATGGTTAGAGTGTTGTACTAGGAATGGATTTATTCAGGTTTAGTGATTTATTTTTATTTGTTTATTTATTATTCCATTTATATGCCACCTTTCTTCTTGTGTAACTCACAAAGTTAAAAGATGATCAGCTCAAAACCTAAAAACAAAAATTGAAGTCCCTAATGAGTCATAAACCTCTCTGAGTCAGTTTCTCAGCCTGACCTGCTTTACAGGATCACATATCCTTGTGTGGAAACAACTTCAGTGGTTGCTTGTTTGTTTCTGATCATGACTTTTGAAATCCTATAGGTCCGTTTTACATTGGCAAAAAGAGGTGTGTTGAAGGCTGCTTGAAAACCCAGCCTTTAGATGAGAAAAAGGGAAAGCGTGCCATGAAAACACTATTTTGGAGTTTTAAGGGAGAAGAAGTGCTTTAAAAAGGAGCTGGCCCATTTTACATTGGCAAAAAGAGGTGTGTTGAAGGCTGCTTGAAAACCCAGCCTTTAGATGAGAAAAAGGGAAAGTGTGCCATGAAAACACTATTTTGGAGTTTTAAGGGAGAAGAAGTGCCTTTAAAAAGTAGTTTGATTTCCCCACTACTTTTTTAAAAAGGGTGCAGCATTGCTGGCCCGTTTTACACGGGCAAAAAAAGGCGCTTTTAGGGCTAAAAAGCCCGCATTTAGGGTTAGGGAGGGCGTAGCCTTTACACCCTCCCTAAGCCTAAAACGCATGGACGCCGCCATTTAAAGATGGCGGCGTCTACACGGTGGCGCCGTACAAGCGTCATCACGTGCGCAGCGTTTTGACGCGCTGCGCACGTTTTGACGCTCTGGTGGCGCGGGAGGGCGCCAATCGCGCCCTTCCCGCGCCGCAAAAAAAGAGCTCGATCCCGGAGCTCTTTTTTGCGGCGGGTCGTTGCGGCGGGATGAGGCCTCTGGGGCTGCCCGTGTGGCAGCCTAGGCCTCATCTCGCCGCTAGAAGGGGCGAGTTTGGACCGCCCCTTTTAGCCAATGTAAAAAGCACCCCTATTGCATCTAAAGGCTAAGGTGTAGTTGAACGGTTAAATGGGGCTCTGTATCTTTAAAGCGCCCATTTAAAGGCAGCGATACAAGTGCGGAGGGAGGGAAGGTGCCAAGACAAGAAGAGACCTTCAGAGCCCGGCCAGAGTGCGCCTGCACCTTCCTTCACCTCCTCCCTTTGGTTGAGAGAGTGTGACTTCTAGGGAGACAGCAGGGCACTGGAGGCGCTCAGCCAGGCCAGGGCAAGCTGGCAAGAGGAGGAGGAGAAGGGGAGGGACCTGGAGCACCTCCGCTGCCCTGCCTCCCTGCAAGTCACACTCTCTCAGCCGAAGGGGGGAGGAAGGCAGCGGGGAGGGAGGGAGGGAGGGAAGGAGCCAGGAAGAGACCCCCAGAGCCTGGCCAGAGCATGCCTGGCCCTCCTGCTTCCTCTTCAAAAAGAAGGCTGGAAAAGTAGGACGTGTCCTGGCAAAGGAGGACGTGCCTGGTCAACTTGGAAAAGGGGGGCCTCTGCTCAAGAATGGAGGACATATGGGAATCCCTCCTGGACAGAGGGCTGAAACCTCAAGACAACTCAATATAATGCTCTGACAGAACACAGACTACAACTCCCATGAGCCTTTGTTACCATTTCCCAAGATGCCTTAATTTGCAACAGAAAGCCGACCAGTATGTTCACATGTGATGAATTCTTTCGTATTGACTCTGCATTTTCTTTTTGTGTAGATGCTCTCTTGTTTTGTGTGTGATGAGCTTGTGCGTAATCATGTGCATTTCCGAACTGACCTCACTTTCTCCCTCTTTCGGAATGGTCCTGTACTCCCCCATGTGATAAGCTCCGACTGTATGGTGTACCTGCGCAATTGCGCAATTCGCAGCCAGCAAGGGAAAAAAATGTTTAAAGCGCGGCTAAAAGCCACGTTCCTTGCCGCCCATGTAGCTGCTCCGCCTGTGTTTGTAGCGTTTTGACAGCTTCCCATATAGTTGCTGAGCCACAGAAAAAACCTCAGTCTAGCTGCCCTGTACTTTTTAAATGCACACCTGGGGCTTGCTGTCTAGCTGCTAAGCATTAAGGAAAGTGCAACTTCATGTCACACTTTCTTGCCAATGTAAAAAGCCCCATAGTGCTTGGGTTCAGACTATATGAAAGTGTGTACCTCCCCTTATGAGCATGGCTGTGTTTTAAGATCCTCAATGGAGGGCTTTCTCTCAGTCCTACCACCTTCATGTTTGGTGGCAACATGGGAGAGAGTCTTCTTGGTGGTTGTTCCTAAGCTATATAACTCTCAGCCATGAGAGAACAGGCTGGTGCTCTGCATGCTCTCTTTCTGGCCAGCTCAGTGACCATTACTTTTAATAGTACTGGTGAACACTACCTTGAACTCAGTGGAGGAAAATCTATGAAATAAATGTAACTATGATAAATAAGTGAGGAAACGTAGATAGATATAGCCCATTCCATATCTGTTTGTGTAACATCTTAAGGCCACAAATGACACATGGGAATTGTAACATATTGGCCATTATGCCCAGGAAAAGAGAAGGACAAGATTTTTTGGGAAAGTCGAACATATCCTCCTGGATTGGGCCTAATCCTGTTTTAGTGTTAGAGAGAGTGGCTAGACCAATCTTAAAGATTCTGAAAACTGAGATGTGCTGTTTACAAACCCAAATAATCCAATACAATTTGGACTTCTCTGAATTCAGGGGCTAAGCTCCCTCTGACTCAAGACAATGAGCCCTTGAAGTGGATGTTGCAGAGGTTCATTCCTTTGCAGAAAGAATATGTGTAGCTTGGGGGAAGCTCCACATCAGCCCACATAACATTTATTTGAACGGTCAAAGAAATGTCTGTAGGTGTGAGTACTCCAAAGACAGGTACTTACTTTTCAGGACCCAAAAGGGGTTTAGGAGAGCTAAAAGCGTGCATTTTCAGGTAAGGGGCTCAGTTTTATGGCAGAGAGCTCAGAGCGAATGCTTCAGAGCTGCAACCTTAGAGCCTCCAAATTGCCATAAGATCACTGTGCAAGCCATTAAGTGGTAGAGCAGTGTTGTCTGACTGGGGGAAAACATAATACAGTGAATTCCTTAAAAATAATAGTGAACACTTATTTAATGTATACTGTGCTGAAGCAGATATATTTTTTCGGTGGCCTTTTAGAGGAAGTATGAGGAACACCCCTGGACTTAGAATTAACACAGAGAAGCACTACTGTGGAAGGTGAATATGGCTTAATATGGCTGGAAATTGGCGTTTATGTAATGGATTAAAAATTTGTCATGGGATCCATAATAATTAAAAAAAGGAAAGAGGGAAGTGAGTTGTTATATAACACATTCATTAACTCCGAAGGTATCAGACATAAAAACACATCCAGGAACCATGCCATGGCAGATGTTAATAAAGACTGACTTACTCTGGAACATAAGGAAAAGTTTAGAAAACATGGGGATATACTTAGGACTTTTGTAAAACTGTTCCAGATATCCAGATGGGAGAAGAGAGAATATAATTATAGATTTCACCCTCCCTCTCCCTGAAAATTATAGTCAAAAAGATAAACTCTATCCAGTGAACGAGTAACAAGACTGCTTTTTGATACTGTATGGGCTGGAGGATTTTAAATATTGCATTTTTTTCTTTGGAAACATAGAGCTAATAGGTCAACAGTGCAAAGAGAAGCTTAACATTGCATTTGTTTCTAACAGGATTGTGTTGGATACGTACTGACCTATGTTCTCTAGTCTGCATATAAAATATCTGGCAACAGCATACAAATCAATGGGGCAAAAGAAATATAATAATTCTTTGCTGAAGAGGTGTGCAAGCTCAGATAGGGGCGGGCCAGATCTGGCTTCCATCATGGTAGTTTCCCAGCTTTTGCCAGTTTTTGCCCAACTTCTAAAACTTTTTTGACAGTTACTAGCAACAAGATCTTTAACCTAATATTTTGCAAACAGATAATCTGAACCCAAGCAGTATAAGTCTTCAGAGGTCATCACCAGTGCTTTGAATTGTGACTATTAGAAAGTGAAAGAAGCCTTATCATTAAAAATTGGAGGGTGGGTGGGTAAGTGCATGGGGCCAATTTCTTCCATATAGGCTGACATTGCTCCCAAATATCTCTATCTTCCTCAGAGTCCTTCCCAAAATGGTGAGTGGAAGTGACATTGTGTCCCTTCCAGTTGCCATCTTGAGGAGAATTCTAATGGAAATAGTGGTATTTGGAGCTACTACAGGCACCAGGGGGGTTACCTGTGTGACTTTGGGTGTTATGCTCTCATGAGTGTATTTTAATGGTGTATTTGAACAGTGCGTTTATGTGCTATAATTGTGCTTTGTAATGTAACATGCTGTAAAATATCTCCATGCTTGATTGTATACAGAACCTCCATTGTGAACCAGGCTGTACAGTAATATATCCAGCCAGACACATTCAGTACAGGCTTCTGTTATGATGAAAGGGCTTAGCTAGTAAACATAATGATAGAAATCTGTACTGGGTCCTGCCACCTAGCTATGTGCACATACAGAAAAGTTCCTATTTACATTTCACGGTGGGGCCTAGCCTCTAGTCTGAGACATAGTCTTTGTTGGAGTTCAGGTGTGTATGTATGGTCAAGCTAAGCCAAGCTAAGGCAGTGTGGTCTGGTCAGTACCTGTTGGGAAACTTATATACATGTCCTTGAGATCAATAATATGTGAGAGACAGGATGTTACTCTAATCCCAAGTTTTGAAAAGTTACTTTTGAGGTCTAGAGCTCACAGATTCCTAGGCAGCTTGGCCAGTGGCACTGCTGACTCATGGGTTATGTAAGTAGAAGTTCAGATGAGTAAGTCCTTTCCAAGGGCTTGCAATGAGTAAGTAGATAAGACTATATATCATAAGTGATAAAGCTGGAAACCTGAAGAGAGGGTGTGCATGCATCTATGCAGAAATAATGCACTGTAGCTCCATCCTATGGATTACTGGGATTTTAGTTTATACAAGGATAAACTGTGAAAGATGAAGGGAAATAAATGCTTGAGTCTTTAGACATCTACACAGTCTTGGAGAAATAACCTATGAATTCCTTAATGGAGTGACTTGCGAGAACCTCTTAAATGAATAATAATAATAATAATAATAATAATTTATTTATACCCCACCCCTTTGAGATCAATTAAGGCAGCTATAGGACATGGTTCATCAGATTATGGGACATGGTTCATCAGATATTTGAGAAGATACAGGAAGCATTCCATTGTTTTACAATGAGAGGTGATCATTACAACATTAGAACATAAAGGAGATCTCAGCTACATCATTCAGATCAAAGATATGACGGATACACTCTGGGATAGAATGATTGTGCTCATTAAAATTAGTAGAACCCTTATGAAACTCTATATTCTTTTGTTTATACATATCTATGTGGGTGAGAGACTGTCCTCTAGACCAGAATTTTCTCCTCAATGTCCACAATTGTACTTATGCCAACACTGGGCATGTGATAATAGTTAACATGTTATGGTTTAGACTGAAATTATTGGAATACAATTAAATGTGAGCATGGATCACTGAATAATGCAACTGAAGCATGAAATGTTTTTAGCTTGTGGCAGTTGATAGCCCATACTACCATTTTAACACGGCTCTTGGAGTCAAATATCTGGATTATTTAAGCTCCACATGACTTAAACATATGTGAAATGCAGGTGAAATATATTATTTCAGTTGCCTGTGGTGCTTTCCTGTTAATTTACATACATCCATAATATTTTGGCAAGTACATTAATGATTTCCGCTCAAATAGGGAGAGTTGACTTTAGCTGGTCTCACAAAATTTCTCAGGGAGAAGCATTTGCAGGTGTGCAAGAAGCTGAGCTTTACATTTAACAATTCATAGTCGGCATTTATGGCCCTCATCTGTCCATGTCCATATCTGGAAACATATTCACTTTATAAGTGCAACACTGGCTGAATATGGAATATAAATAATCACAGACAATACACCCTGCATAAAAGGCCTGGGCATACTTTGTGGACCAGAAAACATGAATAGACTTGTATGGGCTTCCATGGAAGAGGAAATTTGATTCACAGACTTCTGAAGATTTTCTTTCACAGAAATCCTTTTCCACCCCACCATTCCTTGAGACATGACAAATGTTTCTCAGGCAGACTGCTGCCCATCTAAACTAGAAGCTCCTGGTTTTTGGCTCTAAAGGCAACACCAGCTATTGTGAACTATATTTATTGATATAAAACTATGGGGGGATACAGATGGGCAGAAAGGGGCAGCAAGATGCCACCCCTTTCTCTCAGGGAACATTGCCGCAGCAACTGCACGCTGCAGCAATGATGCACTATAAAAAGGGAGCCACTACAGACCTCCATTAGCATCATGGAGTGGTGCGGTGACGTCCCTTGTGTGCCAAGCCATTTGGATGCAGCACACAAGGCACGTCATCGGAGCACACACCATGTGAACATGCACATGCCAAAATGGTGCCCAGAGAGTGGGGTAGGGCTCCGGAGTGTGCGGGCGTTCCACTCTCCCGAGCCCTAAAATCAGGCCCAGGCTGGCGCTTTGTGCCAGTCTGTACTGGGTCTATGTTAATAATAACACATTTCTGGGAAAAGTAACATGACCAGCCCCTGTGCTCAGACAGTTGGCCTCTAGAATGCTATACATAAAATAAAATAAAATAAATCATTTTTTAAATGTGGAAATGTGTCAGGTGGAGGAAAATTGCACTAAAGGAAACCAAATATGATTTGTTGGCCGCATACAGAATACCTGGAAGCTTTTTAAAAATATGTTGTTCACTTCATTTGTTGCTCATTCCCAGTAGCTATCCCAGGAATGACTGGTGGTTTTCATGTCCTTGGGGTGGTGAATCCATTCTTGGTTTGAATGTCACTCTCCACATTGCTGAATGTACTTTGGCAATAGCATTTAGATAAAAACTTTAACAATCAGACAAAAACCTATAGTGGGCTTACTACTTCAGTGACTTGGCTGCCCCAGCAGCCTCTGAGCTCTACCACATAGTGAGGGCAAGATTGCTCTCAATTGGAAGTAAAGGTACTGAAGTGTCATCACACTCTCTTTGAACAAATCTTGCCAAGAAAGCCTCATGATAGGTTCACCTTAGGATTGCCTTAAGTAACAAATGACTTGAAGACACACAACAAGAACAGCCTGTAGTGTTCAGAAGCACTGAGTGCATTTATATTTAGGATTTTGTTGTTGTTGTTATTCAACACAAGAGTCATTTTTATACACGAACGCTTGCCTAGAACATTAAACTAAGGATGTGAGACAGAAACATAGGGATGGTGTGGCTTGTTAGTGTGGTGTGTATGCTCTTATTAGAACACTGTTGAGTAATAACTTTGTGGTGGCTCTGAAACACATGCTTTATGACAGGAAGGGAAAAACTCATGAGCACAATCAATGACAGCCCAGGTTTTTATAGAGACATGCAAACCCCATCCTGAGAAAAGTGGGATTGGGGGAAAAGATTGGTGTCATTTTCCTTCATGAACGATAAATGATTATGATATCACGCTGAAAGGTAAACTTCTGCCTTTACAAAAGAAGAGGGGAGGGGTGGGAGTAGAACAGGACATATTAGCTTATCAGAACTACAGCGTTGGGGGAGATACTTATGGGCTGTTCTCCTCCTTTTAGAATTCCATATTTATGTTTGAAATCCTCAGATATGTTACCTGAGTGCCTACCTTCCCCTCATCAATATTCAGTTTATAACTCAGCTAGCTGGTATAAGTGAGGTAAGGATGTAAATATAGGAATTTGACACTTTTATTTTGATTTGTTTTATGAGTTGGAGATCCAGTATGTTTTATGGATTTTTATGTCTCCTTACTCCCCCCCCCCATCCCTCTTTGTTTCACAGAAAGTTTTCTGTATTTTGAAACATACATCTTTGCATTTTGGGAACATCATCCTGTAGATGAAATCTCAGCTGTAAATTGCTAAATATATAAAAACTAATACTAAACATTTCTTCAAACATGCCAAAAGAGGGGAAACCATGTGAGATGGAGTAAGGATATTAGATGACAAAAGAGGAGGACTGAAGACAGATAGGGTAAATTATCCACACCTGAGTCATTGGTTTTGGCAGTGCCTCTGAAGAAATATGTCAAACAGAAGTGATAATGGGTGAAATTTTGAATCTCCCTAAAAATAAAATAAAATAAAATGACACTAAAGCAGAATGACATTAACTGAAGAGTTTCCTATATGTACATGCCTGACTGAGGTCTGCTGGAAAAAGTATTTGCTGTGTCCAACCAGCAGGAGAAGTACGCAGAGGTCCTTCATTACTTTGGCACCTTGGTTGTCAAATATCCTCCCCAGAGGCCTTGGTGTCAATGCTGGGTTTTTTTTATATTCTGGTGCCAATAAAAGTTTCCTTTCCTTTTCTTTCCTTTTCGTCTCCTTCTCCTTCTCACCTTTGGAATCTAACAGATTTCTTTCAAACCTGCAGATGTACAGGTTAAATTCTCTTGACTGGTTTTAAACCGGCTAGTTTTAATGGGATTATGTAATAGGCTTTTAAAATTAGTTCAATACTCCCCTTTTAAAATGTCTTAAATTGGTAAAATTGATTATATTTTAATAAATAAAAATAAACTGTAGAGACTAATCTAAAAATATTTTTAATAAGTATTTTACAGTCATCTTTAAAGTAGGTATTGTTAAACATGTGGAAGGAGAAGACTGCTTAACTATGGCCTGAAACAGATGGGCTGAATAAACTGTGCCATTTGTGCCAGGACTGTGGCAACCAAATGCTCCTGGTCTTGATCTGGGCCACTGGTTCTGAACTGGGCTGCCAGAAGGAGCAGATTCTATCTGCTCTTTCTTGTCCCAGTTCTTTCTGGAAGACGTGGGCTTGGTGCGGCTTACAGACATGTTTGAGGCATGCATCATCTGAACTCTGCTCCCTGAATGAGGTCGGAATCCACATCATTTGGCCCATGTGTTTTGGGCCTAAAACAGTTCTAAACTGAATGATGTTATTTACTTATAACATATTAAAATATTAATATAATATTTTTTTAAAAATATTTTAAACAACATAATATCTTAAACAATCTGGTAGCAAAAGTTGTCTTGGTGGTGTTCAAAACAAGAAAAAAAGAGACACTAAAATACAAACCATCTACAATGATTGGAAACAGCATTAAAACCAAAATTAAAATAAAAAAACAATAGCAAAACATCACAAGATAATAAAGAATTATATATTCCGTGAGAAATGGAATAATGCTGAAAAGCTGGCAATGACACATGAGATTAGGTGATCATCTGTTCAATGTGATGGTTGTATAGAATGAAACATTTGAGGATTGGTTTAAACACTTCTGACAAACCAGCTGGCAAAACATTCAGAAGATGGGACACAATTGCTTAGTGAAACAAGCCCCAGGGATTTCCCCCCTTTTCATCTTGGTTATGTACGTTTCCATAGGCAAAAGTAGCCAATACAAACAAACAGAGCACTGTACTTAGATATTTTTAGTGCAAAAGTTAGGAAAAGGCAAATGAACTTTAAAAAATTGCAGTAGGGGAAAGACTATTAGAAGTTGTTGTTGTTGTTGTTGTTGTTGTTGTTGTTGTGAGAAAACAGGCTTATCTTAGCTGGGAATGACCAGTGGTTTTCAGGACAAGCGCTATAAAAGTTCCAGAACTGGGAACAGACATAAAGTGGAGAAGAAAGTGCTAATTGTTCCTCATGCACTCTAGGAAAGTGAAGGCAGGGATTCCAAAGTTCAGTGCGTGATGCACCGTGACAGCAATTCTCCTGGTATTAGTGCATTCTCCCTAAATGTGGCTGTAACCCTTCATTGACAAAGACTGGAAGGTGATGATAATCTGTTAACCCTGGATTGGAGAGCATGTTAAAAATGGAGAAGTAATCATAGATTCTGAACTGTTTGTGTTTACAAGATTTATGCAAGGGCAAACAAACAACTACCCTTATGCCCTTTTAGATTCAGATGATTGCCAGAAGATACCAACAGTTCTCAACTGAAGTAGTGGAAGTCACTGTTTCTGCATGTTGGGAGAGTGTGATTCAGTAAGAGTAAATGGGATATGGGAGAATATGAAAGTATAAAGTATTTCCTATATACAAGAAAGCTAAAAGTGTAAATTAATAAAACACTTCTAGTAGATCTATTTTCTTGCTTTAAATAAATTAAGGTTGCAATTCTGTGCATGGTTATCTAGAGGTAAATCCCATTGCACATACAAAGGAACATACAAATAATTGTGCTCTATCTGTGGTGTTCACATGGGGCAAAGAAAGTGTTTCTTTTAAGCAGAACCTGGAGGTTCATGAGGTATGGCCCAGGTTGAAATCCCCATTACTGTTAGTGAAAAATATAGATAATTCCTGAGGATATTCCATAGATTCATAGAACATAAAACTGTAGAGTTCAAAGAGCATCATCTACTGTACCATAACCACTTGCAAGTTTAGGAATCCCCTAAACTGGTATCAAACAGCATTATTTCTGCAATGTGGATACACACTGAGGAGCTTATTGTTTGGGCAAATAAGACAGCTTATCTCTTCTGGCTTCAATTCTGGATCTCGAATGCCCCCGGATGTCATCATACCTAAATCACCACCGATCTAGGTGGTATGCCGCTGCCCAGATGCATCACTCGTCGAAGCCTCACTCAGCCAGCACTTTTTCAAAGTCAGGGAGCTTCTGATTAGCCAGCTGAGCAAGGCTTCGACCTGGGATGCATCCAGGCAGCAGCATCCCGCCTAGATCTATGGTGATTTAGGTATGATAACATCCAGGAGCATCCCAGATCCAGAATTGAAGCCAGAAGAGGTAAGCCCGCTTATTTGCCCAAGCAATAAACTCCTAAGATTGAGGCTGCATTTACACTGCAAAATTAATACAGTTTGACACTGCTTTAACTGCCATGGCTCAAAGCTATGGAATGCTGGACTCTGTAGTTTTGTGAGATATTCAACCTGGTTTGTCAGAAATCTCTGTTCCCACAAACTACAAATCACAGAATTCCATGGGATGGAGCCATGGCAATTAAAGTGGTGTCAAACTGCATGAATTCTACAATGTGGCAGCAGCCTGGAGACAGAAATACTCCCTCTATTTGTTGTTGTTGTTGTTGTTGTTGTTGTTGTTATTTTCTTATATCCCGCCTTTCTCCCAATATAGGGACTCAAGATGGTAAGTCCTATGTAGAACTGCAAGTACTATGAGTTCTTTGTATACTTTACAGGTAGGAGAGGGGGCGCATATGGTGGGAAGGCCATAGTAAAGCATCATAAAAGAGAGGGAGCAAGTACTGTTGTTTCTGGTTTTATTTTCAGGTCCTTAACTAAGTGCCTAATTCACTCACAGCCAATGATTTTGATGCAGCATTGGAGAGTGCCATCTATGCCCTTGAGCACAGATTCAGATCAAACAATTAACTTTTGTTTTACATTGCATTCTATCCTAAAAAATGTGACACTCAAGCTGGGGAAGTGGAAGATCCTTCTAAAAGGCTACTTCACAATGAAGTAGCCCTAGATCTTACTGAGAATTTTCCTTCTGAAATCATCCACCTGGAAAAAAAATATATATCTGCAGGTGCTCCTTTGAGAAAGAATATGAACTACCTTCACTTATTTCATTAAATAGTATTCACAAAAAACAACTGCAACTAATTTTCAGTGAAATATGCATAGCGTTTCAAGTGGTGTTAGTTACCACTAAGATTCAAGCAGGAGTTGTATGAAATAAGGAACCGTTTGCTTTCAACTCTTTCTGACCTTCCGTCTTTGTTCTGTACAGTTTTGCTGAATCACTTTCTGGTAGATGTTTCTTTAATCTGTCCCTCTGGGTCACTAAATTTCTCTACTTGTCTCCTATCCTCACTCTCCTACTTAATTCAACATGCATCCTCTTTCCTTACATAACTGTGACAAAGAAAACTATTTCCAAAGCTAACAACATAATCTCAGTCTTAGATTACCAAGTATCTGCACTAGTTGACTTCCCCAAGTCTTCATCTCTTGCTTCAGGAGATGTTGTCCCTTTCCAGTGGTATCTCAACATGGGTGAGCTGGGAAGTCTCTTGTACACTTGAGCCTTGTCTGCCCTGGACAGGATACTTTGGGGGCAACACAGAGTATCTTGGCCTCACACCTGCCCCTGTTACTTGGCCTTCCATTCCCGGCCAAGTAGACACAATTCTCTGAGGAAAACAGTAAAAGTAGTGTTAGTCATGCTCAAACTGGAGGACATTTTGGAATTCCTCCTGGACAGAAGGCTGAAATGTAGGGCATGTCTTGGAAAGGAGGTTACCTTGTTCAATACTGCACCAGGGTGGCTTTCTACATGGACATCCTGCTGAAAGGCACAATGTGTCTGCCATTGCCATTGGACACTCATGTCTGAGGTCAGAATGATGAGATCAGTGATGATCTCAGAACAAGTGACTTGTGGTCGTGGTGAATGCCCTGGACATCTCAGCGGGACAATAATATGAACAGCCACAGTGACACGGAAACAGATAATTAAGATGTTCTGTACTTTGGTTTGGATGCTGGATATTGTTTGGACTGCCTGCACCAGAACCAGGATTTGGCATGAGGTCTAGGTACTTGGGTAATACTAGAATGGATGGAAGGCCTCTTCTCACTGTTGTCTCAAACATCAGAGTGAATAGGATGGAAACTGTGTAATGGAATGTAGATGAGACGTCAGGATAATGCAGAGATCCAGGAAAGGAAAGTGTTGGTTGTGGAACAGTACATAAAGTATCATGGCTGTCAAAAGTTCCCTTGCCAAGGTATTCCTCTCAAGTCTAGCAATGTTCTAAGGCTGCTGTAAAATTAATCCAGCTTGACACCACTTTAACTGTTGTGGTCCTATGTCAAGTGTGCTACGGAATGCTAGGATTTGGAGTTTGTTGTGGCACCCGAGCTCTCTGATAGAGAAGGCTAAATATCTCACAAAACCACAACTCCCAGAATTCTATAGCATTGAGCCATGACAGTTAAAGCAGTGTCAGACTACATGAATTCTGCAGTGTAGATGCAGGCTCAATTACAGGGCAGGCTGGCTCTGTTGTTGGCTTCAGTAAAGAACAGGTTGCCATCATCTCGTTTGGAGATATTGAATTGTTAGTTTTCAAATGTCTTAATTTTTTCCCCTTCCCTTTTCATTTTCAGTCTTATCAGTCACACTTAGTCTTTTTGTGTATTTCGTTCCTCTTTCTAGTCTAAGCTCCATAACATAAAAAAAACTATGAGTGACAAGAATGTGGCACAGAAAGCATCAGGCTGGTACCCTTTTCACATTCCATTTCCTCCTATAGCACAGCCAGGAGCCAGAGAATCCATTTCGCATCCATTTTGGAGAGGTCAAAAACCTCTTTTAAATAACAATCTGTGGTGTCCTCCAAGCTGAAGAACTGTGCTTAGTCTTAAGGATAGCTATAAGGGCCAAAGTTCTTCTGGTCTTTCCTGCATGATGCTAAACACTTCATTTTTGTATCTGATTTCTTGTATTGGTTGTTTTGTTCTTGATCAGGTGTGAACAATATTAGAGCAGGTGAGAATCTGTGAAAGCCTTTAAATCTCAACTGCAGGCAATATGAGTTTTTCATGTAGATTAGGAGCTGTGTGAAAAAGCTCCAAGTCTTGACAAAACAGGGCATTTTAAGATAGGATTGGCATGCAACTTTTATTCTGTGAAGACTGTCTTTAATTTTTGAGGACAAACAGTTGTGAAATCAACCTGTCTGCTGCTGGCCAGGACCTACAGTTTTAGTAATAATACCTCAGTGCTGCAGCGATTTGGCACACTTGTTGTTAACAGTGTAGTGCTGCTTATTTAAGTCTTCTGTGCACACCAATCTATAGCACGCATCAATTTGGCACATTTAGCAGCTCAGGACGAGTTCAGCACAGTGGTAGCATAAAGATCTCTTTTGCTTAATGTTGCAGGTTAGAGGTTAAAACCATTGGCATGCGGTATTGAAAAGCTTGTGATACAGCTGCCTCCACAATATTTGATCCAGAGGACCTTGGTTTTCCCATGCAATGAAATGCCAATATCAAAATTAAAAGGCAAGCAATTAAAAAAAGCCAAATTAAAAACACATCTTTATTGCCCTTTGAAAAATCAGGCCATATTTTTTATATCTCTTTCTTACTGAACGAAGACCAGTGGTTGGAAGAACTGAAATCAAGCTCATGAAATGCAGGGATTTTTGGTGGGGGGGGGGGCAGGGAGGGGGAAAGTTTATAATTTCTTTTGAGAACTACAATCACTTCCTTTTAAAAAATGACTATGTGATCTTTACATGTATTGTTATTATTATCATTATACTCTCACAGGTGAAATTTATCAGTTCCCATTAACTTCAATTAACATAACAACTGAGCTGAACATCTTATGACTACCATTAGCTGGCATACAGCTGGCTAGAAAGATCAACTGGAGTGCCAGGATAAAGGGCCTATATGCCAGTCTATTCATCACAGCTGAGGCCTTAGGGCAGACCATTTCTGATACATAAATTTTATATAATTGTATGTAAAATTGCATATAAATTAATTTAATTTTAATTTTTATCTTTTAATTTAATTTTTAATGTTTAATTTCATTTTAATTTTTAAATTAATTTAATTTTATATACTGTAATACCTGTACATATATTTTGTCCAATAGCTTTTCTACAGTGCTGTACCATATTTAATATTCAGAAATAGTTAGATTCAACTGGATTGGTTTGGGTGATCTTGGTGGAATATAAACTGAGTTTCCTTCAGAGTGGACAGACTGTGTGATTTCATTCAGCTGAGGCTACACCTACACTGCAGAAATAATCCAGTTCGACGCTGATTTAATTGCCATGGTTAATGTGATGGGATTCTGGGAATTACAGTTTGTTGGGGCACCAGAGATCTCTGACAGAGAAGGCTAAATGTCTCACAAAACAAGAGTTCCCAGAATTCCATAGCACTGAGCTATGGCACTTAAAGAGATGTCATATTGGGTTATTACTGCAGTGCAGATGCAGCCTGAGTGTGGCAGACCTCGAACAGTCAGATATTCACATTAAGGGGGAAGCCTACATGTATAAAGCAGCCTCTTACAGCTATTCTACAAGAAAGTGGTAGGCAGTGGATAATGGGAATGTAACGGTGAAAATGGAGTCTGTGAATTCTTCTTGAATCTTCCATGCAATGAAAATGTAATCGTTTAAATGTAATTTATTCTTTAGGGTGAAGAAGTACCAGTTTTCCAGCCAGATATCTAGTACAATTTAACAACCTATCTGTTAACTAGGCAGGCTCCTCTTATAAGAACATTTCCATTCTGGTTCACGTGTGAGCCAGCGATTCAGTGTCAGTGTGAGCCAGCGATTCAGGTATTTTGGATATGGAGAAGGAAAATCTAGGTTCAGATCTCAATTCAACCATAAACATTCTAGGTTGCTCTAAGCTAGCAGCTAGCAACTACAGCAGCTCCAGGAGCCATTCCCTTCCCCAGAACCTTCTTCCAAACACCCCCTTTCCCCACATACTCATACCAAGAAAAGCCCTTGAACTCAAACAGGAACTGCTCCTTTTAAAAGCTTTCCTAAAGCAAACCACAAAATCACAATCTTTTAAAATGATTGTTTCCTTCTAGATTTTAAGTGGATTTCCACAGTTTGGTGATGATACCAAATGGCCCAAGGACTGGGGAGCAGACAGGGGACCAGAAAGTGTCTTCTATGGGTTGCATGTCACTGCTGTAGGTGTCTTTTCACACTACACAATTGTAGATCTAGATTTTACTTTAACTACCAAGACAACATGCTATGGAAAACTTGGCTTTCATCCAAGCCGTTTTATTCCCCATTACCATGTACAGATGTGAGAGTGAAGAAAGCAGATAAGAAGACAATTAATTCATTTGAGATGTGGTGCTGAAGAAGAGTGCTGAGGATACCATGGACAGCCAATAAGACAAACAAATGGGTTCTTGAACAAATAAAGCCTGAACTTTTTCTGGAAACCATGGCCCGATACAGA
This sequence comes from Urosaurus nigricauda, assembly GCA_034509955.1. Classification (NCBI taxonomy): domain Eukaryota; kingdom Metazoa; phylum Chordata; class Lepidosauria; order Squamata; family Phrynosomatidae; genus Urosaurus; species Urosaurus nigricauda. Next base: position 198,201,183 of record JAOEGL010000003.1, on the reverse strand, counting down.
TGGGCAAAAAGTGCCATCCCTGGACCCATTTTAGGGCTCGGGAATGAGGAGTGTTTGCATGCTCCTGAGCCCTCCCGCACATCAGCGGCACCATCATGGGTTGGCTCAGTCCACATGGGAGCCACCATGATGATGTATGCATGGTGCAGCCTCCAAATGGTGCCATGCCACTCATATGTCATCAGAGCACTCAAGGGTGCCAATGCACACACCCTAAAAAGAACCCGCCAGGAGTGGGTTCTTTTTAGGGCTTTTGGAGGCCATGCTGTTTGGTTGCTGGGGCCTCTGTTGGGAGCAGAAAGGGGCGGCTGCATACAGCCCTTTCAGGATGGTCTGTACATCTCCCAAGATTACTAAAATGAGGCTGTTGTACTTTGGCCACATTATGAGAAGGCATGTCTTGTTAGAAAAGACAATGATGCTGGGGAAGGTAGAGTGAAAGACCACATGTCAGATGGATAGACTCAATTAGTGTGACCAAGGGCATGATTCTACAGAATCTGAGCAGAGAGGTAGAGGATAGGGATCTTGGAGATGTCCCATTCACAAGATCGCCATGAGTCGAGGTCAGCTTGAAGGTAGCTAACAAAAACAACCTTAACCCAATCTTCCAATCCCAGGATTCCATAGGATAAAATCATGGTAGCTGCAGTGGAATCATAGTGCTATAATTGTGTAGTGTAAAAAGGGCCCTAGACATATGGAGACACTTATCTGAGAATGCAAAGAGATCTTGTAGCACCTATGAGATAAACTAAAAGACAAGTTGGCAGCATGAGCTTTCATAGACTTGAGCATACTTGATAATTATTTATTTGTTGTTGTTGTTTTCCTACATATTGGCTCCAGCTTATGATGACCCTAAAGGGAATTTATCACAGGGTTTCCTCAGCAAGATTTGTTCAGGCAGGATTTGCTTTTGTCTTCATCTGAGGTGAGAGAGTGTGACTTGCCTAAGGTAACCCAGTGGGTTTTCATAGCTGAGTGAGGATTTGTACTTTCTATTTATTTTATTATGAATTCTGAAAATGTTTGTTAGATCACTCAGCCATGTGTTATTATCCTTTCCCGAGGACATCTATTAATATAATGATGAGAGAACGAGGTAATGGAGAGGCAGAAATCTTACTTGGGCAATAACAGAAAGGAACTGAGCATCAGGAACATGTGATCTTTATTAATATAGAAGTGCAGTGTTGGTATCTTTAGTAAATTAAAATCATACTGAGAATGACTCCTTATCTCTTGAATTGTATGAAACCCATTTCCATGAGGTCTGTTTTTCATCAAGTCAAAATTGGTTTCATGGGAATACGAGAAGGTTTTTGTAATTAGATAATGGAAACTAGCCTAAGTTTATCTCTCATGTACTTGGATGTAACCAAAATAAGAGAATGTCACATCAAAGTACTCTCTGTATCTAAATCTGCTCTAACTCTGGATCAACATTTTGGGCCTTATTAGCTCACCCCCCTCGATTAAACCACTGGGAAAATCTCAGTTAAATCTGTAGCATTTCTGGGAAAACAATCATGACAAACTTAGAAGTTCTTCTAAAACTTTTTTATGTGATAGATAAAACCTTCCCAGGAGCTGGTGAAGTTTTTGAGGACAACGACTGATAGCTGATGTATATATATTTTTTCCTTCCTAGTGCCTGATATAGAAATATGATAGGTCATACAGATGGAGAACCAAGGCTGCAGCCATTTTTCTTTCAATTAAATCAAAGAGGAAATAAGCAATCCTGTAATGTTTATTTGAAAGACCATGGCCATCTCACCCTCATGAATGGGCAGCCCCCAAATGACTTATATGATTACTGTGATTTTTCAAGCCTGTCATAAAAACAGAAGCTTCCAGTTCCAATACAAGAGATTCCTTCCTCTTGTGTGATCCAGTGTTTAGCTGAGATTGCTAGCACTGCTGTAGGTAAGAGCCTGTCACAGTACCCATTATAAGACTCTCTTCTGAAGGATTTATTATAACCAGAGCTGCAACAAACTATTTCCCCACATATGACAAAACAAGGTGAGCTTGAGGCCAAATGAGTTACTACACAGTGCAACAGAGACACAGAGCAGGGTGCCTTGACAAAGTATTGAAAGCAGTTTCTGGTTTCTAGTTCATTCTACCCCTTCGGTTAGTGCATAGGAGGCAACTAGATACATTTTATTTTTGATTTATTTTGTTCAGTAGGGCCCATAAACTCTTAATTGCTTACGAACATTTGCCCTGAAATGACAAGGTAATTTTCAGAACTTGCCATATTTAGCTGCTTTGAGTCCCAACTTTGAGGGAAAAGTGGGATATAAATAAATATAATAATATTATTATATTGCTGGAGATGTCAGGAAGAGGTCTTATCCACAGGGTCACCATGAGTTGGGATCAGCTCAAAGCAGTTAACAACAACAACAATAATAACAACAAGATGATGATGATGATGATGACGATGACGACGACGACGACTATGGCATCTCTTGCCTTCGTTACATTCCACTTGGATTACTGTAATATGCTACATGGAGCTGGCTTTGAAGAGTGTTTGGAAATTTCAGCTGGTTCAAAGAGCAGCAGGCAGATTACTAACAGTTGCTGGCTACAAGGAGCACACAACTCCTTTGTTGCAACAGCTCCATTGGCTGCTAGTCCATTTCCTGGCACAATTCAGTGTTGGTTATGACCTTTAAAGCCATATATGGCTCAGGCCCAGATTATTTTAAGGTGTGTATTCTCCCATACAAACCCACCCATGCACTGAGATCTGCTGGGGGAAGCCCTTCTCTTTGTCCAATCACACTTACAGGTACATCTGTCGGAAACATGAGAAAGACTTCTCAGTGGCTGCCCCCAGGCTCTGGAACTCCCTTCCCAGAGGAGTTAGGCTGGCACGTTCCCTATTTTTTTACTGTAGCCAAGCAAAGCCTTCTATTTCATAGCCATATGATGAGTGGTTTTATATAGGCCAACATTACTCAAAGCACTGGATGTTGTTAAGTGTTGCACTGGTGTGTGTGAATATATTTTAATAATATATTTTTAAACCTGGTTTTTTTAATGCTTAATTGTTGTATCTTTTGGGTTTTTTTAAAATCCATAGTAGGCCACTGTGAGTTCCTATGTGGGGAAAAGGCAGGTTGGAATTACAGTTGGCCCTCTGTATCCATAGATTCGGTATCCGTGGCTTGAAAATATTTTTATAATATATAAATTCCAAAAAGCAAAACTTGATTTAACTATTTTTATATGGGACAACATTTTACTCTGCCTTTGTATTTAATGGGACTTGAGTATCCATGAATTTTGGTATCCAAAGTGTGTGTGTGTGTGTGTCCTGGAACCAAACCTCAGTAAATACCAAGGCCCACTGTGTTGTTGTTGTTGTTCTTGTTGTTATTAAATGACCACATTGGAATCTCCTGCCCCCCCTCTTAAACTTGCAGTGGCTTAGTGGTTAAGATGCCAGTACTGACAATTGGAAGATCGGAAGGTTGGCAATTTGAGGTCCCAGTGCTGCATGATGGGATGAACTCCCATTGCTAGTCCCGGCTTCTGCCAGCCTAGCAGTTCAAAAGCATGCAAATGCAAGTAGATAAACAGATATCACTTTGGTGGGAAGGTAACAGCATTTGGTGCAGTCATGCTGACCACCAGAGTAGTCCTTGGATAATGCTGGCTCTTTGGCTTAGTAACGGAGATGAGCATTGCCTCTTACAGTCAGTTATAACTAGACATTAATGTCAAGAGTTTACCTTTACTTTTTTACAATGTAAATATTGGCCTAGTAAGGCATGGAGCCTTGTGTTTTCAGTGAATAAATCCAATGCAGTGCAATGAAACCTTGATTACATGCATCACCTAAAAGACATAATCCAAAATATAAAATATTCTGAACCAGGTTAATTTGATAGACAACAAACTGTTCTCCTGCAGAGTATAGCCATAGTCACAGATGAAGAAAAGTCCTTCTACTACAGTATTTGTTTTCTGTACTCAACCAGGGGAAACACAGAGCCGGGATGTTTGCCCTGAACAAGGAGAAAATGCCTATAACTGCAGATGATTCTTTTACAACTGCAGAACATTCTTTTTCATAGCTGCCCTGTCTTTACTGTATTTGCTCCAGATACATGATGAAACGTGTGTGTCCATGATTCACATTTTGCATTCATCAGATAATCTAAGAATTATTCTTATACTGCTTTATATATGTTATCCTTAGGTTGACTGCTGTGACACCTCAGTTGTTTATTATTTATAGTTTTTTAAAATTTCTTTTCTTGTAATTTTGACATTGGCCAAGATGACTTGGGAAGACATTGAGGGGAGGACTGACAAAATGGATATCATACATCAGACAGGAGTAGCTTGTGGCCCTCTAGTCCCATCAGGCCTAGCCAACATAGTCAATGGTGTGGAATAATGGGAGCTGAGGCTCAACAATGTCTCAAGGGCTGCAAGCTGTTCATCTCTGTCCTAAGTGAATATCACTTCTGGATACAAATCTACATGGATACATATTTATTTATACAGTCTACATGTCACATCATGTGCATGTTTGTCAAAACAGATAGTACGTATTTGTCACACACAATGGCCCACTTTGAATATCTTAAAGAAGATGGAAAAGCATTTTTGCTTACAGACATTAATGATGGATACTAGACAGAAACATCTGGTGTAACTGTAGCTTCTACACTGAGAAGAATGAAGGGCCTGCATACACAGGCAAAATGCAAATTTCATGGGTGGTTTCTATATCAGTTGGTGATGAACCTAATCTAGTTTAAACCTGAAATGATCCATCCAAGGTGCTGAAACAATTTTAGGCATAGGGTTCAGAACTCTGGATACGCTTTTAAAGTCTTGGTGAAAACCTGGAGAGAACCCACTGCTCTGATATGGAAGTTGCCAGTCACAAATTACTCCCTTGCATTTTTGTTTATTTAATCCAAACACAGTTCTCCAAAGTGTTGTTGGATCGAGAAAGTTAAAGCTGACAAGGGGTAAGATGAAGTTAGGGAAACTGTTAATAAGATATTCCACATTATAGGTACTGAACATTTAATTAATTGGTTATAACCATTGAAGGGAGAGGAGGGAGGGGAGAAGGGGTTGGAAAAGTATGTGCTGTAATAATGGTAATATTTAGTATGGATTGCTGTATGCTATTATGGACCATAAAACTAATAAATAAAGCAATTTTAAAAAATCTCCAAAGCGAGCCACAAATCTGCACACAAGCAAATCGGGGGGAGGGGGGAGGGGGACACAAAGTTTAATTAACCTGACCAGCTTAAAAATTTGCCATGGGAGAGTGATACGTGTACAGGACATTTTCATCAGTGAAGCAGTAACCAGGCATTTCTTTTACCCTCCTCTAATGTGATCCCACTCTTGTGGGACCCCCTTCTATCTCAAAATACAGAAAGAGTGACACAGTTAATGCTCATATTCAAAGATATGGTGCTGGCCTTGTAGTCACTGGAGCATAGGTAGTGATACCCATCCAGGCCATGTTGGTACACTAGTATTGGAGAAGGTGGAGAGAGAAAAGTCTATGGAACAGCCAAAGTGGTATAGTCTAAAATATGATATTAATATTATTATGGTATTAAATATTAAAACAATGATATTTAATTCTAAAATATTTTAAATACAGAGCTTTCGTCAACCTAGTACTCTCCAGATATTGTGGAATGTAACTCCTACTGGTTGTGTTGGTTCAGACTGATAGAACCTGATGTCCAACAACTTCTGCAAAGCATCAGTAGGTTTATTAGTTATCCCAGTGCCTTTCCATTCACTGTAAAGGATAATGAAAGGTGAGAGTATACTTTCTGCTGCGTAAACTGGGTAGAATATCATCTGCAGCCAAATTGTAGAGAAAGGCCTGAAATTTCTTTATGCACACACACTTAAACACACACACATGCACGCACACACACACACACACACAGAGTTTGAAATGGCATACCAACTACCAGAAGAAGAATGATAGCGGAGCCATAGGCATTGGTTAGAAGAGACTTGTAAATCCTCACCCACTTTAGTTATCCCATAAAGTCTTGTAAAATGTACCATGAACAGCGGGATGGAACATGCTCAAATAATAAAAAGAAAACTCCCAGAGGAACTTGTCTTAACTGTAGTTTTAAAATAGTACTAGAGCAGCAAGGAGGTCTTATTAGTCAAATAATTCCCTGCACTGGAGTTTGATTTCTACTTCCTATAATACATTTAGCTAGCCATTCCTGTATATGAAAATAAAGGTGTTTTTACTTAGATACTTGCGATGTGTTTCTTCGCTTCCTGGTGGTGCCCATGGAAGGGAAGATAATCTGAGTGTGTGATTGATTTTCACTAGCATTCTACTAAAATAGATGCAGCCCCCACACCTTTGCACACGTGCTTCTCTATGTGGAAAGGAGCACCAGAAAGCCTGAAAAAACCCCAACAACAGATGACATGTATGTGTATAGCTGCCTTAATAACTTACACATGATAGCAACATCTTGTACAGCCAGAGCATTTACCGACAGGTGCTTTGAAATAGGTCAAGCATTTTGTATATTCTCTAAATTAAAAGTAGTTTTGCCAGATTATGTTCTTTCTGTAAATATAAACCCCCACATTTTCACTGTTTTTTTTATATAATGCTGTACATTTGGTTGCCTGTCCCACTTCTCCTTTTAACAGTAGAATCGATTCAGTTGGATGTGATAAGTCTTTAACAAAAGAACACATGTTAGAGATCAAATGGGAATTCCCCATTCTCAACCTCTCTGCTGAGACTGCCAACACAGGGTCCAATTAGTGTCAGTTGCTTTAATGGTTTCTGTGATGTGGACAACTGGGTTAGTGAGAAATGGTCTGAAACCATCTTGCACACTCCATACAAGTTACCTAGTTGCAGAACTAGGCAATGAATAAATACTTTTGCCACTCCTTGGATTTCTATGACTGTGTTGTCACTATAGGTCATTAATGTATGAAGGCTATAGTCCTATATCCATTTACTTGGGGGTAATCTCCATTGAAATCAACGGAAGGGACCTCTGAATAGACAGGTAAAGTGTTACATTTTGTTAGCATTGTGTAGATTCTAGAGCGAGGGTGAGAAATGTGTGGCCTGCCAGACCTTGTTGAACTCCCAGAAGCCTTAGCCAGTATAGATAATGCCAAATTATGCTAGGAGTTGTATTTCAATAATATCTGAACAGCTGTCTTCGACCAGTATTTATTAAGCTGGTAATGAAAACTTCTAGAAGAGGAAAAATCTTATTATCCCCTGAAGCATTGATCCCTCCTTTTTGAGGAAAACTTCATGGCCTTGTCTAAGTCATAGAGTTGCCCAGATCCAATGGCCAGGCATACACAGGGCCTAAGTGCATGAAGTCTTTTGTGAACATCCCACCAATTTGCTTTTGGATCAGAAAATGGAACAGGGGGAGACCGTTTTCTTCTGAACAGTCTGTCACTGAGATTTTAAAGCTCTCTCCCTATATAGTCCTGGAGGGAACCATCTAATTAAATGATTGTATGTACAATGGTGTGTAAATTTACAGTGCTATACAAATAAAGGTTAACAACAACAACAATGTTGAACTGGAGAGATCAAGGCATTCAACAATGGGTTATACAATTTGTTTCCTATCCAGTTAGAGATGTGAAGGTGAAAGTCTTAATCTGTTATTAAAGAAACCCAAGCTAGAATAGGATGAATTGAAACTTTTAGGATGTAGTAGTTTCAGATCTCCTAATGTTGGCTACCCCACTTGTGCTTTATTCTGAACCAGAATCTATCAAATGCAAGCCAAGCCAAGTCAAATAAAATTTCTTTGAGAATAGCATCCCACCACCCACCCACCCCGATTGATGGGATGGCACAGAAGTATGAATGAAATGGAATACAGAGTCATTGTGGTGTAGTGATTATAGTACTAGACATAGGACTGAGACACATGTTGAAATCTTCACACAGACTCAGAACTTACGGGATACCTTGAGCCATCTCCGGGTCTAACATACCCTGAGGAATTGTCATAAGAACAAAATAGGGATGGGGAAAATTATGTATGCCAACTATAAATCATTGAAGGAAGGACAGGATACATAATTGTTGTTTTGGTAACAATCACTTTGTTATTTATTTTATTATTTCTAGGTTAAATAATCACTATCAAAGTGAATTTCTAGAGCCTTTGCTATCTGACATATAAATCTCCCAACACAGAAATATTTCAGTCCTTGTAGTTGATATGACAAAACCTATGAGGGAATGTAACCCATGTGGTCATAATTTTTTAAAAACAAGGCCAACTTTGGAATAATAAGTATAATAGCTTATTTAAGACAGCACTTTGCTCTCAAATTTTACTATAGCTTTCAACCATTTCACCTTGCAACCAGCCAGACTTCTCCAGCAATTAGGGACTATGTGGCTGTACAGGCTGCCCCTTTTAGCACTGGATCAGGGCCATGGTAACTACAATGCAATAATATCTGAGAAGGAAGGTAATATTTTGCACATTCCTACTTTAAGGAATTATCAAGTGCATAGCATGAAGCAGATTGTCTTAGTACTTTGATCCATATCCTCTTCCAAATTTTCTTATAAATTGTGCATTTTATATCTGTTTCCCATGTTGCCTGAAGACCTTTCAAGCTGTTATCACTTAGGGTTGATAACATATTTTATAACATGGAAACGATGTATTCTCAAAGCTGGTAAGGGGATGATGTTTCATTGTCCTGCATTCACTGATGTATTTCATTTGAAATAACTGGAACCAATTAGTCTTGGCTTCTTCAGGTTTGCTTACAATTTGATCATATGTCAGTGGCTTGGCCTTGCTGTATCAGACTACTAACCTATCGAGGTCTAGTCTCCCTTATCTGGAATTCCGAAATCTGAAATACTACAAAATTCAAAATTGTCTGCATCCACACTACAGAAATAATTCAGTTTGACACTGTCATGGCTCAGTGCTATGGAATTCTGGGAATTATAGTTTGTAGTGGCATCAATGCTCTCTGACAGAGAAAGTTAAATGTTTTGCACTAGTATGGAGAGGTTGGAGGGCAGACACTACCATAGTGACACTGCTGTTTTCTGATGGTTCAGTGCACACAAACTTTAAAAGTACTGTGTATAAAATTACTTTCAGGCTATGTTTATAAGGTGTATACAAAAGATAAATGAATTACATGTTTAGGCTTGACTCCCATTTCCAAGATATCACATTATGTATGTGCAAATATTCAAAAATCAGGGGAAAAAATCCAAAATGCAAAACACTTCTGTTCCCAAGCATTTTGGATAAAGGAGACTCAGCCTGTTCAACCTGTTCTGTTCCCAGTTCTTGAGCTCTTCTTTCTTTTGTGTATCTTAGAAAAGTGGATGTTTAAGGATAAAATTGGAAAAATTTTCCACTGTTGGTTGAAATTCAGCATCAGATGTGTGTCCCCAAGGCCATAGTTGTGATCTGTCTCCCAACCTGACATGTAGAACCCATCTTCAGATCCAGCCAGCTGCACTAAAGGATGGAGTTCTGTAGCCCTGGTAAGTGGGGTACTGAAGGATGACACATCTAGACCCTCCACCAGCTATTGACAGTCCATTGAGCAGAAAATGGGATCCCTTTGTGTTTCTGTAGCAACTCCTCAGTACACTGTTGATTTCGGATGGAAGGAAGCTTGACATGTCATCTGTCAACACTCCACTTGCCAGTGCCACAGAACTTCATCCCTTGGTGCAGCTGACAGGATTTTAAGATGGGTTTGGGGGGCTTTTACAATTGTTACAATGGTACCACAATTGTAATGTGATTAGAAAACTTATGCCATCATATCTGATTAACCTACGACTTTATAACTGACCAACAGAATGTCAGCCAGCCACCATTAAGTGAGAAATTTGGGTTGGGAAAGAATGGAAAAGGAAGAAGAATCATGGTAGATATTTTAACTATGGCAACTCTACCAAGCCAAGATGAAACTAAGTAATGTATCTCCATATTTCAAGATCTCGTTTCTTTGCTTAAGAACATTCCAGATAGGAAGTTGGACAATTTATTTGAATATTTTCTGGGACTATTTTAATGTTAAGAAAATAAATGTTGCAGGTTGTCATACAGACTCAAGTCTCAGTATGCCATCTCTTAGAAATGATTGGTGATTTCAGATTTTTACATTCTTTCAGCACACAAGCTGTATCCCGGGGTCATCTGAGTACCCATTTGCATGCTTGTGGATGAGGACATTGAAGTTTAAGAGATCACTACAATCTTTGGCACTGGTTTAGCATCATTTTTTCACTCCTACAAGTCCTTCACATGGAAGCTTGGACAGTTAGAAATTTAACTGGCTGGTCTGATGAGCAGGACTTCCCTAAGCAGACCAGACTGCTGCGTTCTTCACTCTGGCCCACCTGTGGAGCTTAATAACATTCTGCACCAAGGATCTGGCATTCACTGGGCTCCAATGTTTTTCAGCCCATCTCCCTTGGGTTAGCTTTATCATGCTAGTCTTTGTGTTTTTGACAAGCAAATGGTTCCAGTTATATTACCTCTGCATTTTATTCTGATTTTCCTGGTTACAATTTGGAAGGTGAGTTTAGCACTTGGAGCTAAAAGCATGTCAGGGAGAGGCCCAGCTTCCAAGTGTCAGGGTAGAGAAACAAAGTAGTTTATGCCCATGTGGATCCCCTTATTTTGCCATCCTACACTTTCCCTCAGCAGGTAGACTGGGATGAGAGGGCTTCACTGGATAACAAGTGACCACCTAGTATCTGATTCAGTGTTTTATGCTGTGCCAAGCTCTAACAGATGTTGGCAATACAATTGTGGCCATGTTTTAATCCAGTAATCTGTCCATGTGTGTACATGACTCTCTCTTCCTCTTTGTCCCCTTTATCCACTGGGCCTGCAGCAATGTTCACTGGGAAATCTTGTATACATTGTTAGATTACAAAGCATTTGGGGATCACATAATAAAGACACTACAGCAACCTGCTTATACCGATTTAATTTCTGGCCTCTGTCTCAACCAACTGGTGCTATAAATGGAAAGCCATCTCCCCATCACATGTAATACAGCTACGAGGCAACTGGTTGCTAAGGGGACTTCAAATATTTTATTGTTTTAGTCCAGATACATGTAATCAAATATGGCATTTTGGAAGCTCTGACTGGACCACTTAAGAGATTTAATTTTTACATTTTAATTTTGAATGAGACCACCTAGGTGGCTTCAGTCCTATTTATTTTCATTTTTTAAATTTTCCCCATGCCTTATAGAGCAGCAGTAGCAAAAAGCTTGGAAGACATTCAAGGGAAACCACACTGCATAATGCCATCCATGAATTTATATCTGAGCATGCCATAATCACACATGGGCACACAAATATGTAGAGACAACTCCCATTGTAGAAGAAGTGCACGGGATGAACAAACCATCCCTGCTCAGTTTTTATGTAGAAAAATGGGTTCCCAGCAGCAGTAGTGCCCTTAAACATTTATGAAATTCCCTCCCAACAGATGTAATATTTCCCATGTTTTCCTTACATTTCACAATGCATCTCAGTGCTCCTGTTGTGAACTTTACTATTCCTGATTTTTAGTGGGTTACTGGAGGTATGCCAGGAGGCAATGACTTCCAGGCATCTTCTGCTTCCAAAATTAGATTTCCCATGACATCTTCTCAGTCTGTGCCACTCCTGATGAATGCCCATACAAGAGATGACTTGGCAGAATGCATAACTATGATTGTTGAAAGGAAAGATCTTGCAAATTTTGCATGATCTTTCAATTTTTTAAACAGATCTGTAAAGAAAGGTTGACTATAATTAGGATACATTTTAATTCTACTGCACAGGGAGTCAGCCAAACTATAAATGTTGCAGGATGAGTTCTGCATAATCTTGGCATCCCACCTGGAGAATTACTGCATGATTCTGGACTCTGCTACTGGGGCTGAATGTGCTGTGTAAATTTTACAGGGCACAGCAAATTTCCATGCAAGTATAAAGTGAATTTGTAAAAGCCTGCTTTCTCTCTCTCTCTCTCTCTCTTTCTTTCTTTCTTTCTTTCTTTCTTTCTTTCTTTCTTTTAGAACAGATTCAAAATGGGTAGAAGAGCAAGATGCACATGAGATGTCTAAAGGGAGAATTCTAGATCCAATAATGCTAAAGGAAGCACGGGTCATTTAATCAGATTTTCATTGTTAATATACCCGCCAACCGTCCCGATTTGGCAAGGTCCCAATTAATCCTTTGTCTTTTCACTTTTTCAGCTTTAAAAAAACTGCCCAAGATTCTCTCCTCTCTTGTTCTTCTCATTTTTCCCTTTTGTTGCAAGCTGAATTCAAAGTGTAAAAATAGTTTGAACTCAATTAACTCACCATAGCAGAGAGGAGAGGAGGGGGTGAAATCGTGCCCTTTCCAGCAGTCTTGGGCAAAAGCAAACTGCTGCCTTCTCCCCTTGCTTATGCATACATTCCCATTAATAACTTTTGCCAGATTGATATCACAAAGCAGATGTGGGGGTGCTGGTGGAAGAGGGAGGTAGGCTGGTGGAAGGCTGGTGGAAGGCAAGTAGTCTGGTGAAAGAGGGAGGGAGGGAAGGAGAGGAGGAGGAACCCATGGGGTCCCTCTGGGGCCACTGCCACCCTCGGATCCATGCACCCAAGGGTGTCAGGAGGGAGGGAGACTGATGGAAGAGGAGAAATAGGGAAGGAGGAGGAGGAAGGAAGGAAGGCCAGTGACAGGGAGATGGCAGGGGCCATTGCAGCCCCTGTATCAATAGCAGTGGCAGAATTTGTACATGTCTGTCTGTCTATCTAACTATCTATTGTATCTATCACCTCAGAATGGTGTTTGCTAGAGTAAATATGTTTTAAAATACCCTAGAATATTTAAAGAAAGGTATCTGTTTAATAAGCTTCGGCTACTTGGAAGACAATACTAAAGAATGAGAAAACACTTCTTTGAGCAGTCATGGGAGGATGTAAGGTTGAAGCATTGTTAGACACCAATCCTGACCATTTTTATCTGAAATAAACTCTACCATTTTCTAAACTGAGGCTGAAAATTGCAGCCTAAGGCTGAAAAGCTAGCTATTAAGTCAGACTGACACAGACAAACATAAAACCAAACCTGGTGCTCAAGATTTTTCACATGACAACAAGGCAAAGCAAAAGAAATTTAGATGTAAAAGAGAGACATGTGTAGATGGAAGGAAGAACAGATAGAAAGATACTAGATATATATTCCATATATTCACATTATTTTTCTTCTGTATACCTCTTGATTAAATTGGCTTGATCACACATTTCTCTTATAATCAACAAAATTGTATATTTAAGAGAATGGAACATGTTGTAATTCAGTCCCACACTTCTAGTTCACTATATAATATATTGAATCTATGTATTATCCAAAAGAGACACAGATGTTTTTCACAGTTAACATTACTGCTATGATCCAGATAATGAGCCAAGTATCAGACAGCTTTCCAGGCCAACTAGTATCCTATGGAAACTTCCAAACCCATGTAGTTAATGGCAATGTTCTAGGCATCCTCACTGCTGTAGAGTAGTACATAGAGTTTAACAGAACTTACTAACAAGAAAAAGGGAAATGAGATTACAGCTTCAGTTATCTAATTCAGGCTGGAGGTCTGTAGTACTCTGGAGGTCATTTCTAGGCAATGACTTTGTCTAGTCCAAGGAGGAGCAATTGGATATGGTCCAAGAATTAATTTCCCACCCTCTGATTCCTCCATGGCCTACACCCTCCCATTGCACCAAAAGCAGAGGTTAAAACAATATCAAGTTAAAATACCCCTTCCTTACCCTTACCACCCTCCCTTAAAAAAGAATAAAATCGCAATAGAGTTAAAAAACATAATAGATTAAAATGACAATGCGCAATAGTAGGGAGCGGACTCAGCTTAGATTGTATGGAGAAAAATACAGGAAAAGATTTTAAAAGCCCTTAAAACCTAGGTATGGAGCTGGGGATATTCACATTCTCTGGGAAGGCCTGCTGGAAGAGATGCATCTTTAAGGCTCTTTTAAAGCCTTCTAAAGATGGAATGAGACACATCTCGTCCGGCAGGTCGTTCCACAACTTGGGGGCGACAGACAAAAAAGCCCTCTGGGAGGTCTGTACCAGCTTGGTCTTCATAGGTTGAAGCAGGTTCCTCCCAAAGGACCGAAGTGTGCGGGGGGTTCATATGGGAGGAGACGGTCCCTTAGATAAGATGGGCCCCAGCCATGACAGGCTTTAAAGGTTAAAACCAACAGCTTGTACTGTGCCCAGAAACTGATCGGCAGCCAGTGGAGGGCTTTTAGCACAGGAGTGATATGCTCTCTCCTGGATGTTCCAGCCAGAAGCCTGGCTGCCATATTTTGGACCATTTGTAGTTTCCAGGTTAGGCACAAGGGTAGCTCCATGTAGAGTGCATTACAGTAGTCCAAACGTGAGGTGACCAAAGCATGTGCCACAGTTTCCAGATCCCTCATCTCCAGGAAAGGGCGCAGCTGGCGTATCAGCCAAAGCTGGTAACAAGCGCTCCTGACCGTCACATTCACCTGACTTGTCATGTGAAGCGACGGATCAAGGAGTACCCCCAGACTGCGAACAGAGTCCTTCGAGGAGAGTGTGACTCCATTGAGGACTGGAAGTTGTATTCCCAAACTATGATGTCATAGCATTTCCCTTCACAATTATGGAAAGACAAGGAATTTGAAGTATTTGAGATGGGTGAGTGGAGCTGGGAGGGTTAGAGAATGAGGGCTCTGTTTTTTTGTTTTTGTTTTGCTTTTGGCAATCAGAGGCATGATTTTCAGGTAAAAATCTACTGGACATTTTTGCACCAGACTAATGCCTATTATTTGCTTCTGAAGCATTATAGGATATGGAAATGTTTCGGCCCTTCCTTCTCCTGGGTTTCCCAGCCATGTCCAAAGATATATGTGGCCATGAGTGAAATATACTGCAGGAAGTATTAGCCAAGGAAAAAGTCACCACAACAGAAACAGAGCATTTAGCAATACAATTCAAACCAAATTGATTTGCTCTCAATAAATGTATAGCCATTTTTCCAATGGATATTTCCTGTACCATTTTTACAAAAAAAATCCAGTTCAAATGTTTTAAGTAAACAAAATAAAGAATAGTAGATTTCTAGTATAAAATGGGGTGGGAATGTCTGGTTCTTCAGATGTTTTTGACTTCTAATCTCAGAGATCCTGGCATGTGAGGCTCATTGTGAAGAATTATGGGATTTGTAGTCCAAAACAGATGGCTCTGTAACTCTGTCACAGTCCACTTTGAGATCCAATTTCTCACAAGTGCAAAGTGGTCTTAACACATTTTTGTGTGATAAGGCTTAAAGGATTGTCAGATTTATAATCCAAAACAAAGGGAGGGCCAACAGTTCCCTTTCCTCATACAAAACTTTTATAACTCATCCTTTTCAGGCATGACAGTAAAAATACTTTGGCATATGTGTAACCAGGACATTTTCTATCTCATATCATATTCTTCTGTTTGTGAAGACTTATTTCTTGAGTTGGCTCCAAATGCAAGCTCCAATCTGCTTTCTGTATACTTTTGTACACTTTCATAACAAAGCCAATTGTAAACGTGATTGTTTCCTATTTGTAGTGCATCTGCTTAACTCTCAGTAAATATTTATTAGTATGAAAGTGTTTAAAAAATTGCATCTCCCTTTCCCATTGCAAAATGCTTATTTTCTGATGATGTTGGAAGATGAATATTTACATGAATAAGATAAATGCAGTGCAAATGGGAATTGGAGTTATTAAACATTCACATACTATCTAACTAATGCTTACCACATTTACTTGGAATTAGAGGGAAAGTAGCTCACATACAAATAGAGAAAGGGCTAAAGCAGACGTTCAACAGCAGACTGTGGACCAAGATGTCAGGTTGCCATTAACCAGCTGAAAGGGGTTCTGAGAAGGCTGTATTTTGAAGGGGAGAAGCAATAGAAAGTGATATTATCTTTAAAAGTGGCCTGAGGTCATAGCCAAAACCGTTTACTCTAAATATACATACAGATGTAACAACAGTATCCCTAGCATAACATCATATGTTCATTATCCTTTTCTATGTGCACACAAATGCACACTATTACTCACTGGATCTCCCCTGCTTCCCTGTCTGCTATGTAGTTTGCCTCCTTCAGCAGCTCCTAGCCTCTGATTACTATGGTTTTCAAGTTTGTCACCCCATTGTGCTCTTGCCTTCCACCTGCCTCTTTTATTTATTTATTTACTTAATTTATGGGATTTATATCCCACCTTTTCCCCAAAACAGGATTCATGGTGTTTTTCCCATTCCCTCCTTCCTCCTTCTTCCTTTCCTTCAACCTCTTTTCAATTAGTGACCTCATATTTAGTTTAGTTTAAATAAACATACAATCCTGAGTGTGCTTGTCAATTGATAGTGTAGACCTCTGGATGAAATGTCAAACCATAGAGAGTGTCAGGCAAAGTACTGAGTAGACTGGCTGTCTGATTGTGGCTTCTAGGGCATTTGTTCCTTAGAGTCATTCATTCTATATTTGTTGTGTGGGAAGACATCATTGAGGAAATAGATTGGAGAGAGAGCTCATTACAGGTTAAAGATAGGACATAAAGAGCAATAGCATAGAAGCTTATTGCACAGGACTTAAATCCCACGTTAGGCACCGGATGTAAATGTGCAGGGATGGATACTATTACACAGCTTGGTCCCACAGCGGTATTCAGCCAGTATGCAACCTGGACTTCCCCTGGTATTTTTAAAGGACCCAAAAAGCAAGTAGTAAGAGCCCCCCAAAAAACCAAAGCAAAATTGGAAGGATTGGCAGGGGACTGTTGAGGATGTCTCCGTTGGCCATTTAGCAGGACATTCAAAAGACCTTTGGAAGCTGTATGTTCTCCAGCTACACTATACCACATGTCTGGTGATAGGTTGCTTGATGAGTGTGCAAAGGAATCTTTTACCAACTTTGAGACTAAGGGACTTGACAGACAGAGCCAAAGGAGCAGTGTCCCAAAACCCTTTTCACTGCTGGATCAGGCCCACAGCAACTGAATGCTGCAGGCCCAATCTGGTGCTTTGCCCCTCTAAAAAGAAATGGCAAAATGCTGCTCCTTTTTAAAATGGTAAAAAGCTGCCCTTCCTGTGGTGGTGGTGGTGGCTTTTCGCCGATTCTTTGGCACTGCACATCTAAATTCTGTGCCAAAGAAATGGTGTGATGCAGCCCACCATGTAGTTGGGTGTGCACCGTGATGCTGACATCGGGGAGGAGTCGGGGTAGCTGGTGTGCATGCTCCCACTTCAGCCTGATGCCGGTGTTTAGTGCTGGCCTATTTACCCCCTGAGTGAAAGATATTGTAGCATAAGCTTTCATAGACTTTGTCTGATGAAGTAGACCAAGTCTACAGCTACATCATCTTGCTCAGTCTCAAAGATGCTACAAGATCCCTTTGCATACAATGTTCCTGGTTAACACAGCTGTAGTACTAACATATAGGAATGGGCTGTTAGTGGTATTTTTTATATGATGGAGTGTTCAGCCCATTCTTTCTATCATATGACTAAAGGAATGTGTGATACAGGCATTCAGTGAACATGCCCAGGTGTACCTTGGATTAACATGCATGATCGTCACCTCCTTTAAAAAAAATTAGAGAAGGTTAAGTACATGTTATTATCACTGAAAAGAAAAGTCACATGGAAACCATGTACAAAGAAGAATGTCCTTTTCCAATGAAAGCTTCCCAGTGATTTTGTTGGTTGGCTTTCATGTTGTTGCTCCATTTGAATGAGTCACACAGAAGGCAGGAGTTCATGTTTACAGGGGCTGTCAAGGGCCATTGTCACTGAGAAGAGCAGCCGGGATTTTGTTTTGCTAATCTCATTTGGCTTGGAGAGAGTTGGGTTCCCTCTTCTTTCCCCATGCCTAGATGAGACAGTGGAATGAGAGGCTGATAAGAGGATTTTAACTGAAGCTGATTAGAGTGGTGATGGATAAAAAAAAAGATGGATCGAAGCTCAATCTACAAAATGAACAGTTTTGGAGCAAAGAAAGCAAGTATCTTTTAAGACAAAGACCCACATTTCTCTCCTGTTTCATGCTTGTATTCTGTGAGATCTCATGATTATTGATGTTTCTAGGAAATCCAAGTATGATGTCAAGTGCTTTCCTTCCTTGTGCATCAAGTCAAAAGCCCCAGACACGATCCATGTTTACAGTTGACCAAAACCTTTCCTGAAAACCTTGCATTCCTTCTATATTAGGTATTCATACTGATCCAAAATATTGATGCTAAACTGGCTTTATGAGTCTTAATTCAGACAAGACAGAGCTGCTCCTAGTTAGACAAAAGGCAGATCAGAATGCAGCCGATGCTGGTTGGAGTTACTCTAATTTGTAGCTGGGTCATACTCTTGGACTCAATGGCCAGGAGTGTGTTTACAAAATTAAAATTAGTTCACCAACTATGCCTGTTCCTTGAGATGTCAGGTCTGTCCATGGTAGCACATGCCTTGATTACATCCTGTTTAGATTACTGTAACACATTCTACATGTGACTGTCTTGTAGTTTAGTAGGTCCAAAACACTGCAGCTAGACTGTTGACCAGGACTGGTTATAGGGAGCATATAACTCCCTTGCTGAAACAAATTCACTGGTTAGCAGTCCATTTCCAGGCCAAATACAAAGTGCTGGTTATGATTTATAAAGTCATGTACAACTTAGTTCCATGCTGTCTGAAAGACCATATCTCCCTATATGGTATGGTCTATATCCATATCCTAATATCCAAGTTTAAAGATAAATATAACAAGTTTGAATGGGCTTTAAACTGATTTAAATTAATGTCATACTTCTACTGGTGGGCTCTTGTAAGGCAGGATCTGGCTGTATTGCTTTTGTAAGAATGGACTGAATTCAGACATTACTAATCAAAGTTTAAAAGCTCTCAACACATGGGAGCTGCTTGTCCACTTTTATTTTTCATCTCCTTAGCAGTTAATTTACTCCATGGTTCAACAGTATCTTGAAGTAAAGTAGTGTAGTGTGTTCTAGGGATGGAAATAATATTTACTATTATTTATTTCTTAGTTGAAAAGCATGTTTTTCAACATTTAGGGAAGACTAACAGTAACAAGAATTTTGGGCACTTTTCACGTGGAATTTGCAGATCATGAAATGTTTTAGGACACATGGTGTTTTTGTACAAAAAATATGTTTTTCTCTGTGTGTTTCCAGTCTGATTTTTATGTTAGCAAAGTGACTGATGAGCACTGGGACCCATGCCCAATGTGACCAATATGCATTAGTCACAGTATCATCACTAACTGTGGTGTCACCTGATGCAGGAAAGTTGTATATGTGTGTCCCTCCGTCCTTCTGTTCCTGGGATTTCTACCATGGGAGGAAGCCTGGGGACAGAGCAGATGGCAAAAGGTGCACACACCCCTCCTTTTCTGAAGGGGGAGGAGGCCCAACTGGGTGTCACCCACCTTCTGTCTCTCACTAGGTGCAGTCTCACTGGGTGCAGACCCCTTTGCATTTCCTCTATGATGCCACTGATTAGTAATACTGTTCATCCATGCAGTTCTTCATTGGCACACTGGCTATGAAGTGGCATAGCAGCTATGAAGTGCTGATGTGTATCAGGACACCACTACTATTTACAACTCACTAATAGGGTTTCTTAGCATCTGTGATAAGTAGTTAGGTATATGTAACGTTCCATAACATACATTGTGACAGAGGATTATGACCAGGGTTTTTTGCATGCCAAAACACTTTCCAGATATCCACATTATTTTGTGCAAGATTACAATTTTTTTGTGTTAAAACCACAGCAATTAAAAAAAAATCCACTTGGCTATCTGAAAAGAGTGGTGTTTTGTGTTGTTCTCCCCTCTTCCCCCACAAAAATCCTAATTGTCATTTTGCTTCAGTGAGCAATTTTCCAAAACACTTTAAGTGAACACCAGGTGACAACAACATAGAAATATTCATTTTCTATTGCAATGAAGAATAAAATTGGAAATTATTTATCTGCGTATGTGAGGATGAAATAGTAAAATATTTATTTTCCTAATATGTTCACAATTCGTTATTTCTCATATTTCTGATATTTATAGCAAATAATAATACAAAGGCCAGTCAGTAACCCAGCTTCAAATCTAAGTTGCTCTTATAATTTGGCAGTCTTTTGCAAACCATGGTTTAAATATTAGCATAGATGTGTATATAATGACAAACAATGTATTGCCCACTGCAAAGTGGTGCTTTGCTACTGGTTTATTTAGGGTGATAACTATTGTTGGTGAAACTAAGGCATCATTTTCACTAACAGTTAATTTGCTTTCCAATCCAAATCCATGAATCAGTTCAGCAGCAGAGTGTGGCTCACACTACATTTGTGCTGCTGCCGATCAAAGCAGCTCCTTTTCCCTGGTCAAACCCTAACTCTCCCAATACAGGAAAGGGGCCAGGGAAGTGCAAGAGGCTGCAGCGGTGGAGGTTCACTCCCTGTGCCTGATCTACTCCAGGCAAGGGGGCAGGCAAGGGGCAAGAGGCAGCAGTGGTGGAGGTTCCCTCCCCGTGCCTGATCCTCCATGGCACGGGCAAGGCATGTGATTGTAGAAAGTGGTAACGCAGTGGCTTGGCAAAGGGGAACCACTGGCCTTCTCTGGGAGAGGGAGACTGGACCATTGGTGCTGTGCCACCACTTGTCCCCTGGGAATATTCAGGGGATCCCCAGTGAGCACAGAGGGGAACCAGTGGGAGGAAGAAATGGGGGTTAGGGAAGTGGCCGCAGTAGCCATGGCCATTGCAGCAGCCCCTCAGTAAGATTGGAAAGAGGGGCAAGCCCACCTTCACAGGGAGTGTATTTGAATCTGCACTTAGTTAATATTTGGGCTGGATCATGTTATGGCAAAATAAATCAATTCATTTAAAAAAGAACCAGAAAAAAATGAGCCTCAAAATGATGTGATTTAAATGGGTCTAGAGCACAGCCCCCTCTCGGAATCACTTCAGCGATTCAAATTAAGTGGGAACCAGGGTCATTTGAACCATTCAAACTGATTTGTGATCTGGGTCAAAAGGTAGTGGGAATGAGGCCTAAGTAAATCTAAACATGAAACAATTAATTCACATAGCCAAAAGGGGAAAATGTTACAGAAATTGTGATAGTGCTATGTTCTCACAGCTCTGAATGTTGTAAATTTCATGCAGGAGTCTATGCTTGTCACAATGAGGCTGTGCAGACTGTGAGTAAGGGGTGGCCTGCAGCCTCATTCAGCTGTGCCAGATTGGGGCTGTGGCAACCGCACGCTGCAGCCCCGATCTGGCCTTTCTAGGGTGCAAAAAGGAGCTGCAAAAAGCGATTCCTTTTTGCACCCCTGGAAAGGGTGTACTAGCTGCGGCGCCACAGCTTTAAGGCATTCCTTTGGTGCTGTGTCATGTGGACGCAGTACCAGAAAAGTGCCATGATGCCCCACACTGTGTGGAGCGGTGCGTGGAGTCACACCACACTGGGGGGGGGGGGTGGAGTTGGGGCATGCGTCATGTGGACGTCATACCCCCAGGCCAGCCTTTATGGCTGGTGTGCGCAGCCCCTAAGAATGTGATCTTGGTCAGAGTGGCTTCTGGATAATTAGTTGAGACTCTAAACATTGCTGGAACCCAGTTCCAATCTATTAATGCATATTTAATTATGTGAGAGTTTTTAGTGGTGGGCAGTGGGAAGCCCTTTTTTCACCCTAGAAACAGAGATAACATGTTCCCTCTGACAGTCCAGTAGGCCAAAAACATTCTGGCTTTTCTGATCACCTAAAACTGAAAAAAAGTGCTTATTCAACCTTGTCACAAAAATAAATAAATAAAATGAACTGAGTCGAAACTGTGATTTTATTAAATACCTTTTCCTCAAATGAGCCGTATATAGTGTTTTATGTTGTGATCACCAGAACTCCTTTTGAAATGGTGACTATTATAAACTATTGGATAAGAGGGAAAATGAATAGAAACAATGAATCTGTGCCAATTAGCAACAACAACAACAACGGGCTGATGCCAGACAAGTATGCATGGTAGCTGTCTGTCATGTGATCCTATGTGCATTTTGTAATTTGAGAATGCCAATACACTTTAAAAGATTTAATTGCTGGCACTCATATACTGCAAGGATTTTGCATTAACCTAATTTAACACAGTGGATATTATCAGTGCCAAGGATTTAATAGAAAGAAAAAAGTTAACTGAATTCTTTTTTTAAAAAAATAAAGTATACAACTTATTATTATGCCAACTACCAAAAAAAGGATGCTCAGCGGTCAGCCCCTGATCAGACTTTGTATTTTAGTGATCCAATATAGGCTTTATTCTGCCAAGTATCCTGGGCTGTCACATCTGCCATCACCACCTGTGTTAATTTTTTTCCTCTTTAGCACTAAATAATCAATTACAAGAATCTCTTCCACCCACCTACCCACCATCATTTATTACAGCTGGCTCAAGGTACTGTTTCAGAGAATGCCAAGAAAAGGAGCAAGGTAAAACAGCTGACTTTTTGAGCACAATAGGCATCTGTGTCGAACCCTATCTACCAAAGTATAGAAGGAGAGCAAATGTTTGTTTGTCTGTTTAATGCCATTCATTGGAATAACCCAGCATGGGGCATATGAGAAATGAAGTAATGCTGTTGCAATTTGATTTCCAATCAAAACGCTGGCCGTTTGTTGGTCGATTGGGTTGCTTTGGACCATTGAATGCCATTAATATCAAAATGGCCAAGTTTGCAGGGTTTTTATTACTTACCAGTAGGGATGGTTGAGCCAGCAAGAGTCCATTTTGGCACTGATTTTAAGTGGGTGAGGTTTGAAGGATTGCGGATAGCCCAGGCACACTCCCATGCACCCTTCCTCCCCCTGCTTCATATTGATGTGCCTGCCAAGTGAGCAAATATGATCACCAATCAGTGAGAGAAAATGAGCATGGAATGGGTTCAGAATCAAACTTCATTTTAAAGGCAAATGGAGAGAATGAATAAGAAGCTTATGAATATGCCAAATATCATCATCATTTGTTCTGCCAGCTGTGGTGGCTGCTCTTGCTGCAACTCTGTAGCTGTCATGCCAGCTCAAATATTCACTTCGTAAAAGGAAGAGGAAATAGACAGATCGGAGCATGTGTGAATTAAGCCATGCTGGCCAGAGACCATGACTTCTTGATCTGAATGTATTCATTTACATTTGTTGTTACATTTACATCCCATTTTCCCTCCAATGAGTTCAAGGTGGTATACATGACTTTTCTCCCTCGCTATTCTCACAAGAAGTCAGTGGAGATAAACAAAACAGCTTCATTTATATACCGCTTCATACCACCTAAGAAGTGTCTAAGCAGTTTACAACTGTAAACTGGATCAATTGCCTTAGAGATATGATTTAGCAGGGCCTGGAAATGGATCTCACAAGTTCCACTACACTATAATGGGTCTCTTGAATAGCTAGAATCCTCAAGACTGATTCATATATCTTTTTCTTTCTTTTTTCTGTCTACTTGTGGTTATGATATCAACTAGAGATGTGACTCAAGTCTAATTAAGCAGCCAAGACCCAGATATGGTAGGGAAGAAGCCTAAGGATCCATGATATTCCATGTTGCCCACATTACTAGCAGAAGATGAAAACCCAAGTCTATGAAACTTGAGAGCTCTGGCATTAGTCCTGGTCCCTGGTACCCATTTAATGATGCAAACCACTTGCCATAAAGGAAATGACAGAGTGAATGGCACCAGGCCTAAGAGCTATGCAGCATTGCATCTAATGTCTAATTCTGTTTCCAGGCTGAGAAATATTACTTTTATATGATAAACTTTGTGGATGGTAAGTGATGCAGCAGACAATGTAGAGCAGAGAAGCATTCCAGCCCTTTCGCTGATAGGCTCCAGCATTCCTTCATAGCCAAGGGTAGAATTGGGTCCCCAAACGTATTCTACCAGACTTATACCTTAGTTGGCAATCAGAGCAAATCCCCACTGTTAGGCATATAGAGAGAGCTTGTGCCTTGATACATCACCCCACAAAGCAAGACTGATGAAAGATAGGCTCCCAATAGTTATAAATGCAGTAGCAAAGAAAATAATACTGCACGAGTGTGACATATGATTAAAAGCCAAAGGTCTGCCTAAAAGGAAAGTTTTTAGCCAGCTGGCATAAAAGAGAACAGGGAAGGGGCTAGATAGACTTCCCAGTGGAAGGGAGTTCCACATTCTTGGAACAGCAACTGAGAAGAATTTATCCTGTGTCCTCATCAAATGAGCCTATCATGGTGGTGGAACCAAAAAAAGCCCTGCCTTGAGGATTAAAACACATGCTGTTTTGTATAGGGTAACATACAATTAGGGCCTTGAATTTTTTATTTATTATACACACGAATGTCTCTTTGGGCCAGTACAGACAGCCGTTAAATGGCATGGCCACAGCTTACTAGGGTTAGGGAGCGTGCACGCTCCCTAAACCTAGCACGGGACCATGCTGGCCTCATGGTGGCCTCCCATCCACACAGGGGCCACCATGATGCCAGTGCCGGTGCGCAGCGACTATACGTCATGCACAGGAAGTGGCGTCATAACAGTGCCACTTCCTTGTTGTGGTGCTGAAAAGAAGGAGCTGCTCTAGGCAGCTCCTTTTGGGTGTGCGCATCATTCCTATAGCAACCAAATAGCTGTGGGAACAATGCTGAAGAGAAAAGGGCCGGGCGGTCCCTTCTCCCATGGCTGTGGGTGTCGGGGTGTCTGGGGGCATGAAGCCCCAAGGACACTGGACCATGGAGAAGAGGCATTTTGCCACTTCTCTGTGGTTCGGAAAAACTCTGGATTGAGGCCACAGGGCTGCTGGTGAGGCTGCCCTGACCCCAATCCACTGCGGGAAAGGGCAGAACAGACCTGCCCCTTTGGGGCTTGTTTGTACTGGCCCTTTGTTTCATTCTAAGCAAAGACACTGCCAATTCAGACCATTTTAAGAGAGATGATGTAGTCCAAGTAGATGCAGCATATGCATTATTTTAGTCTTCTCCTTTAGTTTCCATGGTAGGGACCAATCTGACATCTTGCCATAATAATGAAACTAGGCATTTTCTCCTTACTTGTTTTTGTATGTTAATTGTTATGTACTTTGCTCTGTTAATTTTATTTTTTGTTATAATTACTATGTATTTTTGTTGTTGCTATAACTTATGTATTTTTGCTTTGTTAATGGTTATGTGTTTTGCTTTGCTCATTTTACTGTTACTAAAATTACTATGTATTTTTGTTGCTATAATTATATATTTTGTTACTGTTATTGTTAATTGCTATCTGATTTTATTGTTATTGCTTAATGCATTGCCATTTGTTTTTTAATTCATGTATATTACTATTGTGTGTATAATCCCCTCTGTTGTAAGCCGCCCGGATTCCCAGTTGATTGGGTGGCATATAAATAATAACTATTATTATTATTATTATTTGGATTTCTGCTTTTCAATGAAGGCGGCTGGCTATCCATTTTAGTATTCCTTCATTAATGTCCTGTTTCACATATACATATTCTGTCATCTAAGGCTATATTGGTTATGGGATTGTCTCAATGATAATAATTTACATTATAGAGTGTATTGTAGCTGAAACACATGTAAAAATTCCACATATCTCAATGCTGAATGCCCCCAAGTTGGTTTTTTTTTTAACATGAATGCTCTGTTCAAACACATATATTCTTTGGATAAATCCATCAGGACTTTTGTGTCCTGGTTTGCTGAATACTTACTCAATGGAATTCTTCACCAGAATACATTAAATATCTGATTTCTTTGGGGTTTTCTATTCAGATTTTCCCTACCCCCAGTTCTGCATTTACACTTTTTGTTTTATAATTATCCAGTTGACCAGACGGCATATACTCATTGATCAAAGAGGTATTTATAAATTAATGCACAGAAAATTACAATTATTTGAGACCACCAAGCATTTTACTACAGTTACAATAGAGACAAATATGCTTCTTCTTCCATGGTGCTCACTGTGAAACAGTGAAATACAGAGATGTTAAAATATTGATTATTCAGTCCTCTTAACTTTAGCTCAACAATGAATGTATAGCTGACAACTGACACAATTAATTATGTAATAATCTGGAATGTATATTCAAATTTATAAGATTTATAATGTCTAGGTTGATCTACTGAAGAAATGGCCCTCCTGATATTTTTGACACATCTTTGGCCCTCCTGATATTGCTGGACAACATGACCCATCATCTTAAGCCATTTCCCAAGCAGTCAGGGGCTGTTAGGAACTGGAGACTAAGAATATCCGTAGGGTGCAGTTCCTCGATTGCATATCTATAGAATGGCTTTCCTTGCTACGGCTGAGTAGAGCTGAATGTTCTCCAGTTCTAGTGCAAATCGGACCAATGTGTTAACTGTTCTGCCATTCCCCAAAGGTAAGCTATTGGAAAATGATTTCCCCACAAGAATGTCTCAGGAAATCCTGCTGAAATATACAGTATTAAAGACAGAACTTTCCTCCTTTGCTAATTCTGTTCATTTCTGTCAGTCTTGCCCAGCTGAGTCTTGCCAGTGTATTACTTAGCACTATAGCTGGTTAAATACTGAAAATGCCAGTGGACATAGTTTTAATCATTTGTTTGTACAAATGTTCACATTTTTTCAACATCTGAAAGAACTAAACCACATCAGCCCTTCACTCTGTGTGTGTGTGTTTGAGAGAATGTATTAACCAATGCAACTGAACGTAAATCATGAACATTTGCAACTATAGGTTAACCAAGAAAATGTCTATCTTTTCAACAAGTATTTTTCACTGTCAAGCTGTTTAATAAATATACTTCCTTCAGTTATCTTCCTATAGTCTGATGGCAGTCCTTTGAGAGAGAAAAGGTTGAAAGACAAAACCTCTTTCAACATCAAGGAATTGAGAACTTTATGGGTGTCTGGTGGTTTGAACCCAGGCCACCATAGTTTCGGTCCAGTTGGATTCCTTATATTATAATGGATGGCCATGAGCATCTTCATGGGAGGACTACAAACAGTGACATGATTGCTCCTGGACACTCATATAAATTGCTTGTGCTTATTTAACGTCCCCTGAATTACTTTCCCCATAATCCACTTAACTTAAAATGTGTTTAAACTGCTAATGCATTGGGTCATTGACTTTAACAATGTTCTCACAGTTACATTTAATTATTGTACAAGCTGTTATTTAAGATCACATTTCAGATGGAGAAATGTAATAATGCCTTCTTAGATTGCAATAAATGAAGCAACCGCCTAATGTTCTGCAGATGAAGTTGAAATGGGTCTTTCTATGGGAAAGAGTGAAAACAAGAGGGAGGGGTCTACATAGTTTGTGCAATCAGCTTCACAAGGGAATATAAATGATAGGGTATAGAATAGACTTTGGTGTAATGGACATTATCTAAACTGCAATTAAATGTCTAAGGGGAAAGGAAAGGGATACCCGGCAGCAAAAGTCTGTGTGTTCAGGAAATGGGGTGTTGCTTAATAAGAAGCCTATTGATGATTGTGGATTTATTCAGACTCTTCAAACAGAACATTCATGTGAGAAATTAGGGAGCAAATAGAAACTGGCCAAACTAAGATTTTGGGACAATGTATTTATAACAAACGAGATATTAATGGTTACATTTTATAATCTTGCCTTCTAAAGCACGAGCTAAGCTTGATTGCCAAGATTGTATATGGATATATCCCTCCATCCTCCCATTGGCTTTTCGGTAGCTCTTTGGCAGTAAATACAGTGTGGTGTCATATTCAGGCATGCCATATGTGGCTTTAAGCATATGCCAAAAGCTACGCAGGAAGAAGTAATGGTGTGTGTGCCCATGGCATGTGTCCCGGGCCAGGCCACAGGCACAAGCCCCATTGTTTTTAATGGGGCTCCACCATATGTGGTATTTCCGGGGGGGGGGGTCCAGAAAGGATCCTCCATGTAACGGAAGGGCCCATTGTATTTTGCTTGCGAATAAATTTGCCAGTTTTCATCATTAGAATCAAAAATGGTAATTTGATTTTTTTTAAATATATTTTTAATTTGTGGTTTTTAACTTCTTTTTATATAGATTTTTAGCCATTCTCATAAATTCCTTTGAGGAAGGATGGAATATAAATACAATAATTAAACATACACCGTTAAGTCTGGTGGCACACTGGTTAAATGGCAGTAGTGCAGCCACTCATAGCCACAAGGTTGTGAGTTTGATCCCAGGCAGGGCTTCAAGGTCCACTCAGCCTGATATCCTTCCAAGGTCACTAGAATGAATACCCAGTTTGTTGGGGGCAATTAACCTCCACATTGTAAACTGCTTAGGGAGTGTTTAAGTGTACTGATAAGTGGTATAGAAATGTACTTGGTATTTCTATTGCTATTGCAATTTTTCTTTTGCAAATAAATGAAACAAACAAAATTCTTCTTTATTGCTAGATATGCCAAGGCTGCACTTAACTTCTCTTTGCAATAAATGTGAATATTGTATTTGAAAATAACTCCAGGGACTTCAGCCCTGTTTGGGCGTTTCCAATATGGGTACTATAAACAAACATGAAGTGAGGTTGCTACAGCTTTGCCCCTCTTAGCACATTTCTTCTGCATTCAGGGTGACAAGAAGATTTTCCCTTTTCTATGGAGGCTCTCCATTGTGTTTCAGAAAGATGCTGGAAAGCCATTGTTCCAAAGCATATAAAGAACCTCTGCAAAACAAAAGAGGCTTTCCTCTTCAGAAAGTTGCTGAAAAGAGCTGTGGAAGCAGTGATGGAGCATACTCTTCTACCTCACATGTTTGCAGTGCCCAGAATATGACACCTGAATTGGTCTGTTCTTCCTCCAGGATTTTTTGAAATCTATTATTAGCTCTGATTAATGACATGATAGCAATTTAAACCTCCTTTAAAGCATAATATTCTGTTTTAATTCAATATTGTTGCATCTAATAACATTTGGTTTGCAGAAAGTCCCAGCTCAAGTTTCTTGCATCCCCAGTTAAAATGATCCAGAGTAAAAATAAGCTTGAGAAAAATCTTCTTGGAAAGTGTTTTCTAGCACTCTAGATTGTACTAGAAACCAGTTGCTGCCTTAGATGGTACTAAATCACCAGTAAAAGTTATTCTGGATATTATTAGATGCCTGTTTTTAAACATGCTGATTCAATCCATACTGATTTAACTCAGACAAATTCAGAGATCAAAAGAGAGCTCTCTTTTGGATTTTTCACTACTCTGAATCGTGCAATATATTTCCAGGTTTTTTTTTTTTACCATAATTCATATGAAACGTATCTTTGGAGTTAAAATACATTAAGCAGTACAAATTTTAGGGCAGTCACAGACAAATGAATAGTGGTGGGAGCTAGTTTTTACCCTCACAACCAGAAGGTGGCCAGACAGACATAGGCATTCCTTCCAGTTTTGGACAACTGTCTGATTTTTTTAAAAAATATTTTTCATTTCTGTGTATGGGTGATATAGGTGTATAGGTGGAGTGGGAAACACTCTGAAGTCACCATGTGTTTATTGGGATTTGGGTAGTTTTTGGATTTTTAAAAAGCTAATTCTTTCAGTGGGATGTGTGAGTTTGAGGAGGGGCTTTGGGGGTCTGTAAAGTCACCCCTGGGTTCTGCCTGTAACCCAGAGGCTGCAGTTTCCCTTTTTGGGTAGTGGATGGGAGAAGATTTAAAAGGGCAATTTTGCAAGGGTCTGGGCATCATTTACTTTCCATATAGAAGATATGACCTCAGTACATGGCTCTCCAGGCTCTTTGGGGACAATATCTTCTGATTTGACTTATTACAAGCACTTGCAAAATAGCGTTAACAATGAAACTTACAGATGTTGTATTAACCTTAAACTTTATATTAGTCTGTGATTATGATTGTTTATGGATTATACTTTTAATGACAGGGTGATGGATCTATGCAACTTCATGGTATTCAGAGAAAGCCTTGAACAAAATGCATGTGAAAAATACATATAAAAATAATACTCTGTGTGTGTGTTAAACTGCAGACAGAGGTAAAAACAGGTTGCATTTAATGTTCAAATAAACACACATGAAGCTAACATGGTTGGGAAAGAGACTGATCTGTTCATCACAGATGTTTATTGAGTCACTATTATTAGACACATAGAAGGTGTATGTGTGTGTGTCTGTGTGTTCGGTACT
This sequence comes from Urosaurus nigricauda, assembly GCA_034509955.1. Taxonomy (NCBI): domain Eukaryota; kingdom Metazoa; phylum Chordata; class Lepidosauria; order Squamata; family Phrynosomatidae; genus Urosaurus; species Urosaurus nigricauda. The sequence goes on along the minus strand of JAOEGL010000003.1, from coordinate 198,170,888 downwards.
TAAAACAAAGTAGTACAAGCCATTGTCCTTGCTGCTACAACTAAAATAAATCTTTGCAAACAAGCTTCTGGGCAACATTTCTATGCAAAAAAGTCATACTCTCAGAAATATGGAGAAAAAGTTTATACCCTCCACAATTACCACTCAAAAAAGTGAGCTATGTTTTATGCATGTGTTTCAGTAAAAATACATACCATAGGTTTTGCAAACAGCAGGGAAAAAAACCAGATACTGAGGAAAGTTACAAAAATAACATTCGTTTTAGACTGGATTGGAAGACACCTGCTGGTTTCCTTATTTTTTATTTATCATAATTAATATGCTCAAACCGTGCAGTGTGCAGATGCATTCTAACAAACAGAAGAAGAAATAATGAATACTTTTCATTAGAAAGTTCATTTGAAGTTGAAAAAAAGTATATGATTAATTAATCAGAACAGACTCTCTTGCCGTAAAAATTTATTGACATATGTTTTGAAAACAACTGTGGAGAAGCTACAGAAAGGATCATTTACAACCAAAATGACTGAAAGTGCATGCTAAAATATTCTGCTTTTGGCATTCAGATGCTGCACATTATTTTTGACCCAGTAGTCTTATTATGTGAGATGATAGATGGAAGACGGTTAGCAGATGAAAGGTAACCTATGTTGAGCTTAGATAACACCTTAGAGGCAAATTTTCAATATCCTGAGTTTCCTTGCCTTCATTTCATTTAAAAAAAATAACCCAGATGGATAATTATCCACCCAGTTAACTTTTCCACTGAATGTAAGTCTCTTGTTCATGTGAGATAGATCCCACATCCTATGATTCTTACTGCAAGGTATCAAATATATTTGTTACTGCAATTGATTGGAAATGTCTTCTTTTTAAATCCTTACTCCTGTCAACAGAGCTTCAAAAGTTCCTTTAAAAATTAACTACAGTTCCAAGACCCTAATAGTTACATTTTGAAAAAAGTATCTCTTGGGTTGCATCTGCACTGCAGAAATAAAGGAATTTGTCACTTCTTTAACTGCCGTGGCTTAATGCTATGGGATTCTGGGATTTGTAGTTTTGTGAGATATTTGGTTTTCTCTGTCAGAGAGCACAGGTGCCCACCAAACTGGTGCCCACCAAAGCAGTGTCAACTTGCATTATTTCTGTAGTGCAGATGCACGCTTTACTCTCTCATCTCTGAAAGTAACTGATTGGTATATTTATATTACTCTATAAAAAGACCTGTCTGAATGCTACAAACTGTTGGCCTCCTTCTGCACATACTTTTCTTCTTTCTAACTCTTTGCTGCCTGTGGCAGGAGCAAAAGCACAGTTCAAGACTGTATTTGAATCTTGCCAGTATTTGACATCCTCCACCAGCATTCAGGGAGGCCACAATATTGTTACTATAATACATTTTAATAATGCCTTAGAAGGAGTGAAGTTATTCCTTGTTAAGTTACAGTACTAAGGTAATATAACTGTAACCAGAGAGAAGAATTAATTACAGACATTTCTTACTAGTCATTTTAAGGCTCTGGTTAGCAACAAAGAACATACTGATTGCTCTGAAGGGCTAGGAAAAAAAATCTATTCTATTTCCAACAGTGGTCAACAGGAAGGTAAAAGGAAATTCTTGCTACTGGATACCGTGATGTATTGATATATGTTGTGCTTTTTTTCCAAGCTGTTTCCTGGTGTTGCACTTAAATGGACCTGGCAATAGTCATTCATGTCCTCATTACTTCCAGACTGCATTACTGATATTTGCTGTCTACATAGGGCTGTCTTTCAAGACCATCCAGAAATTTCATTTGGTGCAAGATGAAGCTGCCAGACTATTGTCTGAAAATAAGAAATCAAAGCTTACTTCTTTGATCCTGTGTTGTCTATTTCTTGTTTTTGACATTTAAAGTCCCAGACCCTGCCTTTTCCTATATGAAACTAAACTTTCAGGGTCCACCAATACTCTGTTCTTCACACATGCTATATCAGGGCTTAATAACATGTAATGTTAATACTGCAATCCCTTTTCAGGCTTTCATTAATCCAGTTAAAACAAAAGTGTAAAGGGAAAGAATCTTGTCCGTCCTTGCAGACTCAGGCAAAAGCAAACTCTCTGAACATGTGTTTTCTTCCTCATTAATAACTTTTGCCATTTTGATGTTGCTTGGCCAGATGTGTTCCAGGAGGTTAAACTATTATTAGAAAAATCCCATGTCATTGGTTCCCAAGTCTTCTTGGCCAGCATGCCTCTCCCATCTTTCTAACAAAGTTTACACATAGAAAAGATGGGTAAGAACAAATGTCCCATACTAGTTAGTTACCTCTGTCTCATGTCATTCTAGCCGTATTTCTGAACTTCTAACAAATCCAGTATTTTCCATGGGCAGCTTAAAAATATTGTTGCTGTCCATACAACTCATAAGGGGAGTGCATGAAACTCAAAACAAACATGGATGTAATGAACTTCCTTAAAAAAAAATCTTATATGTCTGAAATTCTGAAATCTTACAGACATTTTGAGCATGAGAGAAACAGTTCAGTCACAGGGTGGTTCCTTACCCCATCTCCGTAAATGATGGATTGAGAGCTCTTTGCCATTTGCCAGCTCTCCTGCATCTGTCTGGAAGTTCTTTTCATTACTTTCTAGTTACCTGGGCTCTCAACTAGTGACCAAATGGTGCTACAGTCCAAACAAGATATTTAGCAGGATTGAAGATTTCTTTTAGCCTCTTAAATCCAAATGTTAATATTGGTGAAATAGTCATTGCAAAAGAAAGTGGTATTGTGGCTTAGTGTTCATTAAGGCTTATAGCATCAGGAAATGCTGATGGATTTGTCCCATGGTCTCCCCCCATCACATTTCCAGTTGACTGCAACAACTCCAGATTCTCAGCAGATGTTACAAATACTTGTGGGCACATTCCTTGTTCTCTCCCCATGTCGCAGGAGAAAAACAACCATCAGACCTTGCCTCCAAACCAGTGTCTATCACTGCTATTGCAGTGAAGCCCCAAGAAAGAGATATCAGCTGGCCATTTGCCACACTTGGAAGTCCATTGTCTAAGTATGCTTACAGCTCTCACTTCATTTGTTATAAGCAAGCACAAAGCTCTACCATAAATATTTTTTCTATAGTTTTTTGTGGGGTTTTGGGCTACGTGGCTTTCTTCTGGAAGTTTATTCCTGACATTTCACCAGCATCTTTGGCAGGCATCTTCAGAGGATGCTGGCATGGAAGTGAGTGGGGCATATATACTGTGTGACCCTTGGTTGAGAGGAAGTGCTTTACATGTTAATCTCTGTGTTGGTCTGTTATCGAATGGCAAGGCCTCAGGGTGGGAGGATATGTGAGTAGGATTGTATCTATTTAATTAGTGATCCATTGTCTGCTGGGAAAACCCCTGAATGGATGGTGAATAACACCTAAACAGGATTAAGTCATATTGCAGTTTTCCTTGAAATGTTTTTGTTACACTTTTGTTAGCTTTTAGTTCAGAGGGTGTTATAAAGGTATGATACCAAACATTAAGAGGCCAAACATCTGTAGATGTTTTTCAGACTGAGTTTATGCTAGAAAGCATGATGCTGGAGTCCTATCCATTATGACCAAGGGGATTTCTTGCAGGTGAGTGAAACTACTTTACTATTTCAGGAGCAGTCTGCAATTTGAAGCTGCTTCTTCAAAATTTTATTCATGGTGCCATCTGGTATGTGCATTTTCAGTTTCCATGGAACGTCTGAATGGTTTGCTACAAGGAAAAAAAGCAACAACTTTTTTTCAGCTAGAAGGAACATACAAGAAAAGCTCTAGTGTAAAATGTTCCACTAGTGGAATTATTTCAGTTTTCCACTAGTGGAATTATTGTTATGCATAGAAGCAAGGTCTGCAATCTGAAATGGTACGGCAACAGAAAATCTGTACCAAATGGCTAATCTAAAATGTGCATATTATCTCTAAACTACAGGATCTGGATTCATCCTGCCCTCTCAAGCCCACCAAGACCCTCGTTTGGCCATCTGACAAAAGGATCTTCAAGAATAACAGAATGAGTAGCAATCTGCTACTATGCATGAAGGCCTGTGTACTGAGGCCTGTGTAAGAAACTGTTCAATGCTGTTACTAGTCTTTATAAAATACTGGCTACTCTGTACAAGGATCTGTGGATTAATGTCCAGAAAGGAACTCAATTCCATGTAAAAGTTGTTTATTTATAAGTTACCAAGCAACACATTCTCAACCCTCAGAAACCTTTCTTTGATGAAGTAATAATGATAATGTACAAGTAAACTTTCAATAATTGCTCTCTCCTATTTTTGACAAAGAAGACAAAGTTGTATTTAAGCTACTTTCACTGCAAACTAAGAAAACCATGGGATTTTAGCATTATTTTGTTTATTTCAAGTTGAAGAGGGGATTATAAGCAGTTTAAAAGTGTTAACATTTTAACGTTATTCATCAGAGACTCTAGCGAATACCCAGATGAATGCGAAAATGGACAAGGTTCTGTTTAATTTCAGAAAGGTTCCTGAACCTTCTATATTTTTCCTCATGCCTTGATGTTTGGTGCATATGAAAAGATTCCTCATGGGTTTTTCTCCCCTCTAGCATTTCACAAGAAGTTAAGCAGATTGGGTGAAGTAAGAATACTGACTTAAGTTCTGTCTGTATTGGTGGTGGGAAGCTGGCTTCTGTATTATCTCTCACACACATAGGAAACATTAAAAGGAAAAATTATGCAGAAAAACATAAATTATGTAGATGATGGAAAGTCTATGCTGAATATGATATATGCACATTATGGTGCAAATCCCAAGAGTCCAATTGCATCCTTTGGGTACCTTTTGAAGCATCTGAATATTCAGAAGAAAGCAAATTTATTGTTTTTTATTTTTAAAATGCAATAGAAAGTTGATAACATGGTACATATTGTAACTGAAGCTCACCACTTTATTAAACTTGACCAAAAAATGCATAATAATGACACTGTGTGCATCTACACTTTAGAAATAATGCAGTTTGATACCACTTTAAATGCTATGGCTCCATCGTACAGAATCCAGGGATTTGTTGTCTTGTGAGACAGCAGTATCCTTTGACAGAGAAGGCTAAAAAAATTATTCAAATTTCTTTGTAAATTTGTAAAATTGCAAATCCCAGGATTCCATAGGATGGAGCTACAGCATTTGAAGTGGCCTCAAACTGTATTATTTCTACAGTGTAGATTGTGCCATCTGCCCCAGGATGCCTCCTCTTAACTATGTTTTAAGAACCCAAGCCCTCCCTCCAGTCCATCTGCCTTGGTCCAGGCCCCAGAGGGAGAGAAGAACCACTGGACCTCATCCCCTCCCCACCACCTTCCGCTTTTCCTTTTGTGTTGTCTTTTAGACTGTAAGCCTGTGGGCAGGGATCCGTCTAACTATAAGATTGTATGTACAGCACTGTGTAAACTTACAGCGCTATTTTAATAATAATAATAATAATAATAATAATTAATAATAATAGATTCACCCACTGTACTGGATGTAGATATGAGATTTCATTTTACACAAAATGGCGCCGCCCGACTCAGCGGGCCGGCGCTGTTGCCGCGCGCGGGAAGCGCCATGCGGGCCTCCCGCTGCGCGGTCTTCCCGGCAGCCATTGCGGGGGGCGGGCTCCCCCGTGATTGGCTGGCCGGGAGATTAGCGCGGGAACGCAGCCCGCCTTTTCTGGGACGGACTACATGTCCCAGAATGCAAGGCGGGCGAGGCGGGCGGCCTGATTGGCTCCCGGCGGCCCGCCTCTCGCCCTCATTGGCCTGGCAAAATGAGGGGCGGGGCTGCTGTGACGTGGCAGCCCCTGATTGGCCCTTGGACTTATAAATTCAGGCTGCGGGCGCAGAGGAACGCCATTGCGATTTTCGGCTCTGAGGTGAGCAGAGCCGAGCGGGTGGGCTTCGGGAGTTGGGCCCAAATTGTAGTTGGAGGCCATTTCTCCCTGCCCGGGCAGGCAGCCTGGGGTCAGGGTGGCCTTTTTTCAGCGCCACACGAGGCTGTGGGCGCTTAGGGTGGCCTTCCGCCCCCTCCCTTATCCCCCTCGCGGTTGAGAATATCCGCGGTTGCGGGGGTTTTTTGGGGGTTTGCAGGCTGTGAGGGGGCTCGCCCCTCCCCCTCCTTTTTTGTTTGGTTCCCCTCGCTGGACATTAGGCTGAGGCAATTTTGGGGGCTCAATTTTTGGAGTGAGGGTTTCTTCACCTACTTTTCATTTTGTGTGGCTTGATTTTAGGGCGGTGATCGCGGCTGCGGCCCTGCTGAGCCCGCCCTTCGTTGATCCTGGGGTTAAGTTTTGGTGTGGGAGCAATTCCTTAGCCTCCTGCTGACTGCTTCGTTTTGGCTCGTTCGGGGGGGCAGTGATCGCGGCTGCGGCCCTGCTGAGCCTGCCTCCGGAGCCTTTTTTATTGGGGGAGCGGTGATCGCGGATTCGTCCCTGCTGAGCCCGCTCTCTTCTTTTATTGACTTGGTCTAGAAGTCTAGTTTTTTGCTCCAGGTTTCCCTGTTTCGTTGGGCCGCGATGCCTTCGAAGGCGAAGAATGCTAATAAGCAGAGGTCGGCCCAGACGGCTCGCGCCGGACGCAATTCTTCATCTCGTGGTCGAATTGCTTCGGAAGCCTCGGCTCGTCGTATTGAGGAGCCTAGAGACCCGGTGGCGTCGGGCGCTTCAACCGGTACACATGCTTCGTTCAGCGACGGGTCTTCTTCCCAGACGTCGGCGGTCATTTCACAAAAGATGGCGGCGGAGTTGGCTCGGTCGTTCTCTGATATTATTTCCAAGGCGCTAGCAGCGAGTGGTTCTTCGACTGTGGCTGGAGTGGCTTCGTCGTCGTCCGGTGGGTCTGCTCAAGCTTCGGTCGGGATCGTGGATGCGGTGCAGGCGTCCGGCTCCGCTTCTGGGACTCAGGCTCGAGAGGTGGCTGTTCGGCTGTCAGATTCGAGTTCCAGCTCGTCTTCCAGCTCTAGTTCATCGTCAGATTCGTCTAGTTCGGATGATGAAGTGTTGGTGTCAGCTTCGGCAGCGGATTCGACAAGGAAGAAGCGTAAACATAAGAAGAAATCAAAGAAGAAGAGGAAGAAGTCTAGGCGCTCTTCCTCGCGGGCACCTGGGGCTGTGGTGGGGCAGGAGGGTACGTCATCGGGCGCCCCTGAGGGTCGGGACGGATACTGGCTTGAGCATGCTTGGGCTCCCGGTTTACCTCTGTGGGCCATCAGAAGGAGGGCTTGGAGGCCCGGTCTGCAAGGGGTTTGGGTCGACGCTCAGGCCTCTTCCATCCCGGTTTCTTCTCCGGGAGACCGCCCTCCGGGCTCCCACCTCTCCAAGAAAGTTCGGAAGCTCATTTTGCGGGGGTGTTATGTGGATGTCTTCACTCTTCTCCAGCCGAAAGGGCAGGAGGCTTGGGCCGTAACGTCTCCAAAGCGGGCCAAGAGGCACCCCAAAGTTCCTCCTGCTGAGCCTAATTTCTCTAATTGGCTGGAGGGCTATACTGTGTTCAAGGCTGTCATTTCCATGGCTTTCCCTGAGAGGGCCTGGCATCTCGATTGCCATTTACTGCATGTCCTGCGGGCCAGATCCGTAGCTGGTGAGGCAGCGGCCATTGCGTATGACGCAGCTTTCCGGCAGCAGGCTTCTCTTAGCTCCCGTGAGAGGTGGGACCAACTTCACAGTGAGATTTGGCTTTTAGAAGTAGGCCCATTAGCTAAGTCCAAGGGTGCCTTCAAGGCATCTGGCAAGCGGGATCGTAGGCTCGCCTGCTGGGATTTCAATGCGGGTCGGTGCACGCGGGCACATTGTAGATACGAGCATTGCTGTGAATTGTGCAGGGGTACTCACCCCAAGACCTCCTGTTCTCGCAATAGTTCTCAGCCCTTTCGACAGGGGCGCCCTGCCCATGCGGCAGCCGGCAAACGTGACGGGGCCCCTGCCTCTGATGCCGGTGGGTCAGGGAGCCAAAAATGAGGTGCCTTCAATTCCTCATCAGTTGTTCTCGTTGGCTCGGTCGCCCGTTAAGGTGGGAGCCCTCTTACCTCTTCTGGAGGTTTATCCTAACAAGGAAGCTGCTCGTATGTTGGCCGATGGGTTTTCTGCCGGTTTTCGTATCCCTGTGGTGGCCTCCCCCCCCCCTTCGGTGGCAAAAAACTTGAAATCGGCCCGTGATATGCCTGACATCCTCCTCAGCAAGATTAATAAAGAAATCGAGGCTGGGCGGATTGAAGGGCCTTTCAGTTCCCCTCCAATCGTTGACCTGCATGTTTCTCCGCTGGGGGTGGTTCCCAAAAAGTCACCTGGGGAATATCGGCTCATTCACCACCTGTCTCACCCTCCTGGGGCCTCGGTGAATGATGCTATTCCCGAGGAGTTATGTTCAGTGAAATATGCTTCGTTTGACCATGCGGTCCGTTTGGTTCGCTCCTGTGAAAAAGGGGCGTTAATGGCCAAATGTGATATTCAATCGGCCTTCAGATTGTTACCGGTTCACCCTGATGATTTTCGTTTGCTAGGTTTCAAAGTTGGGGATGGGTGGTATTTTGATAAGGCCATGCCAATGGGGTGCTCTTTTAGTTGTGCAGCGTTTGAGACCTTTAGCACGTTTCTGGAATGGGAGGTCAAACGGCGTGCATGCTCCCCGTTGGTGACACATTATTTGGATGATTTCTTGTTTGTTGGGAGGGCTGGCACCGATGAGTGTATGAAACTCTTAGACACTTTCTCTGCACTGGCCCGAGAGATTGGGGTCCCATTAGCCAAAGAAAAAACTGAGGGTCCTGCTTCATCTCTCACCTTCTTGGGCATCCATCTGGACTCTGTCCGTGGCACCTCATCCTTGCCCCAGGCAAAATTGTTAGTGTTAAGGGCCCTTTTAGCGGAATTTCTGGTTGCCAAAAAAGCTACGTTGAAGCAAGTTCAATCCCTAATTGGGCACCTTAATTTCGCTTGTCGTGTGGTGGCGCCTGGACGGGCCTTTTGCTTTAGGCTGGCCAGAGCGACAGTTGGCGCTCGCCTTCCCCATCATCGGGTTAGGATCTCCAGGGGTGTTAAGGATGATCTCAGGGTCTGGGAATCCTTTCTTACCAATTTCAACGGTGTTGCCATTTGGCAGAAGTCCTGGCCGTTGGGTGACCGTTTACAAGTGCATTCTGATGCAGCCGGGAGCATTGGTTTTGGGATTTATTTTCAAGGCCATTGGTGCGCGCAACGGTGGCCACAGGAGTGGGCTCGGGGAAATGTGTTGAGGGACCTGACTTTCCTGGAATTATTTCCAATTGTGGCTTCCATTCGCATTTGGCGGGAGGATTTTGCCAACAAAAAGATCACGTTTTGGTGCGATAACCAGGCCGTTGTCAACGTGGTAAACAGTATGTCTTCCTCCTCTGAGAGAGTCATGCTTTTAGTTAGGAGAATGGTACTCGATTGTTTAATTAATAACATTTCTTTTTCCGCCCGGTTCGTACCTGGACTCGAAAATAACATCGCTGATGCTCTCTCTCGCTTCCAGGAGGAACGATTCCGTCATTTGGCTCCGGAAGCGGACCCCTCCCCTGTTCAGTTTCCTCAGGACTTGTGGGACCTTGGACCTCTATCATTATGAAGGGCATTTTGGCGTCTATTGCTCCTTCCACTCAGAAGGCCTATACGAGGGTTTTTCCTAAGCTTTCTGCTTATTTTCGAGTTTGCAATATTCCGGCTCATTGGCCCGTCCAGTCCCCTACTGTCCTCGGCTTCATGGCCTGGTTATATTCTAATGGGTCCTCCCCTCGGGCCATTTCTGTTTTGCTGGCGGGCTTATCGTTCTTTTCTAAAGCTTCTGGTCTAGGTGACCCTTGTGCCTCCTTCCAAGTCAGGCGGACTCTGGAGGGTTGGAGGCGCTCCCAGGGTCCGTCTTTGGATGCTAGACGTCCCATCACGTTGCCGCTGCTCGAGCAGCTTTTTGCTGCCTTACCTGTGATTTGCTCTTCCCAATATGAGGCCGGTTTGTTTCGGGCTGCTTTCGTTACTGCCTTTTTCGGGGCCCTGAGGTTGGGGGAGCTCGTTCCTAACTCTGCCAATGATACCTCCGAGCGTTCTCTTCAGGTTGGGGATGTTTCTTTCACTACGAGTTCTGTTTCATTATTGGTTCGGAGGTCCAAATGCGACCAATTGGGGAAGGGGTCCATTATTACATTGAACCGCTTTAAGGGATCGCTGGTGTGCCCTGTCCGTACCTTGCACGCCTTCATGGAGGTTCGCCCGGTTGGTTCTGGTTCCTTGTTCTGCCACTCTAATGGAGTTCCAGTTACGCGTTACCAACTGGTGGCAGTGTTGCGTTTGGCCCTCAGGCATTTGGGTCTGCCAGCGAAAGACTTTGGGGGACATTCCTTCCGGATTGGGGCAGCTACTTCGGCTGCTCAAAGCGGACTGGCTTCTGACTCTATAAAACAATTGGGACGCTGGAAATCCAGGGCTTTTCTGGGTTATATCCGCCCGGACCGGGACCTGGCTGAGGGTCATTGAGGGTATTGTTGATCTGTTGGTTTGTGCTGAGCCTGAATGCGTTTGATAGGGTTGGCGGCAGGCGGTTCGTTCCTCACCGTCTGTTTGGCGGCAGCATAGGCCTGGATCTGGGGTTAGGGGTTTCCAGGGCTCGATGGCTCTGGATCGGGAGTCTTCGTGACCCGGGTGTATGGAGCGTGCTGATGTGGCCAGTGCGGGGGCTACAGTCAGTTGACACCCGGTGACTAGAGTGCCTTGCAAATCGGTGGGTGGAGCACAGTTGCCCGACTGTGCTTTAGGGCGGGGCTTGGCACCTACGTCATCCCGATGCTTGGATATAAGCAACCATTCATTAGCCAACGGGGGTTTGGCTGATGCCCAGATTCAGACCTTATGCTTTGGGCCAACCCTATTGTTCATGTTGGAATTAATAAAGTTGTGGCCATGTTCACTCCAAACTTGTGTAGACGTGTTTTTTATGGCAGCTGACCTGCGAGGCAAATGGCGCCGCCCGACTCAGCGGGCCGGCGCTGTTGCCGCGCGCGGGAAGCGCCATGCGGGCCTCCCGCTGCGCGGTCTTCCCGGCAGCCATTGCGGGGGGCGGGCTCCCCCGTGATTGGCTGGCCGGGAGATTAGCGCGGGAACGCAGCCCGCCTTTTCTGGGACGGACTACATGTCCCAGAATGCAAGGCGGGCGAGGCGGGCGGCCTGATTGGCTCCCGGCGGCCCGCCTCTCGCCCTCATTGGCCTGGCAAAATGAGGGGCGGGGCTGCTGTGACGTGGCAGCCCCTGATTGGCCCTTGGACTTATAAATTCAGGCTGCGGGCGCAGAGGAACGCCATTGCGATTTTCGGCTCTCCCACCCTCCCTCCCTGGGAGTTGTTAGTCACAACTGGTGCGGGGGCGGCAGCATAGGCCTGGATCTGGGGTTAGGGGTTTCCAGGGCTCGATGGCTCTGGATCGGGAGTCTTCGTGACCCGGGTGTATGGAGCGTGCTGATGTGGCCAGTGCGGGGGCTACAGTCAGTTGACACCCGGTGACTAGAGTGCCTTGCAAATCGGTGGGTGGAGCACAGTTGCCCGACTGTGCTTTAGGGCGGGGCTTGGCACCTACGTCATCCCGATGCTTGGATATAAGCAACCATTCATTAGCCAACGGGGGTTTGGCTGATGCCCAGATTCAGACCTTATGCTTTGGGCCAACCCTATTGTTCATGTTGGAATTAATAAAGTTGTGGCCATGTTCACTCCAAACTTGTGTAGACGTGTTTTTTATGGCAGCTGACCTGCGAGGCAATAATATATTCTGAGATTGTGGGCTAAGCTATTGATTCAGAGTCAGTATGCTCTATCAAAACCAGCTTTACATAAGTTCTGTATAACACCTTGTACTTTACTGCCTTGGACACCATCTATTCAAGTCACTCAAGAAAACTGTAGGTAGTTATTACCAATTATTCTGGTTTGCCTTGATTTAAATGAGAGAAAATTTGAATATTTTTAAATGCAATTAGAAGAACTGAAGGCAGTTACAAAACCTTTATATAAAAAATATGAATTCATAAAAAAAATTTCTGAAAAATGCTCTAATTTCTTCAGTTTTGTGGATCTAACACAAATCTGCAGCTTAGCACTTATTTGAAGAAATTCTTCTATATACCTTGTTGTAGAACTTTCTGGATATACAAATACAGAACCATGGTGATGCGTTAGGGACTGATCTGGGGCTTCAGATGGGATAGGTTGGGTGAGATGCCATCCCATGTTTTTTTGAGAAGACACAGCTGAGTTTTAACCTTCATGCTTTCCCCCTTTCCCATTTTTGAACCATAAATATTCATCCAAAACCATGCTATTTTCTGTTTCTCCTACCTTGGGCATTACTGCGAAATGTCATAATGAAGACTTTGACACAGTGAAAGCTGCATAGCCAGTGCTATGAAGGTTTTTTCTTTTTCTTTCTTTCTTTCTTTCTTGGTTATTCATTACTTGCTTAGTAAAGTAAGAGGTGCATAATCTCATAGTTGTTAACGAATGGGATACATAAAAGCAAAATATAAAATAGTCCTGCTCTTCTGCAATTCTTTCTTCCACAGTCCAACGTGGCAAACTGAAGAGCTCTTTTTCACATCAAGATGTAATAATCTGTAGTTAATAAAAATGACCCTAGACCAATTACAGCTGCCCTTGGTGATCTTTTCTCTATTGAGATGAATAAGTAGACTACAGGGAAACTTATGATCATTCACCAACATTTCAGTCTAGTCATCTGACTTTGAAAATTCTTTGCTAATTTGAACTCGCAAGTCAGAAGGTAAAGTGAAAGAGTCAAGAATTCTTGCTTAATCACATTTTAACATTTTCCAAGATCTAGGAGGTTATCATCATTCCTTTCAGTTTAAAAAAAAGTCCTTTATCAAAGCCAGAGTAATATGCCCTTACCACTACAGCTGATTGGGTTTATTTTCAGAGTCAAGAGAATGTTATCATCTTTCAGATGTTCCTAACTGGGGAATATAGATTATTCTTTGCACTTATGTATGCATTGATTTGCAAATGAGATAACTGCTTTTCATTATTGTTTGGGTCTGTACATATATTTGGTCATATCAGCTCAAATGAAGTACAAAACTGTTGTTTTTTTTGTTTGGAAAATCAAAGGAAAAATAATCAAGACCTTTCTTAAAGGATATCTACAAAGAGGCAATAATTATATGGAAAACCTTACTTATCCACCTTTATTTATTTGTGTGTCTGAGGCTGCATCCACACTACAGAAATAATACAGTTTGACACCACTGTAACTGTCACAGCTCAATGGGAAGTGTAATTTTGCAAGATGTTTAGCCTTCTCTGACAGAGTGGTCAGGCTCCACAATAAGCTACAATTCCCAGGGTTCCATAGCATTGAGCCATGACAGTTAAAGTGGTGCCAAACTGGATTATTTCTGCAGTATGGATGGAGCCTGAAACTCTTCAGTTTGGATGACAGCAATGATACTGACAAATCAGCCAATTTTTAAAACAACCACTTCTGAATAATACACCATTTAATAAATTGAAGACCATGGCTGGCCCAGAATTTACTTGCATCAATATCCTTCTTAGCAAATATCAAACTAAAAAGCTCTCTGAATAGAAGTATACATATTTGCATAAGAGCCTGAACCTCTTAGATCTATGTTTGAGGGTCAGAAACAGAACCTAAAATTACTATCTGTTTTTTGTTTGATTGAATGTATAGCTGATGAATGCTTATGCTTAGATGCTGTTAATCCTGTGATCACCCTTGAATTCCACTGTAACCTGCCTTGAATCCCATTGTGGACAAAGGTGGGATATAAATCCTGGAAATAAATAAATAAATATGCTATGACACTTCTAATTGGCTGAGCATTGATGTGTGGCTGTGATGGACTATTCTCTTATATTGCTGTCTAGATAGATTCAAAGGTCAACTCAGGCTGATTCTTGCGAGATGCCATTCTTTTGGTTAGTATAAAACTAATCTGAAGGTGAATTAGATTAGGATTCAGTTACACTTAGAGTTAACCCACCACGATCAACAGGACTTATAATAAGTTAGGCAAATCTGAACCCAATTCATTGAATATACAGGGTAGATAGGTTCAGAGCAAGAGTGGCAGATATTAAGAAAGTCTAGAGACACTGAAGAAAATCACTTAATTTTGAGAGCAAGTTGGCTCAAGCTATCAGGAGTTGTAGTTGAACAACATCCATAGAACACCCCAATTCTCAGCTCTGGCCTAAGGATTAATGTCCAGAAAGAGGTTGTAGTATATTCCCTAGCTAGATAATTAGGTGAAAACATGTGGAAATGGGATAATTACAGTTATCTGTTTAATCCTGTTTTTGGTCACAATCTGATAAAAATACCAGTCTATGTGGGTGGATACATATGGGTCTTAGCATTAAGGAAATTATATGCATTTGTAATAGGACATCTCTGTGAGTGGAATACTATTCCTTTATAATAAAGGAAAGGAATGACTCTGATCATAATTTTTTGGAATATGCTCATCCAAAATCAGGTATCATTTTCCTCCTATACTTCCAAAGGTAATATGCCAATATTTTCTCTGTCATTATGGAATATTATACTTTTGATATAATATCATATATTATATCTACATATAAAAGCCAGATTCAGACAAGCTTTTATATCCATATGTTTGATGTGCTAATTTTGAAATTCCTTTATTTGATCGTAGTACAATGCACACTACTCCAATTTGTCATTGATGAGGTGGGAAGTCCATGAAACAGGCAAAAATTTCTTTGTTATTTGGGATCCCAGAGGACACAGGATGTACCCTGAGTTGTAGCACAAATGCCTGTTTGTGAGATAAATGATAATTACTTATCAATACAAGGGAAAAGAGCTTTATCATGTCAAGAACAAGTGTTTGTCAAGGTGTACACTTAGGAAATATAAAGTTATACACATTTGATTTTGTGCAATGTCAAACTCAAAAGATAAATGCAAGGAAAAGAGAGCAAACCAAGGTGATTTCAAGAATGGTTGGCTTTCTGTATAAGGGGATATGGCTATTTTTTTATTAAAAAAAGATATATAAATTTAAGGAAAGAGAACTTTATAAGAAATGCATCATGTTCTTTGTTGTTCATTTTTTTATGCCTTCAAATAGTTTCTGACTTATGGAGACCCTAAGATGAACCAATCAAGGGGTTTTCTTGGCAAGATTTGTTCAGAAGGAGTTTACCGTTGCCTTCCTCTGGGACTGAGAGACTGTGACTTGCCCAAGGTCACTCAGCAGGCTTCCATGGTTCAAAAACTGGTCTCCCAGAGTCTTAGTCCATTAGTCAAACCACTATATCATGTTGGCTCTCATACCATGATTCACCAAACTTGATTTTTCTAATAATCTCCCAGGTTGGAATAGGTCTGTTAGTCTAATTCAGTGCAAAAATAAGTAATTGTATTATGGCCCTCATTCTGAACTGGACCTTGCTGCACTACCAGAAATGGCATCAGATGCACTGATAGAGTACAGAAGCTCCTGTTACCAATCATCATCATACATGCTCCTCCACTGGGAGTGTGAAGCAATAGAAACAAAAGTAATAGAAGGCACCAGCATTTTTGATATTCCTCAGTACCAAAATATTCTACCATGTTTTTTTTTTCTTTTTGCGGTAAGAGCACTCCAGTTAGTCCTGAAGTCTACCATTGCCATAAACACTGGATGCTTCCAGTAGCCAAATATATTTAGCATAGGGATATCACAGGGACTCCATGGTAGGAATGGCAAAATGAGTCCAGTTTGAATTGCTCTAGACCAAAGGTTGGAACAAGAAATATACTGCCATTCTGAAGTCATCCATAACTGTGCAGAACAATACTCTGGAATACACTGCTGAGTTATGAATAACTTCAGCACATCTATGTATTCCTTCCATTTAAACTTATCTTTCCAAGTTACTGACTTCCAAAGGTCTTGAATTAAAATAAATATGGGGGTCAATATTCATGAAAGTTAGAAAAAGATTTGAGTCTTACAACTCACTAATTTTTTTATTATCTCCTCATCCTGGTGAAATATATTGCATTCAGACACCAGTCTTTTAGAGTCTTATGGAAAAGCTTACTAGGTGTTCTATTCACTGGCCAGTATCACCTGCCAATGAATTCATGCTGTCTTTGTGTACTGAGTGGACAAAATTATCATTATACATTTGGACAAAAATTATCCACCTAATGTTACTTCAAAACTAAATTAGGAATTATAACTACAACACAAGATAACTGAGTGCAAACTATGTTTGCACTTTGAACTCATTTTGGAGCAAACTGAGGACAAATTGGAGAAGTAGGAAAATGAGAGAGAGAGAGAGAGAGAAAAGTGACATTTTAAAAGCAGCTAAAAAGTGGAATGACAGAGGATTGATCAGAACTGTTCCTGCCAAATTGAGACAGTTGTAGGGAATGTGACAACTATACTCCATGACAAGAAGTGCCGAGTTCCTTATAACTATTTCATGCAGACCTTCACCAGGGGCCCATTCACACTACACCATTATAGCACCATGATTCCACTTTAATTGTGATGGTTCCATCTTATGGAATCCTGGGATTTGCAATTTATGGAAGGACATTTAGAATTTTCAGTCAGATAACTCCAGTTCTTCAAGAAACACTAAATCCTGGGATACTATAGGATGTTGCCATGACAGTTAAAGTGGAATACAGTCAGCCCTCCAAACCCATGGTTTCTTGATTCGTGGATTCAAGCATCCATGACTTGAAATATATTCAGAAAATATGTAAATTCCAAAAAGCAAACCTTGATTTTACCTTTTTATGGAAGAGTTGTCGTTTTACTTTTCAGTGTATTTAATGGAACTTGAGCATTCATGGATTTTGGTATCCACAGGAGGTCCTGGATCCAAACTCCAGCAGTTACCAAGAGCCCACTGTAATAGTGCTATAATTGTGTAATATGAATGGGCCTGAATAGGTTTATGAGCAATACAATTTGAAGGGAGAAGATCTAAAAACCAGCATTTCTAATAAGCATATAAACACTCCAGGACCATCCTGTGGCATAAAAATGTGCATGTCATCATTCTGCATCTGGCTATAGGGATGCTTCTCCAAATCCAACACACACCCCCTCCCCGCCACATACACACACTGAATGGACATGGGACGGAGGCTATCACAGTGAAACATTGAATCCTGGAGAAAGAGAGGGGAACTATAGCATAACGTTTGCACTACTTTCAGGGATGAAGGATCTTGACCTTTGTCCATTAAACTTTCAAAGCATTTCTTTTCTTTCCCCCGGGATCCCTTACATTCTACAGACTGTGACTGGTTGATAGCACCAGTCAGACAAACAGATCTACCTCCTCTGTTGGTTTGTTTGTCTTGGGACATTCTGAGAAGCCCCTGAAGAGTTATGGGCAGAAAATTCTCCTCTGGACCCAACACAATTGTCCACCCCCCTGGTCTTGAGGAAAATCACCAATTACCATTCCTGAAGGCTTCTATGAACAGCAGTTCTCATTTGTGATCAAATTTTTGGAAGCCATGCAAAATGGCTTTAGTGGCCTGCACATGACCCAGTGGCTCCCATGATTTGCACATCTGCTTTTAAGACTAACCTATTTTGTTTACCACAAGCATTCATAGATTGCAGCCTATTTTGTTAGATAATGTGATTCCTATTCATTTGGTGTGAACATATGAGAGGGCCTTCCTGGTCTTCGGATGTCTTTAAACAGAGGCTGGATGTTCATCTGTTGGGTGCTTTAATGGTGTGTTCCTACATAGCAGGGGGTTGGACTGGATGGCCTTTTAGGCCTCTTACAGCTCTGTGATTCCATGATTCTATGGTTCTATGAAGGTAGCTTGGGTCTCTCTCTGTTTTTCTTCTAACAACAGGGAAAAATCTTTCCCTTTAGACAGGCGTTTTGTCATTAGCAGGTCGTTGAAGGTTTGGGTTCTTTTTTGGGGGTGTTGTAGGTCTAATCCTTTCATGATATTTTATGTTTTAAATATTTTAGACTGTTTTGATTCAGTGCTATCTTAAATATGATAATTTAATAATAATAATAATAATAATAATAATAATAGATTCTGTATTCTGTTATAGACCCTCAACAGACTGATGAAAAACACCGGTATTGGGGCAGAGTGGGGGCATGGCGACCACACACCAGTCTCCTTGACTCCGGACTCACATCTGCATCACACTGTGCTCCTCACCACACGGCAGGCGGTGTCACACCATGTCTTTGGTGCAGCGTGTAGATGCACTGTGCCAAAGAGCTGTGGAAAAGCCATGGCAGCAGCAAAAATTGTGCCTTTTCCACAGCGCAAAAAAGAGCTGCCTTTTGCAGCTTCTTTTTGTTCTGGGTTGGGGGTGTGGTATGTGGTTTCCTCCTCCCCAACCCAGTGCTTCCAGGAGTGATAAAGATGGCTGTTAGGGGCCATCTGCTGAGTTCCTTAATCTGTGCTGCTAGATGACTTGGGTCCTGTCTTGAAAGATAGGTAGACTATACAGTTAATGTATTGTAATTAATTAAGGCAATTCTATGTGTGTTGAGTTAGGGAAAGGATTCATTGAAACCATCCAGACTTCCTTCAGATATGTGTAAGACTGGGTTATAAAACTATAGCCCAAATCTTGTTTTCCCTGAATATAGTAGACCCATTAAATCAGTGGGATTTACCTGTATACTAACTCACCATTCAACAATTGAGTCAAAGAGTTTACTCTAGTTGGTATTAAGAAGATATTAAAAGAACTGGCAAATGTAATATCGGAACCAATGGCAATCATCAGCCCTGGTGGCGCAGTGGTTAAATGCCTGTACTGCAGCCACTCACTCAAAACCATAAGGTGGCGAGTTCAAGACCAGCAAAGGGCTGAAGCTTGACTCAGGCTTGCATCCTTCCGAGGTCGCTAAAATGAGTACCCAGATTGTTGGGGGGCAAATAGCTTACAATTGTAAACCGCTTAGACACTCCTTAAGGGTATGAAGCGGTATATAAATGAAGCTGTTTGTTTTGTTTGTCATCTTTGAGAACTCCTGGAGAACAGGAGAAGTCCCTGCAGACTGGAGGAGGGCAAATGTTGTCCCAATCTTCAAAAAGGGGAAAAAAGAGGATCCCAACAATTATCGTCTGGTTAGTCTGACATCAATACCAGGAAAGATTCTAGAGCAGATCATTAAGCAGAGAGTCTGTGAATATCTGGAAGATAATTCCATAATCACAAAAAGCCAACATGGGTTTCAGAGAAACAAGTCATGCCAGACAAATCTGATCTCTTTTTTTGATAAAATTACCAGCTTGGTAGATGAAGGGAATGCTGTGGATATAGTATATCTTGACTTCAGTAAGGCCTTTGACAAGGTTCCCCATGACATCCTTGCAAACAAGCTTGTAAAATGTGGACTAGACAAGGTAACCGTTACATGGATTTGTAACTGGTTGACTGACCGAACCCAAAGGGTGCTCAACAATGGTTCCTTTTCATCCTGGAAAGAAGTGACCAGGGGGGTCCCACAGGGTTCTGTCCTGGGCCCAGTGCTATTCAACATCTTTATTAATGACTTGGATGACAGTATTGAGAGCCTAGTTATCAAATTTGCAGATGACACCAAATTGGGAGGAGTAGCTAATACCCCAAAGGACAGGATCAAAATTCAAAATGACCTGAATAGACTAGAAAGCTGGGCCAAAGCTAACAAAATGAAATTTAACACAGAGAAATGTAAGGTCCTACACGTAGGGCGGAAAAATGAAATGCACAAATATAGGATGGGGGACACCTGGCTGAATGAGACAACATGTGAAAGGGATCTAGGAGTCCAAGTAGACCACAAGTTGAACATGAGTCAACAGTGTGATGCAGCAGCTAAAAAGGCCAATGCAATTTTAGGTTGCATCAATAGAAGTATAGTGTCTAGATCAAGGGAAGTAATAGTGCCACTCTATTCTGCATTGGTCAGGCCCCACCTGGAATACTGTGTCCAGTTCTGGGCACCACAATTCAAAAAGGATGTGGAGAAACTGGAGCGGGTCCAAAGGAGGGCGACTAAAATGGTGAAGGGTCTGGAGACCTTGCCCTATGAAGAACGCCTTAGGGAGCTGGGAATGTTTAGCCTGGAGAAGAGAAGGTTAAGAGGTGATATGATCGCCCTGTTTAAATACTTGAAGGGATGTCACATTGAGGAGGGAGCAAGCTTGTTTTCTGCTGCTCCAGAGAACAGAACTCGGAACAATGGATGCAAACTGCAGGAAAAAAGATTCCACCTCAACATTAGGAGGAACTTCCTGACAGTAAGAGCTGTTCGACAGTGGAACACACTCCCTTGGAGGATGGTGGAGTCTCCTTCCTTGGAGGTTAAGCAGAGGCTGGATGGCCATCTGTCGGGTATGCTTTGATTGGGAGTTCCTGCACGGCAGGGGGTTGGACTGGATGGCCCTTGTGGTCTCTTCCAACTCTAAATTTCTATGATTCTATGATTCTAAGATTTCAACCTATGTTAATGTCAAGCAGATCAGCTGAGTTTGTCTTGTCACATGTGCACACTCTTTGGGCATGGGACAAAATTCTAATAAGGTACTACAAACATAAATAGAAAAGCAACATGTATACTACAAGCAATGTGCTATAGATATATCAACAGTAAACCTTGGCACATTTTAAATGTGGTTCAATATACAATTGGATTGTGTTTTAAGAATCCTACCACATTTGGCTCCTTAATTGAGATATTTAAGGTGGGATCTGAAGGTATTTTTGAGCTTATACTGTTTGGACTGAAGATTTTAAATAACTCTGAAAATTTCTTATTTTGACTTCTTAATTTTATCCATCTGTTTCTCTTTTAGAGCCAGGCACTTTTAGACAAAGGGTGGCAGGAATGGAGGGATAAAAGGGAGTAATATTATTGAGCTTAAAAGAAACCTCTGTCCATCTGTCCACCCATCTGCGAATAAACTGTAATTATTAATATTATGTATGATGTCATGCATTATTTGGCAAGAGTGTGAGACATCAGGGAATACTCTAGAGTAAGTCAGTACAGTGCAAAATAAGGTACACAAAAGTCAAATTACGTATATAGTTTGGGAAAAATCCGCTTAGTGGCTCCCACACTTCTCTTGCCAAACCACTCTCCCTGGAAGGAGAACAGCATAATGGGCTTTCACATAATCTTCCAATGAGGTCAGGTTGATTCTTGTTCAAAGGAGAACCAAGCACAAAAGTACTTTACATTAGAAAACACAGCACCAGCAGCACACCTGAGGGCTTCAGAACTCCAGGAATGCCATCAATAAACCTAACGGATCCCCATTTTAGGAGGTTTTATCTTTCAGAATTGCATAGATCTGAGCAAAGAACACACAGAGACTTTTAGGTTAGGGTTTTGTATTAAATAAATTCTTGTTGAATTAACACAGACCATGCCATTGTCTTGATAATTTAAGTATAATGTTAAGCTAACCAATTGATCTTTGTATATTTCATTAGTTACACTGCCCTCCCATTGAAAGAAAAATAGCAATCATAGTAATTAAATATTGTATTAACAACACATTGAATGATAAAACCACTGAAGTCACCACAAAACAATTTTAAGCAATAAAAACATTTTAATCAGTAATAAATAAAGACTAAAGTGGTTTAAAATGCAACACTGAAATGTTGTGTCTTAACACCGTTGCTGAAACCAGAGTGTGGAAACTGATCACTGCTCTGACAAAAGTGCTTTTCACAAATCTGGAAGTGACACAGAAGAAAGCCCTTTCTTCTGTGTCTATCCAAGCATCCTCTCCAGGCAATGTTATGCTTAGAAGGGCTCCTTCTGAAGATCTTAATAACTGGATAGATTCATAACAAAAATAGATAATGAGGCTGCAACCCTTCTATCTTGATATGATGAAGAGTTTAATTGCAACCACAAAATGATTACCACTTGGAATAAATATACTAGAAATAAATACTGAAATATTTTGAAAATCCATTAAATTTTGGTCCATTGTCATATATTTTTTTTCTTCATAATTTTTAAGGTACCTAATAATGAATGCCACGAATGCTGGCAGGAAAAGAGGGAATGCTACCATCATCCACCTAGTGCAGTATATGATACACATACAGTGGTCCCCCGGGTTACGAAAGTAATCCGTTCCGGCATCACTTTCATAACCCGGAAATCTTCGTAACCCAGGGGACCGCTTTATTTGTAGCGCCGTGCGGCAAATTTAAAGGGCCGGCACTTTTTATTTTCGCAACCCGGGGTTTTTTTCGGAGACCGGGGCCGTTTTTCCGGCCCCGGCTCTTTCGGATCCCAGGGATTTCGTTGGCTGGGGGATTCATAACCTGGGGGACCACTGTACTTAGAACATCATTGAGTTCAGTTTATGAAGTTTTCACATTTTGAAATAACTATTATATTTGTCAGGATCTAAAAGCATCATGTTACCACTCTTATAGCGCTGCTATTCCACTTTTACTGCTCTGGCAGCCTCCTGTTGCATTCTGAGGTTTGTAGTTCAGTGAGGCCTAAGAGCAAACTGGCTGAGAATTCTAAATGTTCTTCTTTATACTACAAATCCCAAAATGCAAGGAGGCAGTCAGAGTTGTTAAAGTGGAATAGCAGTGCTATAAGAGTGCAGTGTGATAATCTAGAAAGGATGATGCATCTTAATGCAGCCTATTATAGCTCCATTTTATTTGAATCAGTATTTGGAGTTTATTTGTGTGTTCTGTACTTTTTGTGTGCTTTATTTTGCCCAGCATATTATATACTTTGGATTTCTCTAATGATAGTGATCCTACCATGGGGTTATGAATTACTCTTCCTATTTTCAATGGTTTCCTCATTTTTACTTTAAACTAGAGCAGTGCAAAACTTCTGTATGTGCACCCAGAAAGTAGAAGTGAGTGAGATGGTTCTATTCTTCTCAGGGGGAGTCAGTGTTGGGAAATGAAGCAACATTAGTGGTTCTCTCAATCAGAGTAATTAATTGGGAGGGCAGAACCAGAGCAACAACCGGTCCCATGTTGACAATTCCAAACACACAAACACAGTCTAGTAGGGGAAAAAAAAAAATCTTAGGTTCAAAACAGACAGCCCTAAAGGGGTGGTGTCACACTGTGTGCTGGATTGGGGCCACAGCAACCGCATGCTGTGGTCCCGATCCGGCAGGCAGGCTTCATGTTAAATGGATGGGTACCATGTAGCCCTTCAGGTGTGGCTGGACTGCAGCTTCCAGCATATCTTGTTATTTGTCATGCTGGCTAGGATTGCTGAGATTTGCAGTTCAACAACATCTGGAAGTAGATGTAATTCTTATTCCTGGTTTAAAATTTTTAAAAGTTGACCCTCTTCAAGACAAACAAACAAAACAAAAACAAAAACAAATCCTACGATAACCCTTGGTTACCAAGAAGTGTGCAAAGTAAACTGGAACCTTTCTACAGAAAACATTGCGAAATGCATCTGCTTTCCCCCACTTTTGGGGGGAATTTCCTGCTTTCTCTCCCTTCCACATTACCAGCTGTAAAAAAAAAACTAAATGATTTGGCCAATCTCTACCTTATCTCTTGAACCCCCTATTGCATCTATTTTGCAGTCCCATAAAAGATTGCCTTCCCCCACAAGGAAAGAACTCATAGCTCAGCAACCTTCAGGGTTGTCATTCTTTGGGGGGGGGGATTGGGAGGATCAGCGGCACCGTGTTCTGGTGGTTCCGGTCCTTTCTCTCCGGTAGATCCCAAAGGGCGAGGCTCGGGGACAGTTGCTCTTCTAAGATCGAGCTTAATTGTGGCGTCCCACAGGGCGCCATCCTGTCCTTGATGCTGTTTAACATCTATATGAAGCCGCTTGGCAAGATCATTTGGAGGCATGGAAGTCGGTGTTTTCAGTACGCTGATGACACTCAGATATATTTCTCCATGACAAGATCGTCTGCTCAGACCTCAGATGGCATCTCTCCTCTCAACTCCTGCCTTGCGGTGGTAATGGATTGGATGAGGGAAAACAAATTGAAGCTCAATCCAAGCAAAACGGAGGTAGTCACAGGCCCGAAACCGGGTTTGGGAATACAATCTCCAGTTCTTGATGGAGTCACACTCTCCTCTAAGGACTGTGTTCGTAGTCTGGAGGTCCTCCTAGACTCGTCACTTCACATGACTAGTCAGGTGAATGCGACGGTCAGGAGTGCCTATTACCAGCTTCGGCTGATCCACAAGCTGCACCCTTTCCTGGAGATGAGGGATCTGGAAACTGTGATACATGCTCTGGTAACCTCACGATTGGACTTCTGTAATGCACTCTACATGGGGCTACCCCTGTGCTTAACTCGGAAACTACAACTGGTTCAGAATATGGCAGCCAGACTTATTACAGGTACATCTAGGAGAGCACATGACACCTGTGCTAAAATCTCTCCACTGGCTGCTGATCAGTTTCTGGGCACAGTACAAGGTGTTGGTTTTAACCTATAAAACCCTACATGGCTCAGGTCCATCATATCTAAGGGACTTCCTCTCCCAGTATGGACACCCCCACACGCTTCGGTCCTCTGGGAGGAGTCTCTTACAGCCCATGAAGACTAGGCTGACACAGACCTCCCAGAGGGCCTTCTTAGCGGTCGCCCCCAAACTTTGGAATGACCTGCCGGATGAGTTGCATCTCATTCCATCCACCGTAGCTTTAAGAAAGCCTTGAAGACGCATCTCTTCCGGCAGGCCTTCCCAGAAAATGCTTAATGCCACCTGGCTCCAAACCTTTCGCCAGTCCCTAATCCTCATCACCCGATACAGCTCAAGGAACTTTTAGTTTGTTATTGTTGACTATCCTCTATTTGCACTATGTTTTAACTTTTTGTTGGTTTAATTCTTTTTTAAGTGAGGGATGTGGGAATGGGATTGGATATTTTAATGGTCTTGTTTTTCTTTTTATCTTGTACTCCGCCCAGATTGCTCGCTCAGAGGGGTGGGTAAGAAATAATAATAATAATAATAATAATAATAATAATAAATGTCATCCACCATTTCAAAATTCATAAATAGACAATTTTGAGGGAGGCAAGGAGGCGCATATAGATACTGGAAGTGATTATGGAGATTATTACACAAGTGCTATTTGCACTTTAATAGCACTATGCTAACATTATTTAGCAAGAATGATACAATGACAAAATTGCAATATTTACTTTCACATGGTGTTGCAATAATGGAGCATTAACAGTTCACAAATGGTAAAATAGCACTTTTACATTCTGCACTTCAAAAGAAGGGGTTGTGATCAGAGAGAAAAAAAATGGGTAACCTCTTGCCGCTAAGGAGCTTTCCTGTGACTCACAAGTGTAACACAAGAAATGATTTTGCTGAACGGTACACTGAGGAACTCAGAGATTCGATTTATTTCTTTAATGACAAATTCTCAACGGTGCTACTGAAATGTGATTGCCTTTTACACATTCGCGATAGCACTAATGAAAGGCTATTGGTAAGCCATTAACTCTTTTTTGTCGTTAATGAGAAGTTGCACTAGCATGATGCTTCTATGATGGGACAAGTATGGTGCATCACGACGTCGTGTGAAAATCTTCCTGTGATTGTGCAAAGACAATGAGAGCATAGTGCCTTTCTCTCTCCTATGGGAGGCAATGAGTTAAGAAAGAATATTTAAGCATTACCCATGAAATAGTCCAAAATTGGGAGTTGAGGGTGGATGTATAGCCTGAGATACAATTGCTGAAGCTTTCATTTCAGAATTACAGGCTCCATGGTTCTTAAAGCCATGTGGAGAAAGGTAAACCTTTTCAGAGAAACTGCAGATAAAAATAAAAAAATCAAACACATATTAGACAGATGGAAAAGGATGAAGGAGACATGGGAATAATAAAGTGAATTATCTAAGATGATGTCATTTTTTGCTGCTGAGAGAAGTTGTTTTGTCTTAAAAAATATTGGCTGCTTTATTTCATATTATCGTTTGATCACAATAAGATGTCATATAAGGAAGACTCATTTGGCTCTGGATTGCTTCTGTTGTACTCAGTGCTACCTTTGTGAAATAAATACCCATGTCAGTGGTGAGTCTAATATAAAATCAAGCAATTTATGCAGGCATTTGCATTCACTTTCTTGGAAATGAAAGCAAGAGTTTTAAAAAGTTAACTTGTGAGGATTCCCAGAATGCTCTAATCAGCATGGCTTACAGACATAGTTTGATGGGTTCTGCCAGCTGCAGCCTTCAAAAGTAACTTTTTCAAGCTCAGCTGAAAAGAAATATGTGTCACGTGACCTTGTGGTCAAATCATAGGGCAACAGAAAATGTGTAACTTTGAGCACAGAAATAAAGGGTGTGTGTGTCTTTTATTGGTATTTCCACACATTTGAGCTTAATGCAATTGTTGTGCATTTTTATATTGCCAGTTCTATGCTAAACAATCTCAGTACAGGCCTGTCCTTTGACATTTATCTAAATTGTTATATATATATATATATATATATATATATATAATCTATGCTAGTTCAAAGGAATACGGTCACAATAAGGTTACTGCTACCTTGTTTATGTCCAGTTTAACACAGCTAAATATTGTAAGAGCAGTTACCAAATCTTGTAAGAGCAGTGCTGTGCCAAATTTAAAAATTTATTGTGCCAAATTTTATGCAAAAAAAAAAAAAAAGGAAAAAAGGAAAAAAGAAGAAGAAAAAGCCAGTGTAGGAGAAATGGAAGGATACACAAAAACAACTCCTCTGCTTATTTTTCTTGATTTTTTGGTGTGGCCATTTTTAACCATTGTTCTTTCCCTCTGTTTTTGAACCCATCTGTTGAAGTTTTGATACTGTATTTTTAAACCCTGACAGGTTTATCACATGATCCTAGCCTTCTGTGCATGGGCCAAAAAGCCCATACCCCCTTCTGTTGATATATCCTTTTTTAAAAAAGGTTTTTTTATTATAATATTCTTAAAATGTACAATACTTAACATATATAGACACCCAGCCATGTGATCATCTGCATACAAAATGCTGTAATTGGGGACTTATTTGCATTAGAAATTTGCATAGAAAAGTATTTTCTGAGTATAGGGATGTTCAACACATATTCTGCTGATTTTTTGTGCAACATAAACACATGTGTCCCTGAATTGCAAATCACCTCTGAACACTGTGTGATTTTCAGAGATGTTCTTGCAGTGGGAAGAAAATGGCTAAAATTACTTACCATTTTCTTCAAGAAGAAATTTATTGGAGAACTATATGCCTTCCTGAAACTAGGAAGTAGATACCACTGTCTGGGGGGGGGGGGGTTTTCAGTGTAGATTATATGAATTTTGCTCCCTCCAACTTTATATGATTCATACTCACTGAATAGAAGGAATGAG
Source organism: Urosaurus nigricauda (assembly GCA_034509955.1). Classification (NCBI taxonomy): domain Eukaryota; kingdom Metazoa; phylum Chordata; class Lepidosauria; order Squamata; family Phrynosomatidae; genus Urosaurus; species Urosaurus nigricauda. The sequence goes on along the minus strand of JAOEGL010000003.1, from coordinate 198,143,488 downwards.
ATCCTGAAATATTTCAAACAGTGCAACATGGATCTGAATCAGATGAGAGTTGCAACTCATATGTGTGAAAGAGAGTGAAAGTGTTCCTATCTTTCCCATCTCTCCAGTGCAATTCCTCTACTTCAGAAGCACAGGAACATAATGTTCAAATCCAGCCTGTCAGTTTGGCAAGCTGCAGTCCTCCAAATTTTTTGTTCTGTAATTCAGCCTTTTCCCTTATGGTTATGCAGCCTTAGTATCCAGCCAAACAACATTGTCCACTCCCCCCTCCCCACTTCAGGTCTAGGTGGACTAAAGGTCTAGGTACACATCTCAAACCTGGCATTTTCAAATCTTCAGATAAAAATCCAAGTCTCGGCTGCAAGATCTGGGCTTCCACAAGCTGGACTTTACACATGTTGGTTTTATTAGGGACCTGCTTTGAAACCAAAGCATGCCAAGTGGGCAGGGAGGACAGACACATGTATGGTCTTTCTCCATGACATGTGTATGGTTCAAATGAGGAAAACACCCCACCTGACCTTACCTGGCCCATTTTTGCTCTGCCTAAGGAACAAACTCATGTGGTAGTTCATCAGCTTCGCATCTAAAGGCAGATATTTTGACATGCAAATTTCAAACTGAGGAAGGACTGATAATGACTCAAAGCAGAGGTGAGAAGGGATCAAACTGTTGCTGCATTTCTTAGCAAAATCCCTCCTGTGATGATGGCTTTGAATTTTTGGGGGGTGGGGAACCCAGTCTGTATCAGAGGAGGGATTTTCGTCTGAACCATAGCAGGGGAAGAGAGCGATGAATTCCCTGTTCATGCCTATTCTAATCCCTTTAGTGATTAGACCCACACCACTGATTCAATTTTTATTATAAGAAACCTGCACCTTAAGTGCAAAGTTACCATCATATCTTGTTTGGCTCTTAGGAAACTTCTGACTGCTGTAAAGTGAATGGAACTAATGGGGAGTGAAAATATTTCTGTTTTAATGAATTGTAAGTCATCATAGGGTGTACCACCAAAGTGCCAGCAACACCAGTTGATTTTTGTAATACAGAAACCCTGTGTAGATACAGTGCTGCAACTAACAACAACATACCAGGGGGAAACCCCAGAAACTGTGGAGGTCAGCGGAAAGAGATACTGAATGAATAATAACAGCATAATGAAAGGGTTCTACCGACATTAATTAGAAGATACACACAACAGGGACTGAGATCTACACAATACTAATACCAGCATATGGAAGATAAATACTGAGGAAAAATTGTTCCCAACCTAACCACCCACCATCAGATGATTAGTCATTTCTGGAAGCATCAGGACATTGTTGCTTTGTAGGAAGGCATTGTTGATTAATCAGATGCAATGGGAGGCATTGTACATTATTGGTCTTACCAAACACAGGCATCTTCTGCAGTATGTTTGTTGGAAGACAATTCATTGCTAGTTAGAAATTTCTGAGACTTGTAGGAAGCCACCCCCTCCCTTCCACACACACAAAGCAGTAGTTTTGCAGAGCTTCTGTGTTACTCTTTAGGGTAAGGCTAATGAGCAGTGACTTTTATTAGAATGGTGTGCCTTAGTACCCACAGGGGTTGAAATCTTCATCAGACAGTTAGATCTCTCCCTCTGTGCAATCATTTTATAATAAATAATAAGGCATCTTAATGCAGTTTTGAAGCTAGGTAGTGGAGTCATTATTGGCATGCAGTTCAATTACATTTGCTTATAGAGATATTTGCAGTAAACTTGCTAGTTATGCATGCCCACATTTATTAAAGTCAATATGTGGAGTTTGTATGCAAATATGATTTTGTCTTTGAGATCAAAGCATTTCAGTTACACCAAGAACCCATTTATTTGGTTCCTGGTGGCTTATTGTAAACTGTAGCCCAACTAAAATGAAGCATGGACAATGACATTAAAAATGAAGATGCAAAAGCCAATTATAAATAGCAGTATCTGAGCTGTTCACAGATTTTAAGTGTGTATATTCAAATTATGGATTCATAAATATAAACTTAATGAAACCATATGCATTATTTTCACAGAAGGGCTAATAGGCCCACATCTGTAAGTAATATCATCATGTTTGTTTTTGTTTTCGGTTTGCCCTGCTGAATCTTTGGCCAAGCCTTCCCACCTTACTTGTTCTTGTTGGCATAAAGCAACCATGGCAAATACATTTACAGTCAGTGTTGCCAAACATAGAGGATTTGGAGATCAGTGGAATTTTAAAATCATTTACTACACTATACCTACACCTGCAATGAATCAGTATGGTTTGGGTGATGTTACTGCATTATATTAATTTTGGTAAGAATTCCCTGATTGTGCAAGTCTGACCATATAATGGCCAGGAGGATAAGCACAAATAAAAAAAGTTAAACAATGCCACCAGCCAAATGCCACCAGCCAAATGAGTGCCCAATGAAGCTAGGCTCTGGCCAGATTGGCAGAAATAAATCTGCCACCAGTCAGAAAGCCAGAATGAACAGATGTTTTACAATGTGCCTTTTAAATAAGCAGGACCTGAGCTTCCAGAACTCAAGGTACCCTAACCTAAAGTGATGAAAACTCCTCTGAGACCTGCTAGCAAAAAAAGAGCTGAAAACTGAAACCGCTCAAACTCCTTAGAAAAATTGGCATGTTGATTTGGCCACATTCCATTTGCACAATACTAGTCATAGATAGATCTTCCCTGCATTTATCTAACCCAACTATGTTAGTGTGTCTGCTACCTAAATATCCTAAAGGCATCAGATTTTCTCTTTACATAACTTTAGGTAGGAACTATAACAAGTTCAAGATCACATTGAGAAGTGTATATAAAGGTTCAATCCCATACTAGCATCTTTACAAGTATATGGCTGGTAAGGAAAAGGAAAATGGCAATAACATTTCCTGTGTGATTATGGGCTTTTGAGATTACTTGGAAGAGCAGCACAAACCCATGCTAAAATGTTCCCCATATTGCTGAAGCTATTGTTAGAAGGAAACATTAAACATTGTGGGGAACATTGTTTCAGGGTGCTTTATTGAGTAACCAATTCGGCAATAACATTTAGGTAGTTTTGTAGTCAAGGGTTTCTGGAATCTTTTATGAGTTCTGAATGTATGTATATCATTTTAAGATTTAGATAGGACAGTGCAGTCTCTCCTATGGTCTCTGTTGCTAAGACACCACTCCTTTAGATTATGTCTGTGGAACATGCCTGTATTTGCATTTGGTTTCAAAAGGACAAAAATCAGCATTGGATGATAGGGAATAAAATGCTCATGATTCAAATGGGCCATATGATGTTCTGGATTGCAGATGCTGCTGCTTGCCAGTTTTCTATAGTCCACAAAGAGTACAAACTAGTGGCAGGCTGACCCCAACATACTTCATGTGCTCTAAGATCAGTCTGCATTCGAACATCCCCTTCTGCTACCTGCACACTCTGAAAAGCAAAAGCGCCATATGGGATGGGTGAGGTGGAGTGTTTGTGCATGGTTACCATTCAAGAGAAACCACTTGCTTAGTATCCATGTGTTTAGCACGATGCCTCTATATGCAGGCTTTCACAAGCAAGCTGCTTGATTTACAGGGTTTTATTTTCTAGAGAAAAAAGGCCCTTTGTTATTTTGGTCATGCTAAACTTCAGTTTGCTTGAGGATTATTATGGAAGCAAAAGATAATGGTTAGAAAATTATCAGCAGCTGAAGTGAAAGTTTGTTTCATAGTTGAGCCTCTGTTTTGTCTGTCTTGGTGGGGTGGGGTGTGGGGTGGAGAGCTACGAGTTAATATTTTGAAAATACTTATTTTGCTTTTTATCTAATCTTCTGAAGCTAAACATCGATTTCTGAACCAAAATGTACTGTTACCGGTGCAAAATTATGTAGCACACTTCAACTGAATAAATGATCTGTGCAAAGCTAACCATGAATATCATATATCTGGAAACATGGCATCTAATAACAGACTGGGTTTTTGAGAACAGTTACTGATGCAGCAGCTGCAAGAAAGATATACAACACTGGAATAGAGAAAGGCACATCTTTATTATTGGATCTTGCAAACAAAATTGCGACAGTATAGAAAAAAATCTGTTCATATCAACATGTAAACTGCCATGAACCAGCAAGATAACATCACACACGCACACACACACACACACACACACAGTAAAACAAAACAAAAAGCCATGTCAACTGGCCTTCTGTAGTCGAGATTAATAACGTAGTGCCTAATGGCTAAAATAAGCAGTTAAAGCCATTTCATAGAAATTTGTTCCTGAAAGTGTTTGTTCAAAATGTATTTTATTTAATTCTACTTATCTCAGTCCCATCACAGAAAGCTTCATGCTCTGTTAATTGTCTGCACTGGAATATAAGCACTGGAATGCTGGACCAAATTGTAAAATACAACAATATTAAAACAAACATTTAAACTAGGCTGGGGAAACTTTGGTCCAAACAATTGGTCTTAGCTAGCATGACCAATGGTAAAAGATTTGGGAACTGTAGTCCATAACATCTGGAGGATGAAAGTTTGCCCACACTTTAAACTCTCAAGCTCTTCAATATAGTGCCTTTAGAGAATGTTTTGGAGTGCCAAAAGATATCAGAAAAGTAAATGTAGCTTATATCTTCTTGTTCAATCATTCCTAGGTACAGTCACCCCTTCCTTTTTTGTAGATTTGAGGTCTGCAGTCTTGAATATTCATGGAGGGGCCACACTCCTGCAGCACATCCTATGGGGCTTGAATACAGGCTTGTCTAGATCCCCCATGAAAATGGAGGGCCGACTGTATTGCCTCATTCTCCTCCAGTTCCTCCTTTGTTCCTCTGCTGTTTCTGTGTTGTATTTTAATGCCTTACAAAGCAGCACACAGGGACCTATATTTTCCTTTTATCATTGTACAATACCTGGGTGCTTCATACTCTCCAAAATTTCATGGATGAAAACTGAAACACATGTGGTGACACAATAGTGTGGTCAGGATGGCAAAAGTTACTAATGGGGAAAACACACACAATCTAGAAGTTGCAACAGTTTGCTTTTGCCCAGGCCTCCTGGAAAGTGCCAGTTCTCCTCTCCTCTCCTCTCCTCTCCTCTCCTCTCCTCTCCTCCCTGCTGAGTTGAATGCAAAGTATTTTTTCACTTTGAATTTAGTTTGCAGCAACTGGAGTATGCGGTGGACAAAGGGGGGAAACGATACAGGGAGAGAGAAACTGTTACGTTTTACAAACTGGTGAAAAGACAGAGGATTAATTACATTTGGAGGGTATGGTATTTAGTGGTCTTTTCAAAGAATATATATTTTAATTTTTACTGTGTGCTCCACTATGCAAATTAAGAAAAAGAAACCTTGACTGTTTAAACGTTGCCTTACACTGAGAAATGTCCATTGTCCTTTTGAATCAGTGTATATCAAACTCCTTCTATCCATTTGTGCTAATCTCCTGCACTACATAAGAAGAGGTGTGAATCTGTGGGCCACTATGAATTTTCCTAATGTATCAAAATTACAGTAACACCTGTGCTAAGTACCTTTGTGCTGATCTACAGTGAGGGCTCATGGTGTGTTCAGTTGCCCTCATTTCAGTATTGTCAACAAGCCACAGGTGTGCACCACATGAATAGATGAAAATGAGATTTGGCAGAATGTAGTGACAGTTCTGGGTCCATAATGTATTTGTTTTAAGACACAGATATGCATCTATTAACCATGTTGATGTTTAGTAGACTTGTTATGTATGTATTATAGCTGATCAGTATTTTGATTTACTAAGGCTAGCTTGTAGCAAGCAAGTATGATAATGGATAGGTTGTGTCAGCTCTTTCTTCCCTTAGGAGTAGTTACATAAATGTATTATACCACTTGTCGACTACTGATCAGTTTCTATCCTTCCTATTGTTTGCTGTCACAATATCACATGCTCACACCCCAATTTTAAATTTTAATTGTGTATTCATATGTGTAAATTATATATAAGCAGGTAAGTAACTACCCCAGTTTGCTTTTCCTAAGTCTGAAGAGACAGAGAGAGTGGAAGTAAAGCCACAATCCCTAGGCCATTCTGTCCACCTGAGAGAAATCATAAAATTGCATCCTTCTCTCAAGAAAAACTGGCACAGAACAATTCGCTGCCAGAGGGAAAAGACAAGATGGCCTCTCCATCCATACTGTGCTCCAAACCTGTCCCAGTCATCCTGGTTACTGCAAGCACTCTCCACTGCACCTGAGGGCACTAAGCAAGCTATGTAGCTCACATGGTTCTGTGATCCAATGTTTTATTGTTATTCTCTCTTCCTCTGTATATGATTCTTGAGGCACCTACCTCATTCTGCCTGCCTAATAACAGGGTAGGCCCTGTTTAGATTTTTCCAATATTAGCTAAATTATAATAAAAGCATTCAGCTTCATTTAATTATACTTGACTGAAACTTAAATACATTATTTTGGCTTTTGTGTGTAGAAATATTTCTGATCAGATGGTAAATGAATATAGTAACACGTGTATACACAATTCCTTTACATTATGAATTAGATTATGCAGTTCTGACACACTCAATCTTACCTGGTTCGGGGAGAGAAGTAGGGTGGGCCTGGTTAATACTAGAATGGGGGACCATCTGGGGGCATATCTGGGTGGGGCTGGAGAAGAATCCTCCAGAAACTTGGACAATCGCTGATTAGAGTCAGTATAAGGCACTTGCTGTGAAGGGAAGTTGCCAGTGAAAACCAAAACACAGGGTTGGAGGAAAGGCCACTACTTTATTCAACCAAACAGAACAGGGGTAGGGTTGGCCCCAAAGCTATCAATCTGATATCAATCAACCCCTGGTTGCTCAATGAACCAAATGACTTGGTCACGGCTGAGCTTTGGGATGACATAAGGACAAGAGAAAATGCCCTCTCAAAACATGCAACCAGTTGATTGCATGTTCGCAGCTGAGTCCCTAGTCAATGGCAGATGTTGAATATATGTGGCCCCTGCAATGGCCATACCACATGCCCTCAGAGCTCCCAGGTCCCAAAAGACTCTCGATCCAGTGCTATGCAGCCCTGGAAACTGCCCATAGTTAGACCTATGCAACCCCCCCCCCCCAAAAAAAAGTTGTGACAGTACAACACCCTGAACCAAGGGAGAGTGGGAGAGCTGAGCAAGAATGGCACCCAGGCAGGATTCCACATGGCCTTATATAGGTCTAACTACCAATCAGGAGCCAGGAAAAGGTATTCCTGCCAAGGAATAACTGGACTTTATTTATTAGTATGTTAGCTTGATTTTTATGCCACTTTAATCCTCAAGATAAAATTTGAGATGGTGTTGCAGTCCAACATCACTTCGAGGCTGGCATGTTCTCTGTTACATGTTTGAACCCTAAATTATTTTTCTCCCAGGAAACCATTTTCTGCAGGCTTACTGCCTTTGAATAATGCTAGTCTGTAAGTGCAGTACTCTCCCAAGAGATGTCCCTGCTGAGAGACAGAATAAAGCAGTTCAGGCATCAGATGCTGAATAGCATGTTAGGATAAGTTCAAAGGAACTTGCTGTGTTCCTGCACTTCCTAAATTGGCTTGCCACTTTCAGTTGTGGTGGAAGATGTCTCACCACCAGAATGGAAGTATCATTCAACTGTCTTTCTGGCAGCACTTGTTGAGGGAGCCCTGGTAGCAGGGTGGCTCAGTGGTTAAATGCCAGAACTGCAGCTACAATGTTGTGAGTTCAGATCCAGGGCTCCAAGGTTGACTCAGCCTTCCACTGTTTTGAAAGCTGGTAAAATGAGTACCCAGTTTGTTGTGGGCAATTGGCTTATGTATTGTAAACCACTTAGGGAGTGCTTAGTTCACATTAAGCAGTACAGAAATATAAATGCTATTGCTGTTGCTATTGTAGATGCAATGGGGCTGGGGTAAGTGGGCTACCATCTTGTATTCTGCCTCAGGTATCGAAAGATGGAGCCGTATGGTACCAGGCAATTAAAAGCAATTCAAGATTATTGTTTCTGTTTTTTTTTTTTAAATCTTCCTGGTGTTTCTTTACGAATGCAGGAATTTGGATTTGAATAATTTGCCTGTTGACATTTACTTCTTGTTGTGACAATATGTGCCCTGTAAACAACATACTGCAAGTTAGGAAAATCAAGATGTTTTGAATAAACAAATGCCCCACTGAGCCTTCAAGCTTTAGTAATTAACTGTATCAGAGAGAGTACTAATTATGAAGAATATTTCGGTAACCATGGAACAATTATTTCTTCTTCTTCTTCTTCTTTTGCACCCTCAAAATCAGCCAAAGGAGATATTTTAAAAGGAGTACTCTTTATCAGTATTTGTTTCAGGCATTCAAGTATCAGTTATAGGACTTGCATACTCACTGGAAATTTATCACCATTTTTAAAAACTGAACATGAAAGTAAATTCTAGCATCTGAATAGGAAAAGCCAAGTGTAATCTGTGAAGCATGCTGGCAATGAGACACCCATAGATCCCCAATAAGAATTCTCCTCTCCCATGAAATATTCCTTCAGACCCCAAATTTCTAGCATAGCAGTGAGTTAGACATTGAAAATTATTCATACCCTAGGACTCTTACATTTGCTGGGTTCACATTCTATTAGTAACTTTGCCTGCCACCTTGGTCTCCTAAATGACATTTGCATACACTGAACTGGTATTCTAATTTACTGCAATGTTAGACATTTGGGGACCAAAGACATTTTTTGTTTCAACGACAGACTACTTATTGTGGGTCAATTTGGTTGCACCCATAGCTAAACCCCTGGCCAATAATGATCAAGCAGATTGCAGGAGAGGTGGCTCTTGCCAAAAGTGTGAACTTCTCACTTGCAAAGGAGGCTGATCGTTGGGCAAGGGGTGGGCAAATTTAGGCTGACATCAGTGACAGATGGTGGAATACATGTCAGTGGGATGCAGAATCCACTGCAAGTTTTAGTTTGAATATTAAAAGAGTTATCCAAAGAACTAAACTCTATTGCCCATCTATATTAGGTTTAGCATCTTGGAGTGCTTCTTTAATTTCAAATTCAAACCCAGACCAGACTCACTACTCCACTTACACAGAGGGTACCAACTATCACTGGGTGTTAGGTTTCTTATCCTTTGATTGGTTAGTACTGGCTTGAGTGAAATTAACAGTTGAACCATAAACTGGTTCACTGTCAATGCCTGTCATCATTTAATGAAGCAGTAAATACAGAACAGCACAGGTAGGATTTTTGCATCATCAAATGTTAACTCAGACATTGATTTTCAGTGGCAAAACATTTGGCTAAGGTTTGCCACATTGAGTCAAATGAAACAGACAAATAGGTGATAGCTATCTCCTTTTATATAGGCCTTTATTTATGTGGTGTAAATACACTCCGCACAAATGTTTCAAATGGGCTTTACAGACCACCCAAAAAGGGTAGTCTGTAGCCAACCTTTTTTGCTACAGAATTTCACTGCAGCAGCTAGATGCTGTGGTGAACCTGCACTGCAGTTGTGGCACAATAAATAGAAAAGGCACCATGGGGTGCCTTTACTTCGCCACAACTGTGCAGCTCCATCTAGAAGCTGCACAGTTGCAACGGTGTCATTATGTATGCTGTCTAAATGGTGTTATGTAATGATGCAGGCGCCATTACGTGAGCTCTCTAACCCCAATCACAGCGTTAGGACACCTCTTCCTGCCCTTCTGTTTTGGGCCAAAGGTCATAATGCATAATTTCCTTTTAATTGTGGTTCAGTATAAAAATAGTCTTAAAGCTAAGGATCTTAACTCTAATAGTTTTATAATTTCTGTAGAATCCTTAGTGGGATAAGACACCACAGAAGAAGAAAGTGACCCAGGGAACTCTAATATGCACAGAATGTCTTGCAGTTAAGCTCATGTAAACTCAGTTCAGAGTAATGGATCATATTTATGAGTTCTAATAGGGATATGAGAAATCATTATCAACACAACAATATGGTGTTATTCAGAAGTGGGGGAAATTAACTCACAGTTCTTCTTTGTGCCTTCTAAAGCCCCCAGGCCCTCCTCCCCAAATTATATTTTTTAAAAGGTAAAACAGTGCTTGAAAATGCCCTAAAAGCTGCAAAATACAACAAAACATGGCAGTTTCTCCTTATGCACATCCCATTACCTTCCAAGCCATTCCAAAACCATTCTAAACGTGGACCAAATTGGTTGAAAACCACTTTAAGTGGTAAACTAGAGTCAGATTTCTAGGTACTTCTGGTTCTCATTTTCATTTTTCTGTTGATAATGGGGTAGTATAACCAACAATAAAGACACAGAATAAAAAATTGGCCTTTGTAGAGTTGTCCACCCCCAGTGTAATATAAGACTGATGAAAATGCTACGGTACTAATTTTGTGTCAGGACTACATCATGCCAAATTGAATGGCAGTCTCTACTGAAATTATTACTTTTTATTTTTTTAAATTTTTTGATCAGTTTAAACCCAAATCCTCTAATGATTCTTTGACTCACAAGCAATAACATCAAAAATATGATTGTTTTCCTGAGGACCAAAGACAGTTATGCTTAACTTTATTTATCAAATTTGGATGGGTGCATAAAACTCTATGCAATTCTTTTTTAAAATCCTCACTGTGACTGGTAGCTGAGACATGACACATTTGCCAATTTTGTAGCAGCATCATTTTCACAAAGTATGGCCCGGGTAAAAGACAGAAATCTATCAAACATTGTACAGATTAACTTATCACCTAGTTAAATGGGCTGTCAGTCTGGGATGACTGTGCTTGGCAGGGTGAATTCAAATGCATGTAAATTTCCCTGGTGGCTGACTAGCAAGTATGGTGGAACTGTCAAATGTTGACATGTGGAAATGCATTAACATTGTTTAAAATATATTTGAAGGGGGTAGCTTGTATTTTGATAACATCTTCACAGGCAAATGATTTGTCTAGGAGTTGAAATAATGACCACATCATTTATTCAGCAGGATTTTTAAATAAAAATAAAAATAGCAACTTGTCGGATATGTTTTGTCTTTGAGAGGAAGCCTCAAAATAATTAACAATTACCACATAAACTCATCAGAGTCCCAAGTGTCATCACTGTATAGAGTCAGTCTTCCGATAGCCTTGCTTGTCAGTTTCACTTGATCTTATAAAAAGTGATTAGAAACTTCAGAAGAGCCAATTACACACTCCATTGTGCTATGAACCTGTACTCCTCACCACCTCATCCATGAAAACACATGCTTTTTAAAAATCCATACCTACCTAGCATTTTTTTTTAAATAAAAGAGATTTCAATATTTAATTACAGTTTCTTCCCATATTATTTGGTTTTCCTGTGTCTTTTCCATTGGCTTGGAGATTAGTATGACTTCGGTTGTATGAATTCTTTCTTTCTTTTTAAAAAAAATCTCCTCCTCTTTAGCTTGTCAGAAGGAAAGCAGTCTGTTCTGCTCAGACATTTTATTGCTCCGAGTTATATACCTGTTACTTTGTTTTGAGTGGTCTTTAGGTTAAGCCAGAGATAAATTGTATGTTGGTAAGAGGTCATGTGACAGTAACAAGTGTCAACGAAGGTGGAAAATACAAAGATGGTCTGCAGCACATGACTCAAGCTTCTTTCTTGGTTCTGCAGGCTTCAGAGGTTAAAGGGTAGAGCTTAGCATGGTCTAAAAACAGCTGATCTCACAGTTCAGCAATCAACCATGAGGTCTGAGACATGAAAAGAATTACTTATGCTGTCAGGTTCCATTATTTACATGATCTTTCTATGGTTGAGCCTGCAATGTAGATGTGCAATTCAGCTAGAAAAATTGCATATTTACACAGATGGGTACTGGCATGTGACCAGGATTTAAGCAAAATGCATAGTGGGGGAGAGAGAAATCAAACAGAGGCAATGATATACAAGCACCATTTTAAAGCGGGGTAGGGCTGGGGCTATTATATTCATGAAAGTGCATGCATTCAAATTTTGATTGATTTCTGAAAACAAGTGAGTATAATCAGATGAAAGGCTTTCAGGCATACAGTGCTAGGATATGAACACTCATGTAGAGAAAGATCTACAGAGATCTTTGCAAAAGGATTACAAAGATCTATGTCATTCACAATGTGGGGCCAATTCTTTTATGTTCACCAATGAATTCACTGTTCACAGTTAATGAGGTGTCAAATGGTACATCACGGCTAATATACGTAGGGCCTTATTAGGCCCTTATTAATAAACAGCATGAGATATGGTGTGCCAGTGTGTTTGTCCCCAGTCATGTGTAAAGTATAAACAAAATGTGTCAAATTTTAAATGGAAGTGGGTTGTGAGGATAAGGTCTATAGAACACTTACTTTCCAACCATCTTTCTTCAATGCCCATTCCCACTGTCCAAGTTTCAATACCAGATGAAAATCTAGCAGGAGAAAAAAGTTACTGGGAAAGGTGATTTTTTAAGGAAGTAGGGTCTGGCAGGGAGAAGGATGAATATATTCTGTATTCTTTTGCTTTTAAAATAAAGCATGTTTCCCATTTGCAGGATTAACCTGATACATCAGAGATTTGGCAGTGACCGGGCACTAGTTGTATCTGTTTTTGGTGATTGTCATTCTTTCAGCTTGTCCTCTCAGAATGTAATTCTGACACAAACAGATGTTCAGTGTGCAAATAAGGGAGAGCTTTAGATTGGTCACACACTCATATGGAATAACTGAGGTCTTCTTTGAATAATGGATTGATAACATAGATTTTCATGGGACAGATCACAGGAGATTATACATTATCAATGTAGAGGCTTATACTATAACATTTCTGTAGATGTGTTTGCCATAGTACTAATGCATTTGTGGGTTTTCTTTTGTTTTTGTCACCCACCATGTCTTAATTTCTGCTGAAGATGTAATTTCAAATTGTCCACTGTGACTCACATATATAACTCAAAAGTATTACAAATATTGGGTGTTACAAAAACCTCAATCAAAACAATGACGTTTGTGGCATGACAATTTCCAGCCTAAATTCTGTACCTTAACTTTACAAACAGGTCATTACAGGGTGAATGACTTGTACTAATGCATGTCTGTCAAAGGACCATATGAGTGAAATAATGCACGAGAAGCCAGTACAGTATGTGCCATTTATTTTCAAAGACAATGTTTGCTGCTTAATAGCAACCAGGAACAACAACAACAATCCAGATGAACGATCTCCCAAACCTCAAATGATATTGACAAGAAAATCACAAAAATTTTTGCAGAAAGTCTAAAAAGTTCAGGGGAATTTAGTATACAACAGAATTCCCTTCTGTATCTGAAAGATCCAAGAAGCAAAAGCCAATGAGCGAACAGGGAGATGAATTCAGCAAGTGACATGTAATTTTTAATGTTTCTATAAAACTTTTTATTGTTATTCCTTTATCTGCTTTTGTTTACCCACTGTCCAACCTATACAACTTTTACAATTAAAATAAATGTAGGAATAAATATATAGGTTAGAGCTGAATTAAAAATAATAATTAAATGACTGTGTAAAAAACAAAACAAAACACATTGCTAAAATGCATATTTCAAAGTGTAAAATGACAGACATTTGGATATGGCTACAAAATGTCCCAGGACAAATATATTAAAAAGATATTTGAAGAACGTCTGAGGAACACCACTTGTTAAGATCTTGGAGAACCAATGACAACTAGTAATCTAGTATAAATATGCTTTTTAACTTTCATTCTATTCTAGTGCTGTCATATATATTTTCAAATCATAACCTATTTACTTACTGGAGTAAGAGCTGATAGTTTTAAAATGTCAAGGATGACAGTAGGATTTGTCACATCCTTCAACAAATTCAGAGATGAAAATTATCTGTTAAACAAATTTTAACAGTTACAGTTCCATCCCTTCTGCATTAATATAGAAATGTATTTTGAAATACAGTGTTCAAAATTCAGCCAACATATAGAAAGAACACCACACAACAGTAAAACCAAGATTGCTAATTAAGAGGAAAAGGCAGAAATGAAATTCACCAGTTAAAGATGTTATTAGGTTTGTATGAGGGCTGCAGAAGAATGTTCTCGAAACACTGTTGTGACGAGATGATGTTGTTTTTACTCTCCTTTCCTAGAATCCTTCTCAAAATAATCCAGCATTCTTGCTGACAGGGATATGGCTCAGGTCAACAGCTGTTCTTGAAAACAGTGAGCTAATATTCTCCTGAGACTGTTTGTAAATGTCCACAGAGCATTTGGAGCACTGGGCTGAAGTCTAAGTGACAATAACCTTCAGTACCGATAAAGATAATGACTACATTAAAGTTTCTGTAATGATGCTTAAGTGCACACAATAGACTCTTTCTTGAAAACAGAAGACAAGTGGACTGTGCCTGAACACCAAGTTGGGATGGACAAATCAGTCTTGATCTGTCAGTTTAATTTATTTTATTTTTTGCCTTTATTCAGTTGCAGACCCAGTGTGTTGCAGTGGTTTGAGTGCTGTACCATGACTTTAGAAACGAGAGTTCAGCTCCCCACCTCTTCGGGATGAAAAAATGTAAGAGAACAAAGAAGTTTGTGAAAAGAGACAGTGAGGAAAGAGATCAGCACAAATGTTCTCATAAGAAGACCATGAACGGATAACATGGTAAAAGCAAGTTGACCCATAATATGTTTCCCCTTAAAAGAGCAATGTAAATTAGCATCATTCTAATGTTCTTTAGGACAGACCTCCCAAGTGACATCATGAGATACTAGAGAATTTAACAAGTTGAGCAGGTACATAAAATCCATTATATTTGTTAGTGAACCCCTAGAAATTAAATTGGAAATCCCTTGGTATTTCACATACATAAACAAGACGTCTAGGGACTAGTTTTACTGAAGTGGAAAACAAGTATCTAGAGTGGTCTATTTGGGCCCTTAGTTTCTTTATATATGTAGATGCAACGAATAACTCTCACTTGTTGTCAGGACTGATATGTCCACCAGAGGCTAATGGTTTTAATTCTGTAGACACTTTCAATACTGTGTTTTTACAGATAGTTCTTTGTATCTTGCAAGTTATCTTCAGTCCCAGCATTGGGGGAAAGGCTGGGTGTGCACAATACAATACAGCAATACAATACAATGGTTTGATCAGGGAGATAAGATCACCATCTGATCTTCACAAACTTAAAACACAGGACATGTCTGAGTACAACCTAGATACAAGTTTGCCATCTCAACACAAACATTTAGCCCTATGCATTGCTGTTATAAGATCAAGCATGTGTCCATGTGTCCTCTGCTCAAATTTTCCCTTAGGAACACAGTGACCTAAACTCTATTGTCAGTTTCAACTTAAGTAGACCCACTGAATCAATGGAATTTTACTATGTGTTGAGTGTCCATGATTTAACAATGGATTAAATGTTTAATTTAGTTGGGTTAACCAGTAAAATTCAGGCTAGTGGATACAGCACCAGTGAAGCATACTGCTCAAATGTTGCTGTGAAATACACATATCGTGAGCGCAGACACCAGTGCAAAACATTAACCAGGGATATTAGTAATGAAGCATTCACCTCAGCATCTGGGGTTGATTCTTGGAAAGAGTCCTTCACCTTGAAGTGGCTTCTGTGGTTAAAATCTCTCCATTTTCCCCATGTGTGCTAGTCTCCAGTCCAAGGCTTGTCTCTGTAAACCACCTACACACACACACACACACTGGCTACAAAGCTTGTCCCTTTGTATAGGCCACCTTGGGAGCAGCAACCAAGCAGCTGGCTGAGCAGCAATCAAGAGACCTCTTGCCTGCACTATCCTTTGCTGGAGGGGTGGCATGGGTGAGAGGCTTCTTGGTTGCTGTTCATCCAACTTGCTCAGTTGCTACTCCCAGGGTGACCAGTTGCAAAGTGACCAAGGTTGGTTGTTTTGAATTTGTAGTAGAACAGTAGATCGAATATCAAGAAATATGTATGGTGGGTTGGTGGGTGGGTAGGTGCTAGGGTCATTGCCCAAGATGAAAGGGGACAGTAGATGGGAAAAGTTTGGGGACCATTTATTTAAACTCTGGATGCTGGTGTTCAGTAAATATTCTGTCCCCTCTAAAAATTTGCATTAGGGATAGGGCCCCATGGATGTAGGTCTTTTTTTAGATGGATATAGGGGCTACACAGACAGCAGCCTCCCCTTTTGCAACCAGATTAGGGCTGCAGCAACCACACACCATGACCCCGATCGGGCTGTTCCAGGGTGCAAAAAGGAGCTGCAAAAAGTGGCTCCTTTTTGCGCCCTGAAAAGGGTGTGATAGCCATGGCACCACAGGTTTGTGGCACTCCTTCAGCCTTTCTTTCTCTCTAATTGAACTTAAGAGAATTCTCCTACTTTCTAGGGCAGGAATGGACAACTTGAAAGGTGCTACAGGGCTACATTGTGCCCCTCTAAGGAGACCTTAATAGGTTGCCCTTGCATTAGAAAATTGAAAATCATTTTGTCCCTGAAGGCCTCCAACACTCTCTATGGAGTGTGGATGCGTTCTTACTATGTTTTTGCCCTCCCTGGACTGTTTTAGTTTTAGGAGATGTTTCTTTTTTTTTTATAACATGAAGTGACCTGAAATTCACCTCTGGTTCACTTCTTTTTTTTTTTAACAAAAGACTTCTCATGCGTAAAAAATAGCCAAGTTATGGTGCTCCTTTGGTGCAGTGTCCAGATGACATAGCACCAAAAGGAGCACCAGAAAGTGCCACTGCAACAGCAAAGGCACCTTTTCCCCCAATGCAAAAAGCGCCAATTAAAGGAGACATTAAAAGAACAATGGTGAGCGAAGCTGAGGAAAGGTGTTCAATTTTGCAGGACAATGAACCTGTTCACAGGGCTGGCAAGATGATGGATGCTTTGAATAATATGGAGTTTGAGTGCATAGACCATCCACCCTACTCACCAGTTTGCACTCTATCTGACTACTTCCTGTTTCCAAACCTCTGAAAGAGTTGGAAAAGAAGGAAATTTCCAAGTGATTCAGAGGTGAGAGCAGTAATCAAGCCATATTTCAGTGATCAAACATCAGATTCTTTTTTGTAAGGGCCAAAGAAATTTGAGAAACAATGTGCCAAGTGCATTGTATCTTGTGTTGATTATGTGAAATAGCATGTAAACTTTAGTCCTCATCCTAACAGGATGAAGTACCATAAATCTCATTGTAGCTGGATGAAGGTAGTTGTCCTCCTTCACTTTCCAAATCCTGAGTTTTGTAGCCATACAGTCTTAATATGGCTATGCGTCCCTAGTGATGAAAGTGGGGAAGAGGTGCGAAGGACTACCCAACTGTGTTTTCTTTTCTTTCTTTTTTTGCCAGTGCCCCTGTGCCCCTTCCCTATTCTGCAGCAGCAAGGCAATAGCTGTGTTGGGAGTGGATAATTATGACTAAAAGTTGGGGTATGAAAGGTGAGGGAGGAGAGGTACTTTCATTTAGCTTGATGAAGCTTTATGGTACCTCATCCTGCTCCACAATTAGGGTTAAAATTACAGGAGCCCTGTCCTGTACTTGGCAACCTGAATCGTAATTGAATGGTAATTAGAGCTATCAAAGAAAGGATGGTTATGCCCCCAAAGAGGCCCTTTTTCCTAGGACACTCTGATGCTTATATGAAGCAAGGATTTCATATGGCTCACCACCAGACACCACCCACTATCCGCTGCAGGGTGACAAAGGAATGGGATGTTCTATTAGGAATGTTTTAATTAATGCCATGCTAATACACAATTGCTAAATGGGTAAGACCTCCTTCCCACAGATGCCAACAGCCCAGACTTGGAGGCTGCTAACACAGGAACCCCCCTCCTCTCCCCCTCCTTTAAATACCTTAGAGTAGCAGTGGGTAGTTTCCTCTGTAGAAACACCTCACTAGTTGCCACTGCTAATAATAATATTTCCATGGTATTTTGCTGCTGTCACACACAAGTTCTCCACTAATACCAGAATGAAGAATTCCACTTTATAACAATCAGATGACAGGCCACAAAACAGGATGTAAGAGTTTTCATTAAAATTGCATATTGCAAAATTGAAACTTAAGTGTCAGGTTTTTCTTGCAGCCTGTCTAAGGCTTGACAATTAAAATAGCTATTTTTAAAAATTTAATGAGACACAATAAGAGATAAACACAAGAGAAGCTCGCTCATTTTTACAATAAAAGAGAAACATAGCAACTCCATTATATTTCCTTATAAAAATGTCCCATTTACAAAAGGCACTATAATCTATATTTAATTAAATTAGGGTATGTCATTTATTACCTGCAGTATATGTATTAATATTTAATTCCAAATTAATTGTCTAAATGGAAAGGACATTTAGTGCTACAGAACACAGTGTACTGGAAGTAAGTACAATTCTGCGGCATTTTCATGGAAATCCTTAACAATGAAGTTGTCTTGAACTAAGTTATAACTTCCACAAAGGCCTGTTAGTAAACTGAATGCATAACAAACACTGCCATTCTGAAAGCCACTATGCTCCTTCATTGTTGCCCAGCAACATTTTTTGTGTCCACAATTCTCTCTTGCCTTCACTGTTTCACTTCAACGAAGTTTAAAAAAATCTCTTAAATCTAAAGATTGCATTACCACAGACTGGGCTGTGCTTGTCTTCAAAACTTTGCAGTGATTTACCCTGGTGAAATAATAATAATCTATGATTTGGGGAGTTTCAAATCTGGTACAAGATCCCAGAAGCAGTTTGTTCAGTCATTGTCTGTCTCCCTCCCTCTCCTCCTGCAATTTCTAATTTACTTCATACTCTGGGCAACTATCTATCCTACAATAAATACATTTATGTTTTGCTGAGTGTCCCATTTATAAGCCAGCAGTTGTATGTTTTTACCTGGTGGTATAGAACATGTGGAGCATGTGCTTACCCAGAGGTGCATCCACGGGATGCAGGGCAAAATGGGGGCATTGCCCTGCCAAATAAAAAAATCACTCTTCATTAAATTTTTCTTCAGTCTCCAAATTTCTATCACTGTGGAGAGTGGAACAATGAAAATCATTCTTACCTAGAACTTACATATGCTGTGTTAACCTACCTACTCTTTCTTTGGATGCCTAAACTTTGTTTCTAAATGCTCAGCTGATGTTTTAAGTCACTGCTAGAAATTGGGGGAATAAAGGAAAATTCTTATTTGGGGAGGACAGAATTCTTATTTGGGGAGGTAAAATGCTCATTTTGTCCCCCTCCTACCTACATTCCTGTTTCTTCCAGGACATGTAGGACTCCTATGGCCATGTGGCTGAGTCTGCATCAGTCTCTTCCAATCCATCCACCCTGCTCCCACCGATCTAGTGTGAATAGTAGAATCAACTCAGGTCAGATCTACGCTGTTGCTCTCAGAATATTCTGGCCCTAAAGCTGCTCAAAATCCCCCCCCCCCATTGCTTCCATAATCCAGAGCAATGATTGGCAATTGTCTACACATGTGTTTATTGTGCTGTCTGGCATTGCCACCACTGGTTTGAGTCACTCCCTCTGAGGCAAAAAACAAGGTATCCAGGATCAATCATATGGCTGGCACCACTGATGGTGGTGCTGGATGATAGTGCAGGATGTATGTGTAAACAATTCTCCAACATCTTTTTGGAGTGTTCCAGATTTTTTCTGGAAAATCTGGTGCAAAAGAAAAAATATTTTAAACTTGTTTAAGGCAGAGATGATCCCAATTCAGTGTGGAACTGCCCCCACATCCTGAAGACAGTCCATAGTCTAATCAGGACTTCTCCCA